>OX442367.1:21084444-21684444 GCA_949357725.1 Hyperoplus immaculatus | reverse complement strand
GCTAACCACCCACTCAAGTAAGAGATACATCTATATGTGTGGGTGAGACGCTGTAAAGAAAACTATCTGCTCAGTCGAGGGCCATACATTGACTCTGTTGTGCAGCGTGTAAACCGACAGGGACTGTGTGCACTCCGGTGAGTTAAATGATTTACTGCGTCTTCTCGAGCCCTCGTGAAAATGTCTTAATTATCTTTCCCATAATGCATCGCCATCCACGGTTATTACTTGCTATGTTCTGTGCAGGTGTTAACACAGAAAGAGAAGCCACTTTGGTGGCAGCTCAGTAGCTCACCTAGTAGAGTGTGTATATACCGTGAATGATAAGGCCAAGTCCTTATGGCAGTGGCACAGGGCCGGCGGTAGCCAGGGGCCAGGGTGGTCCGTGCCCACCCAAATGTGGGCTGTGCCCACCCAAAAAAATAAAAATAAAAAATAAATCGAAATGAGCGGACTGCCAGGTGTTTGATTCCTGCCCGGGCCCTTTGCTGCATGTCGATCCCTCTCTCTACCCTTTCCATCCTACTTGCTTCTCTACCACTCTGCTATCTAATAGAAGAGTAATAGAGCCGGGAAAGACAAAAATAATTAGAGGAAGAAGTTTATTTTTCATCATGAGTTACTGATTCCGTAAATTCAAATCTGTCAACGCATTTTCAAATGTATCTCATTCTTGTACTGTTAAGTTTGAAGTCAACATTGTATTTAGTCTTTATTCACAACATTGCATTTCCACTATACAGTCGACATTTAATTTTTATTCTCAAAGTGATGGTTCAAAAAAACATTCTCCTAATATTGTTTCTCTCTCATGTGGTGGAGCCAGGCTCGCCCCAATACTCTTCTGTAAATTAATCATAAAACTGGCACAAAAATGTACTCTGAGTACAAAGGCAACCTTCACACACAGTGGAAACGTTTTCAGCTGTCAGTCAACAGGGCGAAACAGTTCAACTGTGCACTGCCATTACAATATCACTTCTAACCCCTTCTGCCACTATACTATACTGAAATTGCTTGGAGTTGTGGCTAAGCTAGAGAGGGGCTGCGAAGGCGCAGGTGCTCCGGGTCAAAGTGTCATCCCTTCTGGTGTGTGGTTCGATAATGAAGAGACTGGTAGAGGGGCATGAATATCTCCGTCAACTTTTTTTAATTTCCTTAATCTCTACCCGCGGGCCAGTCCGGTTACACTGAGTCATGATTTTCCATGGGTTTGGCCTGCTACTTGATCACACATATCGCCTCCTATGGGCTCGGATAAAGACGGAGAGAAGAGTCCACTGCGCAAAATGAAAAAAAAAGACTCTGTAATTCAATATCTTTAATAAAGATGGGGAACAAATCTCTGCGTTAAACTCCCATGTAGAGTGATTAATTGCAGACTGTCTCGCAAACCTCGAGGCCAGTGAGGAACTTTTGACCTCTGGGGCCACCAGACCATAGAGGTATAAGTGGCCACAGGACAAGAGCTAGCTTCCGTACGCTTTTCGGCATTTGTGGGCAAGCACAATGAGCCTCACAAAGCGGTTATTCCTTTTTATCGCTTTTTCTCATTTCCCCACTCCTTGATCTTGTCACCAAGCCGGCTTCCCATGGCGGTTTCTCTTTAGCTGCAGCCTCTTTCATCAAACCCCCATGTCTGATGTGCTTCCCGGGGATCCTGGTAAGTGCTTGGCAGTGCGCGCCGGGTGACTCAGCGAACACAGATTCAGCCGGCCGACACTATCGCTCCTACGGCAAAAGGGACCTGAGGGGGGAAGGCCTAAGCACTCACAATTGATTTAGTCACTTAAAGAATAGGAGCTGTTTTTAAGGGAGGCTCTGTTCACTTTTTTCCAACCTGATTTCTGAAAAGCTTGGCCACTTATGAAAAGGTTAATCAGATATGCTGAGCTGCTGGAGACTGTGCTATCAAAGTAGCGTGGGGGTGTATTTTCCAAAAGAATTGCAGATTAATCAATCAATAATGCCATCAATTGTTCCAGTCCATCACAGTGCTCTGTTGGCCTTGAAATGAAATGAGAAATACAGAACGATGTATGGGGTATAATGGGCCAGCCATACAAAGAACATCATGACACAAACCAAGTGTAGTCAAATAGATTGATTTATACATATAGCCCTTACTCTGACAATGTAGTTATTTTTAACTACTGTATGAACTCCCTTCATATATTTTATCACTTAAAAATTAACCGAAAGTCTACTGAAAATTGTTGACACTTAACAAAGAAAGCCAAAACAGAAAAATGAAGAGTGTCCACCAACTTCTTTTTGGTAAATTCTGTATATTTGGCTCATCCATAATTTCATCCATTGGCGGCTTTAATCCTTATCAAGGTCACATATTTTGATATGTTTCAGGTTCAAAATAGTTATTTGGGTTTCTACTATAAACTGTTTTCAAGCTATACTGATAAAAAAAACATTGCATTTGTCACAGTGCCATTGCTGAATCTCCTCTTTTCAGCCTCTCTCTGAAACGCTCCGATTTAGAGAATGTCTACTTAAGCCCCGCCTTCCAAAAAGCCCAGTCTGCTCTGATTGGCCCTGATTCTAGAGGTATCTCGGGGTATGCTTATCACAGGTGGAGGTAGTGCTAAGTTAGGTTGGTAATGAGTGGGTGTGGCTTCTCCCGTTATGACGTCATATGGGGAGAAGAATCTTACTAAGGTTTTTTAACACATGTTTTCAGAAAGGTGGACGGGGAGAAAAAGAGAGGGTGTTTTTTTTTTCATACTCTATTCACATCAGGGATGCATAGAAATGACCATTTTGCACAATAGGTGACCTTTAATTTAACATCAGTGTTGTTGTTTTGGTTACTCACACATTGCTTACTTATTTATCATTTTAATATAAAAATGACCAAGCTGTTATGTGATTTATGTCACAATTATTTACAACCATAATTGTTCCATCTATCATTTTACAGCTCTTTCGCCTCATGTCACACTTTTAATTGTATTTTAGATTTCAATATCTGGTCTTATTTATTTCCCTAAACAAATCTTTCTTAAACGTTAGTCTTTGACTTAATTAAAAAAATATGTATCCTGATTCCAGTCCTTGTGGTTAAATAACTCTTCCAGTAATTTGCTACTCTGCACTTCTATTCAGGAAATCATTCAGACCGGGATTTCCTTGCCTCGAAGCCTGATGAAGCTGTTGAGAAAATGTCAAGGGCTTTGCTGAGCACTCCGTTTGTGGCTGCGAAAACAACGAGGACAGGCCCTCGACACAGACGCTACCAGGAGGAAATGTGAAAGTGCGCGTGTTATAGCTGTAGCGGGTTAATTCACTCTGCCTTGCCCTCGCACGTTCCCATATCTCATTATTTATTTAGTCAGAGAGTAGACTCTTAAGCAGTGTGACCTTTACGATGAGAGACCTAATTGAAGGGGCTTGTGTAGCTGAATCAGCAGGCCTTAGAATGCTTCATTCATACTATGGGAGAGGCAATGATGATCCCTGCTGTCATAACCTGTCTTAACAACATGCCGAGCCCTTGCCAAGGAGTCGTTCCACTTATAAACTGCACTGCAAATGACAATGAGATATGAGGATATATGAAAACAATACGGGCTTCTTTCCCGGCAATTAGTCTTGACTGAATCGATGAGCGGGCTTGGATTGTCTTGTTTTTTTTTCTCCAGCATTGCTCCTGACATGCAGATAAGGAACAGTATTGGTAGACATGTCATTTTGAATGAAAATGATATTAGTTTTTTTTTGCTGCGGTCTCTCCAATCCACTGCTTGCCGTATAAAAAATGTTAGCCTCTCAGATTAAGCGTCTCAGCTGCATGCTCACCTCCATCTTTGGAGACATTTCAATGACGATAGCAGGGCTGAGACATTGTTAAAAGGGGAGGGGTGGCGGTGTCCGTTTACCCAGGAGAGAGCCGGGTGTAATCCATCAGCCTGGCTGCTGCTGCCTGTTCAGCACAGCCGGCCCCAGCTGCCTAGCGCTAACCACCTTTCCACCTTGCGCTCTGACTTACCCTCCTCCTCCTCCTTCTCCCCCTCTATCAACATCTCTCTTTCTGTCATTCCTTTCCCTTTCTTGACTGGCCGTGTAGCAATACTGTATGCTTAAAGCTTCCCCTGGATTTGATTATTTATCAGAGCTGATCATCTGCAGGAGACCTGACCACCACTTACAACAGCAAATGGAGAAACCAGTACAAATATTTAATGTTAAGTGATGCATTATATACCACACTGGGCTTGCAGTTAGCACTGGGCACAGTAACAAGACGGTGAAGAGAGAGTGCCAGTATGGTTTGCTCACACGAAATTCTGACATTCTTTCTCACTGTCAACAGACCCTGTGCAAAGACCAACACAAACAAATCATTAGTCCATCCTTCAATACATTCCAGCTGCATTGCCTTGCCTGTGGGACTCATTTCTTTCCATTAAGGACAATTTTTAATGTGCTACAAATATGTTGCTTTATTTTTAGATAAAGGCAAATTAGTTTCTCCTTAAAAGGTGGAGTCAGCGATTATGGAGAACGCTTCAATCAGTGAATATCTCCTCACGAATCACTATCTGTCCTAGTGTGCACCGAAAAAAAATTTGGTGTTCGTACACAGCCTAGGCCCTGTAAACTGGTATGTACAAAAGGGGGGCCACAGTAACAGTAGTAACGAGGTACATCCACCATTTCCTCAAGACTTTCCACAATATATGAAGTAAATCAGCGACCCGGTAGCTCACTATCAAGGCAAAAGTCCTTGTTGCAGCGGACCTGGGTTTGACTACCTCTCTCTGAATACCTCTCTCTCTACCAAGTTCAACTCTGTGCTTAACAGTATCCAATTGGGTTGGGTGATGTGCCTATAGCCACATCATCCGATTCGGCACCTTGTTTGATCGGTTCAATCACCAATTGGCACAACCCTACCCTTTTCCAATAAAAAAAGGTTAAAACCACCAAGTGATGAGGTGGAGATGTATTCAGTTATATATTCTATAGTAAGTAAGCCCCGTCGGAGAAAGCTGTAAGGCCGTCAAGTTTTTCCATTGTGTGCAACTCTAGAAACAGGTCGGTGCAACATGGCGGCTCTTCCTGCTCCTATATAAATATAAAAAACATTGTAATGCTAAGGAAATAACAATAAAAAAAATATTTTCAAGCCAGAATACATTCATTTAAACATGTTTATGAATATTATATTCCAATTCTACCTTTCGGTTCTGAAAAATGCCAATAGATTCTACACACTGTGCCTTTAAAAAGGATGAAGCTGTAGTCATATAATAATACAATCCGAAGCCTTTTTGGTGTTTGAGGAAAAGCCTCAGGAGAATCCAATGTTAATTCTCCGTATTTGCAAGTAAAACAAGTTAAAGTAAAAACAAATTAAGCCGCTGTACTACGGTTATAGGCATGAAAGTAATTCCACTCCGGTATTAATGATTCATGAGTGGATGGTTAGCAGTGTGATTAGCAACTGCAGATTAAACCCATGTTACCCCAGCCCTGGATGTAATCTCTTTGGTTTCCTGTCTCCGTGATGGCCTATCCACTCCTGGCTCTTTCTGCTAAATTTAGCACCTGCGTGCCTCAGTTTCCCCAAGTGAAAGGTGTACGGAAAAGTAAAAGTGAACAATGCTCCTGTGTGTGTGCGTGCCTGGAAAAACAAGAAAGCAGTATGGATCCATTTCTTGTCCATTCAATGATATCACTTACCGTAACTCTATATGCCGCCATGGGACATTGAGTGGGCACTGAGGTACTTTTTCACTGATGTCCAAAGCTGTGTGTGAGGAGTACACACACGGCATAAGGAGTAATGTAATGTTTTTCATAAAACAACTTGGTTGAAATGTGATTGAGAGGTGAGCGTAAACACACTTAACGGTGCCTCAGACCATTTAAAACTTTGGACAAAAGATTCATCCCTAATTATTCTCGGCTGCTTTTTCCGTGGAGGTCAAGTTACCCCGCGGACAAAGGATGTGACGGAAAAAAAAATCAAGTCATTATCAAGAAATATGAGGGGCCAAGAGAAATGATCGCGCGAGCCGCATTAATATTTGATCACTGTGAAATAATTTTAATCTCCTTTTGTAATTAAACTTTTGGCAGTCATGTAATGGAACTTGGGCAGAAAGATAAGTGGAAAATATCACATCACTATTTGATTAGTTCTTAAACTCATTAGAGCATTTCTGCATGTGTGTTGCCTGTAAATGATACACAGTTGAATGACAGGCTGCATCAACGAAGAACAAATATTTAAAAAAATAAATCAGTTTCGCTCTCCCCTATGTGGAAAACTAATATTTTGACCATACAAATATGAAACATTATAATGTTGTATTATAATATTGAAGCAAAGTAAAAACTAATTTGGAAATGGTTTTGTCTATTTTGCTTCCAGCATGTACACGTTGGTGTTTATTTTACTAAACCTTGCCTGTTTCTTTGTTAGCACTATTGTGAAGGTTATTACAGAAGGATTTTATCATATGTTTCTAATTGTCTGATGTATGATTCATTTTTCTTCTTTAAAACATTCAGAAATGCATTTTTAAGACCTGCATTTTTGTGATTTATAAAATGGAGAGAAAAAAAACTATCCAAAAATCTGTTCTGTACAACCAACAACTTTGGACACTAATATGTTGTATACAACCAATACGTATTTGTTGTAATTGTTTTGTAAAGAGATACAAATGCTCGCATTGACACATTTAAATATGTATTCATACATTTTAGACAACATTTTCATACAAAAAAATATTGTTTTGATGTAAGTAATCAACTGGCGTAGTATCACGATGATATCTGTAAGTTAACCATTTGACCTTATTCACCTGCAGCGTCTAGCCATAAAGCAAAAAAAAAAAAAACAATACATATGAGTCACCAGCGTAATCACATCAGGTCCTCTGCTCTGTCTTTTTGCAGCCTCGGTAGACACAACCTGTCACACAGGGCAGCAGCAGGGAAAAAGAAATCCAGTTTATTCAACAAACACACAAACATAGAGCTGTTGCTTTTGCCTCCCCCGTGGAGTTGAGTTCACGGTCAAAATCATTTTTCTTTTGAGTAAGCATATACATACTGTAGGCCTGAGATCAGCCCCGCTGTGTATACCTGGGGGAGCTCAGACTATGACATCTTACACACGACAGTTATGGCATTTTTACATTTTCCAGCCATTGCCTTGATCCTTGGTGAGTGGACTTTTGAGTGCAAGGCTTGGAATACGCTTCAATAACTAACTGAAAAATATGGAGCACAGAGGTTTTTGGAGCCTCAGTGGCCTTTGGGGATACCGGTGCACACGTGATCATATAAGTGCAAAAAGTATAGGAGGTATAAGGAAATAAAATAAGAACTAGGGAGGGATATAGAGAGGATGTTTTACCCTCTTAGGAGGCATTTCATGTGTGCAGCCAGCCTAAGCAACTCTGCTAAGGCAGTACAGAGCCACTCTCCCCTCTTCAGAGACTCATTAGGACCTCCCTCATAACTGGTCATGGTCCGCTCCCTCAGCAGCAAGGCTAGAATCCTTCTTGGTGTCTGCCTAGGCTTCACAATGTTTGACCCCTGCTTAATCAAGACATTTTCTTTCATATCGTACGTCTTGTTTTAACTCTGCTAACATGTTACTTATACTCCCCCCAGCAGCTACTCTCTGCCCTGCACAGGTCAAATTCAAAACAGGACTTAGTATTTATTTTTCTTTGGAGCAATTGTGAATTCTTTATGAGCCTTTACTTAGATGATGCTCTTATCTATGTTGGGACTCTTGTGCTAATGTTGCACGGTGTGCAGAGAATGGGAACAGGCAGAGCAAAGTTAAGTAGAGCATTCGGTTATTAGCAAGTGTCATTGGGATAGTGTGGCCATTATGTCAGGCCGGTTTTGTGTCAGCTCAATGTCAGCAAGTTCTGACTAACATGCATTTTGTAAGCCCCTTGCTAAAAAAAAGTCAACTACAATGTATTGGCATCAATAACATCAAGCATGCAGTGTGGCATTAGATTTCAAAGTGTTAATAGTCTATCGGTCCGTTATCCCGGTAAATATAGAAAATTGGATAAAAAAAAATACTGTTTATACAGTATATAAAAAAATTGGTGTCATTTTCACTCACCGTTTAACTTTACGTCTTTATAGAGAAAAGTGTTACTCTTAGCAGCCGTTTGACTGACTGAAATATCTCAACGGCAATTGGATATAACTTCTTAAAATTCTGTACTGACATGTGAATTCCCCAGAGGACCAATCCTTATAGCTCTGCTGATCCCCTGACCCTTCCTCTAGCGCCACCATGAGGTTGACATATTTGTATTTAAGGGAAATATCCCAACCACAATTTGATAGATTACTAAGCCCCAACCTCAGCAATTTTTACCAGCATCCAATAAGGAAGTGACCACAACTGTAGTAACCCGGAAGTGCCACTGAGGGGTGGTACCAAGACTGAGCAATTTTTCTTTGACTCACTTGTTAGACAGGCCGTTTTCAAAGTCTTATTAAACCTATTTACTGGTCCACAAAACCATTTTAGTCTGTATGTTTAGGTCATATCTCCATGACAACACTGAGGGGGGTGAATTTTTTTGGACCACGCTAGTTTTTATTCTTTTGGAGGTTAAAATGTATTGGCGCGATCTCTTGAGTGACAGCTCTCCGCCCGTTGTCCCTCACTTTGCCTCGGAGGTATACTTCAGCTATCTCCCTCCCCCCAACGTGAGGCGGAGTAAAAATCTCACAAAATGGCGACGCGCACAAACTAGGTTTATTGGATGCCGTGTGAATAACTGAGGTCAGCCCGGATGCTACATCCATATTATTTACTATCTATGTAGATTACCATGGAATTTGGTGTGGATATGATCATGGTGCCCAGAGGATGAATCTTGATCACTCAGCGTTTGAAGAGGCAGCTTTTTATAGAAAGAACAATTACAATCGTATAGCAGCAAAGACTGAGAGATATCTTGACTTTTAGTTTCTACTAGTATGAGTCAAGTTCCAAAAATGCTGGATCCTACACTTCCCATAATGCAACTCAATAGTGATTGCACTTAGAGCCACCATACCTGGTAAATGACCACACTGTTTTAATCTCAAAACCAGCTTGTAACACAGTTTTTCTGTAAAAAATGTTGAAGTTACGAACCCCAAAAAATTGAGATAACGCTAACCATGTACATTTTTTTCTCAGACCATTCAAAGCCAGAGAAAATACACCTAACAACTGTTTTCACGGAACGAGTGGCACTCGGTGTGACAAGTAAGCTGTTGAATCAGTCAAGTGCCCTTTTCACGTTGCAATTCACTTATGTCTCTCAGCCTGAACAAAAAAAAACGCTTGATCTCTGGCTCTTGACTTTGAAGAGCCGTCGTAGACCCACACTAACGCTTTGAAAGGAAACACAACAAATAACTTGTAGTAGATTTAAATGCATTGCATCGATAGACGGATATAGGTCTGCCGTGTGATTATGTGTACTCAGCCCCGGCGTCTATTAATCCCTTATACAAAACTGTCAGATAATCTGTGGTAATAAAACAACAGAGGATGTATTTGTAGAGCTCATCCACTGACTATTTGCCAGCCCCTCTTAGTTGATGCCAAACACACTCTCTCTCTCTCTTTCTCTCTCTCTCTCTCTCTCTCTCTCTCTCTCTCCGTCGTCGTCGTATTAGAAAAGAGTGTAGAGAACATGGAGTGCCTGATTTTAATTTGCAATATTGATTTCTTTGTCCCTTTTGAATTGTTCGACGCTCACGACCCATGAAAAGATGACAAACTGCAGTCTAATTGATTTGGCTCTCGCGTAGGAATAGAGATTGACTGAGCTGGTCGCGATCGGAGAATGAAAACGACGGTGTGTTTGCTCAACACCGTGTTGAAAAATGTAAAAAAAAATGATATGATAACCAGCCGTGCACTCTTTAATGCCTTCTTAATGCTTGCTGGATTACTGTGGATAGGAATTTCTCTGTTTACCAGAATCTGAGGCGCAGTGTGTGTGTGTGTGTGTGTGTGTGTGTGTGTGTGTGTGTGTGTGTGTGTGTGTGTGTGTTTGTGTGTGTCTGTGTGTGTGTGTGCAAACCACAAAGCTTTTAAGTGGCGCAAACACTCTCAAGCACTGCTGTGCACTTTTAATTGACACGCAAGAGTAATTGAAATTCCCCCAAAAATAAAAAAATAAAAATGAAGGTGGTCCGCTCGTTATCAGTTATGATGATTCAGTGTATTTTTTTTATAATGCATGCCAGAGATGAGTCCCGGATAATGATGTACATTAAGCTACGCAGTTTTAATTTTTATCCTCAAATTTCCCCCCTCCCCGCTTCCCTCCCCTCCCTCCCTCCCTCTCCCCGGCCTAACGACAGTTTTATGGGAAACTTCATTAGGCAAAAGGGATGTCGAAGCGATAAACATCGGCTTATGTTAATTACGGGATAAAGTGGCCTTTGCTGTGGTCCTTTCACACCGAGGTCCTGCAAAAAATGCATAAATATCAAGGCTACAGGGGCGCGAGCAGATAGATGATCTATTATTAATTAATAACTGATTTATCTTTGCAGGTGCGTCCCTTTTCTCCCATCCCTATTCATTAGCACACTTATCCATTGGGGGACTGTGTGTGTCTGTGTTGTCCACTGCAGCTAGCCTAATGAAGAGAAAGCTTCGCAGGCTGCAGTGTGCTGCTGTGTGGATGCTAAACAAACGACAGTGATTCATCTAGAGGTGTTATCCGAGCAAAGGACATTAAATGGGTGTCTTCTACGTGTTAGGGCCAATGTTTCAGGATCATAAAGGCCTTTTGTATTAAGTATCAGATCTCAGCTGGTTATGCGGTCCTCCATGGTATAATGGGAGCTCTTCCTTGACCACAGATACATAATAAAATAACCCAGCATTGCCTAACGACGACCTCATTACATGTGCTATTCATTCACTTCATGTTCATTGCTTTTTGTGAATGCTTCAGTGTGATTTAGCCCAGAGTCTCCCTCACCATTAGAGGTGCAGTGGACTTGTTATGAACTTGCTTTTTACCAACATGTTCTCATTGACAAGCAGCTATGACTAGCGCTGTTATTCACATATTCTCCTGCATGTGTACTTTTTGGAGAATTTGTTCTTACCTGTAGATTTAAAAAGTACATTCAGTCATAAATGGTTAAAAGGCATCCATGTTGAGAATAAGCACCACCAACTCTTTATCTTGTATTTTATGATGAGAAATAGTTTTGAATTATGTATGGGGGTAATATTATTGACCTATTTAGGATGTTTGAGGATGAAAAGCATATGCAAACATTTTTTTAAGTCTATGGTTGGAACATTCTATAGATTTGCTTCTGGATCTTACACACCCGCTGTATATATACAGTATTGCATTGTCAGCAAGTTGTTCAACCTGTCTTATTATAATATTCATAAGTACACTTAGCGCTTCTGTAGTGTGTAGATGTGAAGGCAAGGTCACCGAGATAGCTCAATTAGTTATTTTTTCATTGTCAGTAGTATTTGTTTCCTCTGGCAAATGTGCATGAATGGACACTCAGCAAAAGTGTAGCCATCAGCCATAAAAAGGGCTACCTCAATAAAGGTGAAGATTTGAGTCGTTTGTATGGTAACTTCCCCGTATCACTGAGTTTGTGTCCAATATTTGCATAGTACCTCCCACATCTTTATCAACTGAGAAGCAGGAGGTCGGTGTTGGCCTTCCGTAGGTTTAATGGCAAAGAAGCAATGGCCACAGCAGCGTCATAAGGTGAGAAGCCACGCCCCTCCATTACTAGCACTTATCACTACCTTCACCAGATACCCCTCAATCTAACTGGCAATTCGATTCACGGCCATTCACAACAGACTGGGCTTTTGGAAGGTGGGGCTTAAAGAGAAAGGCTCTAAAACAGAGCGTTTCAGACAGAGGCTAAAAAGGGAGATTCAGCAATGGCACTGTGAGAAATATAAAGTGTTTTTTTGGACACTGAACCATGAAAACAGTTTCTAGTAGAGACCCTATTCACAATGTTGAACCTGAACATGAGCTTGATATGTTACCTTTAAAACCACAGCTTATTTCTATCACTATTTTGTATCGCAGTCCGGCGAATCTTGGAAAAGGACCTTTTATGGGCACTTCGAGATTGTTCAGTATTGTTGGCTTGTTAATTGTTCTTTTACTATATCCCTGCTAATTCAAATGAATGCTAAACATCAAGTATTACAACAAACAACAAGTACAATAATGCAACATTTTCACTGATGTCTTATCTTATAAAACATCCATCTAACACACTTAAATACTATCAAATGCGTCTGCTCAGGTTTCCATCAATCAGGGCAAACTTGTAAAACCAAATAATCTGGCATGTTGAAAACACTTTGATAATCTTCTCGCGAGCAAAGTCTCTAAATGAACAGGTGCCAAAATACATGCACCCTGTCACTATCCTAATAATGAGCAAACAACGCAGGCCTTAATAATAATAATAATAATAATAATTCATTTTATTTGAGGGCGCCTTTCATAGCACTCAAGGTCACCTTACAGGGCAGTGTTTAGAAAACAAAATCAACAATCATAAAAAACACAAGAACAAGATACATTGAAACAATTTACACAAGTGGGGTGAAATGGGTGGGAGACAATGAACTAGATTGAAGTGCATTGAATTAACTTAAGTGAAGTGCATTGAATTGACTTAAGTGCATTGAATGCTATCACACAATGCCAGTAGCTATTCTGGCATCTTTTGAGGCAAGCTGAACCATCGGGAGGCCTTAGAAAACAAGATTGTGCACTTTTACCAACCCTGCCATCCAAGGGGGATCTTTAATGTTCTTACAGAACCATGTTAAATGTGTCACTCACTCCGCGAGGCATTTCCTAAAGATCCCATGACTTTTCACAGTAGAAAATGTTCCTTTGTATTTGTGTTAAAAGCTTGAGCCATTACCACTGAGTTTGGCGGATTAAGATCATATGAATTTTTGACTCACACAGTGAGATCCACGGAATGGAGTCTGTGACAGGCTGGATATATATTTATGATGCTTTCGGAGGCCGGATACTGGAAATGAAAGAGGCACCACTCGAGGGGCTCTCTGTCTTAATCCGTGGACATTATCTCTACACTGTAAGCGGGTCTTGGCTCGTTACCTCGCGCCGGAGAGCCCCGGCTGGCGGGGTTTGCTGGGGGTAGAGAGAGAGAGAGAGAGAGAGAGAGAGGCAGAAAGGGAAAGGGGGGAAGGAGGGAAAGGAGGGAGGGAACCGCCCCGGCCGCCGAAAATGTAATCTCCAGATTAGGGGGCGAGACGAATTCCTGCTGCCAGCCTGACCTTGTCAAGGCAATGGAGGAGCCAGAGTGAAATTGAGATTTCAGGACAGGAGCAAGTCGAGACGTTTTTTCCTTTCTTTCTTTTTTCTGTCTTTCTCGAAGCGTTGGCGTTTCTCTTTCAGGGGTCAGAGCCTTGACACCATGATTCACGCTAAATGTGTGCGGTCACACTGCTAGCACACATGATATGTGAGTGGGGCAAAGTGTTTCTGGCACTGACCATACTGCCCTGAAACCCTCGGCAGTCAGTCAGTCTCTCTCTCTGGGATGAAGCGACAACATAACAAAGTGGCCTAAGCAGCGTGGTTTGTCCTCATTTATTGAGACTGGCAAATGGCAATGTTCTCAGTTTTCCTTCTCGTGTGTCAAGACAAGGTGGATTTACATATTTAAACATGGATAAAACCTTGGCTGCCCTATACATTTTACCTGACTGAGGATTATTCAAATGCTGCTAATGTCAAGCTAAGAGATCACTTAATGTCGTGAAATAAAAATGAGGACATTGGCAAAGAAAACTGATGAACTGTTTGAATTTAACTACAGTACAATTGCTTAATATCACAAATCTGCAGTGAGAACCATGGTAAGATTTTCAGGTTCATAAATGTACAGTTACCTTTAAAAGAAACAAATTACATAGCCACATTGTGTAGCCATAATCTGATTCTGAAAATGTTTATAAACTCGTTCATGGAAATACATGGCATAATTATTTTCTAACCAGGCCTTGCTCCACTTCAAACCAGAGAGAAAAGAAAGGACAAAAAAAACTACTCCCCACAAAAGTCATTAGTTTAAATCATTAAAATAATGAGTTGATGTAAGATGTTAACAAGCTTCCATCTTGATTTTTTTTTTTACATTTTAGCCCGAATGTTTATTAGTATTTATTAGTATTAGTATTTCAACTTTACGAGTGACCTCATTGTCGTTTGATTGGGTTCTTGAAGGCCTGTTTTCCGCTGGAAAATGGGAATAATGATGCAACATTCCTGTTTGAGCATTTCATTCATTCAAGCCGTAATTGCAAAAACAAGAAAATAATGAGTCCGTCCACCACAGACAACATGCAAACAGCATCACTTCTATAAAGGAACTGGCGGAAAGGCGGTCGATAAACTACTGTAGTGCTATTTAGACAAGATTTATTTTGTATTGCTGGAGCGGAGGACAAACTCACTGTCTACCAATTTTCAATTCAATTATATCCGCAAGGAACTACACTGGGAGCTAGGCTTTTCTACGCAGGTGCATTGTGTCCGTGTTGTGAAATGAAGAGCGGTGCAAAACAAAAACGCCAATAACAATAATAACATACAAATCAAACTATAGAAGACATTTTCATTTTGTGGACATTTCATGATTAGGAAATGTGGGCTACAGCAGCGCCTAGAGACATGATTCACACCACATGACATTTCACCTCAATCTCAATAAAATACACTATACCATATTGCTTAATTGAAATCTCAGATATTTCTCCTGTTATTCTAGACAAAAGGAATGCCTGTGAGTGGTGCGTTAAAGGCGGACATGCTGCCTTGGCCGCACCGTCTACATGCTTTTACTAACAGCATAAAAAGGTGTCACAAAATCTATAATGCAAAGACTGTGTCGAGTTAATTCAAAGTGCAAGTCACAGACTCTCTTGTCAGGGAGTTTGGGAGGGCTGTGTAACATGCAAAGCCCCTATGAGGTCTCAGATAATTAGTGTCTGAAATAATCATTGCATGCACCATGGGAGAATATACTTCTCATTATATTTGTGAGCTGTGAACTTTTTGCTTCACACATATTGTTTACCAAAGTGACACCCACACCACCTTATTAGAGAACTGCTGACCCGATGCTATTTTTCACATTGAAATTAAAGCCATAACGCAGGCTCACAAAAATGGGTTAGAGTTGGTAACCAGTTATGGGAAATGAAGGTAGAATGATTCTAAGTAAATATTCCCTAATAGTATCGCAATGTAAAGCAATTATTCCTAATAGTAGCTTGTCCGTCAGTGAATTGAGGTTCTCTGCCTTCCAGCCATTGCACAAAGGTTATCCTCCAGCAGGAATCGTATGAATGAATTTCAATGAGCGCAACTTGATGTACTTGAGATGACTGCTACCACTCTCAAGTCTTTGCGAAATGTATGGAGCTGGAGCAAGAAGGTGATTAGTGGGAAAATAACAGTACAGAAGCCCTTTGCAAGTTAAATAAAGTCTTGTTTTTTGAAGGAATATTTACAGTTGAACCTAAGATAACGCATTGTCACTTTAATATGTTGGTGTTTGCACAGGTACAATAAACCATATACACCATAGTAATGAAAGAGTATTTAGAGGAGTTTCTGCAGGTGTACTTTAAAACTGCAGAGACAAACTTTGCCTGATACAGTTGCCCAAGTTTGCAGCGATTGTCATCAATTAGTGTTTAACATTAGGAAAAGGTTTTTTATTCATGACCATTATTAGAAAATAACACAATTAGTGTACAAAGCATAGCACTTAAGGTTGATACGGCTGGGGGGGCTTTGACTCTAAAAAGACGATGTCACATATCCAACTATATTAACTACTGTTAATGTTAAGGCTTCACATGATCTTTTTACTGTAGTTGTGAATGTTCCTTGGTAACGAGAGATAGGCTACACCCGGTGTGCAGATGCTGGGTTTACAAAAGTGTCTCACCCCTCAATTCAAAGTGGGAGACTTAATGACCCAGTTGCCTTCGTCATTTACTCTCCATCGTGCAGCGGAACTAGTGCATAATCCCACCAAATCTACCCAGTTTATTAATTTTAATAAGGGGAGGCCTACATCGCAGCGCTGAGTGAATCAGTTTCTAAAAGAAAAGCAGAAAGCTGGTAAGAGGGGGAGGGGGGGTGAAGGCAGAGACATTTTATAGACGTAAAATATATTTAGTATGTGTGCAAAGTTTGTTGAGTTGACACAGTAGATCCCTTAAAAAATTAAGATGTTTCAGCAGCAACAGCTTTCACAAGAAGAACAGGATGCACACATAAACACATGTACATATAGGCCAAGAAGCCCTGATAGACAAAAAGCATTTTTCAAAATTGAATATTTCATTCATTCTCCGAATTAGGGTCTCTAAGTTGTTTACTACTACTGAATTTCTTTCATTCTATTTCGTAGCACAAGTCAACCGTATAGTTGAATGGAGGACAAGTATAAAAGACAGCAACTTTAACAATCAAACACAGAGACTCCTAGTGATATTTTTTCTAATGAGTCCCAGGGATTCCAAGCCCCGGATTTACCAAAGCATCACGTCTCAACTATACCAAACGGGCAAATTAGAATATCACGCTCTTCGCTGTTCATTCGAAGATGTAAGAGAATGGTCTTGTAGAGCTAAAAAAAATAAAAGAAGGAAGACATCAGTGGCGTTGTGCTTGTGTCATTGATTCATGTTTTAAATCTGTTTTTGAACACTTCTTTATGACTCCAAGGTGGAGGTGCTTCTCATCTCACCCCGCTACATGTTCTCCCTCTTCAAACTCCACTACAAAAAAAAAAAAGATCTTTTGAAAGATTTAAGTTAAATTCACACTAGCTGGTTCTGTGTAGCCACATTCAAAAGGCTGAGCTCATTTGAAGCTGCTTTTTTGATTGGCTGCTTTTTACACCTGCTAATTGATTGCTCTGCACCGTTTGGGGGTTTGTTTTGACTTGAAATGCGAACATTTTTACTTTGCTGGCAAGTCGGAGAAGTTGGTTCAAGACAAAATAAATGAGACTAATTGAAACAGCATCTCTCAATCAATCGAAAACAGCAGAGTCGTTTTGAGTACAACCAACGCCATGGTGGAAGGAGGAAAACTCTGGCTTTGGCATGTTGCTAGGCGAATGAGCTAGGCATGTTGCTTCTCAGAATGTGTGCTACTCCCCCCACCTCCGCCCCCCCCCCCAACCCTTCAGGGATAAACTGAAGCTTAAAGATATCTCCATCTCACGGATAACTTCTTTTGTATCCTAGTTAAAACTCATATCAAGGCTTTTTAATTACATCCTGGCAAATCTTAAGGCTACAGAGGTTTGTGGAGGAATCACAATTGCCTTCTTCTTCATTTGTAGTTTGCAGTGCTGGGTATGCATTGCAAATTTCTGTGTAGCAGTACGGTAATTGAAATAAAATGGACGTGCAGTGTTTAAACATGTGAACGTTTGATTTTTATTAAAAAAAAAATACCGATTGAAACAGAGCTTATTTTGTATCAATCTAATCAGCATCACATCTAATTTGGTACATTTTAAAAGGGCAAGAGTAAAGTGAAAGCATCATGACCGTTCACTCTTGATCTTTTTTTCTCCATTTTTTCCCCCTCATTTCAAAAGATCATTTTGAACATGAAATAAAGCTGTGATGGAGTACGCCCTCTGCCTCACCCTTTTTCCCCTGCCGGGCTTTTTTAGCCTGGAGTCATTGTCGTAGCGCAGCCCGCCACCTCTCTCCGCTGGCCCCCTCTCTGCAAAAACCATTTCCCTGGCACCTGAAACACAGATGTTATCCATCTGATTAAACGTTCAAGGTTACATCCCCAAATACATCAAAGTCTACCTCTCCCAAAAGAGGAAAGTGTGACAGCCAATATATTTTTTTGCTGTAGCCTGGAGGTGCAAGCTCCATTGTCCTCCCCATCATTTTGTTTTAGTAGCAATAGATTGGTATTGCTGCTTAAGAATGACAAAATGAATGGTGATCAAGGCACAGTCAATACATCATGCTGAAGGCATCTAGTGTTCTTGGTCAATAACAATAGTATTGATAGGGTTTGTTTACAAGACCTTAAACTGTTGAACAAATCTGCAGTCCTTTGCCCAGGGAAAGATAATTGAGAGAAAAATAACAGCATTAGAGTAGAGCAGCCTAAATTGTTGAATGTATTACTCAAGCAAACATACCAAACCTTCACTGGGCCCAAACTTAACCTCCAATTCTTCAATTTGATATTGCCGACTGATTGAACAAACAACAACAAAAAAATGCTTTGAATATGTCACCTAGGGTCTAGTCATTTTCCCCAAAAATGTTAAACTGTTTCTAATCTGATTGATCTGCTAATTTGATCTGAAAGTGAGATGCGACCATTAGTACAAATCTCATATCTGCCTATTTAGTAAAGGGGTGCAACTCGTACATATTGTCATTATTGATTGATTTAACCATTATTTTTCTATCTGTCTATTAGAACAAAAATATACTAACCAGAGATGATCCCTCTGTGCTTGCCAAAAACAATTATTTATAAAAGTGCCAACATTCTTCAATATGCTATATTGCATAGAAAATCAATTAATGAAAACTGTTTGTGAACTTCAAAATGTATGCCAATTAAAGATCAGTCAACCAACTAATGCACCAATCGACTAATTGTTTCAGCAAGGTTAATATGGCACCTCTATTTACACACAGATTGGATGTATAGGAACAAAAAGCTGTGCATTAAATGACAGCTAGTTCCAACAGGTATGCAAACCTCCTTAGTCTTTTAGTCACAGTGAGGTTGCCATGTTTGATACCATTGTGCCCAATAGAAAGACCACATCCAGAACCTGTATGCAACAACTGTATCTGGCAACTTGCCCATTTGCCAAATGCATTACGAGAGAGTGATGGAACAATGGGAAAACTTTTGTGTTTCAAGACATGGTTACAGCACATAACTTCCCATATATTTTTTAAATTCTCGATCCATTTGGTTGTATATTTGTAGATTGCTTTTTCAATGCATGACTGATCCTGTTTCTTCTCTTTCTTGCTTTCCAGAGATTGAAAAAGTTCAGAAAGACGAGGGGAAGGAAGAGGAGAAGTTCATCGACGTCGTCATCAACAAGAACATGAAACTGGGCCAGAAAGTTTTAATACCAGTCAAACAGTTTCCTAAAGTAAGTGCTATACGAGCATCGCCAGAGACGGAATGCGACACGTGTGCTCACCGGGAGAGAGAGAGAGAGAGAGAGAGAGAGAGAGAGAGAGAGAGAGAGAGAGAGAGAGAGAGAGAGAGAGAGAGAGAGAGAGAGAGAGAGAGAGAGAGAGAGAGAGAGAGAGAGAGAGAGAGAGAGATTGTGTTATTTATAGATAATGGAGGCAAACTACAGTAGCTCTGCTTTAGATTTAAATTCCTCAGAACAGCCGCTTGACACTTTTGTTGATGCTTTATTTTATTTTTTGTATTAGATCTAGCATATCTAGAGTGTTGGGCTGACAGAACTGGGATAGAACTATATTAGGGATGTTGCATTCCGCCTGAATAATTATTTAAGCTTTGGAAACACAACTGTATTTTTCACACTCTCTCACACACACACACACACACAGACACACACACACACACACACAGGCGCACACGCACGCACACACACACACACAAACACCTCACTGTAACACTGACCTCGATGCTTTGTTGTCTTGGCACATTCATTTCTCAATGAATATTCATGAATACGATTTCAAAGGAATAACCTCACAACATAGTTTTTCTTTTTAATGTATGGTGTGAATTCTCATAATGTTAAGGAGATGCACTTGCGGGTCTTCTGTCTTCATATATCTAGAGGAGATAATAGTCTATAGGGCTGGAGAGTAGGATCACAAAGCAGCCTCATAAGTCACATCTATGGAGTCCCAGACAGTCGGCTTCATGATGACCTCCACATGAAGCAGTTTCTTCTGAGCGATAACTGTGTTGCCACCTCTGAGAGCACTCCAGCCTCGCTCCTCCACCATGGATCCCTGTGCTGGCAGCAGCATTTACTGGAGCCCCAGCACTCGCTGCATGACAGGGGGATTTCCCGCTGGGAGCGCCATGGGGAGGCTGGTGTAAAAGTGGGAGGGGACGCTCTTTGACGGGGGACATCACTCAAGTTTTCACCTGAGCCCTCTGGGAGTGTGGGGGTGGGGGAGTAAAGGACCGCGGCACCATGCACAATGTGGATGCAGAGGACAGCACAGGGAGGAGGCACAGATTCAAAAGATTCAAACACCGAACCAACAAAGCTTGAAGGATGGGAGGTGGTGGGGGGGAGGGGTACAGTTGGGTTTAGTATTCCCAAATAATGCTCTTTCTTTTCGGCATGATATGACTGGATGATTAATGATGCACAGATCAAAATAACTAGGACTTGTCGTCCCCGACTTTCTCAGTCGAAATTGGATCCGAACATGAAGAATCTACCTACGGCCTATCTACTGCGGCTGCGGCGAATGATGAGACAACCAGGAAGGAAATAAAGGAGTTTGATACTCCTTACACTACCTTGTTCAGCCATTTCTATTACATATATTAATTATTTCCTCTCTTAGAATGGCATAGTATGCATATTAGTTGATGACATCACCTAGCTACTTCTAGCAGAGCCAACAGCTACTGTCCTTACAGAGGAGTTCGCAACAATGCCTTCTAGCTGAAGTTGTATAGCTTATGCAGACTTTTTTTCAACTGCATTTCAGCTAATTTTTTTTAACTTGTGGTTAGGACCTGCTTCAGATCTGAGATAAATTAATTTAAAGGTTGTCTATGTAACAGTTTTATAAAAAAAGTTGAACTTTAAAATCCAGGCTAGTTTTAACATACAGTCATGTGAAAAAATTAGGACACCCTTTGAACACACGTGTGTTTTTTAACATATTGAGACATATGGATATTTAATATAAATTTAAAAAAAACTGAGAAATTCCAGGAATATACATAACTAAGTAAAACTGAAGAAAATACTGTTTAAAACTTTCTGTAAAATGTAATAAAATAAACACGCAAATTCTGTTGAGGAATAAATTAGGACACCCCAACATGTTTTCCACTTAAAATGTCTGAAATCACACACAAGTGTTTCAGATTAAGTGCACATGATAAGGACATTGTTACTCAGCATTTTGAAGGACGTTTGGCCTATTTAAACCTCATACATTCATTTTGATGTGACCCTGACTGTTGTTGTGAGAGTTGAACATCATGGTGAGATCAAAAGACCTGTCTGAGGCCTTCAGAAAGAAGATGCTTGGAGCTCATGAATCTGGTAAGGGATTTAAAATGATCTCAAAAGATTTTAAAATCAGCCATTCCACTGTCCGGAAAAAAGTGTACAAGTGGAGGACATTCAAAGCCACTGCCAACATGCCCAGGTCTGGCCGTCCAAGCAAGTTCATCCCGAGAGCAGAGCGCAAAATACTAAAAGAAGTCTCCAAAACCCCTAAAATGTCATCACAGGACCTACAGCAGGCTCTGGCCACTGTTGATGTGAAAGTGCATGCTTCTACAATCAGAAAGAGACTGCACAAGTTTAACTTTCCCAGGAGGTGTGCAAGGAGGAAACCTTTACTCTCCAAGAGAAACATTAAGGCCGACTGAACTTTGCTAGAGAGAACGTAGACAAAGAACAGGACTTCTGGAATAATGTTCTTTTGACAGTTGAGTCTAAAATTTAATTATTTGGACACCAGAACAGAGGACATGTTTGGCGCAAACCAAATACAGAGTTCTAGGAAAAGAACCTCATACCAACTGTGAAGCATGGAGGTGGAAGTGTCATGGTTTGGGGATGCTTCCCTGCAGCAGGATCTGGCCAGCCCACCATCATAGAATCCATCATGAATTATACAGTGTATCAGGGGGTGCTTGAGCAACATGTAAGACCATCTGTAAGAAAATTAAAGCTGAAGCGGAACTGGACCCTGCATCATGACAATGACCCTAAACATACCAGTAAATCCACCAAGGACTGGCTGAAAACTAAGAAATGGTGAGTCCTGGAATGGCTCAGTCAAAGCCCAGATCTTAATCCCATTGAGATGCTGTGTGAATTGAAACGGGCTCTATACAAGAAACCCCTCAAACATCACACAGGTTCAAACATTCTGCATTGAGGAGTGGGGCAAATTTTCCTCAGACCGATGTCAGAGACTGGTAGAGTGTTACAAGAAGTGTCTCACTGAAGTTATTTCAGCCAAAGGGGGTAACACTACGTATTAGGGGGTAGGGTGTCCTAACTTTTTCCTCAGTGAGAATATGCATTTATGTTGATATATTTTGTTTAATCAGTAAAACAATGTTATTTTTTTGCTGTTTACCTGCAATTAGTTCACTTTCTTTTCCAGAGATTAATAAAAACAAGATTAGACATCGTAACATTTCTTAATGAATAACTGAATATTTAATGGGGTGTCCTAATTTTTTCACATGACTGTAGATGTCTTTGTACCTGATAATCACCAAACCAAGCTGGCTGGATGTTTTATTTTCTTAACTTCTTTTCTTATCTCATTATTCTCACCAGTTGACTTTGATGAAGAACTAAAATATAATGTTTTGCTGATGGCTGGGGGGGGGGGCTGTGTACGTTTGTATGTGGTGTCATGTGAAGACTGTTCTAAGTCTCCCAGGTTCACAGCTAAACAGATTTGCGTTGACAGCTTTGATAAGTAGAGCCACTAATACGCTGTTTAGAGCTCCAACAAGCCACCGAAGGAAGACAAATTCAATTTGTTCCGTGTGACAGGTAGCGAGGGCAAGAGTGATCGGTCGGACTTCAATGGGTTTTTCTCCTGAGCTGCGAGCGTCACCTTTTGGCTTCTGGCATTGAAGTGGCAAAGGCATTTTCCAAAATAGCCATTTAGGAGCATGTGTGGAGAGGTGGAATCCATCCTCCGCAAACGTAGCTTTTTATAAAAATGAAGTGGGCAAGGACGCTGTCGCGCATGTTCCAGGCTGCTGATTCTCTGATAAAATGGAGCTGTTCCTCAGCCATGATTTTTTAACACCCAATACTGATGCCTTTTTGGCAAGAGTGATGACATCGTGGTATAGCTGTGGTGTGTACATGGACAAGTAGAGAAAGCTCTGCAGCAAATAGTGTCATATGGATGATCAGTCAATAGCTGTTTAAAAAAAAATTTGAAACCAGGTCTAGGGAAGTAGAGATAGTCTAGGATTTTAGATCATACTTTTATGACACTTACCCTGCATTCCAAATCACATACATTTTCTTTTTACTGTGCTACATACTAAAGTAAGAGTTTTAGGGCCACGGGAGAGAAAAAAATCAGATAAGGAATATTTTTTTTTTCATTATGTCGAAAAATGGGAAGAATAAAGACGAATACTCCAAAATGCTATTGGAGTTATTAGGGCATTTATGTATTTTCAGCACACTACAATTGACGTGCATGTATTGGGACATCCTAAATCTTTTTGTTGCATACTAATTAGTAGGGAGGTATAGGTATTGGAACGCAGGGACAATATCACTCCTACTCATCTAAAAATCTAAAAATATTCCACCTTTTTGAAACAAGAGAAGCATTATCAGCTCTCATCTGTACTGTACGTCCACTGGATCTGTGGTCCCCTCACTCAGAAAAGCACTGCAGGCAATTAGCCAGGCGTAAGAAGTCCCACTGGTTTATCTCCAGTTCAGACTGTGGGCTTTTTCTCTCTCCGTGCTGGAAGTGGTGATTTATCCTTCTGCTTGTCGTTCCTGTCCTGCTGTCCTCAGCACAATCGGTGGGCGCTGGCTCTCTGTGAGCACACCCTTCACCCAGCTCGCAGCATAACGTTTAACAAACGATGAAAAGATCTCAGATGTCCCCCCACCACCACCAGCCCTTACTCCCCCCTGCATCCCCTTCATGTTAAGCGTGATTAATCATACACCCTTTCTCTACCTGTGTCCACTGGCTTTTTTGAATAATCCCCATGACTCTTTTATATTATATTTAGTTTAAGCTGAATAGGGTGCATAGGGATCATTCAAAAATGTCATTATCCATACAGATATCAATACGTTGACATTGATAACGGTTATCGAACAATACTTATTTCGATAGTAATTTTATAACATCTGTTTTAACAAGATGACATTAGATATTATTGCACAATTTGTCAGCTTCCTCATGACATTTTTACATACAATCAATCAATAAGTAACCGGGAATGTAAGTAATTTAAGTAAGTAGCTTTCAGATTAGCACATGTCTCCTGAGACAAGCAAAAAGAAACACAATTTAAACACTGCAAGATCAGTGTAAAATTAAAAGGGGCAAGTCACTATGTAAGGCTCACTGACGCAACAATGCATTGTTGTAAACTAATGCATTTTTCAGAAGCACCTTTAGATATTGGCACATTAAGCATGCTGCATGCTCATTGACTCACTGAAATATTGAAATGATTTGATACTTAACGGTATGGAGGCCTTTCGGTCAGTGCCACGAAAGTATCTGACATGGTGCGACGTTCAGAATTCCCAGTCAAAGGCTATCTATTTAAATGACATTTGTATGTATTTCTTGTTTTGTTTGGAACCAATACCAATACCACAACAGAGCATCTGGCGACAACCTGTGATTAACACACATCAGCTCTTAGTCCGGTGATTACAGACAGCCACACCGCAATCCTCTCACACAGTCTAATAACATGAACCAGTGCAGAAGCCCAGGCAGGTTTATATACACATAATCCCCCCTCGCGGTAACTAAAGCGTTCGCAAAAACCCCCAGAGCATCAATCACAGTAGGAGTCAGACGGATTTTGCTTTCAGATCAACAGAGGGGCTTACGGTTATGTGTTCAGTAAAGCTTGTATATATAGGTGGAGGTTTGTGCATATAAAAAGATGTGGGTGGCTTCGCAAACGCATGAACTGGGAGGGGAGGTGATGTGTTGAAATGCCCAGATTAAGACCGTTCTCTGGTATTTACTGGCATTAGTCGAACAAATAGTCAGCAGATCTGCCTGATCTCTTTTTAAATAGTCACAGACTTAAAAGTAAATGCCAAGCTAATACCATTACAATCATGACAAAATACTGTCTGAAGTGTGTTGTGGAAGCTGAACTACCATGCAGGGCCTTACCTGTCTCCTATAAAATGTGTACACCCCAACAATGTTGATGGAAATCTAGGGAAAAATTCAACCTATAAGTGTCATTGCCCTTTTGTATGCTTTGGTTTAGACACTCACAACACTTGGTAAAGGAGAGAGGGAAATTGGGGATTAGGTTTACTACTGAAATAATGACCCTGATTTGAAGACAGATTGTGTTTATTTTTTTCACCAAAACCAGTCTTTCTTTATACTTGTTGGGTAACCTGCACCCAACCACAATCAGGAGTCAGAGTGATTGATTGATTGATTGAGTGATTGATTGATTTTATTTGAGCATTTGATATAAAATATGCACAGCACTGTTTCATACATTAAAATACATAAATAGCCAGGGATAACACAATTTCGGATCAAATCATAATCGGAACAGAATGAGTTAACAATGTATGATTTATATGAGAGTCATGAGACAAGATCTGAGTGGAAAGTTCATGGTATCACGCTTGCCTTTTACCTTAATCTCTTAATCGAAATGCTCGTATGTTCCCCGATGTAGACCCGACCTGTGATAGTTGTAAGAGCGCACCGGCATCAATCTTTCACATGTACTGGTTGTGTCCCACCTTGACTGAGTTCTGGACATCAGTTTTTCAAACAATTTCTGAAGTACTTCAGCATCAAATTGAGCCGAACCCTTTCACTGCAATTTTTGGCATTGCTCCCAATTCAGGCTTGCCTAAAGTGAAGCTAAAGGTACTGGCCTTCACCTCTTTACTTGCTCGTAGGGCTAGCTTACTTAAATGGAAAGATCCTGCTCCTCCTTCCCACTCACATTGGATTAGAGACATTATGTCATGTATGAATCTGGAGAAAATTTGTTGCACTACCCAGGGATCTGAGACTAAATTTCATAAAAATATGGCACCCCTTTCTAGACTATTTGAAGAAACCGACCACAATAATTGAAGAGTAGCTCCCCCCTCTCCTCTTTTGTTTGATTAAATTTTATTTCTTTGTTTTTTGTTTCATATTGGTTGTCGTTTCTGCTATTTTTAACATTAGGTATTATTTTTTGTACTAATTTCTTAATGCAGGATTGTTTGTGATTGGGTGTGAGGGTGGGATATGGGTGGGGTATGTTCGGGGGGGAAAAAAGGGGGAAAAAGTTGTAATCCATTGTACTGCAGTTACTTTGCGATTTAATAAAAAAACCTTTGAAAGAAAATAAATGAATCAATTTACCATATATCAGTTGGGACGACTTGTTCCCACTTTGCTCAGTCAGTTATGATATTAGCAGTTTCTATCAATTTTGTACTACATCTTTAAACTCGACCAATTCTGTTCATAGAATCATTTTTGGAGCAGTTATTACAGATAGTGGGAAGAACGCTGTAACAGAGCAATGTTCACCAAAGGTCACCAACCTGATTCACACTGGGGAGGTTGTAGTGTTAACCTTTCCACGGCGTCCTAACACCGAAGCATCTCACATTTTACACGTTCAATATTTGTGCCCATCATTTAATTTTTATTATGCTGAATCCCTCGTCAAATGGGTTTATATAATGGACTTCCACGAAATGAAATAAAAAAAAAATACACAATTTAAGGACATGAAGCCGGAGACAAGAAGCTGTTAATAAACATCACATCTTGTACGTTTCATGTGCCTTTAATTAATTTAGGTTTGGAGTGACAGTAACGATTAAATTAGAAAACCACAGGATATTAAAAGGGATTAACACTCGCTGTTTACAAAATATGACATTTGGGGCATACAAGTTCTCACAATAATAATAATTAAACATTAATTAAAAAGAAGATTTGCGAGGATCTCAGGGGAGGTATTTCTTCTGTTGCTCTGGTCGATTAGGTAGGCGCAGATTAATGACGCAATGTTCTTGATTTGACTTCAGACCAACATTGTCACTCCTTTTCTCAAACAACTGATTGTCTGGGTTCCTTGTATTTTAAAACATCCAACTACAGACAGACCTGTGTCCTCTAAACGAGCCAGTGACTAACCGTGGCTACGTTTTTCTTTGTTGCAGAAACTCAAGCAAGCTTGAATTATGTTTGCCTCCATTTCTGTTTCACCATCGGTGTCGGTTTTTTCCATTCCTGTGAATTTGCTCATTCATAATCTCTGCCTGAAGCCCATGTTTGCAAAGTCGATACGGCTCCTACACTATAATATTGAAAGCTTTGTTACTAGATAAGAAAAAAAAAATGCTTTTCTATTTGAGCATATTTATCCATCGGCGTGTGAAACACTGTTGGTAGACCGAGGCGGGCTGAGAGATCCATACAAACCTCCCGGACATCGTTTCCAATACACAGCCCGTCGGTAGACGGTGGAACGGATGCACAAAAACTGTAGTAACACAGAGGACAAGTCGTCAGTGTTATCCGCCTCTGCAAATCATTGTTCATGAGACGTCGCAGCTCAGTGATCAAGGCTTTATCCAGGTGGAAATGATGGATTGGCAGGACCATCGGTTAAACTCAGCACATTTAAAACATTTCCTGACACCCTCTGTTCGCCCCGGTACAGCTGTCTCCTTTGATGATCCTTTTGTAAACTTGAATACATTAGATGTACTATCTTGTTTGCTTAGATAACATTACATAGAAAAATGTCCTGACCCAACAATTCTTGTCTTGCCTCTTGACTCTATGTATTCGGTGTTCATTTGTATGCAAATTTTTTTTTGCAAAAAGTTTCATGTGGTGAAGACACGTCCTACATATTCATCAATCCAAGGTCATGCATTTGCAGGGGGGGGGGCCTCATTCCCATTGTAGGTGCAGGGTTGGAAGTAGTGTAGAGGGGCAAGGTATTTGTAGCCTGGTGAGAACCAGCCAAGATCTCACGCTAGCTTCCCAGGGAGAGGACTAGACCAATCAGGGCCCACGTTCAGAGGCAGCATTCGTCCCTGATAGTGGGAGGCAGCTTCTGATTGGTTTGTGTCTCACAAGCTTATTTGTTGATCCATGTTGGCCTGACTGGAGGCTACATTGACAACTTCCTGAGCCAAATACTCTCACTAACGGACAGGGCCGGGCTCATCCCCACTGAAGAAGGGCCAAACTGATTCGCAAAGCAAGGTCGGGCTGGTCTCACATGCTGTCGCAGGACTTTTGGTAATTAAAAAAGTTGAAGGAACATACAGTACGAGAGAACTGCTGGTGTTCTACCCGGCAGCCCCCCCCCCCCCCCCCACATGACTGTCAGCTACTTTATTAGAGCAAATCACTAAAAGTCACCTCTCAGATCCCTCACCCAGGACTTGGCAGAAGCCTCCTAATAAGCACCCACTTTCGGAACAAAAGGGAGCAGTGATATAGGTGAGGTGTAGAACGGAAAGTGGGTGTTTTTTCACCTCTCGCTTCGCTAATTGATGACCTAGATAGTGGAGGGGGACAGATGTATCACCGTTGAAGTTAAACGTGGAAAAGGGGAGAAAAGCATCGCTCTCCTTTTGTCTCCTTGACCATCTCCAGCCGCCGGTGGACTTGGTGTGTAGACCGTGTAAAGGTTTGTATGACTTTGATGGGTTTCTGCACACAGCATACCTCAAAGACATACTGAAGTAATGCATACCATTTGGGTTTTCTTACGGCTTTAACAAAGGTGGTGACGACCTTATGAAGTAACCTAAACCAGGGTACCTTTGATATTGGGCCACGCTCAATGTTAGCTCGAACCGGAACATTCTGATAATGTTCCACATTGATAATATGTGTTTAAACATGCAGGAGCATGCAGTCCAACGATTCAGGGAATGTTTTGAACTGATAGAAATACTGGTGAAGTCAACCTCAGATCAAAATCTGATTTCACAACAAGATATAGGCAGACATATAGCCGATGTGACCTAAATATACATAATACATTGTTTTATATAGCCATATTAATATTGTTCTGATTTGTTTGTACTAAGCTCAGTTTAAAGGGGCCGTCTGTTTTAATATTGTATTAAGTCAATTTACTTATTCAATCTTACTTCTCAAGTGGATTACTGCAATCTGTGAAAAACAATTGTGTACATTTAGGAAAAATAGGTATTTTTCTCAGGACGGAGAAAATTAAGTGATATATCTTCAGTAACTGTTGCATTATGGGAAGTGTATGGCAGCTCGACCTAGAGACGAAAGACCTCCGATATCTTGGCTCCTAGTACTTTGATTATGACCACTGCATGTTGTTCCCCAAGTCCCCCATCATGTCCCCCCCCCAAAAAAAAGTCTTATAATTATTACTAGTTTACATGCTAAATGTCCACTGGGGATGGGAGTGGAAATGTGTGCCCCTTCCTGCAGGCATTTATGTATTTGTATTCAGTTTATTCTCCTAAATAGACACTGAAATGAAGGCTGTAATGTCAACATTTTTTTTATTTATTCTTCCGGACACACACAATACACAATTTTCTCTTTGCATATTCATACATATTACTTTGTGTTATCGTCCGAAGGGTGGCAGGAGAAGCCAAAGGCTTATCAGGTCCCGCCCCCACTGCAATAAGATTCAGATACACAGATACACAGCTACTGATACAGTTAAAACAATTTTTTTATTTTTTATTTAAGAAGATGCATTCCAATACACAGACAATTTTAGGTCATGTTAATGTCTTACTCATTCTATAGCACATTTCTTCTCTATTCAATTTAGTTGTTCTAATGTTATTTTCTTCATTGCCCTTTTTATTTCACTGTTACAAGATTGAGCCCATCTGAGGGTGATCATTGCCTTTGTGCATCAGAATTGCTCCAATTTACATCAAGTAGTATTTATATTTTATTTTTTGTTATTATAGAAAATACTACCCCCAGTTGAATTGCAATGTATTGTTTGCAAGATTAATATGAATATATGCATCACATGTTTGAGGAACCTTGGGCATCATGGTGTCCTCCCCATCTCTGAAACAACACTTACACACTTAGCTGTTTAATTTAATAATAATTTTATACTGAGTTTTTTTGGAGTCATTCGCAGAGCACATTTTAAAACTATTACCCATGAAAGGGTGACATAATGACCCTTGGATAAGACATCTCAGAAATGCCTCCACACACTGATCCTATGAAGACGCCGACAGGAAAGGCTGGATTCAGTCGCTGCTTGTTGAGCCAACTGTGATTATCTCAAACACACAGATTTTTGATTGATCCTCTCTTTCGGTCTCTCTCTGTTGCAGTTTAACTTTGTGGGCAAACTCCTCGGGCCACGCGGGAACTCGTTAAAGAGACTACAGGAGGACACTCTCACAAAGATGTCAATTCTCGGAAAAGGATCCATGAGAGACAAGGAAAAGGTAAGAACTCCACTCTGGTATTACACCCTCTCCTTGCTCCTTTCACTCTCTCCCACTGACACATCATATTAACTTGATCTGCTGCGGCAAGCCTTTCTTGAAGTCAAGGTGGTCTGCTCAAAAACTGACTGGGCACCTTCCCACCTTCCATCAGTTAGTGGAAGGCGGCACCTGCTTGGTTTATGTAGTCGTTGACGTCAACATGAATCAACGAATGTGAAGCCTGTGAGATATGGCTGGTCTGATAAGGCTAGACTGACGACTACATGAACCAATCAGGGGCTTCTTATCACTATAAGGGCCAAATATTAGGTCCGAACGTGCACCAGAGGGATCTGTGGGAGAGAAACAGACCTGAAGCTTGCAAGATCAAGCTGGTCTCAACAGGCTATTGGAAATTAGGATTTTCTGAAAAACTAACGACACAATATTGTTTTATAATAAAAGTATTTTTTTCAAGCAAAGAGAATAAAGAAGAATGTTGACAGCATAAAGCCATGTCAAATATGTCTTCTTCATGTATCAAGTTTAATCATAGAAAAAATTAACTATGAGTTAGATTAATCTCTTCCATACATTCTCCAAAATGATTGGTCTCTAACGTCAGCTAATACAAAAAAAACATATACAAGTGTCACAAGCCCAAGACGATGTCATCAACTGTTTGATCTGACCAAAAGTTGCAAAACAGTCTCGAAAAACAGCTTCATCTTGAAAAACTAATTTCAAAAGTACTGTGTATGGAAATGTGTATGATCTTGGGGCTCACCGAACACACCTGACATCTTTTAAAGCCTGCTCTGGCTGGAAACCAAAAACGCACAGTCGAATCTAGAGTAGGACAACAGCCTGTCTAGATGTGTGGTTTGCTTTTCGTATAAACTCTGTAACAAGATAAGAACAATGCTCTTACGTAAAATACATTTCAACATAAATGGTATAATTTATTTCATGGATTTTAGGAAAATGCAAAAATATGACATTTTTAACACAATACAGTCTTGTTAAAAAGACAAGGCTAAAGGGTTGAATAAAGAAAGGATATAAGTAGCTCTTAACAAGGGCTCTTACAGCAGCAGAATTGATGGCACACTGGACTGGTTAACAGAGAACAAATTGAATTCTCCTGGCTTGTCTGCGTATCTCTCCCTCTCCCCTTTGTTTGTCAGGAGCTGATTTGTTGGCGCTGATGATCCTGGTTATCATACAGCACATTCTTTTTGATTATTTGCACTCAATAGTCTTTGATGGCTGGCTCCTTTTTCTTGGGAACAGTTCCGTCATGGAGATGTGCTGACCTCTGCAGCCCTTACATTTCTTCACAAACCCCTCAGCGGCGGGATTAATGACAGACAGCTTCCCAGTCAGGGCCGTGCAACGCTGCTTCCTTGCTACACAACTACCACTTAATCTCGGGTTGGCTGCTGACTTTCGGTTTTTAGGCGCATGGTATATGTCATCGTAGTTTGCAGCAATTGAAATTCCTCGTTTAGGTCAGGGAGCTAAGCCACTGCAAAGCACAAAAAAAGGGCGGGGGCAGGGGAGTTGCTTTTAAGTCGACGAAAAAACAAAGATGCCTTGCTGTTATGGTAGCACAAAGTGAGCTACTGTCGCCTTTTAGGGCATGTATTTATACGAAATCGATACTGTGCTGTTGAAAGGAACTGACAAGAAAGGAGATATGATGTACAAACACATTTCCACATTAGATGAAAAAACATCTTTACAGGCATGCCACATAGAGAGTACAGCATAAAAGAAGTGTTGGGAGGATGAAACTGAACGACGTTTCGCGAGATTCTTGCACATAAAGAGACCGGTGCAAAGAGCCGGGATAATTGCTGGCATTGTTACTGCTGCAGGAGGCTTGATCTTGTGTTGACAAGAGAGTGTGAGCACAGAGAGGTTGAAAGGCGCCGAGCTGTCGGAGGCATAGTCTCTCCCCCCGCCTGGTTATGGCACCTCAGTTGTCTTGCCGCTGTCAGAGCTAGGGATGATGTAAAGGCATCCGTGTTCCCGCGCCCCCTTTCTCGTTAGCGCCTTTGATTAACTCATCCATTTTCCTCCCTGGGACTTGTACTCCCCCTTTAATTTCCCTGATAGACAAAACAATCATATTTGTCTTTGTTTGACTTTTGGTAAGTCCTCGACAGGGTTTAATTGCGGCGGGCTGCTGTGGAGAGAAATACCTTCATTGTCTGCGAGGACTTGGAGGTGTGAGAACTTTCCCTACAACCACAAAGATTAACCTAGCAAATCATTTGTAAATCCATTATAATTTTATAGATCTGGGGATTAGGGTTGTGACGATATACTCATCTCACTAGAGGAGGTGATGACACAATATTAGCTTCACGATAAGGTGACAAAGGAATATTTGTATAAACTTTTCTAGAAAATCTTCACTCCTACTAAAGACAGATATAGTGAGCTGCTTTCTTTTCTAATGATCTGTAATTTTGTGTAACAGCTGGGCACCATAGTTTTGGGCAAATTTTATTCAAACATTAGGACATTTTCTAGTGGTTATTTGCGGCACACAGCAGGATAGTGGTTTTGGGGACTGAAAATAGACTATGGTGCCCATGTTCTTGCTAACATGTCACCCAGTGCAACAGTGATGTGTTTTTAATAGCTTTTGGAATAAACAACGGACCTCCGTTCGGACAGAGGAATAATGTACTATATATCAGGCTTTGGGTATACAGGCGGTACTAAATGCATTGTTAGTTTCGGTCTTTTAATGGAATTTAATTTAATTGAATTAGACATATCGTAAAGAGAAGATGCACATGTGAAGAATGTAGGCATCAACGGCTCATTCACTTTTGGATTTCAACTGTCTATATAGAGCAGTGATTGGTCAGTAGATTTGAGGGGTTTAGAGGGAGCTGAGTAGACAAGAGATAAACAATACAGTGGTGCTAAACCATGCAGTTCTTCAATAACAAATGAATGAATATCGAAATCATTTATGTGGCTGGTAATCAGTAAAGGGCAGTTACAGTATGGCCTCACTGAGAGCTGCTAGCTACATTTATTCAGAGTATAAATCAGTATGTGTTTGCATTGCCTCATGAAAGAGGAAATAGGGTCTTGAGGGTGTTTTTTTATAAGCCAATTTTAATATCAGAAGTACGGATGAAAAAAGGCTTATAGAGCTGTGCAGTTCATCCGCACATTTAGACAGCTGTTTTGCATAGAATATAAGTACAGTATAAATGTTCTTTCCATTTTCTAGTGGTCGTCTTTAATTTAATTTGAATGTGGATGTGGATACTCTGGGTTTGACATTATTCTTAACCTCCAAGCATCGAATGCAGGAGCTCTTATGTTGGGAGCGTTGTGGCCTTCTGTTTCCAGGGGGAATGGATTTTCATAAGCAGATTTACTAGAGGGGAGAAAAAATGTAAACAGGAGGAAGATGCTGCCAGTAGATATGAGAAACTGACAGCTGTAATCTCTCTCTGTGGGCTGCTTAGCTGCTATAGGACCCACGGATGCTTCTTATCAGTGCCGGGAGCGCCCCTCCCCCCTCTCCCCCCCATTTATGAAAACTGATATTAGGTCTACAATATCATATACAAATCATGTGGTCACAGATTGGTTTCACGCCAAACTAGATCTCCACTAGGTGTACCACTTTTTTCCACATGTTATATAGACTACAGTAAGAGAAGAGTCCTCTGATGATAACACCAGACTGGATCGAGCCGACAGTTGTATGGCAGATGAAAGTTAAAGCACACGATCGTGATTGTTTTTCACATCTCTCCTTCATGCAAATATACCAAGGAACACTTGAAAGGGACGAGGAGAGACCGAGTTGCGAGCAGCCGTCTCTTTCTAACAGCCTGCCTCCATTCCCTGCTCGACACCGGCAGCTCCGTCAGCGCTGGTGCTATGCGCAACGGAGCCCTCTGCTCGTAAAGCCCAGATTTATGGGGGAAATTAACATATCATTAACATACCACAGGCACTCTTAAAAGAAGGTTATTTATAATTAGGTGACATCAGAGACACTGGCATGCATGGTGCTGAGGAGGGAGAAGGGGAAGAGGAAGATGCCGCCTGGCCCCGGAGAAGACAATTTTCTTTTTTGTTGAAAAGAAGAAACTGGGACGCCAAACCTGTTGTTTCCTTTGTGTAATGGGGTGGGAGACTTTTGGGGTTTTTGTTGTCCTATTTTTCGCCATCAATAACACAATACTGGCCTGCTTCTGTCGAGACTGAATGGCCTGTTCATCCCCCCCACTGCTTACATGGTATATTTTCTTGTCGCAGTCTAAACAAACTGGGCTTCTGCAGGCAGAGGTGGAGAGGAGGGAATTACATCTGCTCTACTTTCAGAACTTTGATTACAGTAACTAAAAAAAAAATACTTGGTTGTTTTGGCCCGAACACATACAGTGCCTGCAGTTGTTTAAAGACAAAATAAGTCAAAATAAGTCACTTTCTATGTGTTGACATCTTCTGTGGTGGCGACAGGTGATTTGATTGATGTTGGAACTCCTGCAAAGCCTGCTGTTGGTTTGAATCATCTACTGAAAAACGTATGTTGTTGAGTGTAGGTTATGGAAATGGGTTGATGAATAAGTGTATGTGTGTATTAACCAAGACAGTGTTTGAACATATAGACACCATGAATCAACTCCAAAAATTCATCTTAAGCTATATTGAAATACCAATTACAATACCCTTTGTAGGAAACTGTATGTACTGTATGCCCGAATTAGGCTACACTAGCAGTTAGTTTGCCACTTTGGTCCAAAGTCTATTAACTAAGCAAGCATTGAGTAGCTTGTTGTGAAACTTTTTATCATCAAGCCAAAGTTTCAATGTATTCAATAGTTTGGTTAAATTAACCAAAAACCATGACATACACTTATGTGACATTTCCATCAGCCTCAGCTGTACTTTGTGTTTAAGCTTGGTAAACGCTGAACTAAGTTGTTGAACATGACAAATATTACCACACTGAACTTAACTCAGTGACTGATAAAGTCTCCCTAATCTTAGCTAATTACTTTGCCTGGACCTAACAATATGTGGGACACACAGCATGGCTGTGCTTTGCATGGACAAACATCCTTAAACCTTTACGACTTCACTGCAGAAAAAAAAATGTCAAACTTGGTGGTTTGAAAAATAGTCTGCAGCCATGACAGGGCTGTGAAGCTTGAATGTATGAAAGAAAACCCACGTAAGCACACACAGTAATTCTGACAGGATTTACCACAAAAACCTATTGCGGTGCACTATACAAACTTCCCGTACGAGTCCCCAAATGTCTAACTGCCACCCCAAGACACATAGTTCGAATTTATGACAGTCAAAATAGATTGAATATTAATAACAATGCATTTTTGTTTATTCATGGGGTCAGCAAATTTCACTGAGAATAAGTACACCAAAAAGCCACTGTCAATCCATCATTTACAATAGATAGATGCATAGATATTAACATTTGTGACACCTTCAAGACAACAACAAAAAGTGAGTGTAGTGTAACTTTAACAGGAATAATGTTTCCTCAGTAATGAACCTGTTATGATTATAATCCTTTGGATCCTTACTATGTATTCATCTGTTTTGTGCAGTGACTAAATTGCAGTGTTTTCTTTTTACAACTTTACTTCCCAAATGCCACTACAAATACAGTTTGTCTAGTTCATTAAATTAAAACGTTCATTTGTTGGATGCATGATCTGTCGAGACCTGATGCATAACTAGTAGGATTTGGCCAAAATTGTTTATAATGCTTGACCACATCACACAGAAACTAAGCAGCAATGATGGAACGCAAGGTTTTACTATTTCCCTCAGCTACTTTTCATCTAGTACTCTCAATCCATTAAGTGAAAAATGAATACAAACAACTCAGTCCAAATGAATGACTTTTTTCAAATGGTTACAATCAGTATGGAACCCTCTGAAGTACTGTATGTTTTGTCTACCAGCATCTGCAGATTTCCATCTAATAGAGTTACAGTGATCACATAAAATGGAGCAAGCAAAACAGATATCATGATTTAGTGTGGGAGAGCACATACTTTATCTCTACACATTTGTTATGAGGACAGGCAGCTGTGTGAGGACAAACGCTATCGGTTAAATGTGACAGCCGCAGTTGAAAGGCTCGTAAGGATTGCTTTGTTGCAGACATACGTTTACAAGAAGCAACATAAATATTTTCTGTCTTTTTGCAACTCTGCAGCGCCGAAGCGTCAAACCAACTGTTATGAAAAATGTCCCCCACAGTAAATCTTCGCAGAAATACAAAAAAAAAAGTAAAAGATAAATGTTCTCGACTGTGACAGCACTCGTTACCTTGACGTAGGATACTGTATATGATACTGAGCTGTTTCTCTTTTGTTGTTCGGTTAGGAAGAAGAGCTAAGAAAAAGTGGCGAAGCCAAATATCACCACCTGAATGAAGACCTGCATGTCCTCATCGAGGTGTTCGCCCCGCCTGCTGAGGCCTACGCCAGGATGGGTCACGCTCTGGAGGAGATCAAGAAGTTTCTCATACCGGTATGTTCCCCCTCTTTTCTTCACTCAAACACTCTCTCTCTCTCTTTAGCTCTTTCCTCTCTCTCCATCCGCATCTTTTTTCAGCTGCTCTTTGGCCCCGGCCAACTCATTTGCAGCCTGTCCACAGTGAAGCTGGTGAGTAACAGCGCAGGCAGCGTGCTCTCTCACCCTCATTTCTTTTTGTCTGTAACTTGCCCTGTAATTCTGTCAGGGCTTTCAGATTGTGTGTGTGTGTTTGTGGACTGGAAAACATATGATTCCGTGTTTGTGTGCACTTGCATTCCTATCTAACTGTGGACTTTGGCGTTGTCATAAACTCACCAACAGGGAACCGCCGAGCCAACAGGGTACATTTGGTTGGTCATGCTTTAAATCATGCTTAAAACACATCTAAAACACTTGTTATTGAATTACCAGAAATAGATCACACTTGTCCACATTTGGTCAATGTAGACCAATAGTCCACAGTCTGCAAGGTAGGAATGTATGTGTGTGTGTTTGTCTGTCTGTGTGTCTGAGAGATCCTGGGTGGTAAGTCGTGGGTGTACGAGGAATAAAAGAGCGCATGATGGAATCTTTGCGCGGGGGCCCAACCCTCCTTGGCATCAGCATTGGAGCTTATTTACTCTTCCCCCATTCATTATGTATGATCTCTTCAGTGCTCAGAGCTATATGATGATTTACATCTCTGCATTAATAATCAGCAGACCCCTCCCCCAACCCTCCAACCCCTTCCCTCGATGTTGCCTCGTCGCACTGCATTCAAATAAAACATACTTATGGATAGACTGGATGCCATGTGACAATCATATCAATCCTCTTCTGACTAAAGACCTACTTCCATGTTGATTGTGTGTGTTAATTTGGCAGCACAAAAAAAAACAAGCACTTGCAAAGTTAGAGGCAAATGAGGTCCCGGGAAACTTATCAGCGGGAGATCTGAAATGTTTTGCTGCCTCTGGTAACAGCGGTCACGGCAGCACTGTAGAGTACATTAATTAGATATTCCCGAGGCTGTAGCCCTGGAGTTTAAGGACGAAATGTAATACAGCGTAATTGAAAGAGAGTCTGTTGCTTTTCTGTGTGTAGTGTGTGTGTGTGTGTGTGTGTGTGTGTGTGTGTGTGTGTGTGTGTGTGTGTGTGTGTGTGTGTGTGTTTGTTAACGTGCCGCCTCTCTGTGTGCAGGATTACAACGATGAGATCAGACAGGCTCAGCTGCAAGAGCTCACATACCTGAACGGCGGCTCGGAGGACGCCAAGGTGCCATCGGTGAGGGGCAAGTCAGCCGTCCGTGCAAGAGGGACACCTGTTCCGGGGCCTCCCAGGTAACCCTACTTCCAAGTGTGGATGTGTGTGTGTGTGCATGTGTGAAGCTGTGTGCAAGTTGTTTTGTATACGTGCACTTCAGTCCAGCTGGGGAATGGATATTATTTACAGTTAAGGAGCTACTGGGAAGGCAATTTTTTGTTACCACTTCGGCTTTGTACAGTATCCTGTTGCATTATCAGAGGTAATGGTGTCATTTAGAGTTACAGCCCACCTCTGTCTGCTGCAATAATACCACACATATTCAGCCTCTTTGTGTGTTGTTTTTCAAATAAAAGACGTGGATGTCACATTAAAGTTTACAATGCTTTTTAGGACACATTTCTCAACAGAGACGTCCATTTCCTCTCTGTATGTGTCAGCGAGAGTCTTTGGATGTTCAAATTCCGTAATAAATTTACTGGATCTCATAAATGTGTCAGTGAAGAGGATCCTGGCCGGCTTTCTCATTGAATTTGTGGTTGTGCGAGAGTGCATTAGCTCCTGTACTGATCCAGGGACTGCCTTCCCGAGCTAAGGAATAGTCATATGCTCATTCAGTAGTTAAACTCTATATGAGTGAGCATACAATGTTTATTACTCCTCAATTTTAGAATTGTACTACAATTGCTACTAGAATGAATGCAGTCGGACATGTCAAAATTCGCATCCCAAATAATTCACATTTTCGTGCCATTTACCACGTGTCTGGTGTGCAAAGGCCTTTCTTTCTGTCCGTTCGGGAAAGACGCGCCTGGTGATATATCTGCAATGAGAGACAAACGAAGAGAAAGAAAGGGGTGAGCATTCTGACAGGCGGAGCAACAAGTGGGCGCACTTCCGTCTGTATGTGCTCTCTGTTTGTTTGTCCGTGCTCGCTAACACACGCACGCTCTCCCATTGGCAGAGTTTAAAAGTTTATCAACGCGAGGACGGCGAAATAAAACAGAGGCTGTCACAATGGACGAGAGAATCCTCCTTGCAATGTGTGTTGCTGTTAGTAGCTAGTAGCCTAAGCTAAATGATTTTCTTATGTTAAACGTGTGTTCCCCCTGCAACACTGCTGTTGTTAAACGTGACATACGATCCTTATAAAGCCTACAGTCTATGTTACACAACCTGTCATCTCACATTGTCATTCAGCCGTGTACATTTGCTCTGTACTTTATTAGCCACATTTAAGAAATGAAATGGCTCAAACTATAATGGCAGACAATTGTCACAGTCTGTGAGTGATGTTACAATTAGTAAATCCCTTCAGATATTTTCCAAATGTCACATATATTTTCCTTTGCTAGTCAAGTATTTAAGGCAAAATATTGATTCTCTAGTTCAGGTTGCCATTATATACAGTGACTAATTCCATCCGTGTATGTATTATTTATATACAATCTATCGTACAGATTTTTTTAAATATGTCACTTATCTTTATTCCCACATGCTCTATGTCTCTGTTTCTCAGGAGCAGACAAAGCCCTAGATGACTTTTCAACTAAAGGAGCCTAAATCCATGCACATTGCATATACAGAATGTCTGCTGACAGATTCAGTGCAGACTTTGTTTTAACATACTGTATTTGTTTTAAAAAGAATATGATCTAATAAAATATTGAAATGTAAATGACACGTTTTAAAAGTTTATTTTGGGTAAATATTGTATTATATTAATCAAGGAATAAAAAACAAGTTTGATTAATTTAAAAAAAAATAATCGATTGACTTATCGATTAATCAAAAAAATAATCAATAGATTAATCATTAAGAAAATATTCAACAGGTGCAGTCCTAAACTGCAATAACTTAAAGCTTATGCCATGTGCTATGCATTGATGCTCTGCATGTTAATATATTTGACCGATCAGAATTAGCCTACCAGATAATTTCGTAAAGGGGGGCATATGACGTTGTTTTGATGAAGTGATTAATACATATTAATCAATAAAACCATGTTGCGGGAATGGAAATTCTTTTTTCAGTGTCTTCATAGGCTATCTACTGTACTGTCAGGGGTCTATGTTCACAGTGAACCCAGAGCAGTAAGACACTAACACTGTATATTAAACTGTTTATCTATCGCAAATGTTATCATCATCACAATATTCCACAATTAAATCACCTATCGCAAGCTTTTCTGATATTGTACAGCCCTAGCTGAGAGTAGATGTTTCAATACTAACTATGAGGTCAATGTATTCATTACATAATCCATCTACACTCAACACAAATATAAATGCAACCCTTTTGTTTTTGCTCCCATTTTTCATGAGATGGACTTAAAGATCTAAAATTCATTCCAGATACACAATATTACCATTTCTGTCAAACATTGTTCACAAATCTGTCTAAATGTGTGATAGTGAGCACTTCTGCTTTGCTGAGATAATCCATCCCACCTCACAGGTGTGCCACATCAAGATGCTGATCTGACATCATGATTAGTGCACAGGTGTGCCTTAGACTGTCCACAATAAAAGGCCACTCTGAAATGTGCATTTTTTTGCTTTATTGGGGGTCTGGGGACTCAGAACCAGTCAGTATCTGGTGTGACCACCATTTGCCTCATGCAGTGCAACACATCGTCTTTGCATAGAGTTTATCAGATTGTCAATTGTGGCCTGTGGAATGTTGGTCCACTCCTCTCCAATGGCTGTGCGAAGTTGCTGGATATTAGTGGGAAGTGGTGCACGCTGTCGTATACGCCGGTCAAGCACATCCCAAACATGCTCAATGGGTGACATGTCCGGTGAGTATGCTGGCCATGCAAGAACTGGGACATTTTCAGCTTCCAAGAATTGTGTTCAGATCCTTGCAACATGGGGCCGTGCATTATCTTGCTGAAACGTGAGGTGATGTTCATGGATGTATGGTACAACAATGGGCCTCAGGATCTCATCACGGTATCTCTGTGCATTCAAAATGCCATCAATAAAATGCACCTGTGTTCTTCGTCCATAACAGATGCCTGCCCATACCATAACCCCACCACCACCATGGGCCACTCGATCCACAACATTGACATCAGCAAAGCGCTCACCCATACGACGCCACACACGCTGTCTGCCATCTGCCCTGAACAATGTAAACCGAGATTCATCCGTGAAGAGAACACCTCTCCAACGTGCCAGACGCCATCGAATGTGAGCATTTGCCCACTCAAGTCTGTTACGGCGACGAGCTGGAGTCAGGTCAAGACCCCGATGAGGACGACGAGCATGCAGTTGAGCTTCCCTGAGACGGTTTCTGACAGTTTGTGCAGAAATTGTTTGGTTATGCAAACCAATTGTTTCAGCAGCTGTCTCAGTGGCTGGTCTCAGACGATCTTGGAGGTGAACCTGCTGGATGTGGAGGTCCTGGGCTGGTGTGGTTACATGTGGTCTGCGGTTGTGAGGCCGGTTGGATGTACTGCCATATTCTCTGAAACGCCTTTGGAGACGGCTTATGGTGGAGAAATGAACATTCAATGCACAAGCAACAGATCTGGTTGACATTCCTGCTGTCAGCATGCCAATTGCACGCTCCCTCAATGCTTGTGGCATCTGTGGCATTTTGCTGTGAGACAAAACTGCACATTTCAGGGTGGCCTTTTATTGTGGACAGTCTAAGGCACACCTGTGCACTAATCATGATGTCAGATCAGCATCTTGATGTGGCACACCTGTGAGGTGGGATGGATTATCTCAGCAAAGCAGAAGTGCTCACTATCACACATTTAGACAGATTTGTGAACAATGTTTGACAGAAATGGTAATATTGTGTATCTGGAATGAATTTTAGATCTTTAAGTCCATCTCATGAAAAATGGGAGCAAAAACAAAAGTGTTGCGTTTATATTTTTGTTGAGTGTAGTTTTTTCCATACTTGTGTTTAAAATGAACACCCGCCACAAATCCCATCTCTCTGGCCATTGAATGCAAACATAATAACATGTCGATGAACAATTTCTCTGTTTCTCTTTTTAAGTATTTAATTTGGTTTGTTTATATTATTATTTAAAATAAATAACTGACCAACAGTGCAGTTCTCTTCTTTGAAATACCTGCAACACAACACAACACATTATTTCTTATCGGTAACATTCCTTTTGTCTCCTCCAAAATCTTATCTGTGCTGTTTTTTTCACGCTTGGCTTGAGATGACACGCTAAACAGCAGCTCCAGCCAAGTGCTCCCGTCTGATAAGTTTGAGCCTTGTTTTTTGGGGAAAACAATGCGTCCACAATTGCAGTTGCAAAATAGGTGTAGAAAAAAGCCCATCAAAGTTAACATTTTCCAGACTATTTATGTCTGCATGCAAACAATTGGCCTATGTTTTCTTAGAGGTGAAGGTGAAAGTGGCATGTCCTTACAGCACAGCAAAAAACCTCTTTGATGGTAGGGGTGCGTGTTTTGTTTGCCCACATAAAAGACAAATTCAACCGCAGGCCGATGGGAAAATGTTCATAGCCTATGAGTCATTTTGGAAGGCACTGGCAAACAACCTGCTTTGTCCTTTGAGACCATTGGCTGTCTGGCAGTAAGCACTAGTGTATCATCAATTGTATAGTTAAATACAGAAATACAATTATTCTATACTGAATTACAACTTCGAAAGAAGCCAAACACAGACGTCCTGTTTCATGTGATGGGTTATCTGTCTCTGTGGAAGTTGTTTCTCATATTTAACAGGAATGAATGGCAGCACATATTGCAGCTTCTTCTGAAGGCAGAAAAATGAGCCCTGATATTTTCTAACTATATGCTGACTGTGTGCAGACCTCAGCAGGAATTTACAAAGGAGAGGCAGAAACTATAGATGATTGGCATAAAACTAACAAGCCAAAGCGGTGCTGTTGTTGTTTTAAAGTTGCACGGTGCAGCTGTGCACATGACTGCTTATTTAATGAAGTTGCCGCGGTAGTTTATTTGTATGACGGTATGTCATCGTTATCTCCAATTGGTGACGTTTGAACTATAGGTTTAAACCATATTTACATATTTAAATCTTAGCGACTGATCTACCCCCTTCCTTGCACTTGTCATACTGCTCCACATTATGTGTAATGTTGAATGTTGCATTCCTGAAAAACACAACAGTTGTTGGTGATGCGACGAGTAGTCTTTACGTTTATTTCATACATTTTAAACTCTATGAAGTTATGAAGCTTATTGTGCTTGTCCTATAAGTCAACCTTTCTTGTAAGTTGAGAAGTTGACAATCTAATGCCAGGTGTGCCATTTCATATTTGGTATCTGAGGCAAAGGGGAGTCTCCCGTCCGTTCATTTCATGTGTGTGTGGAAATACAGGTCCTTCTCAAAAAATTAGCATATTGTGATAAAGTTGATTATTTTCCATAATGTAATGATAATAATTGAACTTTCATATATTTTAGATTCATTGCACACCAACTGAAATATTTCAGGTCTTTTGTTGTTTTAATACTGATGATTTTGGCATACAGCTCATGAAAACCCCAAATTCCTATCTCAAAAAATTTGGAATATCATGAAAAGGTACTCTAAACGAGCTCTTAACCTAATCATCTGAATCAACTAATTAACTCTAAACACCTGCAAAAGATTCCTGAGGCTTTTAAAAACTCCCAGCCTGGTTCATTATTCAAAACCGCAATCATGGGTAAGACTGCCGACCTGACTGCTGTCCAGAAGGCCATCATTGACACCCTCAAGCAAGAGGGTAAGACACAGAAAGAAATTTCTGAGCGAATAGGCTGTTCCCAGAGTGCTGTATCAAGGCACCTCAGTGGGAAGACTGTGGGAAGGAAAAAGTGTGGCAGAAAACGCTGCACAACCAGAAGAGGTGACCGGACCCTGAGGAGAAGGGCCAATTCCAGACCTCAGTCCACTGCGGAAGCAGTGGACTGAGTCTGCAGTAGAAACATCCAGATCCAAATGGGCTACAGGTGCCGCATTCCCCAGGTCAAGCCACTTTTGAACCAGAAACAGCGGCAGAAGCGCCTGACCTGGGCTACAGAGAAGCAGCACTGGACTGTTGCTCAGTGGTCCAAAGTACTTTTTTCGGATGAAAGCAAATTTTGCATGTCATTCGGAAATCAAGGTGCCAGAGTCTGGAGGAAGACTGGGGAGAAGGAAATGCCAAAATGCCTGAAGTCCAGTGTCAAGTACCCACAGTCAGTGATGGTCTGGGGTGCCATGTCAGCTGCTGGTGTTGGTCCACTGTGTTTTATCAAAGGCAGGGTCAATGCAGCTAGCTATCAGGAGATTTTGGAGCACTTCATGCTTCCATCTGCTGAAAAGCTTTATGGAGATGAAGATTTCATTTTTCAACAAGACCTGGCACCTGCTCACAGTGCCAAAACCACTGGTAAATGGTTTACTGACCATGGTATTACTGTGCTCAATTGGCCTGCCAACTCTCCTGACCTGAACCCCATAGAGAATCTGTGGGATATTGTGAAGAGGAAGTTGAGAGACACCAGACCCAACACTGTGGATGAGCTTAAGGCCGCTATCGAAGCATCCTGGGCCTCCATAACACCTCAGCAGTGCCACAGGCTGATTGCCTCCATGCCACGCCGCATTGAAGCAGTCATTTCTGCGAAAGGATTCCCGACCAAGTATTGAGTGCATAACTGAACATAATTATTTGAAGGTTGACTTTTTTGTATTAAAAACACTTTTCTTTTATTGGTCGGATGAAATATGCTAATTTTTTGAGATAGGGATTTTTGGTTTTTCTTTACTTTTTTGCCAAAATCATCAATATTAAAACAATACAAGGCTTGAACTACTTCAGTTGTGTGTAATGAATCTAAAATATATGAAAGTCTAATGTTTATCAGTACATTACAGAAAATCGGTCGGACCTGTAGGTCAGACTGGCAATTAAGTAAGCAAGTACCTTTAATAGAAAAAAAAACCCTGCATTGATAGTAAATAGTGTCTAGCCGTACACAGTGATGCAATGTTTTGGTATCCGTAAACATTAGCAAAAGCAAAGGCGTATTTGCATAAAAGCCTTTATATGCAAATGAAGCTCTCCTCCTCTCCTATCTGTGACCCCACGCTAATTTCAGCTCCTCCGAGACCTCACAAGAGTACAATTAAAAATACTCATGGCCATTAGGAGCCTTTAACACTCCCTGTACTTTGAAAGAGAGAGAGAGAGAGAAAACTGCAAAGAGGTTGTGTTGTTTGTTCTGTGTGTTTATAAAGGAAAACACATTTCTTTTCATCAGATTTTGCGAGATAAACAAGGTCACAGAGCTGCAGTGTGTTTGTATTGCTCTCAGTCTGAATATAATTGGCTGTGTTTTAAATTAGACTTTAATGAGAATTTACCATGCCTAATTTCAGTGTGATAAGACATAAGAGTCCCACAGGCTACCGAAAGAGGAAGTCACATGCAGATTTTTTTTTACTTACGCACATTCACGTTTGTTTCAATCCAGATCCGTCACATAATGGTCACAAACGATATTCCTCTCTACTTTGACTGGAGCACACCCTAGACTACTCACCATTGTTTTTCCTTCGCTTGAGGCCGGTCTAATTTCTATCAAGTAAACATCAGAACATTTAAGATATTCCATCCCCCCTCCCCCTTCCCTCCAAATCTGTGATGTTTCACCAGTATGCCGTGCAGCTGAAAAGGAATTCATTTAAGTAAAAATTACCCAGAGACCAACCTTGATGCCCTGCCGCTGTTTTGGATCACTTAACTGCTTTTAAGAGAAAGCTACGTGGATGTTAAAAGCTCGGTCGACATGTTACCAAACCACAAGGTCAGATTGCTTCTGATTTCCAACAGAGCAGCTTGACTCTCCTTCCAGCTTACTTGCAGCACTGTTGAGACTGTTTTTTTAGGCTTCTGTGTTTATGCCTTTAAAATAATGTACACATCCATATCTCAAAGCTATTTTGCGGTGGAGCTTTAAGATTAGTACCAAGCAAGATAAGAGAGTGGAACACCTTTGCTGGTTTTAAATGTAAGATGAATGTTTTTAAATGTGGCCCTGCGATGGACTGGGTGGCCCTGCGATGGACTGGCGAACTGTCCAGGGTGTACCCTGCCCTCGCCCAATGCAGCTGGGATTGGCTCCAGCCCCCCCCGCAACCCCTAACGGGACAAGCGGTAGAAGATGGATGGATGGATGGATGGATGAAGTCATGCCTGTAATTAACCCAAGCATGTACCCATCATACATAGATTGTTTTCTTAACCCATTGATGTCGGCTGCTGCGCGATGCCACATTGGCTCTCCTGCCTGATGCTGCGTCGCGCAGCATTATTACTTTATCTAATTTTCATGGCATTCCCAGCATAGAATGCACTGTCATTGGTTCAAATACACATGAGGTGGGTTTTGTTGATTTTTTTAAGACCACGTGACCACCCAAAAGTTGTGTGGTTTGCCAAAAATCATGTCAATCAAAAAAATAAAAAATAAAAAAATAAAACAAAATAATTAAAAAAATACGCCAGCTATGTCGGCGGCAGAACAGTTAGTGGCGTTTGGTGCGCAGAATCAAGGTCTACTATAGACTACTGACGAAAATCACACAACACATTGCATCTATTTATTAACAATATTTAATAATTTTCTAATTCATCTCATTTTGACGATTTTTAGAAATATTTGTTGGTTTGTAAGCGCTAAGGGAGCATGTTTAAATAAAACCTGTGAACCTTAACTTTTAAATGTATTTTATTTCATGTTTCTATGTGCTACACAGGCTTAGATATTAAGGTTTTGGTAGACTTGACAATTCCTACTATTTTTTCAGAAAACCCTCAGGCATTAAGGACATGCATCCTAGATTGCCATAGTCATCAATGGGTTAATGTTGTGATGTCCTGTTTTCTTGGTGTCTTACTGTTGTGAAGTTGTTGTTGTTGTTGTTGTTGTTGTGGTGTCCTACATGTTGTGATTTTATTGTTCGTATTGTGTTGTTGTGTTTTACTGTTGTGAAATTGTGTGTTATTGTTTTTATACTTCAAAGTTAGGTTCCCATCTTGACAGAGATGTAATACTCTGTTTCCTGCCCAGGGACTACAGATGAAAATGAGCTTATAGCTAACTCTGGTGCTGCTTATGTGCTGTGCATTGTCCCTGTTCAATAAACAAATAAATAAATAAATATTAAAGGTGGAGTGCAGCGATTCTGGAGAATGCTTGTCGTTAAAATCGCTAGGTACATAAACAAAGGGTATTGAAACTTAGGAGGCCCATTGTAGCACCATGCCCGTTTACAGAGCCTTGGCTGTGTATTAACACTGGATTTCTTTGTAGGGAACACACAGTACGGGCAGGTAGCGGATTGTATGGAGATATTTGCTGATATTGTCAACAAGCATTCTCCAGAATCGCTGCACTCCACCTTTTAATTGATCTAGAATATTGTACAGATCCATATCATGTAGATGTGTTGCAGCAGAGCTTTGCAATTGTTTACCTAAATAGTAAAGGTGGAGTCAGCGATTCTGGAGAACGCTTGTTGTCAAAATCACTTTTTGTGAAAATCAGTGAATACGCTGAAAAAACTCCAGTGTTAATACACAGCCTATGCTCTGTAAACGGGTTTGTAAGGGGCCCACCATGGCTATAGCAACATGTCAGTTTTACAGAGCCTAGGCTGTGTATTAACACTGATTTTGGAAAAAAAAGTGCTTTTTACAACAAGCATTCTCCAGAATGACTCAAACCTTTAAAGTTGAAATTGAAACCCACAATTTGAATCCACAACATGTAAAACATTCATCTAAACAAGCCATTTTTCACACACAACGTTTGATTTGCAAGCCAGAGCGTTTAAAAATGGACAGATGCACAAAGTGACATCCATCACTTAACAGGCAGCCGAACAACTTTGGCATCTTTATTTTCCTTAATGGTCAGTAAAGCAATTTAGCCACAAAAAGCTGCTGTGCTTTGAGTAATGGAAATTACTCACTTTTTTCCCATCCACCCTCACTTTTCCCCAGCTCCCACCTACATAACATTACCTGCTGCTGAATGTATCAAATTCAATGGTTCTACCAAGTCATTCTGGCTGGTAGGAAAATCATTTACTGGAGCGGAAGTCAACAAGGCAGCTTGACTCCAAATACAACAATACATTTTAGCACGTCATCATAAAAATGCTGGAACGTGGTGGACATTTTATACGTTTAACATATAATACTAGTATCCGCTAATAGTGTGTTAAATGTTTTAAGATCAAATGCGGTAGAAAGAGGATATACTTCTAGCCTGATCCATCACAACTATGCACTCAAGTCCATTTCTCCCTCGGATTACTCACAGAATTTATTATATTTTCCAAAAAAAAAAATCTAATGAGATTTTTAATTTAAGAGATTTTTTGGGGGCATTTTCCATGCGTTTTTATTGTATTGACAGTGTGGAGAGACAGAGATGAAATGGGGCATAGAGGGGAATGACATGCAGAGAACGACCCGGGCCGGATTCAAACCCGGGTCTTCTGCAGTGAGGACTGAACCGCTCTAACCAATACACCACGAGCGCCCCCCGAATGAGATTTATTTTAAGTACCTCATGAGTTCCTGATCTTTCTTTTTAACCCTTGGCAAATGTTTTGTATTTCTTGTGTCAGGACTCGAGGAGGAGTGCCCCCCCTACATGCAGCAGTACCCAGAGGAGCAGCCCCCAGAGGAGCCCCTCCCAGCCGAGCTCCGTCTGCCAGAGGGAGGGGGGTCCAGAGAGCCAGAGGGGCACCCCCAACCGCAGGGTACAGGCCGGCCCCTCCCGTAGTTCAGGACACATACGGAGAATATGTGAGTATATTAAAAGACCCTATTATGCAAAATGCACTTTCCATGGTATTTCAACATCAGGGTTGACAACCGGGTCCCCAGTGTGACTAGAGACTCCTAAAGCATGAAAAAAAACATACCTCTTGTGATGTCATAAGCGGTGAAGCCACACATCCCCGTTATCAACCCAACCTAAGTCTACCTCCACCTGTGATAAGCACACACACACACACACACACACACACACACACACACACACACACACACACACACAGAGATCCCTCTGAATCTAAGTGGAAGTTATATATATATACACTCAACAAAAATATAAACGCAACACTTTTGTTTTTGCTCCCATTTTTCATGAGATGGACTTAAAGATCTAAAATTCATTCCAGATACACAATATTACCATTTCTCTCAAACATTGTTCATAAATCTGTCTAAATGTGTGATAGTGAATGTGAGCATTTGCCCCCTCAAGTCTGTTACGGCGACGAGCTGGAGTCAGGTCAAGACCCCATGCAGTTGAGACGGTTTCTGACAGTTTGTGCAGAAATTGTTTGGTTATGCAAACCAATTGTTTCAGCAGCTGTCTCAGTGGCTGGTCTCAGACGATCTTGGAGGTGAACCTGCTGGATGTAGAGGTCCTGGGCTGGTGTGGTTACACGTGGTCTGCGGTTGTGAGGCCGGTTGGATGTACTGCCGTATTCTCTGAAACGCCTTTGGAGACGGCTTATGGTGGAGAAATGAACATTCAATGCACGAGCAACAGATCTGGTTGACATTCCTGCTGTCAGCATGCCAATTGCACGCTCCCTCAATGCTTGTGGCATCTGTGGCATTTTGCTGTGAGACAAAACTGCACATTTCAGGGTGGCCTTTTATTGTGGACAGTCTAAGGCACACCTGTGCACTAATCATGATGTCAGATCAGCTTCTTGATGTGGCACACCTGTGAGGTGGGATGGATTATCTCAGCAAAGCAGAAGTGCTCACTATCACACATTTAGACAGACTTGTGAACAATGTTTGAGAGAAATGGTAATATTGTGTATCTGGAATGAATTTTAGATCTTTAAGTCCATCTCATGAAAAATGGGAGCAAAAACAAAAGTGTTGCGTTTATATTTTTGTTGAGTGTATACATACACTCACCGGCCACTTTATTAGGTCCAGCTGTTTAATGGCTTATAAAAACCAAAAGCTAATCAGCCATTGGCAGCAATTTAATGCATTTAGGCATTTAGACGTGGTCAAGACAATGTACTGAAGTCAAACCGAGCATCAGAATGGGGAAGAAAGGTGGTTAAAGTGACTTTGAACATGGCATGGTTGATGGTGCAAGGCAGGATGGATCCATACTTTCATGTTGTTTACGCCACATTTTGAACATGCCATCTGAATGTCTCAACTGAAGTCGAGACTCATCAGACCAGGCATGATTTTTCAATCTTCTATTGTCCAATATTGGTGATCCTGTGAGAATTGTAGCCTCAGTTTCCTGTTTTTAGCTGACAGGAGTGGTACCCGGTGGGGTCTTCTGCTGCTGTAGCCCATCTGCTTCAAGGTTGGTCGTGTTTTGCTTTCAGAGATGGTATTCTGCATACCCTGGTTGTAACGAGTGGTTATTTAAGTTATTGTTGCCTTTCTATCATCTCGAACCAGTATGCCCATCCTCCACTGACCTCTGACTTCAGCAAGTATTTTACGTCCACACAAATGCCGCTCACTGGATATTTTTTCTTTTTCGGACCATTCTCTGTAAACCCTAGAGATGGTAGTGCATGAAAATCCCAGTAGATCAGCAGTTTCTGAAATACTAAGACCAGCCCTTCTGGCACCCTCAACATTGCCATGTTCAATGTTTCATTCACTTAAAACTAGGGATGGGAATTGATAAGAATTTAGCGATTCCGATTCCGGTTCCGATTCTGCTTATCGATCCGATTCCTTATCGATTCTCTTATCGATTCTCATTGGGTGAGAGAATATGTACAAATTAGTTTGTTTGTATTAACTCTCTTTAATATCTGATCAGAAGTGTCTAGTGTATGCATTGAAAGATTATCAAGCTACTTTAGGATTAGGAAATTGTCAATTTTCACATTAATTGGTCCAGACAATTTTTTTTTTTGGTTTTTAAGCCCAAATGCCCTTATGTGCCCTACAAACTAAAAACACATACTTAAAACAGTCAAGGAAGAGCTTGTGCCTTTTAGAATATTAACAGTGCTCATTGGCACTTAAAACAAAATTCAACTGACAGAAAAAACACAAATAAGTCTTTTGAAAAGATAATACCAACTCTTTTTATGCAGAACAATTATCATGTTTGCCCTCTCAGGAAGGATACGAGATCTTTAATGTATGTTAAGTGTTATTATATGATTGCGCCCTTACTCTGAAAGGCCAACGTGATGATGTCACTATGTTAACGCGTCAGGTCAAACTGTCACGACTGCACAGTAGACAGTCATGTAGGCTATTCAAGAAGAGAATAAATACGCCATGAAGGCTTTAAGAGAATGTATCACTTTGCTTATTCTTCACCACGCCAACGACAAGGAGTCACCGCTCCATCTCAGCTTTACAATGTACGTTGTTATGTTCACCGCGCTGTTTATTAGGCTAATATAATGTCCCTGCATCAGACACGTAGCGGATGGTTTTATACACATCGATCGCTCAAGTAATCCAAGGCAGAGCTTTTTGTATCGGGCAGAGAGCGTTATTTTAAGTGTGTCTTACTGTCTTTATAAAGCGTATTGTTAAAGTTTCCTTACCAACGGACCGCCGAGTCCCGCTGTGTGTTGTTTTGCGTTCGTCCCAACTGTCGTGCTTCAAGGCAGCATTTAACAGCTGATGAACGAGAGTAAACAGCGGGCCTTTGGAAGCGAATAAGAAATCCTTTTTTCCTGTTTGTATGCTGCTCTCGCCTTTTTATGTATATCCCTCTTTCACTTGCCCACACCTAGGCTTACACACACATTAATTCATATACCCTACATTGTATGTTCAAATCCAAGTGATGGGCAATTCTGGTGCCGAGTAAGGCAGCGGACGTTTAAACGTTCAACCGTCAGGATCGCAGTCTACGCGCTTGCTTGTGCACGAGTCATTTGATGACATGGAAACTTTACCGTATTGTTGCCTTTTCATGTGTAATACAACCACACTTTAGAGCGCTTCTGCCTCGACGTCATGTTTGCTGCGTTCTGAACCAAAACAAAGCAGCACGTGTCTGAAGTCATGACGCATTTGCTACGAGCGGAACCGATAAGCGGCATCGTTAAGCAGGCATGTTAACGATTCCAAGGAATTGGTTGACTCGGAACCGGGTCTGAACAAGAACCGGTTCTCGATTCTTTTGCTCAGTTTTAACTTCGATAAGTTGTCCCGTCCAGGTCTACATGCCTAAATGCATTGAGTTTCTGCCATGCGATTGGCTGATAAGTTATATGTGTTAACAAGAAAATTAACCGCGGTACCTAATAAAGTGGCCGGTGAGTGTATACTCTGTATATATATATATATATAACAAAAAACATGAACACATTTCTAATAAGAACCCAAATTATAGTTTTGAACCTGAATTATTAAAGTGACCATAATATGTGACCTTTAAATTCCATTTAATGTATGTAGATTAGACTAAAAAATGTTTAATGGCGATTTACAATTGTACTCTGTACTTGTTTTTTACATTTTTGGCCAATTTATAACTTATTGCACAAAATATGCATAACTGTTTTAATATCAGCCTGTATAAGTTGGACTCAAACATGCATGCAGTGCACTACTGAACAGTTCACCCTATCTAGCTATTTTCATCTCTCTTCATGAGGCAGCATCATAAAGAATGTGGATTTGTCCCAGGGAGTTCTTGAAATCTGGTCTAGTAACTAATGCTGGGCTTACACTAGAGGACTTTTAAAAGACTTTGAAAAGACTGAAAGCTGACACCCTCTGACATCTAAAGACAAACAATTTACACCTGAGGACAATTAGTCATTAGTTATCTGAGTTTTCAGTCACAGTCTGAGCTTTTGAAAAGTCTCATATTGCAAGACTACAACTAGATTCCTTTTGAAATTAATATTATTTCCAATCCTGCTACCGGGGATTAAAAGTGATTTCAGTCAAATACATTTTTTTTAGCAGGTAAATGGATTGGGTGTATAAACAACTAAATGCCCTTATCACGTAGGCTAAATGTCATGCATGATCATGTCAAAAACAGCAAACGCGATTGTGATTATATTTAATTAAAAAAAGTTAATTCAATATTCCGAGCGGGGGACATCCTGTAGTTATTTGACCAAATGTATTTGCTGATTTCGTCCCCAAATGACTCTCACTTCTAACCCTGTATTTGACGGTAAAGTGTTAAGGTTGCGCGTGTCAGCCTGGTTCTCCAGCCGAGGCTTCTATGTAAAAGTTGACGAAACAAGTGCCTCACAGGCGGACACAGGTCGCGACTAATGCCGCTCCTCCTACGTCGTGTTTGGTGCTGGAGAGAGTGTGACAGTGTTTACGTCATTTTGCTTGAGCCAACCCCTTAAGACTAACGATAATATCAAACCAGTTTGATAATGTCGGAACGTCAAAACGGGAAGAAGACTGGCTGAAATCGGGTCAGAAGACCACCATACACCAAACGACTGAGATTACGGGCGCGCGCCACAACTCCAGCACGACTCCTGTGATTTCAGTCTGACATTGGAAGATTGTCTGCGACTGTCAAATCGCGTGAAAAGTCGTGTAGTGTAAGCCCAGCATTAGTCTTGCTGGGACTGCTGAATACATTAGACTTAGAATCATAACCTTGGTCCCAGGGACTCCAGCATCAACATAGCATATTCAGCATATACACACAGAGAAGAGGCGGCCCTGTGTTGGGGAAATTGTCCCAGCAGCCCATACCTAACCACATCTGACAGGTTTATTCAGAGGTTGCAATTCAAATGTGAAGAAGGTCGCAGAGAATGACTGGTGGACCAGCTGTTTCCCATCATTGTCATAGTTGTAAACTGCCATCCCCACAACACCTGCACCTGTGTATGCGGGCGGGGAAGAAAGAGAAAAAAAGACCTACCCCCCCAACATCTGCTGGATGATAAATCGAAACCACATCGCTGCAAATTAGAGGCTGAATGAGTGTGACTGCGTGTTATCTGAATACATCACCAGTTCATCGGTGGCGCTGACAAATGGGCTTTTTGTAATCATCAATGAAAACCACAAAGAGATGTTTGATTTATCAATGCGTATAACATTCGCTCGTATTCCCATCGTCCCATTGTTTGCTGTGATGGTAATGCCACGGGCCAAACACATTTGTTGAGCTGGAGGCGTTTTTTTTGTTCTTCTGCTGTCTGGTTCAGACAAACAGCGGCCAGACCTACAGTAGCTTTGCCTCATGGTGATATTGCATGAGCGTACAGAACAGTATATTTGTCTGGATGTGTTTTTTTTCTTTCTTTTTTTTTTTACATAATCCGCCTTCTGTTAAAGCTTCTGTTTAGTACCAGCATTGAATTACTCTGAATCCAATTGTTACCAAAACAAAATCAAAGACATGTTTTAATCTCGTTATCCAGTCCTGGCAGCGGCATCAGACTTCAGAATGGTTTCTGTTAGTTCGGAGCCAAGTCTAATTTCATGATATGCATTATGTGCACTGTGATCTCTCTCATACCTGCTGCTAATCTCATTATAGAGAAGAATTAAACATGACGCAATTCTCATTTCGGATATGGGGCGGTCCTTTTCTGTTGTCATCTCTTTTGTGTATACATAGCCAATGCAAAACCCAACGGAGGCCAATCAAAGTAGCGAAACATTCCCTTCCATGCTAATTCAACAGCTTTGAGTGAGTGTAACTGTGTTTGTTCATGTTCACACAGAAGCTTTGTGGTTTGTTTTTATGGGTGAGAAGACCGAGAAATGTGCAATCCACGTGGCATTGTTTAGGTGAAATTATCTGGATATACAGTGCATGCCTTTGCTGAACATTAGGAAAAGAATGATCCCCCCTCAGGCTCCTCTCCACATGTCCAGCCCTGTTGAGAGCGAGGCGCCTGTTAATTGAATCGTGTTCTCCGTGGCGCTGTCCTTGTAGCCGTTTTTTAATCTAAATTGGGTGTAATGGTTAGGAAAAATATTTCAGATACACTAATAAAAGAAGCAGCATTCCATGTGGTGGGACCAGGCTAGTCGTGAAGATAAGATTGAAACCTACTCACACGGGACTTGTAATAATTTGTAATAATTGCAAGGGAAAATTAATTTCTATCTCTGGCATTTGCCAATGATATGTAATTTCCACTTCTAGTTACACATTTGGGTAATTGCTCCAGTTATTCCCTGTCATTTCTCAACAAATGAAGCTGTAATTTGCTTTTGTTGCACACATTATTTTTCTGCTTTTATTTTAATTAGCAATGCTGTATCACCATGGCTTTAGAGGAGGCTTTGATGGCGGGAGTCAGTCCACCGCTTTTGACCAGGCTGAAATATCTCAGTAACTACTGGATGGATTGCCATGAAATAAAGAAAAGCTATTCAGAATACCTAGATGTTGAATCCTAGTTAATTTCTCTAGTGCCACAACAAGTCATACAGTATATATACAGTTTAGGCTATATCTTTTTTATTAGTATACTTTTGCCATTATTGTTTAAAATCCTTTATGGTATAGTTCTTTGATACAGAAACTTTACAACAAAGATATTCTCATTAGTCTAGGCTGTTACTTCTCCCGTTGTCTTTTTTTGCAATATTCCACCCACATGCTACCAGCTTCACTCTACTCTGCTCGACTTTTTTTAGTTTTCCACCATGAAAAAGTTCTGCACAACACACAGCCAATCTACTGCTGCGGTCACAGTTTCGGAGCTCCCTATCTCTTTAGTTTTTATTCTACAGTCTTTCAATGCTGGCCTCGTGTACAACCATTCCACAGTCGCTCAACAAGGTATTTGGTCAATCTTCATCTTGGTGGCAGACCAAGTGCGAGCCGAACGACGCAACCTGCTCCTACCAGCAACTCTCCGAAAAAAGCACGGTGCACATAAGCATGTTGGTTAACATTGAAAAACATGTTGAAACAATGAATAAAACGATGAGACAGCCTGCTATGACATGCCACATATATTATGGTGGTAAAGGACCTAACGTTACTAAAGGACCTAACGTTACTACATTAATTACATGAATTCCACTGATAATCCTCAAATGATCTCAATGTGCTTTATTTTTTAATCCAAAACAATAACATATCAATGGAAACCCAAAACCGGTCAAGAAATAACAGTATGGGGAGATAATGCATTTGTCAAGCATAATAGGATAGGAAGGGTAGTGATACTTCAATTTAATGCATGGATCATCTTTTTTTTTGGCATCCCCAGTCTGATAACTTAAGTAGTATTTCTACCCCTGCAGCGGAAAACAAGTTTCAGCCAATTCCAGCCTCTTGCTAGCAGGAAGAGCCCAATATATGACACCTCGCTTTGAGAAATTCTAAGACCCAGTATGACAGATGAACGGGAGTTGCAAACACTGGATTATTTGTTTCCTTTGAGCAATATCATCGGGTGTTATTTTTTGCTTTTATCGTTGGGAAGTTAAGAGCAGTGTGTGGAGGCGCGACATTTTTCTGCTGAACAGATGGCGATGTTCTACAGTCGTCCTAGAAGAACAAGACCTTCATTTTCATTCTAGTTTGCTTAATTTTGTCGCTTTGTGGTTTGAATTTTTGGAACGTTTTGCATATCTATTCAGCAGAATGCCATGGCAGTTCTCTACAAAGTTCATAATGTGAGGAGGACAGAGTGTTGTTGAACTCATTTGGATTTAGCGTGATGTGCGAGAGAGAGAACAAATCCAGGGCTTGGAAAAAACCCTGCTCTTGGATGTCTGCAGTGGGTATACTATCTGTTACAGTGGTTATTGTCGAGCACAGTGGAGCGTCTGTGATACTGCTGTTGTGAACATGCAGTGCCAGGCCCTCTGCTAGTCTTCAGTGGCCTCAGAGGCCAGTCCTTATCTCTTAACAACATGCCTCTCAGCTATCCACTGGCATACAAATGAAAGACTCACTTAGGGGGCTGAGCTCTCTCTCTCTCTCTCTCTCTCTCTCTCTCTCCCCCTCTTCCAACCTCTCACTGTCACACTAATCCTGTTTAGTGTTGGAGTATTGCCGGGGCCATTGTGTTCCCCATGTCATTTTGAGTAAATGATATATCAATACAAAACACATTAGACTAGCTTCAATCCCACTATCATCGCAGGCTGCTTTCCATTTTCAAAGTTTTTTTTGCATGTGTCAGACAACAAAGAAAAAGGATAGTTTCAAATGTGCCTATGTATGTGATTTATATACCAAACATGTTTCTCCTGTCTGCTCACTTGTAACTCAATTGTAGAGTAGCCGCTCTAATAAGAGGCAATAACATGCCATTGTTAAAGTTTAATGTGTTCCTTAATACCTATGGGATTGGTCAGCACCCCTAGATAGAATAGCCATTGGGTGATTGGCAAACTATAGCAAACAGTAATGTCACATGGCGTGTGCTCAAAACTAATCAGGGAATCTGCATTTGCAGCGTGTCGAAAATTTTAGGCAGCAAACGCTTACTATATACTGTATACTAGACATTCCATTTTTGGCTACAACAATGGTGATGACGGTTGGTCTGTGTTATTCAGGAAACGGTTTCTCAACACTATAGAAACCCTTTTCACATTTGCTTCCTACCTGGAAATGGAATGGAATGATTTCTATGAATTAAGCAGTAGATATTGGGATTCGCCAGCGGGTATTTTTTTTTAAATGTTATGCAACCCCCCGATAAAAATATTAAAAATAAAATAAACTAAAAACTTTAGCATTTTGGTCATGCAATGATATTTCTCAAAACTTAAACCGTGGTGTTTCTCCTGGCAAGGACTGTATATGCCCAGTGCCTTGCATGGTAGCTCTCCACTATTGGTGTGTGAACAGGTTAATGCATGCGAATTGTTTAAGCTCTTTCGAAAAAAGCCTTGTATAAATGCTGTCCATTTATTAAATCTAACACTCATTCTCTTGAACATTATTTCCACCCAGTACACTGCTTGCCTCACCCTGCATAATTGCAAAGTTGAGATCAAATACAAATATGGGTAAAGATATGGATAATATAAACTGCATTAAAGTTGTTATCCTACATGTAGTTGCAGGCACTTCTGGGATAGACTTTCTTTAAAAACCGAACATCATTGAATGCATGAAGTCAATATATTGGCAGTTCTTACCTGCATCATGCTTTCTCTGTGTGTTCTGATCCAACATTGTGACCCAGAAGTTATGAGAAGTGCAGCCAGAGAGAGTTTGTATCGCTACAGATATTGGCACTGGCAGTGCATGCAGAAAGACCTTTTAACCAAATTTGAAATGTATGACTTATGACCATGTCTTTTACAAACCATAGACTGTATATTAAACATAAAAACAAAGTTAAAAAACGGATAGATGTCCTGAGTCAAAGAATGCACTGCTGCAGCGCGGTTAATACGACATAGCCCCTCCGATAGTATAACTGAGCAAAGCAGCAAATACAGGCGCTTTCTGGGTCATATGCTCAATCACCATTGTTTCAACTCACTAATTGATGGATAGGAACCTACATTACAATACACTAGATGTTAATGCGACTGATTACATATATAAGTAACTGTATACATATCAAGGTAAATCAACTCTACAAGTCATTACAATAATACAGTACAGTATTACCAAAATATATTGCACAGAGTTTGACTCTCCCTTGGTTTTTAAGATCACTGCTCAATGGTGAACCGAAATAACTTGGTATGGACCTCTGCTAAAAGTTCATGATATCAGCGGCTTATATGACTGGTGTGGCCCAAGCGGCTCATTATTTTTAATTAGCCCCACCTTTTCAGCAGTGAGTTGCTGCCAGCATGATAATGCCTGTCTGACTTTAGCCATTGCATACTGACTTAACTTCAGGCTGTCACATATTTTCCACATCAAATCATATAGCTCCGCAGCAAAGAAGTGCTGTCTTTTGACTTTGTTTGTTTCTGATAATTACAAGTTCCCTCTCTGTTTAAAGTTGGTCTGGAATACAAACTACTGTACTGTATGTGTCAGGTTACTAATTGACTCTTGGGACTATCTTGATATAATGAAAACTTTTATTGCAGTGTGTTTCGCGTAACCATGACACTTTTCCTGTAATAGAAGTCAAGTTTCATAAATGAGTGTTTTGAGACCAATGTGTTTGTATGCCGTTTACTACAGGAAAGTGCAGCGAAGTATTGTGTTGATTACATTTGCTGTGATTACCTGCTGGCAGTTTAAAACTATAAGGCAATATAACGCTCTTTCTCTTAATCTCCAGTATAAGCAAATGGCAAGCAGTGTTATGGCCTTATGTTATGATGGGGGAAGAAAAATCTACAGGCAGCATGAAGTCACCATTGGAGACAGCTGACTTTGACTATACGCAACTAAAACTGCCATTCACCATCACAGCTACACAATGTAACTTTTCGTCCTCCTGTCGGGGCTCCTATCATTTAATATTAGTAACCAAGCTTATTTATTCCAGCCCGCAGTAGGCAGTGTAAATACAGACAACTTATGATAACATACAGTACATACTCTTTTTTGTTTGTTCACAACTTCTCTTTTGACAAAGTCGTGCAGCTTTTTGGAGAAGTGCCTCTGCTATTGTTTTTAAAGGTGTCCAAGGGGATTGATATGGTCCAAAGAACATATTTTGACTAAACTTAGTCTCCTGGCATTAGCATGAGGGAATGGTTGACTTTGCCAAAGCTCTTGTAACAGCAGCATTACAAACTCCAAGAGGGACTTAAATTCCCTTCAAGCTATCCTTACCTCTAGACAAACAGAAAGGGAACTTAGTAAAGCCCTCGACGAAAAAACAACCGACCCCCGACTCTTGTGCAAACAACAAAGGATCACAAACAACTCCTGAACGCCACCCATTGGGATGACCAACGAGAGGTTTAAGCATATAAAAAGGATTCAAATTCTAGATATTTTATTTACCTATGAACATGGAAGTATTTTTAACATCTGGGTCTCTTTGTCGAGAGTTATATGCACGCCCTTTACTTGCACTTAACTTCTGGAGGATTAAAGATAAAAGAGTAGATTCAAATGCTGTCATTTGGCAAATGTAATGTTTCTAATCAGGAATTAGGGTGTTAATATTAATACGAGTGTGTGATGAGCATTTTTTTTTCTTCTGGCGCAAAACTTTTTTTACAGCATGTGCTAATCGGGGGCAGAAGGAATTATCCCAGAAAGTGTGTTGGGGGGGATGAGAGATGTGACGCTAGGGGTCGTTGCCTTTTGTGGAACATAAGTCCCCATTTATCCCAAATTAGGACGGGTGCGGCACTGGGTTGGCTTTGATGTTTCTCTTGGCGGGGGCCGGGATGGAGTGTGCTGTGTGCGTGTCTGTGTGTGTGTGTGTGTGTGTGTGTGTGTGTGTGTGTGTGTGTGTGTGCAGATTGCTGGGGCACAAACAGATGTTCATGGCTCATCCTTTGAGGCGCTGATGAAACGCTGCCACAGCCAGAGTCTTTTACGTCCCACTGTCAAGTCGGTTGACAGCGAGACAAGGGCAGGGCTGCAGTTGCCACTCTAATGTCTAATGGTGCTAGCATATGGACTGCTGTACTATACCAACAGCAGCAGCAGCAGATGAAGCAATCTGACCTATATCTGTATGTGCTAAGTTGAAGGTTTCGGTGCACCCTGTAAGCATATTTTGGATACAAAAAAATTGGATCCCATGGTTTAATGAAATATGCTATTTATTCAGCCTCTGAAATTGCATTCTGAAAACATTCAGAAAGGTGTTTAGGTCCAAATTTTAAGATGAGACTCTGCAGGCAATTTTGATTTTGGGTTATTTCATACTAGTCTGCATAAAAGGTCCAACATGTTCATTTAGGTGTTTATTTAATTAAACCTTGTCTGTTTCTGTCTGTATATTTCTCCTATACAACCAATTTAAAAAAATAAATCTTCTCAATACTCTGAACCACTTATCTCAATTTCTTAAGCACTTCAAATAAACTTTCCATCATCATTCTTAGCATTATTTTGTGTGGGTAAAAAGACGATGTGTTCAAATGTTGTTAATTGTCTGATTTAATCTACATTGTCTTCTTAAAGAACTGCCGAAAATGCATTTGTTAAGACCTGCACAATATATTATAATGTGAAATAGTCTGTATGCAAAATATGTTCTGTAAAAATCAATGCAAATGTATGCACATTTAGGTTGCAAAATGAGCACATTTATTCAAACATTTCTCAATAAATTGTAACAAAATTATATTTTGAATCAACTGGGAAGGTTTATATCTTTCAGTTGAACAATTGACCCTATTCACCTGCAGTGTCTCACCACAGACCAACAATACTTATTCTGCTAATGTCATTTTTTTTTAAAGAGGACCTATGATGCTTTTTGACTTTTATGACCTATAAACGTTGTTATGATGATTCATAGTCATGCTTAACCATACTAAATTATCAAATAATGACTTACATGCATTTTGACATATTCCCTGCTGACCGTCTGGGGTGTCTGTGCAGAGCACTAAACACTATTCTAGCCAGTCGAGAAGTCACGTGTTCAAAGCGGTCTACCCTTTCATAATTTGTGACGTCGCATAAAACTTTGTGACGTCTCCACGCGGATGTTTCCATGTATGGTAATGCTGTCACTTCCCTGTTCGCGTCTGCCTCGCGTCTGCCTCGCGCCCTTATAGGTCCATGCTCGCGCTTCCCGCCACTGAAAGTGTTCCGGAAGGAAGGTAACCAATCACAACGGAGTGAGGTTTGCAGGAGGGGGGAGAGGGGAGCGGAGATGGCCGAAGCACTTGCGGAGGGAGCCGAAGCACACACACTCAAGTGTTGACAGGATGTGCTGGATCGCCAAAATAAGAGAAAGAGCTTCCCGAAAATACATAGTTTTTTGTGATGTGATTCGTGTCAGCTTGCTCTATAGCAGTGTAAAACAAGAAATTAAGACCAGAAAAGTAGCATAATAGGTCCGCTTTAAAGATAATTTTTTGGCATTTTCAAGCTTTATTAGATAGTACATAGTTGAAATGGGGAGACAGAGAGAGAGGGGGGATGAACTGCAGTAATGGTCCACAGGTCGGATTTGAACCCGCAACCACTGCAACGAAGGCCGGAGCCAATACGGTACGCGCTCTATCCACTACGCCACCGGAGCGCCCCAAGCTCATGTCATTTTTAACAAGTTTATTATGTTCCTCAAATTGTCATAGCAACATCTCTATGCTGACAATTGTGCTGGATTGTGTCCCTTTCTGCACCTTGTTCTAACTGTTTTTCATTTTCTTTCCGTGACCTCAGGAATATGACGACGGCTACGGAACTGCTTATGACGACCAAGGCTACGAATCCTACGACAACAACTACAGTAATCAAGGACAAAGGTAGGTTTTCACAAATGGCCCTTTTAAATAAGCATTCACCTAGCTCAGTATTTCTAGAAAAATGATGTTCATAATGGACATAATGGTTACTGGATACAATTCACACCCAATCCCTTCAGAAAGCAGCCTCTCTTAATGCGAACAGGTGGACAGTGTCGTGGTCAGGCATGTAAGCATATTCGATTGTAAGTTAGTGACTTAAAGCTGCACAGATCAATATTTTGTTATATTACTAATGTATGGAATAACTCTGTGTAATGTGAAGCGAGTCGCGGATAGTAAAGCCACAGAAAAATCACTGGACTCTGCTGTTGCATTCAGCTACACAGAGCATTTCAGCTCAATAATTCGGGTTTTACGACCCACAACTTTATTGTATTGTGCTGGCTGCTCTTATTGACGTCTTTACCTGTGGCTGTAGGCCAAGCAAAAAAGTGGTTAAGTTTACAAAGTGGAACATAACATAACATTTTTTTCTCAGGAGCTGGTGGAGACCAAAAATTGGAGTTTAAAGAGAATTAATATGTTGTCAGGTGGTCTGAGCTCATATGAATTCTAACTGTTCCCCTGTCTTGTTTTCCTTAACCTTTCTGTGACCTTAACTTTTTTGTTACACTCAGACCCTTAAGTAGTTGTGCAGTCACAGATGCAAATAAATACTCACACTCATGACCCTAAGGACGAAAAGATCCCCTCCCTCTATACTGCCATAAAAACACAATAAAGTAATATATTTTTCTATTTCTTTATTTTTCTCTTTATCCCACTTTAGCTCTATACACACATATCAAATATGAATTCATTGTCAATTGCTTTTGACCCTTTTAATTCCAGTTTCTGTGATGATGTGAGAAAAGTACTATGAACCTGCAGCCACCTGAAAGCCCACAAATTGCACCTTATAGATGCATACATATGCATGCACACAAAAACATACACACACACACACACATACACACAGACTAATTTCAAAACACACACACAGACACAACCCTAAGGTATCCATATGGATCCAAACTTTCCATTTATTTCTCATGTTTAGGCCTGCAACTAAATGCAATGTTGGTGTCTTAAGTTTGGGATTAATGCCTAATATCATCAAATTCACATGTCATTTTTTCTATACAAGTTTGATTGTGTAAAGTTTGGCTGTGTGTACACACACACACACACACACACACACACACACACACACACACACACACACACACACACACACACACACACACCATCATTTCTCAATACACACATATGCGCCACACACTGCACTGGCATCCCTAACAACACACCCACACCTTTTTGATTGAAAAAAAAAGTCATTGCGCAGTGGGGGGTAACAATATGGAAGGACCGACAACCAGGAAAATTGCCTGTAATTAAACCCTATGTCAAATATAGGGAAATGGCTCAAAATGGTGATGGTGTTGAAAATGACACATTTTGATGCTTTGTGTCAAGGATAAACGCTTACAGCAGGATCAAATTGGTAAAAAAAAAAAATGGAAGTCAATGGGGGACAAAAACGTCCTTAGGGAGCTGATAGTAACAAAAAAGTGTTCTGACTTTATGATAGATGGTACAAAGTTGCTGAGTAGAAATTCACAAAATATTTAAAAAAAAAGAATCCCTGTCCAAAATGTATTTGGTTAACATTAGCACAGCCAATGTTATACACAAAACAAAGCATACAAAAAGTGCAAAAGGACAACAACGTCCCCAAGAGCACCTCAGGGTAGGTGTTGTAAACCATTCCAGGGAAGGGAACGCTTGTAAAAATAACTTTTTGTGAAAAAAAAATTCTCATGATATGCTACCTGTATACTATGTGCGCTCTCTTGATCCCGTTTGATTGACAATGAAGTGATTTTGACTACAAGCGTTCTCCATAATCGCTGACTCCACCTTCAACTGTCAGTGTCACACGGTGTTTTCTGTTAACACGTTAGATATACATTAGATCATATATTCTGAATACTCAATGTTCCTCAGAAGCCTGCATTCATTTGTAAATAGCTTCACTACAAAATGGTAGCATATAAGCGTGACGTTAATCGTCAACATACTTTTCCCGGAAAATAAGCTGATAACTGCAATTGTCCAAAATAATGGGTGGATTCGACATAAATTAAGGAAGGGAATGAATCCTTTTTTATCACGTTAGCCAGCTCGCCACTTACACAACAAAGCTGTCATGTCCAAATGTATTATGCATTGTGTATGAACAGTATTATGTAAATGTCACACATTCAATGTCTAAATATGCAAATGTTTTCACACACACAGTGCAACACATTCTCCGCAACAAATTTAAAAGTTGATAGTGTGTCAGGTTGTGTCCACAGCATGCTGCCATCAGGTTGCCTAAAAACACACATTAATTTAAAAAAAAACACCTCAACACACACACTTTATATCCATAACTGTATCCATACCATACCAAGCATACTGTAGTTTCCATATAGACCTAATGTATGTTAGGTTGAAAAAGACAATATAGAGCATCTAGGCTTTCAGAAATGTAGCTCTTAAATCACTCAATTTACAGGTGTTATTATGTCCACCCCCTATATCTTAAGGAGGATAGGCCAAAAATAGAAGCACCCTTGGTACACTGTTAAGCAGCACTCCTCCAGGTTTCCAAGTAGAACATACTAGTTTATTAGCAGCATTTGGGGGGAGTGAGTGTGCTGCAGTCTGGCCAGGCTTGTCATGCTTGAGTGCATGTAAGAGAATATGAGGTACAATAGACATTTGTGAAGTCTTTTGTGTTCAGAACAGCTTAATTATGGTGTATGAGCTCTTAAGAGTCGTTTGTGCTCATTTCCTGCCCTGTTTGAAACTTTACAAAAAAACGCTTCCTGTTAATTATATATTCCGTGGAGTGTGAAATGTTTTGACTGACCTTTGAGTTGTCCTTTCAGATTGACTTGAAAAAAGTCTTTAGAAAATTAAAAAAGCTATAAAGGATAGAGGCCAGGTTCTGTAATTAGAGTGTTCTTTTTTTTTGGGTCTCAAAACAAACCAGTCTCTGCCGACTGGGTGATGTATCGTATTTTCCACCGTGGAATTGATTGCAGCTTATTAATTTAATTGTATTATCTTTGTTTTGTTATGGCCGTTTGAAATCTAAACAAAGCGTGCATGTTGGTCACCGAGTGTCTGGTGTGTCCATGCTGGATTTAACCCTTCTGTTATGTTCCGGGTCAAATTGACCCATTTCAAAGTTTGTAGATCTAAGAAAAATAGTTAGAATTATTTTTTCAGTATGAAACTTCTTCTGCTTGACTTAATTAGGGTAATCAACATGTAATATGAAAATATTTCATCTCACACATTTGCAACCACCCCCTGCATGTTTATATCACATAGATACTGTTTGGGTCAATTTGACCCGGCAGTAAAACTGGAGGTAAAAGGGTGTCAGAAATGTAAGACTTTGGTTGCGTTCCAAATCGCATACTTTCTACTATATAATATGTAGAAAAAAGATTTAGGATGTCCCGATTCTTATGGCCAGATTTAGGATGGTTAGAAGTACCCGGATGTCCTACTTCATGCGGCCAAGATTGTTAGTGTTGAAAAGTGCATCCTATTTGGGCGATTCTGTCCCACAATCCAGTGCGCACGTGAAGTGACGTAACATCGACGAAGCCTCCATATGAAAACAAACGGGGATGCGACGGATATAAAAGCAAGAGGCAAGATCAAGGCGCAATGTTACGATGAAATAAGAGAGTAAAGTATGTCCCAATAGTATGCCTACTGCATCCTAACTAGATTATTTTTATCGTCGGATGTAGTATGTAGAATAGAAAAAAGAAAGAGTATGCGATTCGGAACGCAACCTATTTCTTTCTTTACAACTGTGAAACATATTTCACCCAAATCTAGGGCCCTATGAAATCCGTTTTATTTTTTTCCAAATTCCGTTTTATTTTTTCACAAATTCCGTTTTTTCCGTTTTAATCTCATGACTTCCGTTTTTTTTACAGTTAACACTCATTTCGTCATCAGAACGAGTGTCTAATTATTGCGAACAAATAATATTCTAACAATTTAATCAGATATAAGGCTAAATTTAAAATACATCACAACATTGCACTGTTTTTAGTGCTTAAAAAAGCGAAAAAACTAATTTGTTGGGTATAGGCTATAACATAAAATAAAGCCATTAATTGTGTGCTTCAAGTGAAACATTAAATATTCTTTTTACAAAAATAATAAAGTCCTTATTAACTTTGCAAGAAGCTGGACTAGAGTGAAAATTGGACAAGGCTCTATAAGTCCATGGCTTTTACCTGTGGGACAGCGCTTCACCCAACAGCGGGCTGCAACACCAACATACCAACATACAGTCTATTGTGCGACGGAGAGCTAGTTATCATTAGCATCAGCGTTAGCAGACATCACGGCAACAGCTGAATAATGTAACACATTACACAAGTTACACTACACGAAAACAACGGGCTGTAGACGCTAGAGTTATAATTGCGTGTAGGAAACATTGTTGAGACTGGAATTTCGTACCACAGCGGCCGTTCCATAATACAACACTCCCTTTAGCAATGGCTGAATATAAGACCTCCCTGTGCTGTGTATCTGCGGGAGCGAGTGGCATTAATAATTTAAAAACAGTAAACGTTTAACATGATTACGTGATTTTAGATGCTTTAATCATATGCCGAATTTATAAACAGACCATATTATTAACAATAAATTGAGTTATGTATATGTCAGTTACGTACATGGATACATTCATAAGTAAACATTGAATAGACAGATTTGTGAAAGGGGTTTGGCGCTGTGTGTTACATTAGCGATCCTGCAGCCAGGCTCTACTTTTCACGGCAGTAGTTTGGTCTTTAGATGTCGCCAAACCAAAATTCCTCCCTAGTTCTGCTTTAATTTCAACCGTGTTGTTTCCCTTTGCATTGAAAATTGAATTTCACCAACATAATGGCGAATTCCGTGACATTCCGTGTTAACAAGAAGATTCCGTTTTTATTGCCCGATTCCGTGATTCCGTCCGTGTTTTCGTTATCGCGGAAATCATAGGGCCCTACAAATCTCACACACGCACACACATACACACGCCCACACACACACACACACACACCCACACACACACAAACACACACACACAGTTGCAAGTGTTATGACTTTTGACGGGAACTATTTATGTTCCCTTGGGAAAACTCCACCCACATTCAGTGGACACTCAACAGGGGAGGGGCAAAACATATAAAATATTCTCTGCATGGGAGTCCTACCAACATTCCACTCTGTCAGGCAGACCTTTATAAAATGAGTAGCAGAAGCAAAAGGATGACAGTCCAGGAGGCTCTGGAAGTCATCATTGATCATGCTAGTGAAATAGAGGAGGATGTTTCTTGAGCTAAATTCTGATTCTAATGATTCTGAATTTGAACCAGATGAGGGAATTGCTATTCCTATTCCTCCAAGCAAGACATTCATGTCAACAAATTGTGAAATTCATCCCCAAATATGCGTCTGCAGAAAACATACAGGTGAAACTCATATAATTAGAATATCATTGAAAATTAATTGGAATTAAGGCAAGAAGTCATGCAGAATGGACCCAAACCAAGTACTGAGTACACATGCATGATTATTCTTTATAGAGGGCTGATATTTCTGTATTAAAAATCCCTTTTTTTATTGATTTCATGTAATATTCAAATTTTCTGAGATTTTAAATTTGGGGTTTTCATAAGCTGTGTAAACCATAATAATCTAAATTATAACAAATAAAGGCTTTGAATATCCCACCTGTCATGTAATGGGTCTATATACTATATTAGTTTCACCTTTTGAGTCAAATTACTGAAATAAATGAACTTTTGCATATTCTAATTTTTCGAGTTTCACCTTAAAGACAGTGCCAGGGCCCTCTAGGATGGCACTGACTCGTGTGACTGACATCAAGTCAGCTTTTGAGCTGGTCATGCCAGATTCAATACAGAAAATCATTCTGGAAATGACTAATCTAGAAGGGAGGTGTGTTTTTGGGGAAAAGTGGAAGGAGCTGGACAAAACACATTTAGATGCGGCTCCTCATCCTGGCTGGGGTCGAAGGATGAATTGACTGCCAGTATGTGGGATGCAGAGACAGGCAGGGCTATATTTTAAGCCACAATGTCTCTGGAGACTTTTCACATTGTCTCTAGTGTTCCAAAAGTAATAAAGTGGTGAAACATTACAAAAAAAGTTTGAACATGTATTTTTTTTAATGAAAAACAAGTGAATTATCCTTATTGAACCATTACCTGTTAGAGGTAAGGAACACCACATTGCACTAAATATTGATAGAATAGTTAGTAATGGAGTTGGTAATGACACTGCTTGTTAGGATTCTTTTTGGTTCAGGACATCTTTTGGAGATTTAAACATGCACCGGGTCAAATTGACCTGGAACACCATTGCTGTTGAACATAACAGGAGGGTTAAATGATTCTCAGTGGTACGTTACTATCATTCAGCAGCGGGTCCTGCACAAGCTAAATGCATAATATTGATTTTCCTTGTATCCAGGGAGTGAATGCACACTCTCCATGACACACACACACACTCACGCACGCACACACACACACACACACACACACACACACACACACACACACACACACACACACACACACACACACACACACACACACACACACACACACACACACACACACACAAGGTCAAAGGCTTTCGCTTTGGTTTGTATGGTTTCTGCCCCACTGTATTTCATCAGGGCAACATGTGCTCCATTTATGTATGTCTGTCTGTGCCACTTCAGAGAATGAGAATGATTGTTGACACATTTAGTGTGTCAAACATTGGATTGTATTGGCAGCAGCTGGGAAAAAGATGGGAAAACAAACACAGGAGGAGAAGAAGAGGAAGAAGAAAAAACATTATTCTTGTCCCTTGGCTTTTTGTGAGCATGGTGGTCGATGTTTTTCTTTTGTGTAGGTGTCAGGATGTATGTCAACTGGGCTCAATCCATCTTTTGTGCTATCTCTCTTTTTCACGGAGACCGTTCGGTTTTAGATAATTATCGCCCAATCTCCAGACTGTCTGTCTTGGCCAAACTGCTTGAGTCTTTCATAAATGAGCAACTAAAACATTTCTTATCTGACAACTCCATTTTGAATCCCACTCAGTCTGGCTTTCGACAAGGACATAGTACAATTACTGCTGTAACCTCAGTTACAAATGATATCTTACACACTTTAGATAACAAGAAGTCTTGTGCTGCTTTATTTATTGACCTTTCTAAAGCATTTGACACTGTGGACCATCACCTTCTCCTGCAGAGATTGCAAAGTATAGGCTTTAGTACCACTGTATTAAGCTGGTTCACTAATTACCTGAGTGTTAGAACTCAGTCTGTGGCATTGGATAACTGTACCTCATCTTTGCTGGAAGTAAAAATGTGTTTCCCTCAAGGGTCAGTTTTGGGCCCCATTTTATTTTACATTTATATAAACAATTTAGGTAGGGACTTAAAGCAAACAAAGATTCATCTTTACGCAGATGATACCATTATGTATACATCTGCCACATCAGTCAGTGAAGCAATTACACATTTACAGTCTGCTTTTACTGTAGTACAAAAATCTCTGGTAAGCTTAAAGTTGGTACTAAATGCTACAAAAACTAAGTCAATGATTTTTACCCGTTCACGCTCTCCAATAAACATCACTTTAACAACTCAAGATGGTACGATAATAGAGAGAGTATCGTCTTATAAATACTTAGGTATCTGGCTTGATGATAAGCTGTCTCTCGGGGTCCATATTGTGAGCCTTTTAAAAAAACTTAGACCTAAATTAGGTTTCTTTTTTCGCATGAAAAAGTGTTTTCCTCATTTAGCAAGGAAAAGGTTAGTGCAGAGCACTTTCTTATCAGTATTAGATTATGGTGACCTCATTTATATGCATTCTTCCTCATCGCTATGAAACAAACTAGATGTAATTTACCATTCAGCCCTGCGCTTCATCACAGGTGCCCCAGCTAGAACTCACCACTGCATTCTGTATGAGGCTGTACAATGGCCCTCCCTCTCCCTTAGAAGTAAACTACATGCACTGATTTTTATTGCGAAAGCACTAATGGGTAAACTACCCCTTTACATTTCAAATTTGCTTTCCTTCCATAACAGTGTTTACAAAACAAGGTCATCAGAATATATGTTATTAACCACACCACTAACACGAACACAACTGGGTACAACAGCTTTCTCATCATATGCACCAAAGGTCTGGAATGAACTTCAAGCCACTCTAAAGCTGGAATCACTCCCACCACTCAGTACCTTTAAAAACATGTTACAATCAGCTCTAAAAGAACACTGCAACTGTTTTTAACCTAATGCCTTTTATATATTTTTAAGTAGTTTTTTTAGCTGTATGTATTAGCTTGTTTTTATATAGCCTGTTATGAAGTGTAATTTTAGCATTATAGTGTCAATTGTGGTGTACTTTGTTTGTGTGTGTGCGTGTGGCCTTGTGCAAATTCTGCAACTTCTTTTCTGTTGCCTGTCTTGGCCAGGACTCCCTGTGAGAAGAGTTACTGTAACTCAATGGGACCTTCCTGGTGAAATAAAGGTTAAATAAAATAAAACAAAAATGTTGAAAGGGTGGTCTGAACACTCATCTACACACACACACACACACACACACACACACTAACACTCCTCTTCCTATCTAACAGAGGGCTGTTATCTTGAAGTGTTGGTGGTATAAGGTGCGGGGAGGGAACCCAGGTCCGCCTCAGGAATCTGCAACTATTTGTATTAAAAGCAGCCCTGTTTGAATAATGGTGTGGGTGTTTTGGGGAAGCTTGTACAGTATAGCAAGGGTTTGGGGACGGGGGAGGAGGGTGGATTTGGTGGCGGGCGGCACACAGAAGAAAAATGGAGTCCGTCATGTAAAGGCTAGAGGCTGGGTCAACTCCAAAGAGATTTCCTTGTGTGTGTGTGTGTGTGTGTGTGTGTGTGTGTGTGTGTGTGTGGGCGTGTGTATTATCTCGCGGGAGACAAAGAATCTAATAAGGCCCCATACTAGGAAGCCTCCAGCGCCTCCAGAGATAGCTGATTCACTTACTTACTTCTTCTGTATTTGCGTGGCCTGGATTTGGTTGAAAAGTTACTGTGACTGCGGGCTGACATTGTGCATGTACAACATGACATAAGCTTTATAAAGCATCTCTGTCATATAGAATGACTGATTTAGGACCGTTTATCCATTCATATACTCTCATGGCTTGCTTTGTATTTTCGTCCTTTGTATGTACTCCCGCAGGCAGTACAAAAATAACTTTATACGTACTTATTGTTATGGCCAATCTAACAATATCATAAAACCACAGGTCCACCCTACATATTACATCATGGGTGCATCCATTTATTACTTTAGATTATTGCATTCTATCAACTGCTGTTAGTACTGTCCTCCCATAAGCCTCCTGCTCACAGTCACAATCCTATTTACTGTTACTGTGTGATGGACACAGGTTAATTCAGTCTGATGAAATTCAAGCAGGTCCCAACTGCAGCAGGGCATCAAGGAGTCAATTGTGTGTGTGTGTGTGTGTGTGTGTGTGTGTGTGTGTGTGTGTGTGTGTGTGTGTGTGTGTGTGTGTGTCTGTGTGTGTGTGTGTGTGTGTGTGTGGACGTGAAGTCTCCTAACAATGTTTCTGGAAGGCCTAAGGAGCTCCCAGTCACCAATCTAAAGCTCTGAGTGTGTGGCAGGATTTCAGTTTGCTGGAGGATAACAAGCAGAACAATTTACGGTCTCTCGGTCATGGTATTGCCCCGATGGCTTATGTCGGAAACTGGCCCGCCATTTGTGTGAACACAAAGGGGGGAAGTGAAGAGGCTTCTGGCTCTTAAAAAGATTGTGATACCGTATCAGTGGATTTACCGATACCTTAATTATCTTGAGATAGGTTTTCCATAATGCATGGAATTGCTATGGGTAGTTATCGGAGTATCCCATCTAATTCAAATAATAAACACATTATTTTACTATTCTGGATAATATCCCAGCATTATTTCATGAAAGAGAACTGACGTTCCTCACCAGAATCTTTGTGCTGATATGATTTGCAGGCCATTAAAAACTGATGATGATTAATCATCATAGTGGTGATTAATTGATTAAGTCACTAATGAAGCAAACCTCAAAAATGCATTCATTCAAGGATCTCTACTTTTTTTTATCTTGTTCTAGCCTTGAATATCTTTTTGAGTTATTGCACTCGGTCAAACAAACCAGCCATTTGATCTCTCTCGGAATGTCTCATTATTTCCAAATCTTCATATACTTTGTTTGATAGACATTAAGACATTTGCTGTATCAACAATGAAAATAATTGATTGTTACAGGTAGGGATGCACATCTTGACTCATTTCCCCAAACGTTTAAACTAAATTTTGAATTTAGACTAGTTGACTAGTCTACGGTATTAAAAAAAAACAGTGAGAAAACCAAGCACAATGTAAAGGCTTTAGGAGCCTTTCATTCAGCCTTTACAAAAAAAAGTGGCTGACGAACAACTCATCACATCGGGCCTTTAGGCAGCGGTCAATACAATCTTTTTGCTTTGCTACGTGCTGCTCTCACCTTTTTCATCTGTCTCCCTCTTCTGCTAGCTTCATTCTCACACATTTAATGTCTAAGTCCACATGATTCATTGCTAACCGACTAGTATTTCTGTTGCTGACAAGTGAGGCAGCGGAAGTTTAAACGTTTAACTGACTAGTCCTGTGCATTCCTAGTTACAGCCCTTCTACATGCACACATATGAGACACCTGAGTAATATCTTTATCAGCAAAATGTACTTAACTATAACATATACAAAGTAATCAAAGTACTTATCAACAGGAATCACTCATCACAGCCTGTTATGGACTGTCCACTTGTCTTTGTTAGCAGGTACACTAAAACTGAGTTTGAGCAATTATATGTGTCCTCGGTAAACACAGCCTCCAACTGTTTTAATGTTGGTCTATGTGTGTCATACAGTTTACAGCAGGCCAACTCAATTTTTTATCGGTGCCTTACATTTTATATTAGATTGTGTGATTTTCGGTTAAAAGCCCATTCTGTAAAAAAAAGCACTAACTGAAGTTATCAGATACATATTGCGAAGTTTCTGTCGAAAGTGAAGCCAAAGAAAGTGTCAAATATTGACAATATGTAAGTGAATTAGCAGAAACCAACCTGGAAAGTGTCACACCAGAATACATGCCAGATTTAATATTTTACTTTACTGCAGCGCTTGAGTGCATGTTCTCAGAAACTATCATTGTTGGGCAGTGACAGTGCTACAATGTTCTCTGCCGGCTTTGACTTGTACAACATGTTGTATTACACCGGTTATACTAACCTCTGCCAAATGAGACAAGACAGCCTGTCTAACTGTACTGTACGTGCTGTCACACAGTGGAGCAAGAGTTTAGTTATTTAGACATAATTAAATTTGAAAGGAAAATAAGGCGCCCACAACCTTAAGACATGGGAGTTAAGGAAAACAAAATGTGTTTAAAGATGCCCTCAAGACATTTTACGGAATTTACATCTTTCAAAAGAGAGCCATCGTGGAACGCTATCTTAAGACAGCCATGGAAATGGGTCCGCCAGTTATCCACTTCACATCCCCCGATTACTTCGTTTATTCAATCGCACAGAGCCATCATGTTTTGTTGAAGAGGACTTCTCATCAGAAGAGATACTGAAAGCAACAGCGCTTCTACCGATCTTGTGCTTAAGTCAAGGAAGACTGGGGACGGCTGATTGTGTGGAGAGAGAGCGTCTTACATTTTTACATTAGCAGAAGGTGACGTCTCTATTTGGAAATGAGATGACAGCTTGCGCCACAGCCCTGGCTTGGACATTCCGAGAGGTCACGTTAAGGTCGTCTCTCGCAGCCTGGTGTGATCAAAGCATTATTTCATACTTGACACCTCGGAGAGTGCCGGGGGCTGCTGACACCTTGCACCTTCCCCCCTTTGCATCTTACTTTGGTAACTCCACGTCGCAGGGCTGGATCCCAGAGGCCTACAGGGCACAGGGATATGGCCGTGTGACAGTGTTTTTAAAGGGCACACGCATCCCCCCAGGACCAACTGTAAATCTTAGTACAAGAGACGGGCACGGAGGAGGAGGAGGACAGTGGCCGGATCTTTAAGTTTAGAATTGATAACTTGGACGAGCCCGCCGAACGACTGAAAACGAGCCCCTCATCACCATCTTGCACACATCTCTATTCATGGTGTTTTTACAATCACAATACATAATTGTACTATACATAATTTTTACAATAATTCCATAAACGGCGATAACGTAAAAACTGCCAATAACGTAATCATGTTTCAGTTTTGAATGTAATAAAAGACGATAATGTAGTAACTTGCCAATAACATCGTAAAATTTCTGAACCAACAATGTAATACCTTTCTGCCGGTAATGTAGAGTTATTACATGAGAGTAAGTGCCATGGAAGTGTGATACTTTATAAACAATAAATAAGTTTAATATAGTGATGCAGGTATATTATTCATTATTGGCTGCAGTTATTACATTTTAAGGGAATTGTTTAACACCTGGCTTATAATGTAGCCTTACAACCAGCCAATAATGTAATAATTTATTAAATTATGCGCAAAATGTTCAGAAATGTTATTACGTTATTGGCAGGTTTTCTAGATTATTGGCTTTTATCACATTAAAAATGGAAACATTGGTACTTTATTGGCAGTTATTACATCATTGGCTGCTCCTTAAATATGTCACAGTATTTATCATACACTGAAGCAAAAAATATCCTGCATGAACATTCAGACGATCCTCCGCAATATACAAGAAACAATGAGGATTTGAGTTGGCTAACCCTAACTAATGCTGAACTACAGACATGCAGTCTTGTTCCATAAAGGCATGCCACAAAAAAAGATATCAAAGTCCAGCCTTCTGCTATAAAATGTGCTGGTCATAGCAGTGAATCATCCTCAGTAAAGTAGGAGGCTATAAATGTGGACAATAGGAAGCTGATGATCTAATCATGTTGTTTCATATCTATGTGGTGTTGCAAAGGGCTGCAATATCACACATCGTTTGGCCGTGTGCCGTCATTTGGTCATAATTTCAACCATTTATTGAGGTTTCTGCCTAATTTTACATCCTTTATTTATTTATTTCAGTAGAGGACCACATGCTTAAATTGTATATTCTGAGCCTACAATAAAACAATCAAGGTAGATTCACGGTTGGGTTTGAATAGGTAGGCTAGGTTACAGTGTATTTACTGTAAGCTGTCCGCTATAGTTGTTGCAATGCATTCAGTTGCTGCAATGTGTTTGTTCAGTCTGCCTTTGTTGATGCTTCTTCTTTGAGTTCTGCTTGTAGTGTCTGAGCCCTAAGGCAGACAACAGCAATTTAGTACGTTGGGAATATCAGCACAGTGTTTTAAAAAAAAATTTCGTACAGATTGTCAGTGTTAGCTGTCTGCTTCTGAATTGCCTGCTGTGCCTGGCACAGATGCTGGGTTACCTAGATGCTCTTTTCAAGGTAGACACCTTGTCAAGATGAGTGACAGGCGCTGTGGCGGGAATTAGACCATTTGAGGGTAAGGAGGGCGGGATTTAGGGCACTATCTGTCTCAATACATTGTAAATATAGCATTCCCCCTTCAGTAAGACCCAACAAAGTCATCCAAAGATTCCAGAGAGTTACTATATCTGAAGATTTTTTTATTTTTTTTTTAGATTTCTTTATTTAAAAGGGACAGCGCACATTAATAAACATGAGCACCAAAGTTCAACATGCAAATGTACCAGATTTAGCCATGCAGGCTAATTTTCACCTGTCCAAATGGTGGATCTTAAAGAATACTGTAAACTGACTTGAATACAAGAGGCAATGTTTTCCCAGGAGGATGATATCATTTACTTTCTAAAAAAAGGAAAGTAACAAAAATGGGGCTCGTTCAAAACCGGAAAAGAAGACTCATTTGTGAAGTCAACTCTTTGCCGTAGGGCCTTTTGTCCCTCTTTGTGATTCTCCAGCAGGGGTCAGCATCATGAGATAGCTTTGCAATCAGTCACCACACTGAGCAATCAACCAGTGTGTCCGTATAAGTAGGGTTACCATTCGAAATGATGTGAGCCTCATTTCATACAGAACTGTGGGGGGAAAAAAATTGCTATTTTTTTTTTGTTCATCCATTTGCATTGCATTGTCTGTGGAAATCACTAGTGAGCATGGTTCAATCAAAGTATTCAGTGTGGGGGCATTGTCATGATCAGCATTTGACTTTCCTTCAAACTTTCGCCAAACACTATGACGCACGTAGCATCAATCAACAAAGTCATTTGAGGATTCAAGAAGATGATCGGTTAAAGTGTGCCTTATGTAAGAAATAGGCTAACAGAAGAAAAGCAGCCTCTCTCTCTCTCTCTCTCTCTCTCTCTCTACATCAGACTGTAACACCTCTGCAGCCCCCTTCGTAATGTCCTGCTGGATCCCCTCACATTCATCACAGACGACTGAAAGAGTAATGGCCGATGTACGAAAACAAAGTCCACCAGGGACATGTACTACATCATTCAGATTTAACACCGCCATCTGTTTCGACCGTGCCCAGGCAACAGCAACATCAGTGCTTAAAAGACCAAGCATTTATAGAGATGACAGATGCTCTGGAGAGAGGCAAGGGGTCTTTACCTGTGGAAATGTAGGCCCTGGAATCAGACATCGGCTAATGAAAGAGACACATGTATCTAATAGGTGTTGTGTTTTGCCTCTCACTGCACTGTGGACAGATGTGTGTTTTATTTTTTTTCGAGACATAAATTAGCAGGATGTTTAATTAAAAATCTGACCTGTTTAGAAAGTCAAAGCGAGTTCACACCTATGACAGATTTGTCATCATTGCGTTCACGCTGCCAGCGGTGCTCTTCCAACCAGGCCAGGCTGTGATTTGGGATAACTTATGATATATGTACATGGAGAGGGTTTTCTAGGTTTAAGTGTCCCAATGTTGTTTTAACATATCATAAGTTAAAGGTTCTAACACAATTAGCCAGGTGGTTTAACATACATGGCAAAAGAAGATGTATCTCACTTAGTGTTACAGTAAATTAGCATTAACACAATAACAGTGGCGTTTCTAGGTGTAAAAAACAGGTGGGGCTCACAACAAAAAGGGGGGTCTGGGTGACCCCCCCCCCCCCCAGGAAAAATTTAAGCTTCAAAGGCACTGTTTCTCACATTCTGGCGATTTTATAAACACAAAATGAGTTGTTCACATCATTGTGCACTTTCACATTTTAGCCAAAGAAGGAAAGGATTGCTCCCTTCATCTTTACTAACATTTAATAAAAAAATAGACAGGAGAAAATTCAATGTGCCGCTACAGTCTTTGGCCTCTGACAGCCAGATACAGAAATTTCAAGGTGGAGTTTTCCTTCATGTTGAGGTGATAGCTGACTATTATCGTTTCTCTTGCGTGACATAACCTACACAGTACACTTGAATGAGGACTGGATCTTGAAGAATTTCAAATAGATTATGCAAACTGCAAATATTAAATTTTTCTCACATGGAGCAAACACTCCCGGTTGCTCCAGCAGCTGTGTGAAGCGTGAACCTCAAACTGCATCTTAACTAACTGAGTCAAGTGACAATGCAGCATCGGACTAACTTAGTAAAGAGTAAAGAGGCTTTATTTAAACGCTTTCCATGCGCAGGTGGTGGTTATATTAGCATTGTAGGCTGTAGACTGAAACTAACGAGGGAGGCGGCTGTTTCACTGTACAGACTATCGCGCAGTCAGTTCGGGGACATGTCTCTGTGTATCCAAGGTTAGGGACAAGCAATCGGATCGCGATTTTAAGAGAGAAGCTTTCGGTTCAGCACTGCTATATGATTAACTATGAGCATAAAATAAATGCTGCCTCTCAAATGCCTTGGACAGCAGCGAGGATGAGCCACTCGTGATCGCTCACTTTCTGACTAAACAGCTTCATGGAAATAATATTCAAAAATTCTTCATGTTATAGTCTAACGAAATTCGTTAAAGCAAGTCATTTGGTGCTTTTAATGCTGTGATTTTAAACAGACAGATTCCGTTCAGTAGGTAGGTTGCGCGCTGCAGGCTGCTGCGGTGTCAGATAAAGGCAGGCTAATAAAATCACAGATAACCCTTTAGTTTTCAAAGTAATAATATATGTTACATATATAAAAAAGCATACACTCCGATGGCATCGGTAACAACAACAACAACTATTGCTGATGATCGCCCATAACATAAGCACAACCAGCAGCACACACACCTTCAAATGCAATGCTACTGACACATGAAAACACTGACATTCCGACTCAACGCCATATTCAATATCAATTTCAATCAATAGCAAAACAGAATAGCATTATTTCACTCACCAAATCACTTATTAGGCAATTTGAAGAGAAAGGCGGCACCGTCAATACAGCAACGTTCACTCGTCCAGCATAGACAGCATCCAGCTGCTCTCATCTCATCCTCTCAGAAAAGTTTTTAAAATTCTTGTATCCCGTCCTCCACAAAATACCTTCTCCACCGAAAAGCAAACGAGGGAAGCAGAGGAGTGCCTTCTTATGATTGATAGCCGTTAGCCTTCTTTAGCATAGCTACCACTCCACATTATAGGCTATTGTCCAGTGGATCATGCGTACCAAGCGGTTTTACTAGCCTACCAATTTCTCTTCCAGACTAAGGGTCTCAAACATGTGCTCCAAAAAGGATCTTCTTCATTCATGTTGTCGACTCGTTTTTGTTTGTGTGCCTCTGACATCTTTGTGTTAGCAAAGTTATCCTTCTCCGTCCTTCTCTTCTTCGGGCTACACGACTTTTCGCGGCACTACTGTCACAGTATTAGTGGAACGAACCCAATGACCATATATGTCCTTTCCAGTTCCAGGGGCAGCGCCCGTTGGGGTAACATAATCTCCGTCCACTATAACAGAGAAATACTACGAGCACGCGCATTCGCAGTTGTTCACGTGCAATACACATTGCATTGCGTTTAGGCGAACGAGCCACTTAGCCCTTCGGCCCAAATCTGACTGGCTCACACGGCTGCCGTAGTCTTACTGCAGAGACCATGGACATGGCACATGACATGGCAGAGACACAAATCAGACAAACACAATCTGAAGAAGCAAGCTAGGGTCGGCTAAAAATGAACTAAAAGCGCCAAACTTTTTTTTTGATATAATGTGAGCCACCCCCTGTATCTAGGCAACGGAAAACATTTGTGGTCATGAGAGATATATGTTTTCAAGCCCGTCTCATTTCCCCATGGCCCTGAAAGAGAGGACCTCATGGTGCTGTGGTAAGCATGTTTTTTTCACCAAAATAGGTATTTTGCATGTAAAAGTAAATTTTCTTGCTGTCAACTTAATCAACTGTTGTGCCAAAGCAAATGTATTCACGTAGAAAAACTTCTATCATACGTGTTGATGAACTACCAACATATGAAACCATGTGATGCTGATAACTGAAGATTAGCCTGAAATGCTAAGAGAGGTAGTTTTTTCTCAAATTGTGGTGGTGGGGGAAAGTGAGCCAAATGCTGTGGGGGAAAGTGAGCCACTGTCTCACTTTCCCCCACCATGAAGCACAAGTTAAGTTTAGTTTTAAACATATTTTAATGTAATATTACATGACATACGTTTTATTTTAATGTCATACACATTGTAGAAAAGCCATCATGCCAAGGAAATACACCAGGAAGACGACCTGGGGCAACCACACAGAAAGAGCACCTTCTCATCTTTCCCAGTAACCTTCAGGGCTGGAATGTAGAGTAGGCCTAGTTGTAGAGCAGCGGTTCCCAAACTTTTTTAGCCGCGCACCCCCTTCTATGTCCCAACCGGGTTGACGCACCCCCAATCCCCCACACCTTAAAAAAAATAAATGCAACAAGCTTTTTTATAGCCATATTAAAGGTGGCATGTTCAATCATGCTCAAATGACCAGAACACACATGATAAAATAATCACGATCACGGGGCAGAAAGCAGATAAAATGGGGAAAATATTATAGCCTAATATTTTGAGTCACGTTGAGCAACAATTGCAGCAAGTTTAAATGACCGTGGTAGCAAACAACCCCGTCATCATAACACAGGTTATGGAAATAAAATTTGAACGCCAGTAATTTTAAATAAATTGCGAGAATGAATGTAGAGGCCACAAACTAGGTGCGCATTGAAAAAAACACTTTTTCATTGCAAATAAACAGTAGGATAGTGCCAATAGACCGAACTCTGATGGGTTCACCACTGACTATTCTTCACACGCAAATTCCTCTGCCCCGCTGTGATCGCTCTCGCTGTCATCTCTCTATGCTCTGGTTGGGTTGTGGCATAGCCTCATCCTCGCTGCTGTCCTCGGCATCTGAGACGCAGCATTTATTTAATGCTCATAGTTAATCACATAGCCTAGTGCTGAAACAAAAGCTATCAACGCCGTGGTTTAAGGCTGAAATGATAACCGGGGCACGTTACAGTTGTCGAGGGGAAGCCCTCCGAGATCTCCGTTAGTTTCAGTTTACAGCCGACAAAGTGACAATCACAACGACCGCATAGACAGAGCATGGACAGCGTTTTATTGAAGCCTCTCATTCTTAAAATCATTAGGGCTTTGATGCAAATGAGGAAATCTGAACATTACAGCAGCAGTGCTGGTGCGTAAAAGGACAGCGCAGTTGGCATCTCTCCTCAGCACAACTGCAGCAGCTAAAAAGCCACAGTCGATCGCTATGCCAATTCCTGCCTCTGATACGTTGACTCGCAACATAATGATTTGAGGCTTTGAATCGGCTTTGTCGATGTCCCGTGCCTCTTTTTTCTATCCACACAAAGCGTTCTCTCTCCAAGCACACAAACGCCCCGGCCGCTTCCGAATGTTCCACCCGATTAAAAAAAGAAAATAAACACAACTTGGAAAACACGACCCGACTTTTTACGACCTATTTCCGCGAAAATAAAACCCTCTTATACTCGGACCAATATGGATTGTGTAATGATCAGACCGCCATTACATTTTTCATCTCGCGCACCCCCTGGCAGCAGCTCGCGCACCCCACACTTTGGGAATCCCTGTTGTAGAGTATGACAGGCTGATGTTATAATCCAGTTGGGTCTTCTCCTGTGTTCTGAGTCCCAGGCTGTTCTCGCTGGTTCTGATTTTCCTATGCTTTGACCCCCAAGACACTAGCTGGCTCTAAGGGTCCTGTGTTCTGACCCCCAGACTGTGCTCTAATCTAACTGGTTCTATCTTTCATTTGAATCTTATTAAAGCCTTTAGAATTATAATATGTTGTATTTGATTTTGTTCAGAGTTCCTTTGAAGTGTTTAGAAAATTTGCTTTGCTTAATTGACCAAACCCCATCATTCTTTACTAGTCCGACATTAGTTCTGGAATGTGTGGCTAGCTTTCAGGATTCTTACTGTTACAATATGTGTTGTTATGGTAGTTTCAGAGTGGAAAAAGTAAGTGGATCAGTTTACCCCACAGCTGGGGTAAAGTGAGCCACATGACAACTTTTTTTTAAACAATCATATTTTCACTGCCTTGTCTTGATAAAATTCTGCTAATGCCCATTTCTAGGAAACATCCTGAATTAATGGGAAATGTATACATTTGAGTGATAAATCATTTTAGCTCGCTTAGAGGGGAGCAAATGTAAAAAGTGGCTCGGATTACCCCGTTCTCCCCTATATACACATATATTATTATTTTTTAATTTTTTTTTGTGAGAGTAGGTGCCCCTAATGACCAGTCGCCACTGCACAATCAGGTAATTAACACTTGTATACACTACAGTGTGCTGTCAGCAGATGTTGTCGAACTTTTGGCACCACAAAGTTTTACCGGAATCTTTGACCTTCAGGTAGACTTACAGACCTTTGTAATGGAGAAGAGAAAGTAACTAGGAAGAGAAGTTGTGTAGCTATATCGATAAAATGTCAGTTCAGAAATTAGAGGCGCCTAACAGCTTTTGTTGCACTCTTTTCCTTTGTGCAAAGAGCAGGTCTGCACTGGCAGCTTTCAGCCCATCAGGCTATTATTGGTCCTTTCTGCCTTTGGCCACAGAAATTACTAGAACTACTGTATATTTGTTGGGGGGTGGGATAAACATAGTGACAATAAATAAAAGGAACATTGCTTACAAGTTACATCATGCGAGCACGTTTTAGCATTCCTGTTCAGCATCCTGCTTTGTGTTATTTGGGTGTTTTTCCTGTTGTTGAATATGACACAGAGCTTTGTGGAAAAGCCCAGGATTAACCATTATTTCACATGCCGTATCTGCAAGCACCTGTGAATTGTGGCAAATTGATTTTCTGACATTCATACAAATGGATGTTTATTTGTGAATGCGACCTCTCTGGAACACGCCACTGCATTTTAGCTTAATGTGAAATCTAATTATTTAGTATCCTGTCAGGTCCTGTCTCGGGGTACACAGCATGACGAGCCAACACATGCGTTCAGTTTTGTTGTGTCCCTCTCTCTTCTCCCTCCTTCTGTCTCTGTCGGCCAATGAATGGTGTCGAGGATACTGCAGTGACTTGACATCCGTGGCAGATGCATGGTGGCACCCCCACCCCCTGCTGCGAGGACTTACTTGGGAACCTTGCAGTCACAGTAAAAAGCAGCTGGCCGGGCTTTTCGTAGGGGCACTTTATTAGCACAGGGGAGAAGCCTTGTTTGCTGCTGCAGCTGGCTTGGCAATGTTTGTAGTTGAATTATGAGCTGTGTTTAATGTATGCTAAGCCTGACTGAAGGCACGAGCGACTGTAGGGAGCTGTCTGATGTGTCATTGAGCCAACATGGTGCTCCTAAAATAATTCCTCCCACTGTCCGCGATTGTCTTCTTGCGCTTGTTCAACCTTAAGAAAAAACGTTCTGTAAGCAAAAAATGAAATTAAAACCAAATGTTTCATTGACAACACAAAAAAAAATCTAAAAAGATATTCAGCATCAGAATGATAATTCTCCTTCATTATGCTACAACTCATACAGTATGCTAGCTAAAACTAGCCAGACAAAAGCTATGCTCAGGTAAAGCAACTGACCAATTTAGCTTGGTCAGACTCTTTAGGGTGCAAAAGTATTACAAATTGAACAAACGTTTGGCCCCAACTGGCATTGGGAGGCTCAATTGCCCCTCCTTATTGTGCCCTAAGGTCACACCAGAGTGGCACATAAACAAGTCATATACTTGTTGTCAAAATCATCGAAAATTTCCAAGGGGAGGAGATATTGACTGCTTCTGACAGAAAGTGATTTGGACAACAAGCGTTCTCCAGAATCACTGACTCCACCTTTAATAGCCGACAGAAAAAGATTGTTATACTGTGGTGTAATGCGACAGGAGGAGCGTGGAGTGTCTCAAGCTCTCAGACCTCCATTTGACTCTTTTTAAGATCAGGCCACAAAAAGCTACTCGCCTTACAGTTACTGGAGGGAGATACAGTAATGTGTTACTTCCACCCTTGGCGCATCATTGCCGTCACCTCTTTGCCCTCGGCGGTCGGCTAATGTTGATGTGGTGCGTGATGGCATTTTTTTTTTGGATGTGGGATTTTGCCTTCGAGCTCTCTCTCTCTCTAATCCTCGGAGCAGTCGAGGTGCTGACAGACAGAGTGACAGGCAGGGTGGAGAGGACCCAGCTGTGATGGCTGTTGTCGGGGCTCAGTGGCAGCCTTATGATGAATTGCCTCTCTGGAATGATAGGCGCTGTTATACTGAGGGATACCGACTCAGGATTGTTCTGTCAGCATCTCAACCGCCGACCGCAAATAAAAGGGAAACAAATATATATATATATGTATATATATATATATATGTATATATATATATATATGTATATATATATATATATGTATATATATATATATATGTATATATATATATATATATGTATATATATATATATATATGTATATATATATATATATGTATATATATATATATATATATATATATATATGTATATATATATATATATGTATATATATATATATATATATATGTATATATATATATGTATATATATATATATATATATATATATATATATATATATATATATATATATATATATATATATATATATGAGCGAGTGAATGAACCGCTGTGCAAGGGTGCCTCCTCAGATCTTTTTATTTTTCATTAAAGTTGCCACGTCTCGTAATAATCTCCATATGCAGTGGTATGGAAATGGAAGTTTGAGGGCGGAACTATGGGGCAGACTTTTGAGTGACTGAAAGCTGCCTTGTGTTAGTTTTCTTTTCTTTCTTACTCTTTCCATCCAATATACATCTGCAAACATTTCATTCCTGTGTGTGTGTGTTTGTCTTGATTGCCAGTGGATACATTTTATTTGATTGCATCATAATTATTTTGATCTTGCACAGCACTGAAAATAAGTCACATCAAATTGGATACTGCAATTTACTTTGCTATGGATTATTATTGCCTTTCTTTGTGTTATTACATTGTGATGTTCACCTCAGCACTCTGTCTATTCACAGCTCAGAGGACTACTACGAATATGGACAAGACGGGGAAACGTATGAGTCGTATGGTGAGTTGCAGACCTTTCTTTCTCCATTGTATATACTGTAGTGTGTCAATTGTCAGAGGATCACTTTTTATGTAGTTCCTGACTCTGCACGGCTGGATTAGTTTTTGACTCCAAAAGATCCCATAATACAAAACCAAATGCTCCCCTCCAAAATGATGATGAATGCCTTACATTCGGAGGAGAATTGTCAAAAGCTGGGAGACTTTAAAGATCAGATACGGGAGCTGCACAATCCCTTTCTACTAGTACTACTGCCTTTGTGAACTGAACTTAAAAGTGGTGACACCACACATGAAAAAGGAAAAGCAATACATTCTAACCCCAATCATTAGGCTTATGGTATGTATATGTTACCTCCAACTAAAGTTAATTGATGTAAAAAAAAATTTAATAAATAAAAGGTTCACAAAATGAACAGCCATTTTTCAAAGCTTGTGTGAAAACCTAAGAAATGACAGGAGTTAATTCTGAATAAAAACATTTTTATTTCAGTGGTTGAAAATCGAAAAATAAAGATTGAAGAAAGAAAAATTAAGAATATAGTAGAACAATATAATGAAGACTGCCACAATGCTTACATTTATATCAACTGTTGTCATGTTCGACTTGATATCCATGCACTCCCATCCCCAGCTAAGAAGATTTTCAAAGCTGCAGTTTAACACTTAACCAGTTAACATTTTACCATGAGATAGTATTGCTTGGGTCTGCAATCATCTCAACAACACAAAGGCTTCAAGTTTAAGGCCACTCACTGTGAAGGAAGTTCTGTTAAACGTTGGAGGTCAACTCAGGTGGAAGAATATTTCAGGAGACTTGGATGAATTATGAAGCGATATTTATTACAGACATGGCCAAGGAGAACCGCACTGCAACTCTCGTGACTTGCACTTCAATTCTCACAAACTCATGCTTAGAGCTGTGTTTTAACCTCGCGCTATCTCTACCACCTCCCCGGCTCGGGCACCAAGCGTACCAATGTTTTGGTTCAGAGCTGAACACAGTGAACCATAACATTCTGGAGTCTAAGGAGATGAGACTTTATCTATACAACTGACCTAAGTGTCTCCTAACAGGCTCCAAGGCTGACCTAGAGTCAGAGAGACAGACACACTAGATAGGTATATATGACCTATTAATCTTTCCCATTAATATTACAACTAAAGACCCAAAATTCCCTCACACTCACAATGACACATTTTGCCTTGTTCTGCAGAAGAGCTGTGAATAGCTCCGATCGCCACAGAGTTCACACAAAGTTAAAACCACTGAGATCATGTTCGACAATACTGTGTCAGCTTTTGACAAGGCACAGAAATAAAAGTGGGCCAAGGTCTCATCTTTTGCTGCAGAGCGCACTGGAATGATAGCACTGCTAAAATACAGAACAGAACACTAGTCTGCACTGCTGTACATGCAGGGACCAGAACAACAATTCAAATAAACGTAGGACTCGTAGGCTCTGCTATGATTTCCACAACATTCACAATTAAAAAATAAAATCTCTTTTGTCAGAGGAGGTCAAAATATAAGAACGTCTTGATTGTGTGATCCAATGGGTTAGTTTAATCAATTTACTGTATGTGTGCTGAGCTCCGCCACAAGCTAGAAATATAATCCAGACCTCAGACAAGATGGCTTTCTTTTATTTTGTGTCATAATATATATGTTTTTTGAATCACTTTTACTTATCCACTGACTGTAAATGGTTAACATAATGAGTTACTTTGTGAATTACTGCAATGCATCATGCTAAGTGTCATGTTGCATATTTTTCATTTTCTTAATAAAAACAATTCTATGTACAGGTCTTAAAAATGCATTTTCTGCATGTTTTTAAGAAGAAAACTGAGCAATCAGACAATTAAAAACATATAAACAAAATCTTACTGTAATAGACTAGTTTAGTTGATGTTAGTGCTTAGATTTTTGGTTTAGAGTATTGAAAAAAAACTAATGTTGAAATAATGGCCGTTAAAGATAGTTTTATAGAAGAAATATGCAGATGCAAACAGACACAGTTAAGAAAAATAAACATCTTAATGTACATGTTGGACCTTTGATTCATACTAGTGTAACCCAGATGTCCCGCTGCCTCTCTATAAACCCTGGGACTCTGCGTTGTGTTTAATTGGTGTGATGGGTATAGAAGAACCACAGGACAAAGAAGTTCTTGATTGTGAAGACGACTGGCAATTTATTCCCCAACAGTGGCAATCTTCATAAGATGTCCTTGTTTCAGGCCTTGTATTCAGAATACAGTAAACAATGAAACAAGATGGCGCCCGCGCACGCAACAAGCTTAAACTACGTTGGCTCATAAGGGGCATACCATACAAATTGCGGTAAGACAGGCCTTTCTAGGTAACAACCTTACACTAGTATAAAAGAAGACAAAAATCTCAAAATTGACCAGTGCTTAAAAAAAACATGTTTTTCTCCTGCAGTTTCTCCCCTTAAAATATAGATATCAGTAGCCTAATTATTTAAAAAATAAGGTGACAATGATTATATTACATTACTTGCAGTATTATATCCTCTGCATCAGGAGGCCATACTATAGTGACCCCCTACTTGTTTTCATTTCATGCTTAAGACATTGTAGCATATTTTTGGAATTTTAAAAAACAAATTTCCTGACCACACAAGTGTGGGGAGAACCAAGCACCTTCAACTCATTAGAGTGCTTGCTTACCTGCACACACACACACACACACACACACAAAAACTGCGGCATTGGGTCACTCATGAAAAGGGGCGACTGTTCAAAGAAAAACTGATAAACAGCGTTGATGTACATCCTTGTTTTCTCCAAAGACAAGGTTACCTTGGTCTATTTCTTCAAAGTGGCTGTCAGTGAAGGGGTGACAGGTTTAATTAAGGGGTATTGGCTATGTGCTGCCAAAAGAGAGCCTGTACACAGAGAGGGGGGGAAAAACAAAGCCTTTGTGAGCCTCAGCTCTAGGGAAGTCTCAGCGCTGGCTCAAGATCAGACAAAGAGTGCCATCGATACTGGCACTTTCACATTGACAGTACCAGGGGGTGAACAGGGCGCCGCATTGGGCTAATGGTAATTGTGACCTTTTTTCTGCTAGGAGCCACTAAATGAGTCCTTTTTAAAGTAGCTGTTTGATCCACGATTCAATTATCTGAGATGCATCCTTGCAGGTGAAAGTCAGGCTCCTTGGTGTGAGTGGTTGTTTGTATTCCCGGCTTGAAACAGTGGAACTTCTGTCACAAGATGGGTGTCCGTCGATAACCGACATTCAGAGTGCCTGCTGCATTGTTTCCATCAAAGCCAGCACAGCATTTGCACAGAGCTCGCTAGAAAGACCAACACATTTTGATATGGATGAATATGAATGTTTGAAAGGTGGTATAAGTGATTCTGGAGAATGCTTGTTGTCAATATCAGCTTTTTGGCAAAATCGATGAATATCTCCTCATGATCCGCTACCTGTCCATACTGTGTGCGCACTTTAAAAACCTTAACCAGTGTTAATACACAGCCTAGGCTCTTTAAACAGGCCTGTTGCTAGCCAGAGAGGGCCCATTTGTTAACATATCCTTTGTGTACATACCAGTTTACAGAGCCATGGCTGTGTATTAACACCACTTTTTTTCCCGCGCACACACAGTAGGGAAAGGTAGCGAAAGATCGTGTGGATTTATTCACTGATTTTGTCAACTAGCATTATTCAGAATCACTGACTCCACCTTTAAGTATAACCGCTCCCTAACCCCTTGCCATCTGTTTCTTGTCTTTTCCTTCTTAACCAGGCGTGGAAGAATGGGCAAGCAAGGCACCGTCAGCACGGACAACCAAGGGAGTGTACAGAGAGCAGCCGTACACCAGATATTGAACTGTTTATACAACCCCGCACCTGAGTCCTCATGGCTGTTTTCAACCCAAGTAATGGATTTTTTATGGACGCTCCCTACCTTTTTAGACTCGACAAAAAAAACTAAACCGCAAAATAATACAAACGAGACATGACAATGAGACAATGAATGAGTTAAAACTGGTCTTCAGAAATGGCATTCGCCTGATTATACAGTATATTAAAAAAATCCCCCCCACTGGGTAAAATGTGTAAAGCAATTGAGGTAATCTATCCTTTTGCCTTGGAGAATTCAAGTGGATGTTGAGCTTAGGAAAGCCTCCATAGTACATTAAGTTTCTCTCTCAGCTATGTGATTGTGAAGAATGGCGTTGTATCATGATTAGTGACTCACTCTGAGCTGTCGATACAATGTTGCTACACAGCTGCCGGCGCAACTTAATTTATTGCCCTCTCCTCTTCGAACCTTGAACTGCGTGGTTGATCACTTTAAGATGTAGTAGCTTAGTTAGGAAAAGTGCAGTATGTGTAGATATTTTTTTTCTGAGAGGTGATGGGTATAAGAAAAAAATGGTGTCCCTTGTAAAAATGCAACATTTCAAGACTGAAAAAGAGAAAAGTCATAATGTATACATATTGTTTTGCTGTTTCCTCTTTTTTGTAAAAAATAATATATCTTTAGTGTTAAAGGGCTTATAAAAGCATGGTGTACTACTGTGGATATTGTCAGCTGTTTTACTCGGAATAAGACTATGTAGTTGTGTTCATTAATATGGCCCCCAAAACATCCACTGTAATACATATATAAATAGCTGCTCATCCTTTATGTACACCGCACAACCAGAGCTTCAAAAACAGTCCTGGAGCTTTATAATTTTTGTGATTTCTTTTTTAGATGCTCTAAATAAGTACTTTTGATGTCATTCTTTCATTTAGTACAAGATACCTTTTCTGACTTTGTAGGCACAATAACCAAGTTTAAGATACTGAATCACATGCTGGTGACTTGATAATCATTTCCATCTAGAGATTTGTTTCGACTCTATTGATTTTTGAGCTTATGTAAGCCCTTTAATATTCCCTTCTTTGTTGATGCTGAATAAACATTTTGAAAGAAATCACTTGTGTTGGAGAGCATAATTATGGAATCTTGTAAACGCCTCATAATTTAAACTAACAAACCCTCAATGAATATTTATCCGCCTAATGGAAGACTGCAATGAATTAAAACACCGCCTTTTAACGTCCTAAACAAGTGGGAATCGCTTCAAAACATTTGTTTCTGCATTAAATCCAGAGTGGAAGCAAGCTGGCGTTATTCCCCAAAAAATATCTACAAACAATGCAAGGAGCAAATGGCTCTTTGTGATCCTGTTAATGACCTTGCTAATGTGATAATAATGGAATCCTAGTTGTTTATGAATGAAGTTTGTAGGGGAAAACTTCTCCGACTGCAATTTGGAATGGGTGTAGCGATAACGTCGCCCGCCACTCTTGAAATTATCTCCACTCTTTGTTTGTTCATACAATCGCGTCGGAGCATCATCGGTCAACACGCATTAACTTTGGGAGTGTTTACCTCGTAGCGCTGCACCTCTAGGTCTTATGTTCTGGGTGGGGTGGGGGAGGGTAGAGGGTTGGGGTTGGGGAGGGTGGGGGGGGTTGCTCTCTCTTCTTGTCTTGCTCTTTCTGTTCTCCTCCCGGTCGTTTAAAGAGCCTGCCTTTGCCCTGTCCTTTAAAGAGACTCTTAATGACCCCCCAGCTGACCTCCGCAGAGAGAGGATGGCAGTTTAAAAAGACCTCCGTCCCACAAGGTAAAACACCCTGAACCCCGTTCAACCTCTCCCCCTAACCTAGCTAAACATAAACAGTTCTCTAAAAACTTCAAATGTAACATGTTTTCCTGTCTCTGTTAAGTCCGTAATCTTAGCCACTAAGCTGGGCATAATTAGATATATGTAACAAAACTATAACTGTAAAAAAAAAAAGTATGATAAATAGCAGTAATATTTCAACGAACTGTGTAGTGAAATAACTTTACCCCTAAGACTTTGATAAAATATATCCTCTGTAACAATAATTGAACCATAAAAAATGTATGTGTCCTGGCATTTGTTTCCATAATATCAGTTGTTTATGTTTGTGTTGTGAATTTGCTTGTTCATAGTGTTGTTTATATTCCTTTTTAGGTTGATGTCCCAGCCATACCAGGCCATTTATCAAATGATGTCATTGGTGCTAAAGGTATGTGATTTCTGCATTTATGTGTCAAAAAGGGTTATCACAGGGTTTTGTTTGAGCATGTCAGAGAAGGGGTCAAAATATTGATAGCTTTGACATGTTTTAACCTTGGGGATTCTTGAAAAGCGTCTGAAAATTAATTCATTCATTCAAAAGTCTGCATAAAAATGTACAATACCTTAATATTACAGTTTTTTCAATACTTACAGATGCCTCTTATGATGATAATATAGTGAACCTATGGAGTCAAATAAGGGCAGAAAAAGTTAAGAAGTTAAATAGATGGGTCTATGTTGATCTTGCCAATGTACACATCATCATACAACCAAAACCATAGGTTCAAACGTTATATCTGGGTATTGGCAAGAACTTCACTATACGATACTCATCACGATATATGGGTCGATATATGATATATCACGATACATTGCGATACAATTGCATATTATAGTATAATGGGATATTTCACATAGTTCACTGAAAATGTATTCAAATTCAAAACCCGGCAACTCGCCGTACTGCGACATCTACAGGAGCAGAGGTTATGATTCACACAACCTGTTATAACAATTTTTGAGCTAACTATGCAATACAGATATCACGGAAATAAATATGACAATATATTGCCTTATCGATTTTTCAGCATCTTCCTAATATCTAAACTTCAAGGCTTTATTAAACACTACTTTTAAAAACCTGATAGGGTACCTTAACACAAATAGAAGAATGGGCCTATTGGGATCAATTTAACAGTTGTTCAATTATTAAAAGATAATTGATCATACTTGTATATATCAATCTAAACCATGCTATGGAGTGGGATGAGGGAAGACCTTCATTGGCGGTCAAACCTTTTTGGGGGTCGAGTTGAAAACCTGTGGGTAATACCAAATGAGATATTCCACAGAGGATATGTGTTATCATGGAATAGAATATCAAATATTAATGTGACTGTGAGGCAGCTTGATGTTCTTTGACGGGGTGTTTAATGTTGAAAATATATTTTCCTGGAGCTTGCGAAATCCTTCAGAATTGCCCATAGTTTGGAGGCTCAACCCTCAGCTCTCCTATTATACCCTTCCACAAGAACCCCTCAGGGGATTTCCCTCTCTGCCTCACTTTCTACTGTACCTAGGCAATTAGTGGAGAAGAGAAACTCTGTGTTATCTGAACCACAACTGGTTCAACAAGTTTGAAAATGACACTCTGTGCTTGTTTTAAGTAGAGAAACGGTATGGCTGACTGATTGCATTAGCCCGAAAAAGAAAAAAACCTTAGAGTGCAGAAAGCTGAATGTGACAAAAGGACAGTCCTAAAAAATTTCCTTCGCATTTTATTTTTTTCTTCTCATATTGTTCCCTCTTTTTTCTTGTTTCCTCTCTCGATAGACTCAACAAACCATACAAAAGCTTCCCTCCAAACACTCAAGCCGCCCGCAATGTCAAACCAAATCCCCCCCAAAAAAAAGGCTCTCCAACATCACTAAGGATCTGCCCTTTGGTCTAATGGTGAAATCTTCACAGTTCTGGACTGAAGTGAATCCTACAAGATGGAGGGACCTGTTGAGATGCAGGAACATTTCTCACATCTGGCCATTGTCTATAGAAAGATTTTTTTTTACGTGAGGCAAATGGATTTCCTCATCCTCTGGGAGCATCTGTCCAAGGATATTTCCTTCAAAGCTTTACCTGCTTGTGTGTACATTTTCCGTACGCACAGGAGTGCTCTGAACTGACTGTGAACCAGTCCCGTTTTTATTCTTGATTCAAGCTGTTGTTGGACCAGACGTGTCTACCGCTTGCATTAGACATGAACTGTCACCTACTGCTGAGGAGTAAATAAATATTGCAATATGCTAAGGGAATGACATCATATTTCTCACAAAAAAAAACATTTCCAGTTTCCCATTGTTTTCCTCATTAACCTATATCCCAATCCACAGCTATGAATAAATAATTCACCAAGTGCCTTATTGTTCCATTGTTATGACACGTTTTGATGTTTAGTCCCATTGCTAGAGCTAAAATATAGGCCAGTGCACCAGAAAAAGGTAGCTATTTATTTTTTATTTTTTTCTATTTCCTTCTGTATGCATTGCCACAATGCTGGAAAACCACCCAGTCTCGCACAAGGGTCCAGTCTAATCCAGATGTATAGCTTAATCAGAATCGACTTCAGTGGATATTACAATTCCAAAATAGCTTTTCGTTCGAATAGAGAGCTTCATTCTGTCTTGTGCATAAGTCCAGATAGGCTGATCCGTATTCCACACAGTTGTATGTCCTCGACAGGCAGACAATAGTTTTCCATTAGAGGAAGTGATTCTCTCTGGAGCCTTGGGCCAAGCCTCACACAATAACACAGCGACCTAAAGCTGGCATCCCGGGCTCCCGGAGTCAACTCTCATCACCTCCCCGGGGCTGATTCCCCCCCCCTCTCTGAGGTGGCTTAAAACGACAGGCTTATCTGCAGTAAGCTTGTCCAAGTTAATAAAGTAAGGGCAGCTTATTTGATTAGGAACGCATACAAAGGAGGAGACAGTGATCTGTCACGGGGAGACAAGTTCATTTCCGCGCTAGAATACAGATCGAATGTTGGGTACAGTGACCATCGGAGGTGAAGACAAAAGACCTCAGGGTTCTGCAACATAATTAGAAATGGGTAAAAGGTTCAGACAAGCTGTTTTCCCCAATTGTCTTTTAACTACAAAGGATGAGGTCGCACAGTTGGAAATGTGTTTTTCATGCATCAGAAAAAGTTTGGCAACATTTGAGTTTAAATGCGGTGACAGTTATGGCAGTGGTTACTTGTGTTACCGAATCAATTCTTGCCGAGAGTTGGGTTTAAGAATGAATACCACTTCTCTGTAGCCTGGTCCTACCAGACCATCGTACATCATTTCATTTGTACAGAAGGTCTGGAATCGCTCAATTGACAAACGTTACCTCACTTGAAGGAGGGTGTCTGTTGAAGTTTAAAACGATTGGATCTGCCCAGTGCCACTCTGGATCTGCCAACCAATCGCATAACGTTTGGTTGTGTCATACGCCGGCTTCTGACTACAACTGAAACTGGCTCACAACGTCAATGCCATTGTTCTCAGCCACTCCCTATGTTTGCTGATTGGACCGTCAAAAATCTGGATGGTGAAAACCCGCGAATATACTGCAGCCCCAGACTGACTACTGAATGGAAATGAAAATTGAGCGGAAGTAGGTAAATGGAAATTAAAATTGAGCGGAAGTAGGTAGGCGGGCAGAGCCAGGCTAACTTCTCTGTTTACCGTAAATAAATATGTAGCTGGAGGTAGCATTCGGATAGCTCATCTTAGCATAACGACTGTAAACAGCTAGCATGGCTCTGTCCAACGGTAACAAAATCTACCTACCACCGTCAAGTTTGCAGATCCAACAAACATAAGAATGGTATACATTTTTTTCATCTAACTCAGCAAATAAGTGTATTTCAAAATGTCTAACTATTGCTTAAATACCTAGTGATTTATTTCTGTACTTTAAATTATATCAAAGTTCTGTTTAATGATTAATGTAATAAAACTGTAATAACTTGCCACGTACATGCCTTTCATGTACTGGTTACTTAAATCTGTCCTTTCTTGGGTTCAAACCCATTTAAAAAAAAGCAGTGCTCTTTTTGATTATTTTAAGTGGGCTTATCCAATCGTGTTCGTCTTAATCATCTTCGGGATCGAAAGTGGCCGCTTCCTGCCTTTTGTTCCGTAATTAACTAGAGGGCTCTTAATCTTCCTGAGATTAAAACACCCTGATCAATGTTGAAGTGTCCCTCTGTCTCCTGTACAAGTGACTGCTAATGTGACCCTGGGTCAGTGTGTGTGTGTGTGTGTGTGTGTGTGTGTGTGTGTGTGTGTGTGTGTGTGTGTGTGTGTGTGTGTGTGTGTGTGTGTGTGTCGCCTGCCAAGCTGAAATTCAGACTGAGTGGACGGTGCTTTAGTGATAGCAATAATACAGAGATTGTACGTCCATTATGTGGACCAATGAAGTTTTCTTTTTTTATCCCAGGGTCTTTAAATACAAGAACAATGATTGACAGTTAAAGACAAATGATTGGGGAAGGCAAGGTGAGAGCAGGTGCACGCAAACAATGCAATAAAAATCTCCCATTCAACGTGCAAATGCTTTGTAGGGACCAAGCAGATGTCAACACAAGAACACAACTGAAAGAACAAAACAGTTTTCAATGAATGTGTAAGCCAATGTCTGTACTGTACTTGTCAACCACATGCTGTTTGGTGCATTGTGCAGATTGTACACCATGTCTGTATGATTTCCATGTGCTGTTATGAGTTGAACTGACTGAATTGGTGAGTAAAATAAACACATGTGGAGGTTATAGATATCCTATACTGTTAATAAATGTGCTCCTCTTGTTGATAAAAAATAATTATGAATATTTTCTAACCAAATGTGTTTGTGCTTGTGCCGCACCGACTACAGTGCAATGTGAAAGCTCTTCTTCCCTTTGATAGCGCACTTCAAAGTCTGCGTACGTTCATCGCCGTGTGTCATGTTGAGAATCAAATCATAAAGGTAATCTTACTTTTGTGACAGTGGAGAACTGACACTCAATACTGTATGAAGATTGAACTAAATATACTTTTATTAACTCGGGGCGACCGTGGCTCAGGTGTTTAAGCGGGTTGGCCAATGATCCAAGGGTTGGCAGTTCGAATCCCCGCCCGGCCACCTGTGTCATGGTTGTTGTGTCCTTGGGCAAGACACTTCATCCACCTTGCCTCGTGTGAATGTGTATGACTGCTGTATGTTTGAGGTGGTGGTCGGAGGGGCCGTAGGCGCTGAATGGCAGCCACGCTTCCGTCAGTCTGCTCCAGGGCAGCTGTGGCTACTATGGTAGTTTACCACCACCAGTATGACTGTGTGTGAATGAATGGAACCTGGAACCCTGTAAAGCGTCTCGGAGTGCCTTGAAAAGCGCTATATAAATCCAATCCATTATTATTAACTCCGGCTCGGGGGAGAATTGTTTTTGTTGCATGTTTTTTTTTTTCTTTTAACTTCAAAAAGCCACCACCACTGCAGGGATATTATTTACCTTGATACACCCTTGAAAATAATAGTTGCAGATCAAATAAAGTTTGTGTTGCCGTCTCTCGGTCTCTCCAGCCCTTTAAATATTGTATGTTCCCCCTCTCTCCTTGGATACATCTCTCTCTCCTCGTGTAAACGCTGCTCTATTCTCTCAGATTTTTTTATTTTTTTATTCCTCCCATCCCCTGCATCCTTCGGGCCAATTTCCACTTTGAAGTTGTTTCTCAGCAGTGTGAAATTTGAGATTAAAGTCCATCTGTTCACAACCCCCCCCCTACTATTCCCAAACCCCCCAACAACCAATACATTCACATATACAAACAAAAACAAAAGCAGACAAAAAAAGCCTGTGTTGTTTTTAATTGGTCGATCGAAGGCAGCCCTGTTGTATGATTCAGCCCCGAAATCGTAAGGGACCCGTTTGTTAAGGCCTCACTGGGTCAATTACACCTGACGCAGGCCGCTGCAGACAATGAATTTCTGATCTAATATTTATTTATTATCGGAGCAGAAAAACGAGGATGTTGAGTGGCCAGAGCCTCTAAAGGGATTGTACTGTCCTCCGGGCTCATAAAAGGTGTGCGGGGGCTCCTGTGTAGACGTGTGTGTGTGTGTGTGTGCGTGTGTGTGTGTGTGTGTGTGTGTGTGCGTGAGTGTGTGTGTGTTTGTGTACTTGTACAACAATTTTTGTGGGAACCAATTTCAGTTTTATACCATAGGAGGGAGGACATTTTTGGAAAGTGAGGATATTTTGGCCAGTTCTCACTTTGGGGTAGGCCTTTAAAGGGCTGTTTGAGGGTAAAGACTAACGTTTTGTTTGAGATTAAGGTATGAATTTGGTTAAGGTTAGTGTCACGGTTGGGGTTCAGCCATTTCATTTAGGTGGTTGGGCCTCACAAGTACAGCCATACAAACGTGTATTTTTTTCTCCCTTTCAGGTTAGAAATAGCAACATGCTATATGTTCTCGTAATAAACCTAGTGTGCGTATAAGGCTGCTGCGGTTTTGTATTCTCTTTTCCCTGCCGCTCAAGCCGGGCTAATAAACAGTGCGCTCTATTGATATCCGGTCCCACCTCTACACTGTATTGTTGCTTTTAGTTTGCAGCTGCCAGGGAGAGCCCCTCAGCGTTACATATTCTCTGTAAAGTAAACCAACGGCACAATAGCTGAGCACGGGAGATTCAAATAATTGTTTATGCTTTGGGTGGGAGATATGAGCAATACAAGCAGATGGATAGCTCAGAATGAAAATAACTCAATATTGCAAAGAACTCAATATTGCAAAGAAAACCGTGGTGAGGAAAAAGCTAAAAGCCCATCACAAGCCCATTGCCTCCTGTTAGGCTAAGCGTGTTTGGCATTTCAATGGTCTTTATTCTCTTACACCTTTACACTGCCCAGGAACAAGCTGAGAAATGGAAGGGTAACATGAATGTACTGCTCTCCCTGTGAGTAGAAGAAGAGTCTGATTGCACTTTGCATTGCTTTCATTGTATTGCATCAATGTGTGAAAAAATAAATAATGAAACTGTGTATGTTCCTATTTTTTAGAGGTGTTTATGTAATGGAAGGGAGTGCAGATACATGGCTGCATTTCTTACTGTCATTGCCAAGTCATACTGTGACTGCTACTTAGTAAAAGTAGAGCAGGTCATCCACTCAACGGCCCTTACTGTGCTACATGTTGATGTTTCCTTGAGCAAGACATTGAACTTCAATCTGCTCCTAATGGCCAGGCTAGTGTCACAGTATGTGGATGGGTGAGTAAGAAGCACATTAGTTCACAGGTATGTATGGACCTCTTGTATAAATCATCCCTTCTGACGGCTTCATACAAGATGAATAATAGCCTTTTTTTGATGGATAATAAATCATTTACTAAACTACATACTAGCTTTAAAGCTGCAGTTGAGAGTTTTTTTACTGTAATATTTGGCAAAACTGTCATAATAGCCATTCAGCTATATGTAGGTGAAGTGGTCTGAAAATACTTTTTTATCACTTTGCTCCCCCCTGCCTCTGTGTGCTGCCCCCCAAAATTGCCACCGCTCATGTTAATTTTGACCAATCAGAGCGAGGTCAGATTCTCCGTTCTTATTGGCTGTGGGACCTTGGCAACGACGTTGATGCGTCAGTTGCGTGAGCGTTCACGACCCTAGCAGTCTGACACTAGCCTACTGTTTGGTACTAGACTACTACGGCGGACAGCGAGTAGCAATGTCTTCACAAACGAACCCTCAATTTACCATTCCCAGGATACCAACAACTAACACCGCTAAGACAGCAAAAAAACGAGGAAAGACGAATGTTGAAAAGTTAACTGCTGAAAGGGAGACGGAGAGAGCTCGAAAAAAAAGTACACCTGCCATGTCTTCTTGCCCTATCACATCAAGACCTCTCCGACCGCGACCTCGTCCCCTTCCTCTGCCCCTAGGCTGCCTGCCGCTAGCAGGACGTCCGGCTGGCCTTATATAGCCCTCGTCCTGTGCTCAGTGTTACCAACTCAAAGCGATTTTGTCGCTATATTTAGTGACTTTTCAGCCCCCCTGGCGACTTTTTTTTTCTAAACAGCGACAAGCGACCAATCTAGCTTTTTTTCTGGTGTTATTGGTGACTTTTTTCGCCAAAGCAAATCACCTCTTCTCAACGAGCAGCGGGAGCACTGACATGCAGCCCGCTGCTCGGGGCAGCTGCGCGAGGAGCGGGCTGCGTGTCAGGGCTCCCGCTGCGGTCATTGCAGGGGCATAGATAGTAGGAGACACACCTCTCCGCTCTGTTACAATTAGTTTGCTATCTTGCCTGGCTGTTACAGCTACTTTACTACCAGCACACTTACAATGATTTTAAGCTAACATACATGGTATGTATGTGATTAAAATGTATGCTCAAAATGTACGTATGTAGTTACATTACTAATGTTTAATCACCTCGGAATCGGACATGGTGTTTGTCTCCTGTCAATGTAACTGAATTCACATGAACGCGCATAGCTGTCGTTCGGAGGGAGGAGCTACAGCAGGTAGAGCGTTGGGAAAACAGCCGTTGGGATCCCAACGGCTGAAACTCTCAACTGCAGCTTTAAGCCATTAGAAGGAACACTTCTGAGTTGCCAGGTGTTCATCTCAAGTGCATTTGTGTTATTTAGGCCACAATCACAATTCACAATTTGCCTTCTCAAAAAATCCCTTTGGCTAAGGGGTTTATTCTCCCCTCCAGCATCCAAATGACCTTCTTGAAAAGGGTGTGTTTAATGGAGTAAACATAGGCCTTCATGAAACAGAAAAAAAATTAGTAAAACAAATAATAAATCTCCTCTTTGGTTTCCCTTAAGAAAACATTGCACAAGCTCGTCCACAATGCCCTATCTGTGTGTTCTGTTCTGCCATGGATATGCCATTGTTTCATTTGCTTGTCAATCTAGTTGAGCATGTCATCTTAAGCTCTCTTAATACATCCATGTTATTCAACCAAAAACCCGAATGTGGGAGTGTGTTACACGTAAGTGTATACTGTGGAAGATGGAAGAAGAGAGAGGAAGAGTGGGTTTTAATTTGTGTTACTGTTTCTATTACTCGTATATGTATTTGTATCATCATGTGTGAGACTAGGGATGCACCGAACATTCGGCCGAAAATGGCAGAATAAGTCATTTTCGGTTTCGGCCCGAAACAGATAAAAGGCCGAACAAAATTACCAAACATTGACAGACTAAATGACAATAAGGAAATATTTCTTTAAAAGAGCTGCGCGCTTGTAAAACCAGGAACTGGAAGTAAAGACAGACGTAACCGTGTAGGCTATGCGAGTCCACGTCCCTTCCTGAGCGTGCAGAAGGAGCAGTCTGTAAAGTGCGTGCATGAAAATGTCAGAGTCCAGTGTGGGAGCATTTTTTCAAACTGGATAAAACACGGCGTAGTGCAATGCTTTAAGCAGCATTCAGTTAAAACGCTAGTCCAATACTGTTGTTAAATCACCTTAGAAATACAAAAGCCTTGCGCGAGCAAAGCAGAAGTCTGAACATTACGGTGGGAGCTGTGGTCAACTTTTTTTTAAAAGCAACTCAACCTGCACTGCACTTCAAAAAATTTAAAAAAGGCAATAAGTCGATCTTTTTGTAGATTCATCCTCATATAAGTCAAGGGTACAAATCAATGAGTGGTTCACAATTGAATTCCTAGTAAAATGTTAATTTTACTCTAATATTTGAAGGTTTTACTGTTTCTTTATTTATTTAGGGTTGCTTTTTAGTTGTAGGCTATGTTTCAGGAGAACATTTGGGAGTTCATGTATGCAATGTTGAAAGAATTGGCAAAAACTGCAAAAGCCTCTTTCGGAATTCAGTTTCGGCCTTTCGGCCAACTGTTTAATTTTATTCGGTTTCGGCCAATAATTTTCATTTCGGCGCATCCCTATATGTGAGACTAGCAATTTTTAATAAGGCTGCACAGATTTCATTGGCAATCTTATTTCGATGCAGAAATTAAAATTGAACCTATATTGTTTTAAGATCCATAATGTCTGATCCTTTATTGTCTTGTCTGTTTTGCACTGTGTTGGACTATAGAAACAACATTACGTTTTTTAATGTATACAACTACACACAAATAAGACAAATAAAATAACCTCAAATCATCAAAAAGTTGTTGCTACCTTATAGGCACTGTAGAGTACAGTGAAATGCTTCCAGCTTCTTAACACTAGCAACTGCACTGGATTTTTCCAAAGACCCTTCATTAATGACTTCATTAAAAGTTCTTGTTATTAATGGCTTGAAATAAATAGAGAGCTTCAGTGCATTTTTGATCACCCAATATTAGATTTATTAGTTATAAAGCCATTAAAAAGGCTGCCTTATTTGAAATGGTACGCTGCCATGGCTGTCTTGTGTGTGTGTGTGTCACTCCTATTCTAACCTCTCCTTGTCCCTTTACCCTTACTACCCAGCTGTGATGCCTGAACCTAATCGCCAATTTCAGGAACATCCTATTTGGTGCAATATTAACCTGGGAACATTGGGATGAGCCCTGTGTATTCTAGTCCACGGTTTCTGTAAACGTGAAGAGACGTGACATCGCTGCCACCGCCGCCTCTGTCACGAAACACACGTTGGTTTGTGGTGATCAGTTTAGACAGGAGGCCTATTTTGCTGGTGATATGGTGAAGTTCAGGATGGGATATCGACAACAGGACCTGCGGTTGTTTATTGAGCAGCAGCTTCCACCGTCGGGTCACATGGTCACGGATACGTCAAGATTCAGATCCACAAAAACTGGAAGTTTGCATTATAAGTCTTGTTTTCTTATGTTTTCAAACTTCTTCATTACCCGCCATAATCAATTAAATGAGAAGCAATATCTGGTTACTATTTATTATTGTAAGATGGCATACCTATCGTGTATAACCCACTAGCCATCAAGTGATCAACGGCTCATTTTTGTTAGCATCCTATTTTGTAAGATACATCTGATAAGGCATATTGGGTAATTTATAAGGATGTTTACTGTGTACCCGATTTTAATAAGTGAATTCTTAATGTTACCCATCATGTAACCTCTTGTTCAATGCACCACTAAATATATATTTATAATTATCTGATAACATACAGAACGTCCTCTGTACATTAAGTTTATTCAAGTTTATTAGTTTTAGCTTGGTGTTCTTAATTCTATTCAAATCTACATGAATATTGTTTTGTAACATTCTATCCTTTCAATAGCTAAGGGCCAATTTGCAGCCACAGTGTTGCCACAACATTTCACACAAAAGTTAATTCGGTTTAACAAATGTTTATAGGTTGTCCGTACTTCTGGTTTTACTCATGTTTAACATTTCAACCATAATGGCAGCTGAGAGGTTACTTGAACCAGTGAAGGTAAGGCTTTTCCTGCAGTTCGCCAGGTCAGGCCCTGTTAAATGAATAGTTCGACATTTTTGGATTTTGAAACTTGTTTGCCTCACTATCCGGTCTCTCAAGTAGAGCTGACTTTAAACTGCTGCATTTTAATCAAAGCAACATATAATAAAGATGTTTATGGTATGCAAGTGAATCTATAACTTAAATAAATGACACTTTCAGACCACTCCTCAGACCAATGAAGGTAAATACTGGAAACGGCTCAAAGTGTTTAAATGCTCTGAGCAATACAAACTGCTGTCTGGTTTTATAACGCCTTAAAGCAATTGTTTGTTGTTGCTTTGAAACTGCTAATATTTAAATGACACCAACAATATTAACGAAATATCCAGAGATGCTTTGCAGTGATTTTTTAATGACAAAGGAATCAGACCAATTACATGACACGCAACGTCAGTTGCAGATTTGAACTTTTATGACTTATATGCTTTTATATGAAGGAAAATGAGAAGTTAACTTGACTTAGCTGCAGTTATTCAGATTAAGATAATGATCTTTTAAGCACCAGAATGATTAAAGAAATGAAAAACCTGCATCAACATCATGTAGGTGAAGATGTTTGCGTGTTACATGGTGAAAAGCAGATGCCCACTGAAGGTGGTGTGGTGATTTTGACTGTCATGCACTTTTGAGCCTTGCCACAGACGCACAAACACTTTATCTCCCTTCTCTAGGAGCAGCGTGGCGCCTTGAGAAGAGTCTGCATGGGTCGGCTGCGTCCCATATGTGATGAAGATGTGCTCCGAGTTCTTCACCAACACAGCGGAAGTAGAACCTCCGGGTTGAAGGATGTGCCACTCGAAGTGATAGGCTCCTTTCAGCGGCGCAGTGAAGGCACCTGTGGAACGTTTGTGTAATAGAGATTCAACTGTTTTCGCCATCGGCCAAAATTGAAATGTTTAGTTCATTCAATTTAATAATTGAAATGTCTATTTCAGGTACCTGTTTGTGGGCAGTAAGCGTTTCCAATGTTGGTAACAACGTACTTGAAGACCAGGGTAGTGTGTTCCTTAAAGGGTCCAATGTCTTGACCGCCAGTAGCCACCAGAGAGGCAGAGAAAGCCACCTGTTTACCTGAGAGAGAGAGAGAGAGAACGAGAGAGAGAGAGAGAGAGAGGGAGAGAAAGAGAGAGAGTGCTATGTGTATAAATAGCCTTTCTAAATTAATACATTTTCAGGTGAGATTTAAACTGAGCTGATTCTGTGATGTTAATGTCAGGGGGTGACATGTTCCATAGTCTCGGGCAGCAACTGTGGTGCGATCACCCCAAAGGTTGTATCTTGACCGTGGGACTTTAAAATAAGTTGCTTGGATGACCACAGTTACAGTTTTTTTTAGGAAGAAGCGCATTTTGCAGCTGTTTCAATGAAAAAGGAGCAGCATAACTAAATGCCCATTTCCCCAGTTCAGTATGGACTCTAGGTGCAGATAGTAAGAACCAAAAATTCTAATTTGCTATTTTTTCTAAGTATCTGTCAGATACAAATAGTTATAATCAGATCAGTGAGGTCCCATTGTTTGACTGGATGTGAATTTAACTGTTAAAAGATTTGTCGTAGACTTTGACAATAAACAAAATAAAAATAAAACTCCCGGAGACGTGATTAATCCACAAACCTTGCAGCTGTTTCTTCAGCTTCTCAACCTCAGTCTGCTGATCCTCCAGTTTCGCTGCTTGTACTGGAAAAAAAATAGAATAAAAATGTTTTGGAATTATAAATGATTGTGTTAATGAAAAAGAGTTAAAGAGTTACTTAAAGAGCACCTATTATTCTATTTTTCAGTCTAACTTTGCTACTGCAGTTTAGCATCCCTGCAAAAATTTTCTCTCTTTAAGACCCTGCCCTATGTCCCCGTCTGCCCTCTGCCAATCACCGGGTATGCTCTGATTGGCCAGGTTCTCTCATAGTAACCGGATAGCAACAGGCACCGCCCCCTAGCTTCACCTTCCACTGAGCGGACTGCAGTGAGAGCACGGGTAGATTTGAACAGACAGGGAGAGGGCGGGACAGGGACAGGTCTGAGCGTGTAGCAGCAGGTAGCAGAAAAACAGCAGGTAGCAGAAAAACCAATAGTATCCAGCTGCATCCCGGAGAACAATACTGAGGCTGGGCGGAAGTACTGAGGCTGGGCGGAAGAAAATAAAAATAAATTTCAAACGTTATTTAGATTAAGTTCAGGCTTCACAGCTGGGTGGTTAGGGTTAGGACAAGGAGATTGGGAGAGGTTAGAATATATAGTAGATAGAACATTAGATTATGTTCAGGCATCACAGCTGGGTGGTTAGGGTTAGGGCAAGGGGACAGGGAAAGGTTAGAATATAGATAGAACATTAGATTAGCCACGGTGCTAGCTCCACTCGGCTAACGGAACACCGCAGCGGCCATCTTGAGAAGGTCACGTCAAACAATAAAAAAGACCGCAGACTAAATTTGTGTAATTTATATTGTTTTGAGGATTAGGTTCAGGCATCACAGCTGGGTGGTTAGGGTTAGGGCAAGTGAGTGACGTAGCAGCAGACATGTTATGGAAACTAAATAGTCAAAAATCACGTCTGTCACATCACTTCCGCCCAGCCTCAGTACTTCCGCCCAGCCTCAGTATTGTTCTCCGGGGCTGCAGCTAGACTCTATTCAGAAAAACCATACATGGAAAATACACTTGGCACACGCGAACAGCAAAGTTGTGCACAGCAACCCCAGAAAGTAAGGAGGGAATACTTCTAAAATGCATGAACATCATTATTTGACACTTTGGTTTCATTTATAACATTTATAGATCAGAAAAAACGATTAAGCATAACAGGTGCTCTTTAAATGCAATAATGTTGCATAGACCGCCTTTAACCAAAATACTACATATCATAAGAAAGAAGGCAATACAAAGGAATTGGTGTAAAGCTGAAGCACATACTGTAAAATAATTAAAATATATTAAAAGAGAGATTAGTTTATATTATGGAGAAAATGACCTTCCAAGAAAAAAAGAAGAAAAAAACCCAGATAAAGTTTGAGAGAGAGCGGGAGAGAGAGAGACACAGAGAGTGAGAGGGGGAGAGAAAGACAGAGGGAGGGAGAGACACAGAGAGAATGAGAGACAGCGAGAGCAATGTAAATTCACAATTTAAGGTAGTTTTTCTTAAATCATGAAAATATTTTCTGAATGATAAATCTTCAAATATTAAAAGTTTAACTGAGCTGTACCTTCTCCAAAAAAACATTTATCTTAAACCAAAATGATGTTTGACAGGTAAAAGTAAAGATATATTTGCTACACTTCCCTGTCATGTAAACAAGATACTGACGCACCATGTGACCAGATATGAAGCACTTTAGTTTTGACTAATAACTCATGAACCGCGAGGCACAGATATAAATTCATTCTACACAGCTACAGGTTTAAACACTGCCACTTGTCTTGTTTGTAGACTGAACTGCAACCAAATCCCCTATGTATATTCACACATTAACAGTTTGGCCACCATGGTTAAAGTTAGTAACATGAAATGTATTCTGTATATCTGTCAGGAGCAGAAGCAGCTTTAAACACAAACATGTTCTACTTTCTGTCACATGGACCTGGACGTTTTTTCTCAATGTACTAACACAGGAAAGGACCAAATACTTAGTCACTCAGTCAACATTCTATCCTATAGGATATTATATATATATATATATATATATATATATATATATATATATTCTGAACTGATATAACTTTACATGGTTGTAAATCAGTGGTTTTTAGAGTTTCTAATGTAAGAAATGATCTGATTAAAACATATCACTTTACCTCTATTCTGTTTCACAATCTCCTTCAGAAAAGCATGGAGACCACAATCAACACCCACCAGCTCGCTCAGTTGCTTTTCCATTGAGGCCATGTTCCTTCTCTGTTCTTCTGTCAGATGAACTGTGTCAGTGTTAACCTGAGTGACACTTATATAGAAGGGAGAATAAGATTTGGTCTTACCCTTGTTTACTGTCACACGGTAGAGTTTTGCCTTCAGGGTTTTCTGTCAGAATTCCAACCACTCCTCCATTATAGATTTGAGATTAGGCATTCTGGATTCAACTGAACTTGGGTTGGGCATTGATTACATTATATTTAATAATATATCATTATTCTTGGCAGCCATACGGTTGTCCTCTCTCGACTCCATGGAGGGGTTGGCTTCGGGCAGAAAGCAATGACACTAAACTGCCACTTTTCTCTCCCATGGCCTGTAAGTTCAGTTTATTTATGTACCGTATTTTCCGCACTATAAACCGCACTGGACTAAACTGCAGGTGTTATAATGTTTAATTACCATATGTAAGAGTTCGTGCACAGAGGGGATTGTCGGGAAAGAGATGGTTGCTTGAGGAAGCTCCCATTTATTAACATTTCAACAAACAAGTTGCATATTTGCATAACGTATTCAAGTGTTACCATTTAGTGCAATAGTAGCTAGGGATGGGCACCAGTGTTTTCGCTACTCGTGTGATCGCTTGCATTCCTCGAGGATCAATCGATTCCTCTTTAAACTTTTTTCTATTTTTAGAACGCAACGCATCTGTCTGCAGAACAACGGTTCACCACAATAAAGCGCTCAATGCTTATGTCAAACAGTCACAGTTGCCATATGATATTAAGGATTTTTTTCCACAAGTTTAAAACACATTTTCCTCACTGAAAGTAATTAAATAGACGGGCCACAATTTAAACCGATCGAGTAGGTCTGCGTAGCCTGGTGCTACCAGACCATCATACTTCATTTCATTTGTACAGAAGGTCTGGCAGTGCTGTAATTGGCAAACGTTCACTCATGGAGGCGGGTGTCTGTTAAAGTTTAAAACTATTGGATCTGCCCAGTGCCACTCTGGATTAGCCAACCAATCGCATAACGTTTGGTCGTCACGTGTGTCATGAGCCGGCTTCTGGCAACTGAAACTGGAGCGCGACTTCGACGTCATCGTTCTCAGCCACTCCCTCTGTTCGCTGATTGGACCGGCTGTCGAATCTGCGGCAAAACTGGGAAATGGGCTGTACACCCAGACTGACTACTGAAGGGAAAATAAAATTTGGCCGGAAGTAGGCGGGCGGGCGGAGCCAGGCTAAGGTATGCGGTGGGGAGAAAAAAAGAGAAAAAAAGCATGGGCTGTAGTTGTAACAAAAGAAAAATAGCCTAAGAAAGGCAGCAACTAATATAAAATGATTGTCCTACAATTTAAATACATATAAATAACTCACCAAAGCAGATAGTTGTATATCCAACCGCTCACTCCGTGTCCGTGAATAATTACCGCGACTAATTCCTCATTAACGGAACGTTACACTGGTCGGTTTTTGAATCGTATCCCCATTTTCCCTATTGAAGGCTTCTTAACTGTTGTTGGCTCGGAGCGAAAGTGCCTGAAGTAAGCCTTGCTAACTGAGAGTAACAGGTGTCATCTCCCCTTTTTATAAATGTAACTTTATCATCTGCTTTGAAATAATTGGACAGTTATATTCCTGAAAATGTTCTGGAGGAAGGAGAGACCGTGTTCAGCTCCGCGGTGCTGTGGAGAACACAGGCTGCGCTGCGGTGGCACGGAGGTGGCAGTTATTTGCAGTTGCTGTTTGACACAACGCTCAGTTTATTGCACTTGCATCAAAATATTACATTTTGTTAAACTTTATTTTATCCGTTTTGTACGGTGGCGCTGAGCATTCACCAAATAAAAAAAAGTTTCACAGCTAATGTAGCCGTTAGCACACTCAGGATCTCGTAATTACGAGAAAAGATCTCGTAATTACGAGATAAGGATCGCCCCTCTCATTCATGAATAACGATGGTTGGCTGGCTGCAGGACAGCAACGACTCTGTCCGACCTTATCGTCTTTTATTCCTGCCCTAAAAGCACACTTTACTCTATTTTTACACACAATCCATGACCAGGATATCAAGTAGGCCTATGAGAATAATGGCCTAAATGTTGATTTAGCAATTTAGTGGTTGCGGTTCCGGTGTCGTGCCAAACTTAGGCTAGTGTGTGTCTGTGTGTGTGTGTGTGTGCAGACGAGGTGAACCTAGCCATAGGCAAACGTAGGCAATTGCCTTGGTTTCCGGACTACAATGGCCCCCATAATCAATACAATTATTTTAAATATGTTTTGACTGTTCATTCATTATTCAGCGATCGCATCGGGTAGCCTATACTGAGGGACAGACTTTCGGCTTTACGCCCGTGATCAGCTGCTGAGGTCCGACTGGGCTTTTCTCCTGAACAGTCCCAGTGACTGCATATCTAGGCAAAGTTGACATGGCTATATACTCATTGTCATGCCCTCCTTGTAGAAGTTATTATGTGTTTGTATGAGTCAAGGATCACACCGAGTTTAAACGACTGCATTTAATCAAAGCATTCAATAAAACTGCGCTCCGATACAGTAACAAACAGGAGGTAAAAGTGAACTAGCCCACCGGGCATTCTGATTGGATGAGGCAACACAGTACGGTGGCTCATAATGAACAAACTGCATATAATTTAACCAAATGCTAATGTGGCCGTTAGCACACTCAGGATCTCGTAATTACGAGATAAGGATCTCGTAATTATGAGATCTTTTCTCGTAATTACGAGATCCTGAGTGTGCTAACGGCTAGGCCTACATTAGCTGTGAAACTTTTTTTTATTTGGTGAATGCTCTGCGCCACTGTAGTTTTGTGCCGTTTTGTACACGTATAATGACACGTCAATGATATATTAGTTGCTCTTGATAAGAAGCAGCACTGTGCTTCACTTTTTATTGACCTGTCGAAGGCTTTTGATACTGTGGACCATGCTGTTTTAAAGCATAGGCTTCTTTGCTTGGGTTTGTCAAATCATGTAGTTTCCTGGTTCACAGAGTATTTGAGTGACAGGACTCAGTGTATTAAATATGATGGTCTGTGTTCTGAATTTGTGAGTGTCCACAAGGGGGTGCCACAGGGTTCAATATTAGGTCCCCTCTTGTTCATTATGTACATTAATGATTTGGGAAAAAATGTGTCAGATGCTAACATGCATCTTTATGCAGATGACACAATTATTTACTGTTTTGGTTCAACTCCTGCTAGAGCTGTTGAATCTCTGCAGAAAGCTTTTGATGTAGTCCAGCAAACACTCCTGCAGTTAAAACTAGTCCTCAACTCTGACAAGACTAAACAAATGTTGTTTTCAACTTCTAAAAAAGTATCTCAAACTGTCCCCACAGTGTCCACTCTTGAGGGAAATGTCATAGAGGTGGTTCTTATGTACAAATATCTTGGTGTGTTGATTGATGACTCCATTTCCTTCAAACCCCATATTGATAATCTTGTGAAGAAACTGAAACTCAAATTGGGTTTCTTCTACAGGAACAAATTTTGTTTTTCTTTTGAGGTCAAAAAGCGGCTTGTCACTGCAACGTTTTTATCCAGTTTAGATTATGGAGACCTGATGTATATGAATGCCTCAGCTAAATGTCTATGTAAGATTGATGCTGTTTACCATGCTTCTCTGAGGTTCATTACCAATTGTGGAGCCCGGACCCATCACTGTGACTTATATTCTCGAGTGGGTTGGCCCTCTTTGTCCACCAGAAGGCTGGGACACTGGTGCACTTTTATTTATAAGGCCATGTTAGGGCTGCTTCCCTCCTACGTCTGTAACTTAATCACACAGAAAAGTGTTGCTTCTCACAATCTGCGTTCAAACAATCAGATGCTTCTGTCAGTTCCATTTGCACGCACAGAATTAGGAAGAAAGTCCTTCATCCATTCTGCTCCCACCACATGGAACTGGCTACAAAAAGATTTTAAATTAACCGAAATGATTTCTTTGAACGCTTTCAAATCTAAGTTGAGAGCATTTCAGACCACCTCTTTTACTTGTAGTTGTTTTTTATGATTTTTAATTTACTTGGAACTGTTTTTATTTATTTTTTTTTATTATTTTAATTGAAAACAGTTCTTTCTGATTTTATTTGATGACAGCTTTTTATTATTTTAATTCCTGTCTATATGTTGTGAGTGTATTGTGAGTGAACATGTAACTTGTTGCTGCCTCTTGGCCAGGACTCCCTTGAAAAAGAGGTTTTTAATCTCAATGGGACTTTCCTGGTTAAATAAAGGTTAAATAAAAAAAAAATAAAAAAAAAAACGTATATAACATTTTAAAATAGGGGCGGCCCGCCAGCCTAAAGGCTACAGACAAAAAAAAAAAAAAAAAAAACGATTTTCCTCATCCACCAATCGCATTCATTTGAAACGAGGAGTACTCAATTGCTAACGTCCATCCCTAGTAGCTACAGAAGATATACTGTAATAACAGGGTCAAAAAATGGGGAAAATGTCGTGGCTTATAGTCCGAAAATTACTGTAAATTACACAAGGTACATCGAAAATCATTATTCACATCTCCCCTCTGACCACACTCCAGAGGGGGTCCTCACACAGGGTCAGCCATAGACCCACCACTGGTTGGTCAGTGGAACCATAGACATTATAAAGGATAGACGCCGCATTGGGTGTTGAGCGCGAGAAATGCGGGCGCCATCTTGGACCGGTCACACGTTCCACTCAGTGTAGTCTGTTTGGCAGGTGGAATGAACTGTCAGCGCATGTAATTAATCATATCTCATTAAATACCAAACTGATTTTCACGCGGTTTTCTTTGCTGCAAAGATCATACATGTAGCTAAGATACAGGGCACAAGTTTTGACGTGTTTTAATATTCATAGTGGGCTTAACAGTCATAGAAGATTCTGATATGATATAATAACCAGACGTCCGAGTCACACACTTCGTCCGGGAGGAGATTGAAACGGAGGATGTGTTTCTGCTTGGGGAACATATTGAGGAGACACAGTCTGTTTTGCATCGACAAAACAGACTGTGGCATCGACAACCACCATTCCGACTTGTTGTCATTGGTTGTGTCTGTCTTTCACAAATTAAGGCTGCACCACATTGCCAAACTCGCCTCGCTTGAATTTCTCTTCGGAGTAAAATGCGATTGTAAGGATGGTTAACTTTATTTTATGCATTTGAGTATTATTGTTTGCTGTTGTTGTTTGATTTTCCCTTAATGTAATACTTTTGATTGCTGTGGTTTTGTATTGAATGTGTTTTTAAATGTACCGCGCTGCAAGGCACGCATTGATTTCCTGTCTGTGTCTGAGGAGCCAACTCGAGACTAGACTGAACTTGGTATTCCCCCCCTAGTATAGAACATTGGACAACCAAGAAGACTTTGCTTTTAAAAAATCCCGTCCTCTTTTAAGAGGCAATTGCCTAACAAGCTTGTGTTTTAAATTAGAGAAATAAAACATATTTTTACATGAACACTCATGTTGTCCTTCTCTTTTAATGAGATATTATATACACTGGTTTTTATTTATAGGCTATTTAATGCCTTCATGGGAAACATCCACCCTTCATATGTACCATGCTCGACTACTCCTCCTAAATTGCCCCGAGCTAACTCCAGTTTAGGAATAACTGCCTTTTCATGTAGTGCCCCTAATTCATGGCTTTGTATTTTGTATAGGCCTACTTTATTTAAATTAATATATTTTATCCTATTTTATTTCTGTTCTCCGTTTATGTTATCCCTGTGATTGTCTTTATTGTGTATGCTCGTCACTGTAAATGAATAAATATATTTATATATAGCCTAATCATATATTGTTAACTTATTAAAATAGCTGACTTTACTGCCCCTATCTGTTTCTGCTTCCCTTTTCGGGGGATGTTCCTCGTTTTGATCTCGGACGTCTGGTTACTTATATCATATCAGAATATTCTATGACTGTTAAGCCCACTATGAATATTAAAACACGTCGAAACTTGTGCCCTGTATCTTAGCTACATGTATGATCTTTGCAGCAAAGAAAACCGCGTGAAAATCAGTTTGGTATTTAATGAGATATGATTAATTACATGCACTGACAGTTCATTCCACCTGCCAAACAGACTACACTGAGTGGAACGTGTGCCCGGTTCAAGATGGCGGCCGCATTTCTCGTCAGCGCCAATAGGCAGTAGCGGCCAACGCGGCGTCTATCCTTTATAATGTCTATGAGTGGAACAGTGCAGTTGGAGGGCAGTTGGAGGCTGTTGAACCCTCCACCAATAAGAGCCGAGGCACTAGACGATGGTGGAACCCTCCCACAGCAGAGCAGCAGCCCCTCCCCTACCCACTCATTCACATCAGCTGTTCTGCCCTAATGCACTCCACTGTGCTCCAGACCTGTTGTGCTGTGTGTCTCTCTGCCATAATGCAGAGCTGGCTTGTTCTCTGTCAGAGTGGCTCACTAGCAGGGGCTAAGCTTTGGTGAGCTCAGTTGCGCGCCAGAGACATGTGTAAAGAGTCGTGTTGTTTGGAATGAGGTGATGTGAACTGTTTAGCTCATGTGACTGTGGAAACGGTGTCTCAGCGATGGAAAATGTTGCCATAAATACACATAGTTTTGTAGGTTGTTGCCTATGAATGGGACAAGAGCTCTTGAGTTTTGGTCAATGTGGTCACTGAATGCATTTTGTGTGAAATGAATGAAAAATGATCCACAGTTTGGACACATGGACTTCTGTATCGCTGACTGTGTGAAGTGTTTTCGACATGTGAATGAATTCATTTTCTTACATGTCGGGGCGTGTTGTTACAAATATGTACAGGCCGTGGGAAAGAACAGTGATAGTTTAGGTTCAGTGATCTCTACCAGAAGCCAAACCCTCTCCATGGAATCAAGAAAGGATAACAGTATGGCTGACAATTATGTTTCTGTCACAGTGTTAGGAGAATGATTTAATACTTCACTCATCATCTGCGTCTGACTTTTTTTGGCGTCCGTGTTAACACACTACAGCAGCCACGCCTCCCTGTCTTGCTATGTCTAGTTTACGTGGCCTCATTGAACAAGGTTCCCAGACTCCTGTGGTTTAGATGTTATCTACTTGATGAGAATCTGAATGATTGCTGGCAGACAGCCTTTCAAAGTCAAGTAAACATCATAAAAATTAATAACAGCCTTTGCTGAACTAATGTTGCAACATGTGATTTAATAGGGCACATTCAGATGATTTCATAACCTGTTCATCTCTCCTCAGCCCCGGCAGCCCACCATACAAATGCTTGTTTGTAACATGCTCATTCTTGTCGATGTTAAGGATTGCACGGAGCATCCTGGTGTAGCACCCATCCAGAGACTTCTGTAGGGTGGGTTTCAGGGTCCAGGTTTCACAGCCATATAGAAGCACAGACTCCACGGTCGCGTAAAAGAAGCTGAGCTTGATGTTTCTGGGGAGGTTGGATTTAAATACACAGGCCATGCCATTCAGGGCCCTCCAAGCGAGTGCCTTCCTCACTTTCAGGTCTTGTTCCGATGAGTTTACCCATGAGCCCAGGTACTTGAAGTCATTTACTTCCTTCAGAGCACTGCCCGCTGCTGTCATTAGGGGTGGATGGTCCGGGAGGATGTTGTAGGTGATTACCTCGGTTTTCTTGGCATTCAGCCTAAGACCAACCTTGGCACATTCCGTCTCCACTCTGGTCAAGAGCTCCTGTGCCTGCTCTACACTGTCCTATATCAGGCTGATGTCGTCTGCATAGCCCAGGTCTGTTAGGACTACGGCAGGGAATCTCCTAGACCTCCTCGGTGTGATGGTGAACCCGAGTTCCAGTTGTCGTCCTCTGATGGCTTGCCTGAATGCGTAGTCCAGCACTATAATGAAGAGGAAGGGGGCGAGGGTGTCTCCTTGTAACACCCCTGCTAGGATGTCAAACTCCTCACTGTCTCCATCTGGGGTTACCACCCTTGCTCTTGTGCCCTCATACATGGCACCTATTGCCCAGAGTAGGTTGGGACTCCGTAAGCCTTAAGAATGGTCATCATCACTCCTCGGTGTATTGAGTCAAAAGCTTTTTTGAAATCAATAAAACACAGCACTACTGTCAGGTTGTTCTTGTTGACCTCTTCGATGATTCTCCTTAAAGAGGACCTATTATGCTACTTTTCTGGTCTTAATTTCTTGTTTTACACTGCTATAGAGCAACCTGACACGAATCACATCACAAAAAACTATGTAGATTTTCGGGAAGCTCTTTCTCTTATTTTGGCGATCCAGCACATCCTGTCAACACTTGAGTGTGTGTGCTTCGGCTCCCTCCGCCTGTGCTTCGGCCATCTCCGCTCCCCTCCCCCCCCTCCTGCAAACCCCACTCCGTTGTGATTGGTTACCTTCCTTCCGGAACACTTTCAGTGGCGGGAAGCGCGAGCATGGACCTATAAGGGCGCGAGGCAGACGCGAGGCAGACGCGAACAGGGAAGTGACAGCATTACCATACATGGAAACATCCGCGTGGAGACGTCACAAAGTTTTATGCGACGTCACAAATTATGAAAGGGTAGACCGCTTTGAACACGTGACTTCTCGACTGGCTAGAATAGTGTTTAGTGCTCTGCACAGACACCCCAGACGGTCAGCAGGGAATATGTCGAAATGCATGTAAGTCATTATTTGATAATTTAGTATGGTTAAGCATGACTATGAATCATCATAACAATGTGTATAGGTCATAAAAGTCAAAAAGCATCATAGGTCCTCTTTAAGGCTAGGATCTGGGATATCCTGTAGGCCTAATGCAATTCATCCGTGCATACTCTATCTATCCACTGTATTCAGTGTTTCCCCTATCCCTGTTTTGGTGATTCGGCCCAAAGACAATGATAGGAATATGATTTATTGTGTTGTTGTGCTTAATAACAACCTTAGTAATCTATTTACGGTCTCTTTACACATAGAACAGGTTTTATTTTATTAAACATTTATCTAATCTATGTGCAGTAGTGTCTACTACTGTGTTGCTTTGCTCTCTCTCTTCTGTTTTGTGAAGGGCGGGGCTACACCGCCGACACACACCCACTAATGCACACACACACACACACACACACACACACACACACACACACACACACACAAACAAACACACACACACAGTCAGAGTAGAGAACTACTCGCGTTACGTTAAAGTGCAAGAAAGTCCAAAAGTGAACGAGTAAATTATAAATTGAGTGACGTCGACCCCAACCGTCTGAAAAGCTGGTTTCATAACATATGTTCTTGTTAAACTGTTAAAATGTAGTCTGTGGTGAAGAGCAAAACTATGTTTTATCTGAGTATTTATTTAAAAAAATTGGCTTTGCCCATTTGATTCTATTTGATCATAAATACCAATAAACTAAGGAATTACAAAGTCTGACAGATGTGAAGGTACTGTGTGAACCTGCAGCAATGTCCTCATGCGACACCTGTTACCTGAAAGAAACAAGATCCAACTAGTTTATATTAACAATTATTCCTCATCACAAGGTTCCCACGTGTGTGTGTGTGCGTGTGTGTGTGTGTGTGTGTGTGTGTGTGTGTCAGTGGTCAGTGGTTTGTGATGGTTTGATTTTCTATCAGGTTTTTTTGGGAGGCTATCCCCTCGAGTGGCGGCCGAGTGAACACATTTCAGCCCTGGCGTTACATCAGTGTTGGGTGAGATGATGAAACCGACAGAATGTGCCCTCAGTATAAAGGCACAGAGCCGGACCTCCTGACCGCTGGGATTGTCCTTCCATGTGTCTTTTCTCTCTCTCTTTCTCTCCCTCTCTCTTTACAGTGCAGTGGATGATTTCATAGACTTTCATCCTCTGTTTCGGACTGGCCTCTCGTTACTTCTAACTTTCTCCCAAGCCATTTTCTATTTGTATTTCGATGCCGTCTTCTTTGCTACTTTAGGTCAGCTTTACAGTGCTGTATAGCTGGTCTCAGAGCAGTGGTCACCCCCTTAAGGCATTTATTATTTTAAAAACCTCTCAGCCTGAACGTGTTTTTTTTTTTATACCAGTACATTTCTACAGGGTTTTAAATCACATATTAAAAAAAATCTCCTTCGAATAAACACTCTTCAAAAGTACTCTTCCCAACGTTTGAGAGTGGAAATGCAAATATTGCCTTTGTACTTAATTCCCTGTCTGTCTGTTACTTTATGTTGTACCGTTGTTGCCTAACAGGTCTCTCTTGAGAACGACAGCACATGTCTCAATGACATTACCTGTATAAATAAGGTTATATATGTTGGTTAATAAAATAAAAGAGCGCTGGGATTTAAAAATGGTCAGACTTTACGTTTCCTTTACCAAGATAGAAATAAACTCTTCCTAAGAGATGTGACAGTGGGTCATATTTAGGGCAAATACAATGAGGTCATTTGGTTTTAGATTTGACTGGAATGGCTCCATTTGCGGTGAGCGAGGGCTGAATGGTCAGCGGTGGCTGCTGTCTGTGGGAGTGTTGAGATGACATCAATCAGCTGGGGGGAAGTTTCCTCGCTTGCAGAAACAAGAGGCACATTTTTCTTTCTCAATGTTAATTTGTCACATAGAGCTGTGTGCTTACACACCTCCCAAGGGGAAATGATAGCGGGCCTGTCTCCCCCCCAATCACACTGGCCACTCCACGCTTCTACAGCCGGTCCCTTTTAATAAATCACCTGGGGGAAAAGATTGCACATCTCGCGGGGAAATTTAGACACAAAATCCTCCCACGGAGTTTCAGCATGGGTCATGCTGATACAGGAGGCTGCTTAAATTAGCATTTGTTTGTCTTTATCCAAGCAATTCTTTAAAAGATAACCAAAACTGGACTACTCAAAATGACCTACTCTAACAATACTCAAGGGTATGCTGTGCTTCAACTGTCTTTTTTAATTGACAGCTCCATTCTAATTTCACTTTTTTGTTGTTTCTTTCTGTAACAGAGCAGTTCATTTTTGTTGTGCATGCTCTCAAAATGTGTCCAGGGCTTATTCACTCCTATTCAGTTCACTATAGCAGCACATGGAACAACTGGGGACTTCACATGCAATGAGCGCAGGTAATCCATCAGAGTGAATGTGAAAAAACAACGACCACGCTCTTGAAAAGGCTTGCCATCACATTATGAGTGGAAGTGTTATACACTTTTTCCACGTTGTGATTCAAAAACACTGTAGGAGATGAAATAGAGGGGGGTCCACTCACTCTTTCTTCCTGCTACGCTGATTTTTTTCTTTCACCTAAAACAACCCCTTCAACAATACATAACTTCCCTATGGTCACATCTGCTTACCCTTTCACAAAACCTTGCATCATAAATGTGAATGTACTTTCTACATGTACAGTAGTTCTCATGTCTACGAAGCCCCTAACTTATCTTGTGATCACAGGGTTACGGAAAAGGAAAATAAACGGTTATGTCCATTTAGGGAGTTCTGTACATGTTGGACTCAGCATGGAGTTATAGTTAAAGTCACGATAGGGATCTTCAACATTCATAGACTAGAATGTTTTTTTGGACCAGGCATTACATAATGCTGTGAAAACGGCCTATTTAACACGGGAGTCAATGAGAAATCGCTATGTTTTGGTACCACCTCTTAGGGTGTATTCACACATGCCGTGTTTAGTTCGGTTGAAACGAACTCAGATGCACTTCCGCCTTCGGTGCGCATCTTTCAGACATGTGTGAATACAGCAATCGCACTCGGGGGCGGACCAAACAAGCGGTCCGAGACCCAGCTGAAGAGGTGGTCTCGATGCGCTTCAAAACGCACTCTGCTGCAGTTCGTATGTGGTGTGAATTTGGCCGGACTCGATCCGACCCAATTGCGGGAAGCACTGCGCCTTTTCTTTATTTTCTTTTTTAATAAATCGCCATCAGCTTCACATTTTGGGAAAGTGTTGTTGTCGCCATTGTTAGGAAGATTAGTTGTGGTTTGACCGGGAGCCCCGAGCGAAAATATTACAGTTGATAATGACGCGTACACATGCTGATGTGTTCAGCGATCAGATGGAGAGGAGCGTCTCCCGTAGCCTACAGTGCCAACAGGTTCACGCTGCGCTTTGCATGAAGTGTGTTTTTATTTGTCTTCCCTACGGGACTGTCAATACTGTCCCCGTGTCAGTTTGGAGCTGAACTGCGCCGACACCCAGCCGATACAGCTTAATCAGCTGTGTGTCAGTTTGAGCCTATTCCTCGCGAGCCGCGCGTCCAGCAGCAAAAATACAGTAAAAATTATCACATCGTTGGCTATAAGCCACATAACGTGACATTGACATGGGGCTACATATTAGTATAACCATATGAAACAACAATAATTTGATGTTTTTCTTCTTTATTTATAGGGTAGATGTAGGCCTTTTTATTATTTTTAACCCCATATTATATCAATGATAAATTCGCACTTCGTTCTTCCTGCTTCTCTCCACCCCAGAATGTCTGTCCAATGAATGAATGACCTCAGATCACGTGTGGTTTTGCTTCGTAATGCTGGTTCACTTGCAAAAGGGGCAATATGAAAGTGGACCACACCAAACAAAACAAATCTAAATTCTATTTGGTCTGGACCAAAGCAAGTGAACTAACAGACTTTCCATGTGTGAATACACCCTTAGTGGCCACTCGGTGAACTACATGTTGTGTCACTTCCGCATTGACTACTGGTAGAACACGCTGTGGATCGGGCTTGGTTTAAACCATACTACTAGCTGTAGTTTGGTCTGGCTGTGTGAGACTAACTTAACTAACCATCTGGGTTGGATGGGACAGGTTTGTCAATCTCTCTAGAGCAAACTATTGCCAAGAGAGCGCATAATTGTATTTCCCAAAATGTCAAGCTAATCCTTTACTGATCCGTCATTGTGTGCCCACTGTCAAACTTAAAAATTAAAATTAAATAAACATATGACTTCTATATTTAGTAAATGGTGATGACAAATTGCATTCGGGCACACATGTCCTTTTGTTTCACCAGCAAAGTATGTTTTAAATCCATCAACACTGCTACTTGTATTTCTTGTTACACAGAGGAACTTGAGCTTCCGGAGATGGAACCAGTGTTCTCTGGTTTTATACAGTATAAGGAATATTCATAACCTGACGCTATGTTTTTTTATTTTTTATTTATTTATTTATTATTATTCTTCCGGACAATTACACATAATACATAATTTTCTCATTGCATATTCATACATATTACTTTGTGTTATCGTCCGAAGGGAAGCAGGAGAAGCCAAAGGCTTATCGAGTCCCGCCCCCACTGCCATAAGATTCAGATACACAGATACACAGCTACTACAGTTAGAACACATTTTTTTTCTTTTTTTTAAGAACATTCATTCTAATACACAGATAATTTTAGGTCTCTATTTTCCTCTCTCCCTGTGACAATGCAGATATGGCCTTGTCCATTTCTTCTCTAGTAGCCTAAACACCTCTGCAAAAGTATTCAAAACAGTCAGTGTGTCTGCTGACCTTGGCTACAGTCCCATAACATGCAGTGTATTTACAAATTCTTCAGTCAGAGAAAGTCTTCCAATTTTAAATCTGGTGTTCTGAACACACAGCTGATAATTAACATGTATCTATCATTTAAATTTCAATAGTCACACATTCCATTAGGTTATCAATAGCAGAGCACATTGTATTTACAATTTCAAACCTTATATTATGACACAAACCAGTTTAAATCCCTTTAATTCAAAGACCATGGCATCTTTAATTCAAATTGTCCATGCTATAATGTCATTTGTAATAATGTAATAATGTCATTTGGGTCTGATAATCTAGGTTAGGTAAAGATTAGCTAACTCCAGACTTTCATGATAATTTATTCCATCAGGTATGTTGCTCATTCTTGCTGCTTGGGTTGATCAGGTCCTCTTCCCTCCGGAATTGAACCAGATCCTCCTCCGTTCTAATTTGCACAATTTTATCTTCTTCGGGTGTAGCTCCATTTGATTTGATGAAGATTCTTCCATCTCTTGTCCATGTTTGTTGGACCCGTCCACATTTTTTTAACCCTCTCGCTTGATAGGCCAAATTAGCATTTCTCTTGGTTAAGTTTTCACTCATTCCAATTTGTTCGCCTTTAAGCTTCTTGCCTTGACTGAGCAAATTTATCTTATGCTTTCTACTCACAAATTTCAGAATAACAGCACGCTTTTTGGCGAATTTTCAATTTATGTGAGCTGTCAAAGCTGTCAAAAGTGCATAGTTAAATTGATGAGAAGATATGGATTGTAAAAATAGATGATAAGAGAAAATGTCAAAAAAAATCAAGATTATCTTTGTTTTAAATTGATATTCAGAGTGATGTTCTTTTGTTTGATATGTACACGTTAGCTGAAGAAAAGAAAAAAAAAATCTCACACAAGATGATGAAAGCCTGGCAGACTATAGCCTATACAGCGGATGTAAAACAAAATCGGTAACACTTTATTTGAAGGCATATACATAACGCTGTCATAAGACTGTCATAAGACTGTCATTACACTGTCATGACACATGTCATGAACATTATGAATGGTTATGAATGGTTATGACTGTTGTCATAAAGCGTCATTCGGAAAATTATGTCACGTTTAATGACACATTGACATTGTATGAGATGTCTTTTTTATGACAACCTGACATAAGCTAAGACAAAATAACTTGTCGATGTCTTGGTAATGACAACCTGACATAAGCTAAGACAAATAACTTGGTAATGACAACCTGACATAAGCTAAGACAAAATAACTTGGTAATGACAACCTGACATAAGCTAAGACAAAATAACTTGTCCGTGTCTTTGTAATGACAACCTGACATTAATAAAGACAAAATATCTTGGTTATGTCGACTTGACATTAACCAATAACATGACCTGTCATAAACATGTAATAGTAAGCCTAATAATCAAATGTAAAAAAACTATTTTGATTTATGTTGTAAGATTACATTAAACTGTCATATGTGGAAGGTTTTGATATTGACTGTCATGAGACCTTCGGACAGTTCGTTAACATGTCATGAAGCGTTATTACACTGTCTAATGCCTTTATAACAGGCTCATGAATGATTATTTTGACCTCAGGTAAAGTGAAACAATTTGGACAGTTCATTAACATGTCATGAAGCGTTATTACACTGTCTAATGTCGTTATAACATGCTCATGAATGATTCTGTTGGCCTAAAGTAAAGTGAAACAATTTGTACATTTCATTAACATGTCATGAAGCGTTATTACACTGTCTAATTTTGACATTGACTGTCATGAAACCTTTATTATACTGTCATGAAGTATTGACTTTACCTCAAAGTGAAACAATTTGGACTTTTCAGTAAATATTATGACACTTAATTATACACACCACAGTGTTAACTGCAGTAGTATCCCCTTTATAGATGTAACATGAAGCATATCAGTATTACATGTGGAAAATACCTTAACAAAAGCAATATAAGTCAAGACAGTCTGTTTTATTTGCATTGAGACACTAAACAAAAAAATATACATACACTTAAAACAGAAATAAGAACTACTTTAAAATCAAATGCACTTTCCAGTCCTTAAATTAACAATCCAGAGATTGTATGTTATATAATATATGTTATAATGGCTGCTAAAAATCACCAGGAAGAGATCAGCTTAAACACAAAAGGAGGGCAAATGGCACTCAGCCTTCAAACTTTGTAGGCATGTTAGCTTCAGCATACAACTAGTGCAAACTTGTAAGTGAACACGGTGCTTAAACAGGCAGATTGCAGATCAGCAAATCATAGAGCTATTAGCACACACACTAATAACAGAAATATACATTAGATCAGGTTGAAGTAAATAAAAGATACATAAAATAAAAGAGACTGTGTAGGCCTACTGCCCTGGCAGTGCGTAGTATGGAGCATGACAGCAGCTAACATTTAAAAGCCCAATAAAGAATAAAAGACACAATGCTTGACTTCTCTTGTTTCTTTGTGAATCTTGTATTGGTAGGTTTTTCTTTGTAAAACTGTAACATAGACATGAAAAAATAAATCAATATACACACAGTACCAGACCTATACAGACAGTAGACAATACACACTAAGTAGTATATGGTAAGTATACACACAGCTATTCTATTCCTATCTAAGTATTAAACAACACATGACTGTAAAAACACAGCTTAGCATGTATGACAAAGTATAGTGAGCTAACAAACAATTAGCTTCTGTAGTAGTGTACCTGCTAGCTAACAGGGCCACATGTGCAATCAAATAAACATACAAGTAGCTTACTTTACATTCTTACACCTGAAAGCTAATGTTAACATTACAAACTATCAACACTTACAGACAAATAGTCTCCAAGGCAAAGGCGTTATAAAGAAATACCCTGCAGCATTTATCTGTAGGCCATGCTGGTCCTATAGTCTGCATACAACTGTGAACAAAATGTAGGCTACATGAAACACCGGAGATGTGGCGCTAGATCCTGTATGAAACACGTGAGGGCTCACTCTGACACTTTTTCCAAAAACCAAGATAAAATAAAAAATATTAACACTTCATATTCACTTAGGAAAACTGCTATAACAATACTTGCAATTGCAATATGTCAAGACAGTCTGTGCTGCCTTAACTATAAGTCAGTAATTATTGTTGTTTAGCAGTTTTTCAAAGTAAATATGAAGTTTTAATATTTTCATTTTTGGAAAAAGCGTCAGAGTGAGCCCTCACGTGTTGCATACAGGATCTAGCGCCACATCTCCGGTAGTTGCCTAGCTTACAATTTTTTCCACAGTTGTATGCAGTCTACCGGGACATCATAGCCTATACATGCTGCTGAGTATTTCTTTATAACGCCTTTGCCTTGGAGACTATTTGTCTGTAAGTGTTGATAGTTTGTAATGTTAACATTAGCTTTCAGGTGTAAGAATGTAAAGTAAGCTACTTGTATGTTTATTTGATTGCACATGTGGCCCTGTTAGCTAGCAGGTACACTACTACAGAAGCTAATTGTTTGTTAGCTCACTATACTTTGTCATACATGCTAAGCTGTGTTTTTACAGTCATGTGTTGTTTAATACTTAGATAGGAATAGCATAGCTGTGTGTATACTTACCATATACTACTTAGTGTGTATTGTCTACTGTCTGTATAGGTCTGGTACTGTGTGTATATTGATTTATTTTTTCATGTCTATGTTACAGTTTTACAAAGAAAAACCTACCAATACAAGATTCACAAAGAAACAAGAGAAGTCAAGCATAGAGCTGTTAAGCGGAAGTTGCTTACTTCCGGGGCATGGGACCTATCGGCTCGAAAAATTACAACGGTAGTCAATGGAAAGAAATATATTATTTTCTGGTCCCAGTCATGAAATGCCTTCGATTACACATATGTTTTGTATGGATTTAGATGGTATTTTTTCGTGCAAAGAATGGAACAATTTAGCGAGTAGAAGCTGGATACGGTCAGGTTTTGTGCAGAGCGCTTTTGTGGACTACAGCTCTTCGCTGCTCTTGACACTTATGATATACGTCACCACCACTGGCACCTGCTTAGCTCAGAAACATGGCTGTGTCTTTAATGCACTTTACCGCCTTCTTTCAATGACAAGACAAAAGTCTTCAGCGTGGCGAAAATCACTACACAAGTGGACATGTGGAGTTTCAATTTCTCGAGTGGGGAGATTGTTGGCGTTGTCCACGCCAGCCATTAGCATTAGCATTAGCACTGTCAGTCGAGAAGTGGAGGGAATGTGTTGAGGTGACGTCACAGAGGCGACAAGACTTGTAGTTGTTCTCGTAACATTTTTTCAAAAGCCGTTAGACGAATAATCATACAACATACCGTCAAACTCTTCACATGAAAAATTATCATTTAGACCCATACAAAACATATATGTAATCCAAGGCATTTAATGACTGGGACCAGAAAATAGTAGATTACTTTCCATAGACTCCCATTCATTTTTTTTCAGCCGATAGGTCCCATGCCCCGTAATTCCGCCACTTCCGCTTAACAGCTCTATTGTGTCTTTTATTCTTTATTGGGCTTTTAAATGTTAGCTGCTGTCATGCTCCATACTACGCACTGCCAGGGCAGTAGGCCTACACAGTCTCTTTTATTTTATGTATCTTTTATTTACTTCAACCTGATCTAATGTATATTTCTGTTATTAGTGTGTGTGCTAATCAGTGGCGTCTTTGCATTAGGGGCCAGTGGGGCACGGCCCCACCAGAGGGCGCTGCCGTGCAGGGCAGGATTATAAACTTAATTTTATTTATTTATTTTTTTTGTCAAAAATTTTCATTGAGCATAAGTTAATAATAGATTAATTATTAATTACATGTCCGCAGTTTTGATTTGATGAACGCAATTGTCTTTTTGTAGTGTAGTAGTTGTGTGTGTGAAATAGTTCGTTGCTCCGTCTCGTCTGTTCCGCTCGGTGGGGCCCAGCCGTGATGGCCCTGCTGCTGTGTAGTAGAGGACAGGGGAGATGTTGCGCGAGCATGCGCGTGCACAGCGCACACTTTAGTTTCGGCAGTGGGGCCAGAAGATTAGGGCCCCAGACTGCTTCTCATTGGCAGATTTATTGAAAGGGCGGGGTTTACGGCGGGAGAATCAAAACTTTTACAATGGGAGAGCAGAGACTGATCGCCGTGGCGATGCTTTTGAAAGTGAAAGTGAACTCATACACGGACTTTTGGATTTTAACAGCAAAGTCACCGAGAGTGGAGTCATTGGTGAGTCTAATTTGTAATTATTTTTATTCTAAGTGGAATTTATAATGTAGTTTACATATTATTGTTTGAATTAGAATTTCTGCATGGTAACTGGCGATACGTGTGTGTGTGGGAGGGGGGCACAACCTCAAGTGGGCTCCCCGAGGGAGCAGTTCACCTGTCTCTGGTGGTGAAATGGCTCTTTGGCTGTGGTGTAGGCGACCCTGAGACCTTGTCTAATAACTGGAATAGTCATTGCAAACCCACTAGGTTCTTAAACTAAAACGTAGTTCAGTACGCCAGTAAATAGGAACGACCAAGGATACGACCTAGTAACGGGGGAATAGTCTGCTCGCCCCGCTAGACTGTCTGCTTCAGCTGACAGAAGGCTCCGGCTCAGCTGTTAGCCACAGAGCTAGCCTACTGTTTTGCTAACACAACTCAAGACTCGCACACTCTACAAATAATAATTCTAATTGGCCAATATGTTTAACAAGAGCTCCATCTAGCTAACAAAGCATTATCCCCCAACATAAATAACACAATTCACGGAGAAAATTACTGCGGAACTTTTACATTGCGGGCTGCAGCCTGAAGTTACTGTCTAACTGTCAATATACGGCCAAACGTACTCACATCGTCTTGACTGGATTCCTGTCGGACATTAACCATGACGCCTGTGTTCCCTGTTGTCCTGATACATGCAAAGTCATGTTGAAAAAGTATTCCAGTGTTTTCTGAACGAGTAGTAGCCCTGTTTGTGGACGTCTATCCATCAAAACTATGACGTAGGTCCTTAGCAACGGCCCTTGACAGCGGTCTGTCTTGCTGGAAATAACAGACCTGTAGAATGCTGTGATTTACATAGGATTCTCAAAGTGCCATGTAATAAAATAGCCTAATATGTCAGATTCGCGTTTGAGTGATGGCATTATTCAGCTGCAATTTTGGTCCCCTCTTTCACTTGCTACTTTGTGTTTGTTGTGATGGTAGTAATATGTGGTAGCCTATTTCTGGATTGCGTTATAAGATTATTTTCCTGCATGGCCCCACCAGAGTTTCCAACCCAAAATCGCCACTGGTGCTAATAGCTCTATGATTTGCTGATCTGCAATCTGCCTGGTTAAGCACCGTATTCACTTACAAGTTTGCACTAGTTGTATGCTGAAGCTAACATGCCTACAAAGTTTGAAGGCTGAGTGCCATTTGCCCTCCTTTTGTGTTTAAGCTGATCTCTTCCTGGTGATTTTTAGCAGCCATTATAACATATATTATATAACATACAATCTCTGGATTGTTAATTTAAGGACTGGAAAGTGCATTTGATTTTAAAGTAGTTCTTATTTCTGTTTTAAGTGTATGTATATTTTTTTGTTTAGTGTCTCAATGCAAATAAAACAGACTGTCTTGACTTATATTGCTTTTGTTAAGGTATTTTCCACATGTAATACTGATATGCTTCATGTTACATCTATAAAGGGGATACTACTGCAGTTAACACTGTTGTGTGTATAATTAAGTGTAATAATATTTACTGAAAAGTCCAAATTGTTTCACTTTGAGGTAAAGTCAATACTTCATGACAGTATAATAAAGGTTTCATGACAGTCAATGTCAAAATTAGACAGTGTAATAACGCTTCATGACATGTTAATGAAATGTACAAATTGTTTCACTTTACTTTAGGCCAAAATAATCATTCATGAGCATGTTATAACGGCATTGGACAGTGTAATAACGCTTCATGACATGTTAATGAACTGTCCAAATTGTTTCACTTTACTTTAGGCCAACAGAATCATTCATGAGCATGTTATAACGACATTAGACAGTGTAATAACGCTTCATGACATGTTAATGAACTGTCCAAATTGTTTCACTTTACCTGAGGTCAAAATAATCATTCATGAGCCTGTTATAAAGGCTTTAGACAGTGTAATAACGCTTCATGACATGTTAACGAACTGTCCGAAGGTCTCATGACAGTCAATATCAAAACCTTCCACATATGACAGTTTAATGTAATCTTACAACATAAATCAAAATAGTTTTTTTACATTTGATTATTAGGCTTACTATTACATGTTTATGACAGGTCATGTTATTGGTTAATGTCAAGTCGACATAACCAAGATATTTTGTCTTTATTAATGTCAGGTTGTCATTACAAAGACACGGACAAGTTATTTTGTCTTAGCTTATGTCAGGTTGTCATTACCAAGTTATTTTGTCTTAGCTTATGTCAGGTTGTCATTACCAAGTTATTTTGTCTTAGCTTATGTCAGGTTGTCATTACCAAGACATCGACAAGTTATTTTGTCTTAGCTTATGTCAGGTTGTCATAAAAAAGACATCTCATACAATGTCAATGTGTCATTAAACGTGACATAATTTTCCGAATGACGCTTTATGACAACAGTCATAACCATTCATAACCATTCATAATGTTCATGACATGTGTCATGACAGTGTAATGACAGTCTTATGACAGTCTTATGACACCGTTATGTATATGCCTTCAAATAAAGTGTTACCACAAAATCCCATCTGATCCGTGTCACATTAGAATGCGAACTGCATCTGTGTAAAAAAAAACATCACGGTCCCCAGAAGAAACACAGATTGTGTGTTTGCAGCTTTTTATTAATTATGCTGTGCTCCCATGTTGTGCCCAGCTGAGGAGGAATCAATGTGTCTTGTGACCCGCTCCCAGACGCCAAAAACTCAGATTTTTTTCTGAAGAATGCAATTATTTCAATCCCTGAGAAACAATTGACTTCTCTCAAATGTAATTAAATATGACAAAAAAGAGCAAAACTGCAAATGAACAATGAACAAAAGCTCCAGATTGATTGGCAAGGGTGGAACCCGCCGAGAACACACACACACGCACGCATGCACTCACACGCACACACACACACACACACACACACACACACACACACACACACACACACACACACACACAGAGGTTTGCATGTCTGGTGGTATTTGATAGGGCTACCATGACCATATATACCCTCAATCCTTAATGAAATGCCTTTGTCTTCTTCACATGCTCATAACTGTGTGGGGAAAGGCTTCAGACTTCACCACATTTAATTTCCCCCTCAATCACACCCAGCACATGAACCAAAAGGTTAACAAATGTTTAACAAACACAAATTAATGGGTTAGATGGGACATGTTTGTCAATCTCTCAGGTCATTTATTCTGAAGTTATGTCAGTGGGAGCAATTCCTACAACATGGCAAGGTGTTTGGAACAGACCTCCCCACCCCCTTGTAGGTCCCATTGTATACAATTTAGAGCAGCGTGCGTGCTGCTTAATTAGAGCAAGGGCTCCGACAGAAAGGCCTGGCGAAGGGGGATACATGTTGCCATGATAAATGCTGGGATCACAATGCAACTTTGTCAGTGTGTCAGCATCACTTTTTCACCTTGGGCGCTGAAATGTTTTGTGGGGCTTTTTGGATGCTTTGAGTGCTGTCCTCCTGTGTTGTGTGAGTGGTTGGAAGGTCCCTGTGGGTTGAGGTGTGTGTGTCATTTGGGTTAGGAAAAAAAGCCAGAAGCTTCAGCCTAAGGCCAAACAATTACAGTTGTTTGGTATTGATCCAAAACCCTCTTGCTGACCCATTTTATGTTCAGTTATGGAAACTGTCACATGTTGATTTTTTAAAGCCATAGTGTGTAACTTATGTTGCCTCCATGAGGAATTCTGAGTCATTACTACAACGCTGCCGGTACATCAACATGAGGTAAGCCTTTGGTGATCGCACATGGAATTTACACTTAATTTATTTTCTTAGCAGTATAAAATCAACAGCTGAAACATTTCTTTGGCTCTTTCTGGAACTTTTCTGAGATCCTGTGCCAGTGTCGGAGGGGTGGGGGGAGGCCGACACCAGTTTGTAAACGCTGCCATACTGAGAAATACTGAGAGAGTTTTGTGGAGCTGATAGGCTTAATCAACTCTGTGTCAACTTGTTTGGCAATAGCTTGAATGTCACCGACATTCATATATATGAAAAAGTTACACACTATTGCTTCAAAATTAATCCTATTATAGCTTCGGACTGACCGTTTTTTTTCACAATGCACAACTCAGACTTTGTATAGGCCTTGTGGATTTCATCTGTTATAAACAAGCGCCTTAACCCGGCTGATAGAAAGGCAGCGTGCGTGTGAGGGTGACTATATTTGGTGGAGGAGCGGCGAAGCAACAAGCTGTCTCTACCAGGCTACTCTCACAGTGGATAATTGACAGCACAGATTCTCTCGCCCTCACACTGCTAGCCTGCTGGCCACAATTCAACATGGGATACGCTCATTAACATGTCGAGGGGGTGCTGTCAGCCAAGTGTACTGGAGTGAACATTCGTACATTCAGTAGTATTTACAGATAGATAGATAGATAGATAGATAGATAGATAGATAGTCAGTCAGACAGACAGACAGACAGACAGCCAGACAGACAGACAGACATACATCCCTTTCATGCATGAATTATGATATCCTTAGTCTGGATTTTTTTCTCAAGTGATTTTATACTTCTTTAGGCATGAAAAGAAAAAATATAACTTAATTATTTTTAAACACACATTTTTCAGAGAGTTTTACACATGTCCACTCGGGTGGACTCCATGCGTTTTGACTTCTCAAATTTGCACTTATTTATTCAACAAAACAGTGAAACAAATTATATATTATCAGATAACTATAAAATGATATATATGTTCAATGCCTGTTCACATATATTAACATATTCCAATACTTCAATCTAATGCAAAAGTGTGGAATATTTTTTTCAATCAAAATGTTCTATGAAAATAACAGACAACTTTTTCCTTGATTCTCCAATTTCTCTTTTTCAGGTGTAATTCAGTAGTACAGCCTACTGACTTGTACATCACTTCATCAAAGCTAATTTAATATGAAAATTGGCATCATAGTGACACCAACTGTTTTACACATAATGGAATAATCTGGATTTTTTTTTTTTTTACACAAATACTTCAAGTTGCCTTCTAATAACATGAATCAATTGATTTAAAACCAAAAAGTTACAGCAAAGTAAGCTTTTTCAAGCACAACACATCTGCAATCATAGAAATGTATTGAAGTCGGTGATGCATGATGTCCAATTTATTGGACAGGTGATTAAACATAATTTCCTCCCAATGTAAAATCAATAATTGGAAATTTTAACAACTATATGACTCCTAAGATGTTACTTGATGTTGCCATATTTTTTTTGCCTGCCAGGCTCTCCTATTTTCGAAGTATTTACAGGATATTCCTGAGCTACACAACTTTTCTGCTCCCCGTCGACCATCTTGGTTTTGACTAATTGTGGCTGCTCTTACAATGGTTGGCCACTGGTTGGCAATGCATTGGATGACACACAAGAGTCCACTGTAGTGTCTGATATGCAACTAGGCGATCTACACCCATGCATATTCAAGAAAACGGCATTTGAATAGCTGTCCACTGTAGTGACCACTATGCATGAAAGGGATATATAGATATATAAATATAAATACAGGCAGACTTATTACAAAGTTGCAGGATTTCTTTGCCAGCCAGAATTGAGCTACTTTATGACATGCATCATATTTTAAAACTTTGTATACAGCCAATTTTAGGAATAACGTTGTCGTGCAAAGTGACATCCTTTGCAGTAGTCTCCAAAAATGTTGAGCTAATACTTCATATACTGAACACTGCTTCAGTAAATGTACCTACATTCCACCATTATAGAGATAAACAGCACAATACAGTCACAGGTTGCTATCTATAATGCTAATCTCTGTTAGCCTCTGGATGTAGCTATGCGAATGCAAATGCAAATGAGAAAGCCAAGCTGAAAAAAAGCCCCTGCAGTCATGGAGCTCTTATGTAAAAACAACACTGGACAAATAGTGCTGGTGAACTGGACAAAAACTGTGCAGCCATTCTGACACTGTAGGCTGGCGTGACTATAAACATAACCCTGTAGGCTCAAAAGGTCAAATAAAGTTCACTACAAAACAGCACCTTGTCTGACTCAATATGGACACATTTATATTTCTTATCTATCATGTATGTAAATATGTAGTCTTGCCTTTTACTAATGACAGAGCGCCATTGGCATTAATGTGTTTTTGTTTTTTTATTTTTCTGCTGACTGTGAGAATAAATCTTAATTGTGTACTCTTGTGCTTTTTAAACTTATACACTTTTGTATGTTTAGTAACTTCACATTCATTCACCATTTTTAAGTGCACATAAGAACACTGAGGCAGGCCATTTCAGTAGATACTTTGCCCAAGGTCAGAGGAGAACTATTTGTGTGGGATGAGCCAGCACATGACAACCGGCCTAGCAACGACCCGCACCCTCCCTTCACCTCTCTTATGAGCAGGGCAGTGTAAACCATGAAATGTATCTTATGAAGACCAGCAAGAAGAAGACGTCATCAAGCCAAGCCTAACATCTACGGCCAGCCTCTAACACAGTCAACCAATCAGAAATAATGTATTTGTTTCCATATAACACTATGTCCCACCATTTTGTCTTCAGTCTTACTGGGGAAGCTTTTTGAGAACCAGTAAGCTCCATGTTTCTGCTCACTCAATTTAGATAATAAACCTTTAAGCTTTGAAATAAATCTTCTACTTGTTTTTCCTTCTTCAACTCTGGTTAAAATAACATGAAATATTTTCCTAACAACTATCTGCCAAAGTTTGACTGAAATTATGGATAATGAGACACATTTCATCTTTCAAAATAAAACTCTAGATATATGTTAATTCCCAGGAGAGAAAACAAAGCTTTGAATAATCAACAATGCTTTTCCTTGTTTTTTTTGGCTTTAGATAATAAACCTTCCCTCAATCCAGATCCTTTATTCTATTATTTTAATCATCTGTAAAAATCATCTCACTGGTACAGCCATGCCAATAGTCACTGAGATGTGTGTGTGTGTGTGTGTGTGTGTGTGTGTGTGTGTGTGTGTGTGTGCCTATGCCTGTGCCTGTATGTGTGTGCAGTGCATGTGTCTAAGCTCCACCAAGAACAAATGGTGACCCTCCTTTATATTTTTCACCCCCAACCACGCCACTAGCACAAACGTCGGTTGGTTGTCATGGCACCGTGAAATGAAGAAAAAGTTTGACAAGCCACCCCACCCTTTGCAATACATTTTTAAAGCACTTATTGGCATTGCCTCAAAGGTAAGCGCCTTGCCTGCCACTCGCTCGCTCGCTGCCCTCCCCTTCAGCTGCTGTACAGCCACATCAGTGTCAGTGTGCCCGGGGTTCCCTGGAGGTAAGGAGGGGGGGAGCGGTTGGGACCCGGCTGGGACTCGGGAGCCTAATTGGGGCCCGAGGATGCCTTCCCCTCTGCCTGCTCCAGCTGCGGCACCGCCGGGCTGACGGCACACAGATCAAAACCCAGTGACTATAGCCCCAGTGCTGGGGTAAGAGGGGCCAGGCATGGTGGCCGCTCAGCATGCATGGCCAGAGGAGGGTGTCCGCTGTGCTGTCCTGCAGTCCATGCGTGTGAACTCTGACTGAAGCCCTCTAATACAGCTGCTCACTCATGTCTCTGTTTGAGCTAAAAGGCAAACGCAAAGATAAACAGTCGTGATGCATGTATGGAGCTTGTAATCCGTACCCCTGCAATTAAGTTTTGTATGGTATACCTCTACTGAATAAGTACAGCGGCACTGAAGCATTCAAAGGGTATTATACTGTATTTGGAAGAAAAAAAAGGTACCTATTTTTCTATACTGCGTAACTTCTGTTGCTTCCATGAGGAATTCGGAGTCATTACAACAACACTGTCGGAGCATTTACATGAGGTAAGCCCTCTGGGATCACGCATGGATTTTAAACCTTCTGCTGATAGCCCAGTTTTTTTCTGAGCATGAGAATCAATCACTGAAACATTTCTTGGGCACTTCTTGAGCTCCTGCGCCAGTGTCAGGGGGTGACACCTGTTTGTAAACGCTGCGATACTGATAAATACAGAGAGAGTTTTGTGAAGCTGATTGGCCTAAATTAACTTTGTGTCAAATCATTTGCCGATGGCTTTGAATATAACCGACATTAATTTATATGAAAAAGTTACGCAATATAGCTTCAACACAGATTCATCTTGAATGTTTGCCAACAAAAAGCTGGCACATCGCAGCGCTTCAGAGTGATTTTTATCACATCCTTGTTAACACTACCATGTGTAAAATACTACAAGTCTAGTATTTAAAAATCTAATAAGGCTGATGGGTTTTCCACTGCTGAAAGAAAACAGTATTGTAAGATACAACCGATATAAAATAAAAAAAACAACCTGCAAAATGAACTTTGGGTAATTGGAGCGCACACTTGTTTAAATGAGCCTGAGTCCCTGTTCAGATAGATAGCTTACTGCTGTTACAATTTATTTATCAAAGGTGAAGTAAGCAATTTATTTATGTTAATATAAGTGTTCAATCGCTCTTTATTCATACAGTGATCACTTATATAGTGTGCGCGTTTCATTAAGCCGATCTCTCAGTCACCCGCTCTGCGTGTAATCGGCAAAATAAACTTTTCTATGAACCCTTTTCTGATATCCAATCAGAAGAGAGAACGCTACAAACCGGCACCCGTCTCACTGCCGGTGCACACGCAGAGCGACAGATCGGTGAATGTTTATACGCCTACAATGGTGGAGCAGGTGAAAAGATTATGCTAGATAACTCGCTGCTTGAAGACCGCAGTACATTAATGTGGTGACGTGAAGGGACTGCTAACTACAGTCAGTGACAGGAAGTTAGCTAAACTGACCATTCCGCTTACTGAACCTTTAAGCATTCACTGCCTACTACATGCACAGAATAAATGTGTTGTATTTAGTGCACTTGGCCGCATCTTACTCCATTGCTTTACTGTATTTTTAACGGTATTTTGACGGTAGTTTCTCAGCACCATTATTTTATTTCCCTTTCTATTCTCCGTCTTAATAAACCTACATCTCCTGACAGCTCTGGTTACACATAAGAACTCTACCAATTTTGGGGAGAGGGTTAGGGCTATTTCACTCCCGCTGACTGCGTTGACTGGTTGCAACAACACAGTGAAATAAATACACGGCCGACGGAACGCCAGATTTACTTCCTTCCTTCTAAACTAGGTTGTGATAACCCCTGTGACACGACCGCAAGCAACCAAGCACTCTTGTTGCTGGGCTGCATTGTTCAAAATGTAACAAATATATGTTTTGATATCTTGAGAGTTTGAGAATTGACCGGTTGGGAACGCTTTATTTTAACTGCCCTCTATTTAGATGGAGTCAGTGATTCTTGAGAAAGCTTTTTGTCAAAATAAAATTTTTCGGAAAATCAGTGAATGTCTCCTCATGATCCGCCACCTGTTCGTACTGTGTGCGCTGTGTTTATACACAACCCAAGCCTGTCATTCACATACAGTTCACCCATAGTTGTAAACACATACAGTACATACTACATTTGTTATAATGGTTAAAGACCTACTTCACCGGTGGGAATATGAAGGTGTATTGAACTCTTAGATCCTATGTAGTATACATGTGAAAGATTTTTCGGCGAATCGGTTAATCCTAGCCTGAGAAAAGGCAGAAAGAGTGTTTTATGGTCTCACTGTCCAACCCTACATTTTCCCATGTGTGACATCATACATGTTAAAATGTAGGGTTAGGATTAACAGGACAGCTGGGCCAAGGGAAAACTGAGGGAAGACTGAGTAAAAAAGACAAACCTCATTCATTATATTATAAAAGCGATTTAATAATAATAGAACGACAGCTCTGTATGGGTGAAGTATTCCTTTAATATGAGGTATATTTATTTATGATGTTTATATGTATTGATGAATTCTTATTCCATACATGACAGCTAGGAAAACTCCATCTACTGTTGAAGGCAGCAATATGATGTGGCCCAACGATCATAGTATACTATACACATTCAGTATTTATATCAATAATGCAATTACGGCTATACTGTCATCCATCATTCATTAACTGCAGTTATAGCTGCATCACAGGCGTATACGTTCCAATGGCATTTTCAAATAACTAAATTAAAGTGTTTTATAAACCTTGTATTCTTTACATGCTACATATAGATGCTGCATAGGGGGCCTTACAGTAGAGTTACTAAATAGGAAAACCTTTAGCATAATTTATCGCAGGTATAACCTTGATTACTTCCCATGGTTCTTGCTGTATGGATTATTGGCTTCATAGTTAAAAGCCTGGTCTGGATCAATATAGAGCATTGATGGCATACATCATAATCCTGCTCACCTCTCCAAAAGACAAATCTATTGTTGTTGTTGTTGTTGCTTGGGACAGTGAGACAGTTACTGGGACACATTTGTCTTCGTAAAACACATTGGACCCACCTGAAACCTACGATCAATAAGACATAAAGCTGAAAAAAAATACATTTCAGCCGTGACTAAAATTAATTTATCGTCTGGCTCAACACCCAGCAGTTTCTCTTTTTTTAAATGGAGTCAGGCTAAGGCCTTCACTTACAGTGCATGATTATTGCACTTCCTGCGAGGCAGAGGGGGGGATGATTTATTTTTGTTTATTCAAACTAACAGTGTCAGTGCAGCAGCCTATGACAAACACGCAATTGAATTGCTATCGTGATAAACAAGTTACTGCTCAGACGGCTTTTATTTTTATTTTATTAAATCTGGCTAGGGAAACAAATATCAAGTGTTATGGTGAATTTCATTTCCATAACAGAGGTATGAATGAACTCAGCCTCACCCCGACAGATGCTTTCTCTATGCATTCCTTTCAATGCAGAGAGAAAATGTATCAGCTTAAACACTGAAACGGCCTATATTAACGTGGTTTAATACGATCTACTATATATGCACTCCTCATACAGTACAGTGTCTATAAGACATATCTCCCTATACCGATATCCTATTAAAATGAAAGTAAACAATGCCCTCAAATGATATCCCACCTGTGCTTGGAATTTGCATATTTCCCATTTATTTGACAATCATGGGTAACAATTCTCCTGGCCTATGGGCAAAGTCTTAAAAAAAATCTTGATATACTGTGTATATATTTCTACTGGCAGTAAATTAACGCTGACTCTAAATAAATCGAGGATTAAAATGAAATAGCAGGACACAAGGAGTTTTCTGAAGTGGAATCACCTGTATATTCATTCATCATCTGTAAATGAATTCTCTAAGATAAGGCATTGGATGAAAACAGGTTTTTCAGAGGATGTTGTCAATTTATTGACATATTTTCCACAAAACGTGTTCACCTGTAATAAAACAGCGTCAAGCCTCACTGATGTATGCAATTTCTATGGATTTTGTTGTACTAATTTATACAAAACTATTATGTTATCACATTTCTTTGTCAATTTCTATACTGACAAGTGCTACCTAAAATTATGAAATGCAAACAAACAATGCAAACCCACCACCGGACAACAGCGTCTATATTGAACAATTTGGGCAAAAGACTTTCCTTCATCCTCCACCCTCTGATCAGACAATGAGGAAGTGTGGTTGGAAGCGAACAGTCCCATACAGCTCTATATTTTAAGACACCTCTGTACCAAGCTGTTGGTTAGACACACCAAACAAACAAATGTGTTAGACTTGATCACTATATATAACTGTTCACTGTTCAAAAGTCGTTCAGCAGTAAGTGAACGCATCACTGAATAGAACAAGTTGTTTAAAAAAAGCAAACCATGCTTCTACAATGGTAAACATGATTAAAATAATGCATTTCACATTAACACTTAAAGAGGACCTATGATGCTTTTTGACTTTTATGACCTATAAACGTTGTTATGATGATTCATAGTCATGCTTAACCATACTAAATTATCAAATAATGACTTACATGCATTTCGACGTATTCCCTGCTGACCGTCTGGGGTGTCTGTGCCGAGCACTAAACACTATTCTAGCCAGTCGAGAAGTCACGTGTTCAAAGCGGTCTACCCTTTCATAATTCGTGACTTCACCACGCGGATGTTTCCATGTATGGTAATGCTGTCACTTCCCTGTTCGCGTCTGCCTCGCGCCCTTATAGGTCCATGCTCGCGCTTCCCGCCACTGAAAGTGTTCCGGAAGGAAGGTAACCAATCACAACGGAGTGGGGTTTGCAGGAGGGGGGGGGGAGGGTAGCGGAGATGGCCGATGCACAGGCGGAGGGAGCGGAGATTGCCGAAGCACACACACTCAAGTGTTGACAGGACGTGCTGGATCGCCAAAATAAGAGAAAGAGCTTCCCGAAAATCTACATAGTTTTTTGTGATGTGATTCGTGTCAGGTTGCTCTATAGCAGTGTAAAACAAGAAATTAAGACCAGAAAAGTAGTATAATAGGTCCTCTTTAAAGGTACAAGAAACATAAACTATGAACTGAAATAAACCATGTCTTTCCCGTTTGGCTTATTTATCACTTTACAATGTAAAAGAGAAAGTAAAGGCATCATTGCATTGATTGTGTTTTGATGCGTTTAACTTGTTTATCTAACACCAACCTGCTAAAAGGGCACTTGAGATGGTATTTTGCAAGTGGCTACAGTCTCGCATACTGTGTGTACATATAAATGTTCATCAATAGGCACTGTCCCTGTTTTAAATAAATACAAATGTAGACATCTTAACCGTTCAAAATCATTTTAGTATGTACAACAGAAAGTAAACGCATCACAGTTCAAAATATTTGTAGTAAAAAGAGTAAGTAAATGCATCACTGTTTAAACTTCAGGTCATCGGTACGACCATTAATTAACTACTAATGTGAACTATAATTACAACTATTTCCAAGCTGTTATCTTCACTTCCTGGAGATAGGGGGCTTGAATTGCATTGTGTTGTCTCAAAAGCTGAAAACAGTAAAACCCCACGACTATATTCCAATGTTTTATCATTATACAGATAAGTGTCAGACCCAAGTGTCCATGTGTTTGTTCAAAACTTTTTCCTTTTTACCATTTTCTTTCTTGTCTTATTCACTATGTACCTTACAGTTTAAAGCACACTATATCTACAATACATCAAAATACAAATCCATTTCAAATCCTGCAACTGGGCTTAATGACATGGCAAGCAGACATCTGAGAGAGCAGACATTATCATCCCGAGAGGACAAAAATGCTATTATAAACTGATTAGGTGGAGGGGGGAGCTGGATGGAAATCACTCTTGAATCTTCTTCTTCTTTTTTTTTTAACCATTAATTAGTGGTTCTGTCATTGCGGTTCACAATGCGGGGATGACTAATTCTTGGCGCTCTCTCCCACTGCTCTTCATGACCAGTTGGTACAGTGCTGTCACATTAGCATACGTATAGCTCTGACAGCAAAGAAAAAAAAAATCCCCATCACCCTATTAAGGTTGCTGGATTTCAATGCCGTGTGCTCTAGAACAGACTTCTCACTTCTGTCTCTACCAAAAACTAGACAACATGAAAGCACAAGGAAAGCTGCCTGTAATTGGTTGACTGTAAAAATGACTTACAGCAAGTTGTGTAAAAAACATACACTGGTACTGACTAGTGTGCACATATCCGTTTGCACTTCCACTGCCACACATGAGCAATGCCAAATTGTTGAATCAAACTCTATTTAAAAAAAATTATTTAAGGTTGGAATCTGTTGTTTCTCGTCCACACCGACGTAAACATTTCCCCGTGGACCTCGTCGGCTTAATCAAGCGTATATAAGGGTTTGTGAGTTGAGAAATCATTGCTTAAGCTTACTGCACCGCAATATCACTGCCGCCTCGATATCTCATGTCAGATTTTTTATTCACAGACAAAATCAATGAACTCCTGTTGAGAAGGTTGGGGATTTATTTGACCTTTTAGTCTTGGCTTTGACTTTGCCTAATTAAAAGTAGTTTTTCTTGTTTTCTAGGATGTGCATGCAATTTCAATTTTATAAATCTTTTTTTTTCTTCCTTTAAAGGTGAAGTCAGTGAAAATGCTTGTTGTAAAAATCACTTGTTGTCAAAATCAGTGAATATTTCCTCGCGATACGCTAACCCTCAGTACTGTGTGTGTTATGATCCTGCTTGGGCCTCAAGCCCTTGTGTTGTGTTTCCCTTTTACCCTTGTCTATGTGCTGGTCTTTTGCAGGGTTGGAGTCAGGTGTGCTGGAGTCAATCACCAGCATTCACAGCTGCCATCAATCATCAATCAACTGCTCTTCATATACCCGGCCCTACCTGCCAGACACTGCCAGATTGTAGATTCTGTTTCCACACAGTCAGTCCTCTCTCTAAGCTAACCTGTTTGCAGCTCCGCTTTTTGCATTTTTCCTGGCTAACTCCTGTCTTTTCTGCCACAGCTCTCCCGGCCTGACTCCAGCCACCAGCTCCAGCCCTCGCCCGACAGCACTTCCTCCCGGACCCCTCTGCCTGCCTGCTCTAGCCTGCTCACACTCAGCTCCCTGGACTTGCCCCGTTGCTCTCTCCCTGGAGCCCCATGACAGCCAGCTTCCCCCCGGATCACGGTCCTAACCCCCTGCTGGTTACTTCCAAAATAAATCTTCTTAAAACTGTTACTGTCTCCGCGCCTGTGTCCTCCTGATCCAGCCATTACAGTGTGTGCACGTCTCTGCCATCTGATCTGGCCATGGGTATGCATTGTGACTTAACAAGTGAAAGCCGATCATGATCCGCAATGCAAATAACTGTACATGATGCAAGAGTAAAGCAGACACTTGCCCTATGTAAATACACGGAGGACAAACTTCTTGAAGTGAGGGTGCATGGAGTGATATTATTAAAAGTGAACATGACAGGAGGCAGTTCTGAGCTTGGGAAAAAGGGAATGCTGTTCAGGTAGACACATGCCTCCTTAAAGCAGCATGGTGCACCCCATTTTTCTATCCTCCCAGCTTCCTTGCATACCGATCATAGAACTAATATATATTCCAATATCAAAATGGCTGATTTAATTACAGAGCGGTCCGCCCCTCTCTACACGCAGAACACATGCTGCGGTGGGTTGTCATGTTGCGCTGGGGGCCGCATGTAAATGCAACGCAATTATGCCCGCCACGGTGTCTACGGCAAGAAATTGAGTTTTGTGAGTCACCTAAGCCATCGCCGGAACGCATGCATCAAGTCAAGTCAGTGGAGTTTAACACTAGAGAGAGAAGGTATGTCATATGCAGTATATATTTCTGCAATGATTGACAGTCGCCATCTGACAAATCACTGCTTACAGCCGAACACCACTGCATACATTTTATATCTACTCCATACAAAATAGGGACAAGCTCGAGCTTCACTTTACGATGGGTATAACCGATACAACCAAATTTTGCCTAAGGGCCTCAATTTGGCCAGTGGCAAAATCAAACCACCCGTTAATATGTACCCTAATGTAATGTAATGTAATGAAACCTACCCTCAAGCATTATTGCAGCACACTACTAGCCACAAGGACTTTTACAAAACAGTCCATGGAGTTTGCAAAAATGTGAATGGGGTTTCATGCATTCAGTATGAGATTAACAGAGATTTGGAAGAGTTATAGAGTTAACTATAACGACTGTATAAGGTGATATTATGTTAATATAGTAACGCATGTACGTAACTTTAGTCTAGTTCTTATTGTCTTGTTCTGGTAATAACCTCCATATTACAAATCAATAAACAAAAAATATGGTCAATTAGGAGTGACTTTCTGTGTGTCAGTTGGATTTGATACCATATTTTCCAGTCAAGACACTGACTGGTGCCTGATCATTGTGACAGCAGTGTATGGGGGTGTGTGCTATGTGTATGTCCTGTGGGCCCCAATGTCCATTGCAATGCCCGCTGCTAGGTGAAAGAAGCAGCATACCTCTCTCCATCCTATAAAGGGACAGCTTTATAAGGAACAAGAGAGCTGTTTGAGCTGACAACCCCACAAATAAAACACTGTCTGTCGCCCCGAACCTTACACTACTTGTACGTCTCAATGTGCCACCAGCACCAAATCCCAATGACACTTTTTGGTTTAATATGTACGGCATACACACTGTAATACATCTGGTGGTAAAAGGAGATTTATGACACACAACAAGCTATTAAGGAGGCTGTATGTGGTGGTGGGGGTAATCAGGAGGGGGGAAATGGGCTGGAAATTCTCTTCTTCATGCCACATTGATTCATCCTTCAGTGAGAGAAACCTCCCCATTATGCACACCTCATCTAAAAAGGGCCCTAGGATGATGATAGCAGGCCCCCCCCCCCACACAGTACACTGATCCCAGGTCTGCCTGAGAGGTCAACACAGGTCCCGCCTGCAGCATCTGGACTCTCCTGAGGGGCTGCCACTACTGTTTGATCCATGGAGTGTTGATAATAATATGGCTGCATGAGCGAAGAGGGGCGGGGTGCACCGACGCACATCATGTCTCTGTGGGCAGGATAAGCAAAAGCCTGTCATACGATAACAGGGGTTTTGCATTGTGTTGTAGGCTATTGAATATGAAAATGTGCCTTTAACAAGATTATGTTTTGTGTTTTCTTTCTTGATTGAACAAAATAAACAGAATGCAGTTAAAAGCAGTTGGGTTGTTCATCAATACCACTAACTCAGTGATTACTTTGCCCAGTGGAAAAAGTCAGAACAGTCAGCCCCAGATCCCTTTAACATAATTGGTTGACTGCAGCAATATTTTTTCCCACAAATAGGGCAAGTTTGGGTTTCGAAGTGTACAGAAACGCATAGGTGTCAGCTTGTTGTCAAAATCAGTCCATTTTCTGTCCGTATACTGTGTGTGTGTGTGTGTGTGTGTGTGTGTGTGTGTTTGTATGTGTGCTGAAGACAATCTGGTGTTAATACACAGCCGAGGATCAGGATGTTACTGTCATATTTTAACCTCCCCCCTGTTATTACGTCTGTAAAACGAACGTCTTGCTGGGAAGATGAGTGTGGATCCAGCCCTTGCCATATTTCATTGACTCAATTTGCAGTATAATCTGAATAATAGCCGGAAGTAAATAAGCTTTTTCCATTTTTTGCTCAAATATGTAAGCCCTGTGGTTAAAGACCATTCTCTGTCCTCTCTTTGATTTGACATTTAATTGTATTATTTCTGCCAGTGGGTCTGGCAGTGGCAGTGATGGCAGGACGACATGGGGGGGGGGGGGGGGGGGCTGATACTGGCACAAAGTGGCCCTCCAGTGGCCAGAGCTCAAAGCAGGAGCAGCCGCCGCGGTCAAGGTTATGATGCAATGAAAGCCATTTGCCTCATTTTCCTTTCCGCTCGGGGGCCACTGTGGAACAATTTCAGTGCTGTGCTGCTTTGTCCCAGACCCCTCAATGTGTCATTTTAAATACCGCCTTTGAATCCAGATTGGTCAAAAAAATAAAAGTGACATCATCCACTGCTGCTGCCACGACCTCGGAGGACTAAACTGACGGACTGAGTTGATGATGTCACCATGATATCCATTTTTAGTCAAATAAGTACAAAATGATTCCCTGTTCGGAAGCTAATTCTGATGAAGTGTTGTGCCTTCATTTGATCTACTGCTTAATTTGTTCGTCTAGTTTCGGAGACATTTACTGCTTCAAAGTTTCTAATTAACTGGATACAGCAGAGGAAAAACAAAACCCTCTTCAAAGTGAGAATCTTTAATTAATACAAGAGAATTAGGGGAGAGGGACCAGGGGCCCTTATTGATCTCTCACCACTTTTAATTAACTAAGTGAGTTACTTTGGCTTCGTTTGTGACGTTCCTCACAGCAGCTTACAGCAAAGTACAGCAATACTGATAGTGGTCTTGATTTTAAGGTCAATCTTATATCTGCGGAATGTTAAAAGTATTTTAATTTCCAATCGTGTTCTGTTTGTTTGTTACTTACGGAAGAGGATTAGTACGGAGCCCCTAAAGGGACATGGAGGAAAAAAAAATTTTTGGTTGAGAAAAAAAAAAAAATCAAACTCGAGAATCTCGAGATCAAAGTCGAGATTCTTGAGTTTAAAGTCGAGATTCTCGACTTTGCCTTCAAAGCTCACTCACCGTCACCAATGGTCCATGCATCAAAGGCATATCAATTAATTTATGGGAAACCACACAACAGTGTCATGGAGGAGTACTTGGAGCATTCTCTCTCACACTAACACCAAACTACAACCTATTAGGCCTAAATCTAACGTTTATTATGCACATTGGAGAGAAAAGTGACAATGCTTCACTTAATTTTGGCGCACCATGGACAGAGAGCGAAGGTCTAATTGTCAATACACACACACACACACACACACACACACACACACACACACACACACACACACACACACACACACACAGGCCATATGAAATTCAACCGGATTATGCGAACTTTCTATTTTTCCTCACTTGGAGAGAGAAAAAGCTCTGTTCCTGTGCGCTCTGGCACTACTCCAGCTGTGCCCGGCATGAGCCTCAAACTGTGTCTTAATAGAAAAAATAACTGCAGGTCATATGACAACTAGCGATCGGACTAGGTTAGTAAAGCCTAATTCACCCTTTCAGTCTTTCCCAGGAAGAGATCGTGTGTGAATAAAACACAGAGTCTGCACTGGCGTATTTTTAATATAGCAGAACTTCCTTTGCTGTGCGCTGGGGAGAAACAGACACGCTGGTAACTGTTCTGCTCCAGATCTGCACATTGGACAGCGCCACGCGATCCTGACAGTTTTGCTGCAATTTAGTTAACATTTGTGATTTTTTGGGTGCAATAGATTAATAACATGTGCCGTCGGGTGAAGCCTCTTAGCAGAGGTGGAAAGAGTACAAAAATATTCTACTCAAGTAAAAGTATGATTACTTGGATGAAATTTTACTTAAGTAAAAGTAAAAGTACTGGTCTAAAAATCTACTGAAGTAAAAGTGAAAAAGTAGATGATTTAAAATGTACTTAAAGTACAAGTTACTAGTTACTTTTTAACAGCGGGAGTGGGCAGGGGTCTCTTCTGTGTAGGGCATTCTGTAGGCTATACAAGGGGATATAAATCTCAAACTATTTTTTTTTAATTAATGCAACAGTTTTACAAATTAAAGTGCACAAATTAAACAAATCACGTCACCACACATGTATGGATGTATACTGTGTCATTATACTTTAGATATGGAGCAAATTGTCTGTTAATGGGGGAATGGGAATGTAACCGGTCTACAGACCTAAACAGACTGCAGCTGCAGTTCTAATAATGTAATTGTGTACAATTGATCTAAACCATGGAAATTGCAAGGTTAGGCTGCTCGATTTTGACAAAAATCATAATCATGATTATTTTGATTGACATTGTGTAATCACAATTATTAGACAATTATTCATTGATTTAAGAACTGCAACATGCACTTATTTAACATTTGAAACCATGACTTTTGACTTTAAACATATCCTAATTGAACTGAAAACAAGGAAAATGCAAATAGGTGATAATATAATAAGTAAAACATATTTTTTATAATTAAATAAAATAAGTGTCAAAATCAAAATAAACCGTTGCAAATGTTGTTGATAGGGCACTTCTTTTGCTAGCAAGAATGTGAGGGCATATTTTAATGTATATCTCATGGAGCTGGCTGGATATGCAAGTTGCATTGTGTAGGCTACAGTGTTCTTAATTGATGGCAAGAGTCAAGGAGCTTTAAACTTCCTGTGTTTTTTATTCCATTATTGCTTGGTCATAGACCACTTGGATTTGACTTAAAGTGAGTAAACTAATTGGTTGTGATGTTTTGAGGTGCGGCTGGGTCGCATATGACTTTTTTTCTCTCTCTCTCATGGTCGCGCATGTCATCTGACTCGCGTGTCCGCGCATAACATATCTTGCACATTGTTTTAGTCTATTACTTTTACCTTTCTTCTCGAGCAAAGGCTGACTTTCTGCCGTCTTCTGATAGTTTTTCAAAGCTCCCGGCAACACGCACCGTCTCCATCCTACTCTGCACTGTTAAACTGAAAGCTAGGTGAGGGAGGGGCCGATCGCACGGCTGGATGAAAGGTTTGCTGCATTTAAAAGCCTTCACGTCTTCACGTGCGGTACAATGACAGTTTAACTAGGATTATTTTGTTTTAATGATAGAGGGAAGCAATGTTTGTGTTGTTATCATTTAGTCGCAATGATTATGTCGATCATTCTCTGTGTTAGTTTCCGGTATTGTGCCGTAAAAATAAAAGCCCCCCACGATATTTCTTTTCTTTTCTCTCCTTTCCCTATCTATTTTTTTTACTCAGTAACGCAGGTGATATAAAATGTAGCGAAGTACAATACTTCAAAATAAACATACTCAAAGTAAAAGTAAAAGTATAGGTTTTAAAAATCACTTAAAAAATTACAAGTACACGAAAAAACTACTCAATTACAGGAACGCGAGTAAATGTAATTCGCTACTTTACACCCCTGCCTCTTAGCTCTCTCGACCAGGGCCGGCGGTAGCCAGGGGCCAGGGTGGGCCGTGCCCACCCAAATGTGGGCTGTGCCCACCCAATCAAAAAAAAATTATATTTTTTATTTTTTATTTTTTAGGTGGAAGTCCAGACCCACTATCGGACGGACCTGTTCATTTGCTGTCCAAGAAAATGTCAAATAAAATTCAGACAATTAATTAATACTAAAGAATATACCATTACCATGCATTGCTTCTAATTGTATTATTGGGTGGGCAGGCCAGCCTGCGTCCAAGTTACCCACCCGCTTATAGTAGTCACTGGTCAGCAGAGCCGGCCCGAGGCATAAGCGAAATGAGCGGTTGCTTAGGGTCCCGACTGCCAGGGGGCCCCCCCAAATTTATTTTTTTATTTTGTTTTTTTTTTAGTTTGTGTGTTTGATATCAACATCATATTATGTAAATGTAAATTATCATACAATAAAAGGAATACAATGTTTTGGTTGATAGTTAATAGCTTAATAATTGAATCAGTTCATCTGGGAGGTAATCCGAGGTTAACTGATCACGTCACGTTCAAGTCCATGGCATGCACAGTTAGTATTGAGTTTATTTAAAAATATTTGAAAATGGGGCTGCCCTCAGTTGCCCATGCACTGTGTATAGTCTATAGCCTATTTCAGCCTCGTCTGTGGAAAAAAGATAACTGGACAACAGAGTTCTTCTGCTTCGTTCCTCTCACTGCATTTAAATGAATTCATTATATTACAGAAAAATATGTCCCGTAAAAGAAAAAGAGCACCAAGCCCATCCCAGAGGACCCTGCATAATATTTTTATATTATTTCAAATTTATATTTCTATGAAAAATCCATCCACACAAAATTCCTCAGATTTAGCCTCTTAATTTTCCTCTCAAAGTCCACCAGATTCATGCATTTCATTTTAAAAAGGTAAAAAAAAATCTCCCGGGGGGGCATACCCCCGGACCTCCCTAGCAGAGTTGTGACCTCGGCTGGCTACTATTTTCACCCATTGAAATTGGGCATTGGAGCCAATAGTGGAAATACTATATATCTATGTGTATAGTATATAGCTCTGGACTACCACCATCCAGGTTGCCCAGTCCCAAAGCTTTCTCTTCAATCAGCTCAGGCTGCCTACAGTTAATACTGCGATAAAAAAAGATACATTATGTTGTATATAATGTATATTATATGTTATTCATAAACATTTGGGAGAAAAAAAAATGCAAGAATCAAATCTCCCACACAGCAACACTCAAAGTTTATTTGCATATTGTGTTCTACACAATTCACAGTAAATGTGCCAAAAATCAGACGCAGAGATCTTACAAGGGCAAAAAATTTCGGCTTGCACGCTTTGCGCGCGCTCGCATCTTCGGTCTCTCTGCCCAGTGTGCCCACCTAAAATTTCTACAGGCCCACCCAAGTCTGACTGTCTAGAACCGGGCCTGCTCTCGACCGTATGCGAGGCAAAACAAATCAGGCGCTGTTTCTCCCCAGCGCACAGCAGAGGAATTTCTGCTATAATTAGAATTCACCAGTGCAGACTCTCCTCAAACTATTAGTTTAATTTAGTTTTTATAATCAGCGATCGATTGTTTCATTTGTACACAGAGACAAACATGTAGGCATGTAGCGGTGTGGCACATTTACGCACGAAAGCTTCCCTCAGAACGGAAGAGAAAAAAAATTGCTTTTTTATTTAAAGAATTACTCCCCCGGTGGAAACATGAAGGTTATACGATGTCTCACATTTTATGTAGTATAAATGTGAAAAAATAATTGAAATCGGTTCATCCTAGCCTAAGAAAAGGCAGAAAGAGTGTTTTTATGGTCTCTCTGCCTCCCTCTAGCTCAAATGTAATAAATCCTCCAACTCCAACAATGCACTGCGCTCGCTCCCAGCTTGCTGCCCCGCCCCCCTGTTTCCGTTTGGACTCGGAAGTAGGATCTGTTATGAAAGTGGTGTGGCGGGGGAATATTGTGTAAACATATCCCTGTGATACGTTATGTAATACTTATGTTTATCCCTCACATAATAGTTACATCATGACATGGTTTAATAAACAAAGCACAACAACCAACATGAATTTGAAGTTTTATTAGTCCAAAAAATAGAAACTGTACAAAAAATAAACGTGTAGCTATGTCAACAATAATCACAGCTCGTCCTGACTGTCCAATTCTTCTTGGTAGCCACGGTACTGTCCGTCTTGTGATGGATATGTTGTCCTGATGACCTGGACAACACACGTTGGCAAAACAAGGCGGTTGCCTCTGCCGAGTTTCTCGCCTTTCAAGATCCACTCCAGGAAGTGGCGGTAGGCGGTGAGCCGATACTGTCTAAGAAAGAAGTAGAATAACATTATCAAATAAGATCTTGTAGCTTGTGCCTTGAGTAGCATTACACGCACATCAAGCTAACGTAATGTAGCCTATGCTCTGCCAATAAGATTGGCTACTTTAGATAACTGCATTGTCTTGACTCCGGGACTCAAAACTGTATTGTAGCCAATGTGTTCACTTTTAAATAGCTTTGTTAGTAAAAAAAAAAAACCCACTTACTCTATGCTCAGACGTCCGTTTCTCCCGGCGGGCCTTGGCTGGCGTCTCCAATTGAGTTTCGGTGTCTGGAAGTACGTATCCAAAACATATCTGTTGAGATGAGCCATAAAGCCTGGGTGAGATGTGACACATATCGCCCCGTCCTCGCCAGATTCCGCCATTTCGTCCAGAAGAAACTGGCATCGTTGAAATTCGTTGCAGCACAGCGATTCTGTATTAGTGTCCATTGGCGAACAAAGCAAACAAGTACACCACCAATTCACCCCAGCTCGCTCCGGTTCTTCTGCAACAAGCGAGGCTGCCGCTGCTGCAGCCGCTGCAGCAGCAGCCTCCTCCTCCTCCTCTATTACTCTCAACTCTTCCTCGCTATATTCTGGCTCGAACAAATAGCCCTGAATGTCCGAATCCAACATTAGATTAAAAAAATCCAATTCGGCCATATCCAATAGCCATGGTCGTAGGTTTTTGTCTGTCTAGTTCTGTCGCTTAGCGGGGAAGAAACATGGCGGACCTTCTGTTTACATCTCGATAGGGAGGTCCCGCCTCCCTCATTCCTTATTGGTTGGCATACAAATGTGCGGAACTAGAGGGTCTGGTCTGTCTGTAGTCCTGGGCTCAACATAGCGGCATGGGGAATGACGTCATTCCCCATGCCGTTTTATAAAATGTGGGGTGTGGATATCAGGAAAGCTGGGCCATGGGAAGAGTGAGTCAAGACAAACCTCTTTCCTTACATATAAATAGCCATTTTATAATGATAGAACGCAGGTTCAATATGGGGGAAGTATTCCTTTAATTATTATTATTGTAGTCCAGACTGTGTTTTATTCACACGCGATCTCTTCCTGGGAAAGGCTGAAAGTGTGAATGCGGCTTTACTAACCTAGTCCGATCGCTAGTTTCGTCAGGCGGCACGACAAGCGTGCAGGGGCGGTCTTAACAATCTCGGGGCCCGTTTCAAGACCCTGTGGGGGCCCCCCACATTTTTTTTTGTATGAAAAATGCTTGTGCATGCTCCCCGCAAAAATAAAAAAGATTGTGGAAACCAGTTGGTTCATAGACGGATTATGAGATTTAAAGTAAAATGCAGCAATCTGATGCACTTTCAGAGGAAAATTTAGATTTAAATCAAATCTTGAGCTGCAGAAGGAACATTATTTTTCTTAAACAGGCAGCACTCTTTACTCTGCAACTGTAAGAACATTTCAGTAGATTGGTCTGCAGACCCATGTTATATGATGGAGGGGCCCATTGCAACAGATACAGGGTGGAAAGCTACTTTTTATGAACAGTATAGAATTTACACATATAAAGCTTATTCCTGTATGTGTGTGGGGGCCTTAGAGGCCCCTTATGAAGCCCATAAGACATATCTAATAATGCTTTTGTTTTGCACTTGCTTTTCTATTTTTCACCTGCTAGGGGCCATGATGATTTATTCCTATTCCTTTTTGGACCCTAAGCTGTTATTGACATGAGTGACTGAGCTCTTTGACAATGCGACATGTAAAGTTACTATCAGTATCTCTGGCTTAAGGCCCCCCTGAGCCCTTGGGCCCCTGGGCCTGGTTGCATGCAGTTTTCTTCTCAAAGTGCACCAGATTGATGAATTTTACCTTAAAAGGTTGCATTTTTTTCTTCCGGGGGAGCATTCCCCGAACCCCCTAGAAGGTCCAGGGTCCCCACCTCAGTCTCCCTATTTAGCCTACTGTGCAAACAGTGATGGTCCGGTTAGAACTGTAACCAACTCCAGTTGGGACGCTCATAGTGCTCCGTTATTTCTAAGTCTGAAGTTGTTAAGCATATATGATGTGAATACTCTTCAGATCGGCACTTTTGTTTTCCAGTTTCTCAATAATTTACTTCCTTCTTCTTTTAACAGTTTTTTTATAACCAGGTCACAGATCCATAGTCATCAGACCAGATCTGTAGATCTCCTTCCCCGTCAGTTTTACAGAACAAATCTTGGACAGTTTTCAATTAGGGATAGAGGTCCAGTCATTTGGAACAGTTTTCCTGTTACTCTACGTAAACACTCATCTTTAGTTACTTTCAAAAAACATCTTATAATGTACCTAATTTTAAAAGCTTACGATAATGTGTTAAACTGAATGTATGTTATATTGTCTTTTTGCTTGTTAGTTACATCTTTACATTGCTTTTTTACATGTACTTAGATGTATCTTCATTTTTGTAACATGACTTTGTAGTTTTATCTCTTTAATTTTATTTTTGTTTGTCTTTTCTTTTTTTTATTTATTTATTTATTTTTTACTTAATTTCTTTATTGTATTTTAATGTCAGGTGGACATCCTTCATAAGCCCTTCGGGGTTTCTTTTGTCCCACCCGTGCATTTATGTATTTCTATGCGCATCTTCTTGCCATTTTTTAATCTTGTTTATTTGCACAAATAAAACTAAACTAAACTAAACAGTAGCGGCAGTCAGCTGTAAGGACAGTGAACAGCCCCCCCCCCCCCCCCACCCCCCACTCGCACTAATGGCTGTAAATGGAGCGGACACGGAGGCTAAACATATAGCCGTTCTGCCAGCTACGCTCTCTATATCTTATATTCATGCATTAGGCCTGTGTTGGACCACTACAATAGAAATATAGAAATATAGGACCGGCAAAAGCGGATGCGCGCGCAGTACAACTTAGAGTATACCCACTTCTCCAGGCACCACTACACCACTGATTAGGGCCACACATGAAAAAAAAGTAAAAAAAAAAAAAAAGTTCTGACTTTATTCTCAGAATTCTGAGATTAAAGTCAGAACCTTTTTTTTTCATGTGTGGCCCTAATCCTCTTCCGTAGTTACTCCTTATGGTTACAATGTTTATTTTCTTTTCGTTTTGGTCGAAACTACGTTTCAAAAAATATTTTTTTATCCTTTTGGGTGAAATCAATTTTGTCACTCCATCCACACACACACACACACACACACACACACACACACGCGCACACACACACACACACACACACACACACACGCACACACACACACACACACACTTGCTGGCTTGAGTGATGGGGCTGCCACAAAGGTCTGCACCCCGAGCAGTTCTGGCTTGCCCATTGGCCCCTCGGCAGTGCCGGGGAGGAGACCTGGCACCTCTCCAGTTATCAGTCCACTCTACATACTGACTGCTCATGCCCGACTTCAACCTCCCTATGATTCCCAAGTTCATGTGCACTCAGCCACTGCCGCTCCCTGCCTCAACCCAAATTTAGATAGATAAAGTTTATGCTATTCAGCTGTACATCAAAAATGCATATTTGAATAAAATGTATTTCCCCTTGGGTCACAATATACAAGAACTGTATTAAAAAAAAGCACTATAGAAATGCTAATAGAAAATGTTATTAATATTCACATACAGTATGTAATATTGAACTTGAAGGAGTTCATAGCTAGCCTGGTCCAACCAGACCATCGTACTTCATTTCATTTGTACAGAATGTCTGGAAGTGCTGTGTCATGACGTGTGTCATGAGCCGGCTTTTGACGGTGCCGGCTTTTTGCGGGCCCATAAAAAAAAAACAAAAAAAAAACCTTTTTTTTTAAGCTGAATGTGGGGCCCCGATCTTCGAAGGCCCTGAACAATGCCATTCCAAAAAAAGAAATAATTGACTGGCTCATGATAGGCCCCTGACCCTTGCAAGGAGATCAGGGGCCTGCGCATGACTAAGGCATGTGTGCAGGAGAGTAAGCAGGAGCAAGCCGACATTGAATTGAACTGGTGGCGAAAATAAACACAGAGATGTTTCTATGGGGATATTTAGCTGTACAGATATAAGTGCTGGCAAAGCTAGAACAGTTTAAGACTCCACATCACTGTGGCAACACAACCTATCTATCAGCTCAGAAAGCGCAGAGAAAAGTCTGATAAATACATAAGAGTGATGGCCCCTGCAAGTTTCAGTAAGTTTAAAGAAGTGCCACACTGTTACTGTCTTTGAAATGCATTTAGACATTTTAAGGGGAAAACACATTGTATTTATTATTTCAACTATTGAGTTATTTGTAGAACAGCATGCTAGTGTAGGCCAACAAGATTTATTTTCTGAATTTTCAATGCTACTTTATTTTTATGTTTTAAATTGGGAAAGACATGTTCCAAAACGACCAATAACCTTTGTATTTAAAAATAAATCAAGCAAGTAGGCTAATAATAACCATTAATGAATTATAGGCTATCACATCACAGTAGGCCTATTGTCCACAATAATCACAGCCCCCCATCCATAAAGGAACTTTAAAAAGTTGAATTTGCACTTGTTGTGCATACACAAGTGTATGGTCTATTATTTGTATTTAGTGTGTCTGCATAGCATTGCACCAAAACAGTAGAAGTTTTCTTTAATTGTGTTTTGTACTGTCCGTAAAATTTTACCTGCACATAGCAAACACAATTGCACAACTGTAAGGTCAGTGTCTGTTGTATTTGTGCATTCAAATAAACAGTTGTTTATTTCTATAGTGCACATTGGCATCTTTGAGCAAAATACCCCCAACATTTTCGCCGCGCCTCCTGTGACCCTGGCCAGTGACCACCTTGACTAAGACATTTTCTGGGGGAAACACCGGTAAAAGTAATGATTTGGTCATTCCTCAAATACATGTATTGTGGAGTTGTCTGGCTCAGAGAGCCATGTGTATTGTAAGACCACCTTTCAGGGGGCCCATCAGGACTTTTTGTATAGGGGCCCAGAATTTGGTGCTACGCCCCTGTTTGGACGAGAAAGGTTTTAGGGGTCCATACTTTCGCGAGCAGATGCACTGGAACACAGACGGGTCGGAACTCGGAACTACCAAGTCGAAAATCTCCTTCTTCCGAGTATAAAGGAACGCAGCATTCAACTGAAACTGGAACGCGACTTCCGACGTCATCGTTCTCAGCCACTCGCTCTGTTCGCTGATTGGACGATTGTAGATTCTCCGGAGAAAGCTGGGAAATGCACTGTACACCCAGACTGACTACTGAAGGGAAAATGAAATTTGGCCGGAAGTAGGCGGGCGGGCGGAGCCAGGCTAGTTCATAGCAGCATATTAAAACAAATTGCACATCACCCAGATTCACAATTAGTGGATTCAGTGAGGTTTTATTCAGATTTTTTTATATACTTTATTATGAATTTGAATGTTTTATTTTTTATTTTATTTCAGACATATCAAAAACAATACAAAACTAAATGAAAAGCATAAAAATACAATAAACAAAATTTATGTTTAAATGACTTCACAAAAATAAAACAAATTATCTGTATTGATGTGATATGCCTGAAAAGGAGCAGGAAGAAGTATACACTTATTTAATCCTACCCCTTTTCCATAGTAAAAAAAATAAAAATATTTATTATATTCATTCTTCATATAATCTCTATACAATCTATCTATACAATTGGCAATACTATATTTGACATCTACGAACTATACATACATACAACTTAATATACTATGATTTTTTATATTTTATATATTTATACAATGCATATATCTATATTTATATACAATCAATATACCCATATGTACATAACTATACAATCAGCATATATATCCATATATATCAATGCAACCCATATATACATATACATATATATATGTATATATATATATATATATATATATATATATATATATATATATATATATATATATATATATATATATATATATATATATATATATATATATATAACTTGATATTCAACCAGGTCATTGAACTTTATGATACGGGAATGTAAAAACAGGAGGTTGGTGTGATCATAATATCCAGCTTTATTGATTATTCTTATGGCCCGTTTTTGTATTGTGACTAATGGTAGCAGTGAGCTTTTGTAAGTGGTCCCCCAGACCTCCACACAGTAATTTAAATAAGGTAAGATCATTGAGCAGTAAAGAATATGCAATGATTTTTGATCCAATATATGCTTTGCTTTACACAGGACTAAGATGCTTCGTAACAGTTTAGATTTAACATGTTTTATGTGAGGTTTCCAGCTGAGCTTATGGTCTATTGTCACACCAAGGAATTTATTTACATACACTCTTTCAATATTAACACCGTCAATCTTAACATTTACGTCATTATTTAAATTACAATTTCCAAACATCATGATTTTTGTTTTACTTAGATTCAATGACAATTTATTATTGTCAAACCACTTTTTTAATTTTCTCATTTCAGTTGTAATTAATAATAATAATAATAATAATAATAATAATAATAATAATAATAATAATAATAATAATAATAATAATAATAATTTATTTTTTTAGAATTAATGTTGTCTGTTCCCACTGATGACATTAATCTTTAACAAGACTTAAGAGTCTACAGCCACACTGCCTGACTAGCATCTATATGTAGACTAGAATGCTTTTAACTAAATTCTAATGGCAGCATGCCAACACGCTTTCAGTGATAATTGTAACACCATGTTCACCAGAGTGAAGTGTGTTAGCATGCTCACATGTATAACATTAAAGTACAGCTGAGGGTGATGGGAGCGCTTTATCACTTTGGGTGCATAGCAATATTTATTATTGGGATATATTTATTGTTGGCTTTGGTCTTTTGAAGGGATTTATATAATAAATGAGAAAGAAAAATAGGAAAAGTGACTGAATGGGGTAATATGTGATTTTCAGTAAAAGGTAATTGCCATCTCACTGGGATTCAAGATAAATAACAATACGGTGATACAGATAAATCCCATAACTCCCTGCAATTCTGGTGAAGAAAACTATTTGAAGCTGCTAAATTTCAGACAAAAATAGCATTTGGGATCATGTTTATCATGTCGCCCATGCCGAGATTCCTTCCTGCTGGAAATGATCACAGTTTCCCGGCATTTTTGTGGGTTTGGGGATATAATAACATTTTGTGGGTCAGTGAGTGAATACCGCAGGGCAGGGATCATGGCAATAATTTGTCATACAAATTGTCAGGGGAAAAAAACATCTCCTGCATCTGAATTGTAGGGTCAAACATTGTAAAGATGTTAACGATGGATGCAAAAAAAATACCAAAATATTGCCTTGAAAGTAGAATTGTCCAATATGCAGTAAATGTTCTTCTCCGGTGGTAGAGTTTCCGACATCTTGGTTAACAAGCTGAACATTTAAAAAATATACTATTTTAAAAACCATCGTCATACATAACAAACTAAATACCTACGTGTCTACCACGCTGGTAGCCAAAACTAACTTAGATATGATTAGGAGCTGCATTCCATGAAAAACTTAATTGAGTAAACAGCAATCAGGAAACAATGAAAAGCACCCAACATGGCAGGCATTACTCATTGATTAGCCCAAGTAGCAGTTTCATAATGGGTCCAGTGATATCTGATATGCAAACCCACTCTCTAATAAGCCCACCAACTGTAGGAGAGTCCATAAATACTGGCCACAGCACTCAGCTGTGCATTACTAATTCAAGCTTTGGAAACAGACCAGGCAGATCTGGGTAATGTCTCATCTGACTTATTCCTTGCACATACTTTCTTATTGTATGGGATAAGGTCAAAGGATTTTACTTTTTTTATGTTACTCCTTTTTGGTTTCTAACTGCCAGTATATAGTTAAATAATTGGGTTCATTCTATACATATATATTTAGACTAAAGTTCAAAAGTTTGGAATCACTTGTTAAATACATGTGTTCTTCTCTCTTCGTGGATTTGAGAGTCACTAAATGTATTACTCTGATTTAAAATTGTTTTAGCCCCCACAGCAAGAAAAATTATGTCTCTCATAATCGCAAACTATTCCTTTAAACATATTATAAAGAGGAGTATGTAGCTGCAATTGTGAGATAGGATGTCAGTATAACAGTAATCACCTTACATTACCAACAGCACAAAATACTGCTGTATGCTGACGACATTTTAATCTACCTCGACTCCCCAAGACAATCAATTCCCAAATTGATAAAGCGAATCAAAAAGTATGGTTCCTTCTATTGCTATAAAATAATGTAGTCAAAGAGTGACGACATGGAACTTAGTAGATCATGAATGTTAGATCCATACATTTCACACCCATTGTGTTGGTCCCCAGCAGGCTTTTCTTATTTAGGTATGAAAGTATCTTCATGCTTAAAAGATCTTTCCATAAAAAATCACCTTTTATAGGTGATGCAGCCTACCTCTATCCTTTGTAGGCTTTATTGAAATCTACTAATGAGTTTAATGTACTGTATGTTTTCAGAGGTATTGTTGATTCTGTATACTTGTGTGTGTTGGGGTTGTGGCATGTGAACGGTTATAAGGCTCTGTGTTTTTTCTCTTGCTCGAGCCATGAAAGGAAAAAAGGTTCAATGTATACTATCACTAAGAACACTGTATCTTGAAACTGCCCACAGACACAGAGGGCTCCATCATTATACGAGCTGAGGTACAGTATATGATAACCTCTCCGTGCTCTGCCTGACCCTCTCTGCTCCCTAGATTGGTTATTGATCCTGCTTTCTTTACGCATATTGCCACACACACTTTCTCTCCTAGCCCCGGCCTTTTTTTGTGGAGACGCTCGGGCCGTATCTTGTTGCACGAAAAATGCTGAGCTTGATGATGAGCTTCATCTGCTCCAGCTCGTCCACCCCCATAAATAATGATCATTTCAGAACACGCCGTCAATTTGGCTCTGCGGAGCAATATTTCGAAAGCATTTATTTTTCCAATTCAAGAGATCCTCATATTTCATTACCTGAAGCAGCCAGACATGTGACTGTAATCCACGGCACATAGAGACTCAATCAATACACATGATAAAGAGACTCTAATCAATCAATAGCACTTTTCTTCACCATCAATCAGATTAGAGGAGTGGTATCTGATGGATTGAGGATATCTTTTTCTTATGCGTTCTCTCATTTTTAAACATTTCACAAAGAGGGTGAACACAGAGTACAAAGTAAACACTAAATACACACTAGATACTACATTCATGAGGATCACAATGTGCAGTTTTTGTTTCTCTTAGCCGTAGCCTGTGGTGTTGTTGTATAACACTTGATTGCAAGGCGGGTAACATACCATTTTAACATTTTAAACGTTAATCATAACACAGTGTCTTTATTATCACCCACCAGCAACAATCAAGTGTTAACATTTAATGGACTGTATAGCTCTATTGTACTCTCTCCCTCTAATGATTGTGTCTGTACCACGAGATTAAATGTGTGGGAGTATTCTTGCATCTCAATTATCGCCCCACTGCACTGTAGCATTCATTGGGATAGGAGAGGAAATAGATGGTGATTTGATTTTCAGGTGGATTGTTCTGTTCTTCTGGCAAACTGAAAAGAAGATCTTCAGTGTGTAATCAGTGAAGGTCTCCGACGGTACGTAGCTAGACCAGTGCTGGGCGATTAATTGATTTTAAATCAAAATTGGTATTCATTTGTTAGGACGTTGTTAAAAAATTAACATCGCTTAAATCAATTTTTTCCCTTTTACTAGGTTTAAATACAGTAGACAAGATCAAGAAACCGCCCGTCACCCTTGTTGTGTGGAAATTTCTCGGGCTCGCATCTTCTGACAATGAGCAAACCACTGCCCGCTGTAAAGTATGTCTGAAGGCAGTAGCAATTAAAGCCACTACGAGTAAGTCGGCACGTTGGCGACACCTTTGAACAAAAGCGGTAGTATTATTACGACGCCAGCTGTTGTGAAGCTGTTTTCTAGCTCGTGCAGGGAGTGCAAGATTCAAATAATCAGGAAGCAATATGGTGCGTGGCGTGTCCGTGTGTTGAAAGTGTGAGGGCACCGGACTCTTTTCGGCTCCGTGAGTCTATGGGTGACACAGCATCAACTAATGCCAGTAAGTGCTAAACACACCTGATTGCAATGAGTTGATGCATTGTCACCTCTCACGGAGCTGAACGAGTCCCCGTGTCCTCACACAAAGCGAATGAACGAGAGATGGCAGTTAGTTAGTATGGATCACGATGAGGTAATGTGTTTATGTTGTAAATAATGACTATTTCCGATGAATAATGGTCATCTGATGATGCTGGTGAGGCAAAGTAAACTTTGTTTTAGTAGGCTACCGCTCATTCATTTAGGAGTAAACACTGCAGTCTAGTTTCGCTGCGTGAAATTGTGTATACGTTGCTTGGCAACGCCCTCCCGCCCGACTATCACTCTCCCTTTTAGCTTTTCTTCATTGCATTTTCTTTTTTTTCTTTTATGGTTCAGCCCCGTTATCAGTCATTATGACGACAAACAACTGTCTCAAACAAGGCTCCCGCTCCCCCTCCCTCACCTGGAGGGATAGGCTTCTCAATTCACGTTCCTGCGCCACGCTGAAATCTGTGACCAATACGGATATGTGACCATAGAGCATGCACGCGTGAACCGAAAATCGGACTAGGTGTACGACCAGATCAAATGCAGTAATAAAAACTATTTAAAAACGTCTTTCTTTGCACTGATGGTCTGGTTTGCTGTTAAAGGTAATTTATGATTATCAGAGGAAACATGAGGCTGTTTAAAAGATATTTAAATGTTACTCGTAGCCGCTTTAAAGGCAGCGCCAAGACTAACCTATTTCAACATCTCAAACAGAGACACTCATCCGAGTGGGAGTAATGTGTTGCTCTGTGAGCTGCTTCTGCACAAGACATCTATAACGTTAACCCTAAAATACCAACTACAAAGCAGGTAACAGAGGCAAAGTACCCAATAGACTAAAACAAGAAAGGGCCCAAGTGGAAACACACTTCATTGTATTAATTTGTCTGTGTTTAGGAGAATAGAGGACCTTTTATTTATTTTTGTATTTGGTGAGTTAGGTTGGCACTTTTAATTCCAACAGCGGAATTCATCTTTGTTTGATCAAGAGTAACGTTGAATATGTTTGGTTTGGTTGAAGCTACAGTTGCACTATATTCGTTATTGGGAAATAAAAAACTGTTTTTTTTAGTTTAAAAAAACAGTGCCATATTGCCCAACCCTAAGCTGGTCTTCGATGAAGCAACGGAAAAATGTATAATGTGTGATTGTAGAAGAGGCAGGTCTTGTCCTTAAACCTCTCTGGAGCTTTTTCAGAGGAGCACCAATGTGTGGATGGGAACAGCAGTGGTTAGGTCTTTGGATATGCTTCATATGCTCTGATAATGAGTGAACACACACTAGTGAGGGCTATGTTATCACCTTGCAAATGTGGGCGTTTTCTGTGCTTTCCGTTTGGAGCGAGGATAGTCGTATATCATTCAGCCATCCCCTCTGACAGGCAGCCAGCTGTGTCCATGTCAGTATTCTGTCAGAACAGCAGTGCTCTTCAATCAATCATCTGATTACCCATTCCAACATTTCCAAGATGAAAATGAAGCAGGGAATTAGATTAGAATTGGCGACTCCCGTAGAATTAGCAAGCCTTCGAAGGGGCCCTTGGGGGCTCTGCCACTGGCCTGGGATCACTGGCTTTTTGCAAAAACATAATTGGGCTGCTGTGACACTTCACGGTGGCCCCCCCTCTGCTTGTTGGCGTCCGTGATGAAGCGAAGCCTTGCCTTGTTGTCTTTTGCTGTCGTACAACAAAAATCAATGATTCGTAAACAGGGCTCAGTGACCCGCAGCACAGCAGTCGGCGCTGGATGTCAGATAGGCACCCCTGCCACCACGTTCAATGTGATTATACACAGCCAAATGAACACTGAAGTCATTGACTTCAATGAGAATGTGGGACATGAAACACACTCTCAGGAGCCTTGACATTGTTCAGTAATACCTTGATCTTCCCGTTTGCAACCTTTGGTAACACACGGGCGGTGAGACACCCAGACCCCTAAAGGGTAAATGATGATAGCACAGTGTGGAATTCCATACTGAGCAGCCGCTGTGCCTCCTTCTCTCCTAACACTGACTCTCAAAAGTCCTTTGCGAGTCCTAACTTACCATAACTGACAGACCTGTGCACACACACACACACACACACACACACACACACACACACACACACACACACACACACATACACACACACACACACGCTCTCTCTCTCTCTCTCCCCCTGGAGGAGTAGGGGTCTGGCAAATGCTGCTCTACGTTGAAAGGGATTAGACAGATTTGTAAGTGCTCAAGCTGACTTCATCATGTCAGGGCTGCGGTAGGACTCCTTTTTTAAGAAAAGCTTGGGCAGCTTTATTTTCCGCCTTGCCTTTCTGTGCTGTCCTGCTGAGGCTAATGTCAGGCTGAGAAGCATGCTTTCAAAACCCAGAATACCTCCTGGCCCTGGCAATTGTTCCGCTGCCAGACAGCTGTATGCGCTGTCATTGGTGGATTATTTTCTCTCGGGGTTAGGATGTTTTTAAGACACTTTTCCAGCCTTAAAGTGGCTGCTGCGCACAGTGGAAATGGTCTGTTCAGTTCTGACTGTCCCTCCCTGGGGAACTTGGCGATCACTTACACTCGTAGCAATTTTTCAATTCTGCGCAGCCTTAAAATAGTTGTCAAACGCGAGCATTGAAAATTCCACTGTTCCCAGAAGAAATGCAGGGTGTTATGAATAAAGGACAAATATATAATCTATATTACAGCTGCAAAATGCGAGAAATACTCTTGACTGAAGCGGTCTGGTCTGCATCGAGCCTAAATCAAATGATTATATGTGCGCCGAGAAAAGCTATTTGTTTCCCATCTCTCTAATGGTCCTCCCCATGGCTCTTTTCCAGCCCTGTGATCACAACCTTCAATTTCATACATGGTTCTCTACGACGGCACAGGTTGTATGAATAGCACGAGTCGGGCACATCCCATGCATCCAGCTTTTCATTATTCATTGTTCTCATTTTCCGCAAGAGATTAATTTCTTTCAGGAAGTCATCTAGAAAGCATTGAATGCCTATTGCCTGCTGGCCAGCGCGAGAGGGGGGTTGTGGGAAACCGCACAGACTGGGGATATGGAAATCTAGCAAATAGAGCTGACAAAAAAGGAGGTGCCTCTATACAAATTGCCTGCATTTTCCAGTGATAAGAATCACAGCATGTTTTTTTTTGTTGACCATGGTTGTTCATGTATATATGGAGAGATATCTGTGCACCCTTATACCTGATTTACCTCATTCCCACTTTTCATTCTCCCACAGAAAATAAACAAATATTTGTGTTTTTATGAAAAGAAAACTAAATGGGGCTGGTAATAATAATATATTGGCTTAGTCAGCAGGCTCATTTTGGTATCGCCTCTAGATAGCTAAATAGCATTAGGCTGATTTGCTACTAGTGCATGCTTGCAAAAAGTCGAGTGTTGAATTTACTCCCACACAGTCAATTTCAACACTTTTTCCAGGTTTATATAGGTCCAGATTTAGAATTAAATTAACACTTTCAAAATAGTTAAATATTTAACACTGTACCAGAGTTCCTTCTTGCAAAACAGAGTTAAAGTAACACTGAGGGATTTAACAAGCAACACTGTCTGTAGTTAATTTCTGTTTTTATTTACTATTTAGTCGTGTTATTTTTGCTCTCTAAAGTGTCAAGCTATTACACTGAACATTTTTAATATCCAAATCTAATATTTATATGGGCTATATTTATATATATATATATATATATATATATATATATATATATATATATATATATAACAATGATTCCAGTAAATAAAGCAATTTTCGAAGAAAATAATATGTATTTTTTGTGTTTCATGAAAGCAGTAATTATAATGTACACACTTTCATCTGCAACATTGTATGAGCAGTTTGGCTCTCAAGTCTCTGACTGTGGCTGAGTCCTTCAATTCCCCACATCAATGTTATCACACTATTGTCTACAGAAATGTCTAAACATTTAGTAAATCAGCACAAATTCAACACTAAATGTGCTTTGAAAAGTTAATCAAATGCCCCAAGGGAGCGGTTTGCCTGGCATGGGATGAGATGCATATCCATGGTGATGTAGAAGCTGTCATTCTTGCTCTTCTTCTGACACCCAACAGCAAGGAGGTATGGCTGCCGACCTGCTCCTCCAAACTGCAGCAGCACTAGGGTTGAGATAAGCAAACTGAACATTAGACATAATAATAATGTGCAGCCACAGAGATAACTATGTGTTGCTTACAAGGTGAAAAGACAAATTATGAGAATCACCTTAATCATATAATTACCCAATGAAAAGACTGCAGGTTTCTCAACTGCATCAGATGCACTAACTGCTAGAGACTTCAGCCGTGGTGTTGGTGGAAGGAGATGTATCAGCAACAAGGAGGACATTTATTGGTCGTAGGCTGAGGACAAAGAATCACATGATATAACTGGAAAGTGTTCAAACTTCATTGATAATGTTTGAGTTGATTTTAGTTAAGACTGAGGGTTAGCTAGTTACCAGTGTAAGCTATACCACAGACTCCTAAACATGGCATTGCAAAGAGTGTATTCTCTGTAGATGTTTCACAATTAAGACTGCAGTTCATAGCAACAATTTATAATTGTTTCAGTAATTTTAATCTAATTGTACTTACCCTGTCAATTGCACGAGGAGAGAAGATTGGCACTGACTTGTATTCTTGTCTCCAAATGAAGTGGTGAAATGAAGGGGAGGAGCTTAACTCTGAGAAATAACCCCAACACTGAACACTAATCAAAACAAAACATGTTGAAGTAATACTTGGGGAGTTGAAATCAACTTGGAAATGTTTAACCCCAACATTTCAACAGTCCAGTTTTTGCTGTGTACAGTAAGACTGATGCAATATGAGGACATGCAGTCCAGTAAACAAGACAAGAATAGAGCAGCACGCGTCAATGTGACAGTTCTATTCAAATAACCCATGACTCATATCATTGTATAATCAATGGCACCTCATTATAGTATAAAGACATGTCTGGGCACAAATGTTAATGAGTCGTGCTGCTGAGGTTGCCTAATTGGTTTAAGTGGCCTGGGGGTTACAAGGAGCTAAACTGATAATATTTACAAGGTTGGAGATCTGCTCCTTGCGGTCGATGGCTGGCCCATCTGCCCATCCCCCAAGGTCCGTAACCTGGGTGTGATTTTTGGACTCCACCCTTAACTCCCACATGAAAATCATTACGAAATCTGTCATTCATTCTAAAAAAAAACATCTGGGGACCTCACTCCCTGACCTTGTGTCAGAAACCCTAATCAACAACTTCATTACCCCCCTCTTTGACTACTGTAATGTAATGGAGTATACTTACTAATGCCCTGAACGGATTCCAGTACATCCAAAACTGGGCTGCCATGGTCCGCACATCACCCCTCTCCATTTCATAGCCCCAATATACATCTCTATACCTCTCTTTTCCAAAAACACCTGCCAGGGGTCACCTAAAAACCACAGGATCCATTTTGTCTATCAGTCTCCAGTGATCCCGAGTTTTTTGCAATTTGAAAAAAGCTGTCTGATGTTTCTGTGGAAACTGCAAGTGTAAATATGAGTATTTCAGAGTAGAACAGTCTGTCAAAATTGAGTCTCTATTGACCTTACTTACCTCCCCCCTTGACTACACACACATACACACACACACACACACACACACACACACACACACACACACACACACACACGTCTATATGTTATTATCAGGACACTTTTACCCAAACAGCTTTTTTTGCACTGCATTAGAGGAACACCCCTTTCAACTTTCTCTACAATGAAGTTCTCAATATTAAAAAATATATTTTGAGCCATACAACAAAAACTTCAGTTCAGATATTGAATGCACACAATGCAAGGCAAGTGTATGTATACAGCGCATTTCATACACAGAGTCAAAAACATAGATAGTCAGGTAAATATGAACTAGACTATGGACCTTTAAAAAAAGGCATTTACACCTATAGCAGAGCGGCCAAGTCTCACGCTTTGGCCGTGAGACACACGCTTATCAACCAGTTCACACGCTCACACGCCACACCTCCAAGTTCCGTGACATCCTCTTTCTGCCATGCTTTCTGCACGCGCGGTTTCTTTATAGGTCCATGGCCGTGTGCAGCCCGTAGCGGCAGCAGCCACTTGGCAAACCACCACGGCCACGCCCCCCTGCGTTACAATACAAAACTAATAAAAGACCGCCGCCTCCCAGTCCCGCCCTTTGTTCAAATGATATGGAAAATTAATGACAACAAGGACGCCGGTATTAAATGAACAAAGAGGTAAGAACACCTTAATTCAAATCAGTCACTTCACTTGATATATTCAAGCTTGTTTTGCATTATGTTATTGGGCTGGTTGACACACCAACACATTTTTGTTCTAAAATGTTGTCAACATTAATTGAATGAATGTTTTGAGTAACTAAGCTTAGAGGTTACTGTGGGAAAATATGTTCTGAGAAGACATCAAGTGTCATAGATTTAATATAATAATGGTGAATTGAAATTGGATAATTGGATAACCCATACAATGTTGAATACATATAGAATAATTACCTTTATTACAGTTTAACCAAATGTTTTAACAATAGGCTACCGGAGATATTTGAAAGCTCTACACATGCATTGTAGGCTATTCAATTAAATTTGTGTCAGCGAAACCGTGAATGTTCTCTTTTACTTTACATAAAAATGAATGCAGAAAAGGCACACATTGCTTCATAAAAATTCACCAGAATGCAGGAAATTAAGTGTTTAATGCTCAAAATTTTCTGGGGGGGGACCCCAGACCCCCACTTACAATATGTCCACACCCAATGTTTAATTAAAACCTGTCCTACGACTTTGCAATTCATGAATTCGTATATTTTAATAAGATTGTTGATGTTTTATCACATTTTCCAATTGTCTTTTATTTCTGATTTATTATGAACAATATGTAAACTTGCAGGACACGAGCAAAAATTATTGGGTGGGAAAGAGGACACGGTTTTGGGTTCCTCGCCCAAAACATCTCACTCCAAACTTTTGGTGAAACTTGGCAGCCCTGCCTATAGAAACAATCATCGGGACACTCAACCTGTCCTGCCAATCCAAAATGTCCAGCTAGTGTTGGTGCATATTCATAATGTCCCCTTTAATACGCAAACAAAAAATACACAACACGAACACACACGATGGGTTGGTGGAACAGATGCGGGCTGTTTCCATGTTCCTATGTGTCAAAGAATCGTTGTAGCAAAAGTGATACGGTGACTCGCAGGTAACTGATAGCCCTCGAGTTAGCCCAGCTTCTGGTCTGGGAACTAGACAACAGCTTGGCTCTGATATCAATCAAAGTCACATTGAAAACAATCAGCTGCTATGATACACTGCACCGCGCAGACCGCAGGAGAGATCACTGGAAGAGGCTACACTGACATGACGCTGGTATCAAGACGTGGTGTGGCGGGGGGGGGGGGGGGGGGGGGGTATCCATTATCGCATCTCCACCTTCAGAGGATGTCACCTGCCATGTTACACTACTCAGGGTATTGATCATTCTGCAGCACATTTAGAAAGACACTCCAACCAAGGTGACACCAGAAGAAAACCACCAGAGAGAGGGTAAAGGACCTAATCATCTTATCCCCCCCCCCTCACAAATGAGCTCTTAGATGAGTTAATTTAATCCCTGGACTAAACAAATTAGGGTTGGGATGTATCATGTTCTATGCCAAGTCTGAATGGCCTGGTCTGCTGGTGAAGCGCCATGTGAGAATGGGAGAGTCCCTCAGCACTGGCTCACAAAATGAAATCCACAGTAGAAGAGGGTAAGTTACTGTCTCATCCATTAGCACTCACAGCTCCATCTAAATGGATACACTACGGACAGGGATTTCCTGGCAACCAGTGTCTGAGAGTCTGTGTACACACACACTCACTCTGTGCTTGTTTTGTTCAATGAGAAACTGCAGATAGCCAAAAGATTCGATTACTAAGAGGTAATTTGCTGTATCAATGGGACTGGAACAACCTAAGACTGCAAGTTAGATAATGTGTAGTTTTGTTTTAAAGACTCTCTCTTACAAAATGTATGTTGCTTATTACATTCTATGTTAACGTATTACAATCTTGGCCTACCCAACAGTCTCTTTTTTTTGGCTGACCCCTAAACCATGCTTTTCATATTTAAAAAAAGTTAACTTAGAAAAAAACAGTCGAAAGTAAAGGTTGGTTGAAATGTCTGCTGGAATAGTTCATTAATGTGTAAATGACAAATTGGAAAATTGACCTAAAAGCTGGCTCAATACTTCCATCCAAACACCTAAATATACATTTTCATTAAGCATATTGATTTGACAGCAGCAAATATAGTGCCCTAAGAAGTGTGCTTATTTTAATGTAATGCCTAGGCCTCTGAGTGACTCAGGAGTGGGGCACAAACATAAGAGCTAAGAGGTTAACAATCAAAATGTGTATGGACCGGAACTGCTGAGGAAAAAGGATGAGTGGGCAACATGAATAAATAAGAAGATAAGTGAAAGGAAAAATATCCTTCATTAGTCTTCAGCTAAAATAATTTATTGGTAACACTTTATAATAACTATCCGTTGTAACTTGTTAATAGATCATTAGTAAACTCTTAATTAATGATTATTAATGATTTGTTAAGTGTTTGTTAGCAGTTTGTTAAGGATTTATAACAATGGTAGATAGTTAATAGCTTAATAATTGAATCAGTTCATCTGGGAGGTAATCCGAGATACCGACGAGGCTGAAATAGGCTATAGACTATACACAGTGCATGGGCAACTGAGGGCAGCCCCATTTTCAAATATTTTTAAATAAACTCAATACACACTGTGCATCCCATGGACTTGAACGTGACGTGATCAGTTAATCTCGGATTACCTCCCAGATGAACTGATTCAATTATTAAGCTATTAACTATCTACCATTGTTATACATCCTTAACAAACTGCTAACAAACACTTAACAAATCATTAATAATCATTAATTAAGAGTTTACTAATGATCTATTAACGAGTTACAACGGTAGTTATTATAAAGTGTTACCAATTTATTATATAAAATGTAGGTCACAGTCTAATCTGAAATAACAGTCCAGCCTCAAACAAAACATAAACCTACCAGGCCAAAACTGAGGCCAACTCACACCGAGTAGTGCCTAGGGGTACCACCACTCACCTCAAGTGCCTCACATCAATCTTCACTGCAATAGAAAACTGGTGAAAAACATGCTGTATCCCAGTGCTTTCACTCACACGCAAGTGAAGAGACCTCACCATGGGCACCAAGCTCGAGCCTAAAGAAAAATATATACAGAATTAGTCAATAAACAAAATTATAAAACAATTAACAAATGTTTAACCCCAGTTGGTTCGGTAAACCCACAATCGTTAACTATGATAGTATTGTAAATAATGTAAACAAACTATTTAAATTAAAGTCGGAATTCCTAGTAACTACTTGTAGACCCGGAGCATACATCTACCCGACTTTGAGTTTCGGAAATCGGAATTACAACTGTACGATTTCCACATCCACTTGTATGGAACGCAGCACAAGGTGTTTCTGGTGTGCTTTACATCCTAATAGAAATGGATTGAGCATTAAAAAACAGGGCTGGAATACCATATAAATAAGATAAAAATGAAACATTATTGATAAAAGAGGCAAATGATTGTAATACAATAAAATAAATTTTATAGAAAACATCAAAATAGAATACATTTTGTTAGAAAATCTCCACGCTCGGCTTGTTTGATTTTTTCCCGAAGATTTGAACACATTTTAAAACCAAAGTTGTCTTATAATAATAATAATCCTTCTCCTTAGAGCAGAATACATGAATTATTTAATGAATAAAACACATTAAGAAAACCCATATAAAAATGTAAAGAAGCTTATTCTTGAGCTTTCTCACCGCGAAGATATTCCCAATTTGCTTTGGTGGATTGAAATGATGTGCTGGGAAACACAATTTTTACTTAACAGAACATATTTGCATTCAAATACATGTTACTCATTTTAATATCACTCGTTCCACAGTAAAATCAAAGCAGGAATAATTCCTCAGACTTCTGTCCATGACGTATTTTTTATAATACCATATACGGTAAGTGATTCAACTTTACGGCAATTTAAAGTTACAATTCATTATGTAAGGCTCTCACCTGTGGCTTTAGCCTCAGGCAGATAGCCAGAAATAGATGCTTCACACCTCAGCTCGTCATAATGTCACATTTTGACAACCTTCAGCTTCTTTTTAATTTTTTATTGTAACTCAGTTGACACCTGACACCCCCCCCCCCCCCCCCCCCGCCCCCCGCAAGAAAAAGAAAAAACTATTCCCAGGACCTGTAATTAATGTGGTCACATCCAGCGCGGGCTCCAGGAAATCTGATGTTCCTCTCTTCTCCTTTCTAGCATCATCCCTGGCAACTCAATAATCCCTGAGAGAACACGCAGCGAGCTGTGAAAGCATAAATATAACCGCCGCAATATCAGAACTTTCAAATCTTTGCCGTCACTGCTCTGACAGCTGCCTGCACTAATTAGCCATCAAAAGGTCTCTCTCCCTCCTCCACCAACAGCTATAAAGCACTTCAGTATCATCGCCGCTGTCAGAGCTCCTTTGGAGCAGTGGTGGTAAAGAGAGCTGAAAACCATCCTTGAGTAAGAATACAGTTTTGCTTGCTAAAAAAATTACTCTGTTACAAGATATGTCACCTATAACAATACCACTTGAGTAAAAGTACAAAAGTATTTAAGTATTTAAACCTGCAGTGTGTAGAATTTTGAGTTGTATTTCCTAGCAGATTTTGTAGAAAGTAATTATAATATCCATAAGTACATTTAATTTAGTGCATAATAGCTGAACATTTTTTTTTAATTATTATTTTTTCCTTAGAAAGGGTCTCATATATTTCCATATTTCTGCATATTTTGGACCAAGGCCTAGTGCAGCCATCTTGAAAGTGTCATAGTTGGAATGTCATCAGGTGCATTGTTTAACATTTAGAATTGTTCTTGTCCTTGAAGGCCACTGTAGCTTCTGTTATTATTCGAAAGGGTTGGAGTTACCCAGGGAGCGTTGCATTCTAGAACTTTGTAGAACTTTCTTGATGTTACACACTGCACCTTTAAGCCTAACTTTATTTGACTCATATGTACTGTATGAATGTATTATGTTCCAAGATGCAAAAGTACAAATACCAAACTGGTTGGAGTATAAGTAATGCATTTAAAATGTTACTTTGTTAAAAAAAAAGTATAACCAATGTACTTAAAGAGTAAAAAGTAAAAGTGACTGTTTTATATTGTACTGCAACTACATTTTATTTTAATGTGTGGATTTATTATTTGGATTCATAGATTGATGGTAAACATGTCCATGTTAAAAAAGGAGAGGCAGCTGATCCTCAAATTTGAGAAGCTGCAAAGTGACATTTCCGGGCTATTTGCATTAAAAATGACTATTATTGCTTACAATATTATATAAATTCTTTGTTTGTGTATGTGTTGTGTGCAAATATCTTGAATGATTAGGAACCTAAGTCATCAGATAAATGTAGTGGAGTAGAAGTGTGAAGTAGCATGAAAATAAAATATTCAGGTAAGGTACAAGTCTTTGATTAAATGTACTTAATTACACCCCTGCTTTTCCATGGGCAAATTGTAGGTAATGCAAACACATTATGAATTTAAATATGGACCAGAGCCTTGAGCTAAAGAAAACCATAATAAAACTTTCGAAAGTACAGCTTTATCTGGCTTTCTGTGTCAATGGTGATATGTGCAACCACTTTTCTTTGTCATGGATTATTAATCGACAAATGTGACTCACTGTCACTCCAAGTGTGGCGGCTGGCGCATATTCTATGTTTGGCTTGACTTAATCAAAGTGTCTCCCGCTGTGACAGGTAGACCATATCCCTTACATTTTGTCACCGATGATAAATATGGCCCATTTAATCCCAGTCAAACCGAAACGGGGAAGACAAACGAGATAAAGCCCGGGCTCACTCACTCTTGGGGGCCAAATCATCTTGTTATATTGGGGGGTACAGGTGGTGATTTACCCTAACTGGATTAGCTCATTAGGAACTTCCCATGGTCTCAATTCCATCCAACTGTAGGGCCATTGGGAGGGGTGAAAAATAAACTAGTGCATTAAAATCATCTCCGTCTCAGCTGCTTTGCTACCTGAACCCACCGCGGTCGCCCTACAGAAACCTCTCATCTTTTAGAACCGTCCCTTTCAATTAATACAGCCGGCAGACAATCTGATCAATTATGCAAATGGTGAATAATAGATTACTTTTTTGCATGAGATACGTCACGCCGGCTGAGAGGCTGTCGTGGAACTACTGTGCTGTAGGTTAGTTTGTTCTACTATCAAAGGCTGATAAACACATAAAGGTCAACCTTTGATTTTTCTGCTGTAACACAGTAAAGCTGCCAGAAGCCAGAAGAATTCTACGTGCTACTGCTTTGCTGTGTGATACTCTGCTGTGGTTCAAGTGTAGAACATATGATTCATTTAAAGGATAACGTACGTGGTTTTCTGCTGAAGTATCCGGCCTTGGACTACCCTCACCTCAGCTAAACCGTTAGGAGGAGCTTGTCAACACAACTACCCCATAATAAAATAACAGCATATTTCTTTACTAAAAGATGAAGTTAGTGATTCTGGAGAACGCTTATTGTCAAAATCACTTTTTTTCAGAATCAGTGAATATCTCCTCACAAACCGCTACCCATATAATGTGTATGCACTGAAAAGAAATATAGTGTTGCTACACAGCCTAGGCTCGGTAAATAGGCATCTACGGTGGTCCCCTTTGTTAAACCTTTGTTGACAGAGTCTAGGCTGTGTATCAACACCAAAAAGAAAACATCCGCGCATGCAGAGTACAGACGGGTAGCCGATCGTGTGGAGATATTCACTGATTTTGACCAAAAGTATTCTCCAGAATCGCTGACTCCCCCTTTAATTTCTACGTTTATAGAATGTTTCTTCCTTCTAGATTCTTACGAGCTCCGTAAGCCACTACGTCCTGTACTGAATGCATTTTACTGTATTATGGTGACTCTCTTTACATCCATCTATGGCATCTGCAGTCCCTGACTCGAGTAATGTTACACACGGTCAAGCCACAATTACGCACAGCAGACGTGCAGGTCGGATTTTGTGCAATCAGCGCCATTGTCAAATAATCCTAGAAAGCTGATGTTTTGGATAATTATTGTGCAGATTTTTACTGCAAATCAATAGCCGTTTTGGAGATGGAAAAATTAAAAATAGTTCCATAAAAAAACACGGATGAATTAAAAATTTCTCTCCCCCCACCCCCCCTTCCAGGACAATCCCTTACCTGCCAGTCCTCATCTAGTGTCTGACCGTCAATTCTGACCGTTTTTTTTTAAACAAGTCTGACAAGAGTCACCAGGAGATCCAGGTTTATAATTATAGCACAGGTAGACGTGTGGCTGTGATAAGGATTTTTTCGGCCCAGTTTTTATAGCGGTGTTCCCAGAAATAAAAGAGTGTTATTTTCCAAAACACTAGACCACATAATGTATTTGATTCTCATCTTATTTATGCCAATACATTTCGATGTATCTGCAGATGGATACTATATGGATAATTGTGAAATCATCTGCTTGTGGCAATCCATTTGCACTTCTTTATTCAAGCGTCAGAGGCCTGTTTCAGGTAGCTGGTTTTGAGGCAACCCAGAGTTTGTTTGCTCTGAGTTAGTGGAAACTCTGGGTTTTCCGTTTCAGGTAGCAGATTCAGCGCAACCGAGAGTCAGTTACTGCGGCAACATATGCCATGGGTCTAACCTGCTCGGGAGGTGGTTAGACCTACCCTGAGTTTGTTTTCACTTTACGCTGCAGCTCCGACTGAAGAAAGAGTGTCACTGTCTGTCACACACGTCCCTGTACAGTTTGAAGCAAAATCACTCCATAGAAATCTCCATCGGGATATTTTTATCATATATTGATGCTTTTACGTTTGACCGATCATTTATCTGATCAGTAGCCTTGTTACACATCGTGACATTCTCTACATTCAGATTAATAAACCTATTTATATTGTATATGTTTTAACGTTTGTGCCACTGAACAGATTTATGTCAGGTGGATTCATGTAACGCTGCGGCTGCACGCGATCGTTACTTTTCACTTGTGCGATCCTAAAGTCACAGACGAGCCGGTAACACTTTATAATAACTATCCGTTGTAACTTGTTAATAGATCATTAGTAAACTCTTAATTAATGATTATTAATGATTTGTTAAGTGTTTGTTAGCAGTTTGTTAAGGATTTATAACAATGGTAGATAGTTAATAGCTTAATAATTGAATCAGTTCATCTGGGAGGTAATCCGAGATTAACTGATCACGTCACGTTCAAGTCCATGGCATGCACAGTGTGTATTGAGTTTATTTAAAAATATTTGAAAATGGGGCTGCCCTCAGTTGCCCATGCACTGTGTATAGTCTATAGCCTATTTCAGCCTCGTCGGTATCTCGGATTACCTCCCAGATGAACTGATTCAATTATTAAGATATTAACTATCTACCATTGTTATAAATCCTTAACAAACTGCTAACAAATACTTAACAAATCATTAATAATCATTAATTAAGAGTTTACTAATGATCTATTAACGAGTTACAACGGATAGTTATTATAAAGTGTTACCGACGAGCCTTGTTAAATAGCCTAATATGAATACAAAAATTATATAATAATTTAAACTGTTATCACTTGAGGAAAATGGATCTGGTAATAATTCAGGCTCTTAAATGGAAACTGTCACCTATGTGTCTGTTTACTGCATATTATTAGGCTATAGCTTGCCAACATATTATACAGCGATAAAACACTGTCAGCAATGCTGTGCCGCGCCAGCTTAATACTTTACCGCTGATATGCGTAACTTTTTAAAATAGACTATGGCTTCTCATACGGAAGCGAAATGATTCTCTTGACAAAAAATGTTTGCTCATCATGTTATGCGACAATATCCCCATTAATTCTTCTCCATACCATATGCTCATTCGTTAATATTTCTAACTCTAGTGGGAGGAGCGGTGGTTTTTTTTGTTTTTTTTTGAGAAGTGGAGAAGTGGGAGGATCAATCATTTGTTTCTCCTGTTTCCATGGTGAATCATGTTATCAGCGATCCATTGACGATGGCTTTTACGCACACGCTCCACCCAGAGTGAACACGCTCAGAGTTGATTAACCCAACGCTGATCCACTGTTCTGAAACCGAAAACCCGGAGTTGCTTGTCAAACCTGCGCTCTGAGTTGGTCAACTCAGGATTCAACTCAGAGTATGTAAAACCAGCTACCTGAAACAGGCCTCTGATCGTCTCAGACAATAATAGGTTTACTCGGTAAAAAAATGTTGATGGGACTACCTAACAGTCAAGAGAGCCCTGTCACGACATGGGATGAATGTAGTATAGTGTCACAGCCTCTAACCCACCAATGTATAATTTATGTAATAGATAAATTCTGATCTCACCCTGTGCCCAGATATGCAACAAGTGTACCAGACGAGCCTAGTGACAAACAGCTTACACCTGACTGAAATCAGCACAGTACTATACTGGGTTGACTAAAATAGAGCCCTGGTTATTGTGTGTACACAGTCGAGTTAAAAACAGCCGACAGCTTTGGATTCCAAGAACAGACATGTAAAGCTTTTGGACACATCAATAATAACACGTTGAATATAACTCTACCATAGTACTATAGTAGTGGTAATCCGCCCATGTTTGTAGAGCCTCTATTTAAAATGTTTGTCAGGAGCAGCTTTCATCCTATGGATCGTAGTGTTTGTGCCCAGCTGTTTTCTTTCCAACCATGTTTCCAATTTAACTACTCTAAATGCACTTTGTCTGCCAGTTATGCTTTTTGAAATTCTTAACATCAATAGACATCTGCACAATCAACTGTCTTGTATGTGCACATATCGAGGAAATGCCGCTCATACAGTATGTTCGCGTGTGCATGTCTAAGTATTGCCTGTTATCAAATTTCCTTTTCTTTTTCTTTTAGAAGAATCCAAACCTGCCGCTGGCAAATTAAATTTGCTCAGTCAGTTGGTCGGGGCACGATTCATTGAAGCTCATTAACTATGTCAGAAAGTTTGGGGTTGCCAATCAAATCGTTCTATCTGATATGGGCGTGCCAGAGCCCTATGTATGTTGCTCTGGGGCGGACGTAACCGGATGACGACAGTGCTGGGCATGCGCCGTTGAAGCCGTGATGATAAACAACAGAGATGGCTGCGGATACGTTGTTTCAGTTTGAAACGACTTTCGCCTCACACGGTTTGGAAGACGACACTCAAATCTTTCATTAGCAAGAAAAAGGAATGTTCTGTTTTGACGACCGACCACGGCAAACGTTTAATATACCAGTCATCCTGCTGTTCGCTAAACAAACGTGGCTTAATATGTCACCTTGTCTATTGCTGTGATTGGTCTTAGTGCTATCCAATTGCGTACAGAGGTATTTCAAATGCACGTATAGGTGCCACACCTTTGCCGGTAGTTGGAAAGGTCTATTGATCGTGGCCAGACCCTCTATCATTTTATATAGACTTTTATCCAGATTTTTCAAGAATTTGGCTAGTACCTCAACTCAGACAAACTGCTTCAGAATAATTCAATCTTTTGCTGTTGTCAGATTCTGCACCATCTCTCTCTCTCTCTCTCTCTCTCTCTCTCTCTCTCTCTCTCTCTCTCTCTCTCTCTCTCTTCTCTCCTTCATGTCAAGCTGCAGACAGCAGTCAGTGCAATTAATAGATGGGTGACTCATGGCCCCCTTGGCTGTCTATTATTCTCATACAAACCTCCCAGGCTTCATGCTTTTATACTTGGCACATTACAATGTGTTGACAAATCAACTTATGAGAGCCTAATGGCACACAACAAGATGATGTCACACATAACCATACCGTCAACCCACTGTAAAAAAATAAAACTGAATAAAAATAGCACAGAAAATTGCAGTGCTAAGAAGGGTTCATGGCTACATGGTGTTGGCTAGAGAGGACAATATGTTGGAGTAGTGAGGAACTTGATACGCTTTGTATAGATGTGTCATCAATACAATTTAATACAATTTAGACATCAACAATGAACATAAACCAGATCTAGAATGCAGCACATATACCACACAAAATCAGGAGTAAATCAGCTACAATCCATGTGTTTGCATTAACATTGGCTCATAGTGATTGACCAATAAAAAGCACTCAACTCCACAGTCCTCTTCAGTTCAACAGGGCTGTATAGAACATTTGCACTTGGTTTGCACAAGCTTGCAACTGTACTGTTTTGTTCATTGCTCTGTGTGCACATAGTTTCCTTTTTCAGCCACAGCACGCAGCTGTTTGTTTTCTAGTAAGTGTAACCCAGTGACAAAAATGGGTTAACATAAATAAATAAATGCCCATAACCCCGTTGATAAGATCATCATCATTTATGCTTATTTAGTAATTATTTTATTTCCATCATTCCTATTCGCTTAAATAGCTTGTCAATCAATGTTGGTCTTGCATTGAGGCGTTTGATTGGTTATGACAAGGAATAGAGACTGCTCATTGGATGGTAAAGTTAAGTTCCACCTCCATGACAGAAAAAAGAAAACTTCAACACAGAATGAGACGATATTAATGTACACAGAGATAAAATGTATTTATAAACTGCAGACGTGAGTGAGGCTAGAGCGTATGCCTTTGACGTGTTGTCTGTCTGAGGAGTTGGAGGACGGCCCATGTGCCGGAGGCTAACCTTTTCTAGCATTGTTTCAGCTTTTTTTTTTCATTGGATTTAATTGGATTCTGGATTCTCCTGGACGAAGGAGATGGCGAGCTACCCTTGAACCATCCAGCAGCCTCTCATCCAGAGGAGTTGGAACTGATAAGAAATTCAGAGGAACATTTTAGAACCTTTCAAGCAAGCTGTGTATTTCACTGTGTGATATTGTCTTTGTGTTATATAAGAGAGGAAACTTTATTTTATTTCATTATGACAAAATGCTCTTTGGGAGTAAAAGTTAATATTTACAACATATTTTGTGTGGTGGTTTCATGTGTCGTCAATGGTGTCGTCACTCAGCTCCTCCCGAACATAGAGCAACTGTTCTTTACCTAAAATAGGGTTACCGCGGTTACATAAGCAAGTTCCAAAACAGACTTGGAAGAAGGCTTACTTCTGGTATTCTCTACAATAAGTTATGGCTTTAGCCAGGTCCATAATGTCCTATCTCCAATCTGAAACTGAATGGAGAAACACATATATACCCCTGTTTTAGGTGGCATTTTTTTTCTAACACAACCAAGCTAATCAAGTTGTAAAGAGTTAATGTTCCGCAGCCAAGACACCCAATATTGCGAAAGCAGTTCCGTTCCAGCATTTTCCACTGCAGCTCTAACAAGATTACTGTGCAGGCTTAGTCATTGGCAGAGGGCAGACAGACATACTCTGCTTATTTACAGGTACAACCGACACTAATCTGGATCTAGAATGCTGCTGGCCTGCGGACGGGGCCACTGACATTTTTCCACTGCTTTAAAATATATCTATCTCTTAACTCCTAAACTTCATATGCTCATTGAATTACTACGGTGGTCTTTGTGTTCATTTGCTAAATAAGAACACAATTAATTGAAATACTGTTGTATTCATATACATTGTACTGTTACTAGTACAGCCTAGTTCATTCTTCCACTGTTCTAAGAGGAGTCTTCCTAAGAATGGACAGTTATAATCTATAAATATTTTTTTCAAATGATTTCAACATATTAAAGTATATTTACTTATTACTACTGATGTGAATCAGTGTAAGTAGCAAAAGCATGAAGTCGATATTAAAGCAACTAAATCTCTTGAGAGGTTGGGGTGGCTGGTTGGGTCAACAAAGCATCTCACTTGATAACCGGAGATATTTCTTCTGCTGAATGGTGCACATGCATCAGTGTGAATGAGGCGCCAATCTTCTCTTCAGAATCAGAAACCAAGGTGAAATGGGACCGTAAAATAAAGTGTTTTGGTTTTCTTTCCCATGGAATTACAAGGTTATTGGCAAAACTAACTGCAGGCTCTGAAAATGTAAACATTTCACACTCCTCTGAAACATGCATAGTGCACCTTTAAGTAAACAAAGCTAAAAAAAAATTATTAAAAAAATCCAACAACAACATTTATTCTAGCATGAACTACTATCAAATAGCTGAATGCTATTATAAGGGGCACTTTACACTGTGAAAACGTGACAGTTTTCCAGTTTTTGGTTTAAAAAAAAACCCCGTTCAGACAAAATTTATCTGACATCTTCACCCGTGCACATGTTTTCAGAGGAAACGGGCCGAAATCACTGTAGTAGCAGTGTCGCAGCCATGCCAAGCCAATAGTCAGCGGTGACACAGCCTAGTAGATAGCTCTTCCGGTACAATTTGATGCATAAAACCTTACTGTAACCGAAAATTAATGCCACTAACGTTCATAAAGCGTTTGGTGTAAGGTTGGGGTTACAAATATTGTAAAAGACAAGCTTTCTGTCCTCTTATTTCACCGCATTGAACTCGTAAAAACAGAAGACTTGCTGACAGTGAAGGGGCTTCGTGAGCGGATACCTTCCTGTTAGGCGTACTTCAAAATAAAAGTCAACTCACGTGTGTCCAGTGAAATGCTATTAATGTTTAGCCAGTGAAATGCTTTTACTGTGAAGCCGTAGCCTTAATGCTCCTTTTGTTGAACAGTAACTTAACCGCTGCGCGCTGAACTATGGATAGTGTTTTTTAATGTAGAGAGAGCCCTGTCCCTGCCCTGGCATAGAAGCTACACACGTTTATTTGGCTAGAAAAACCGGCAGAGCACAAATCTTTCCCCAGACAAAGTGGCCGGTGGTCTCAATAACTTACTAATCGCTTAGACTAAATTGGCGAGTGTTAGGCTATATTTTAGCCCTGCACGTCACTCTCCGCTGATCACAGTGATGGTGCCGTGGAGACACCGTTCATGTTGTCTTCTAACTTTATAACTCGCTTGTGTTGTGGATATTTTGACAGCAAGTTATAGACTACGCATGTGTGAGGGTGGAGCCGTGACGTCAGCGTTATCAGGGGAAATGGTTTCGGTGTTTACAGGAAACCAAAACCGTTAAGTTTTCCAAAAAATCCTCCCTGGGAGGTGATCTCAAAAACCTGCGGTTTCATGCCTGCGTTTGCTGTTTTCCTGTAAATGATATAGTGCAAACGCGGGAATTTTTCCGCGTTTGCACCGTTTCGTGTTGTCGTGTAAAGTGCCCCTTATTTTCTTGTGTGGCTTTTCCCCTTTGTCTTCAGCAGGCTTTCAGCAGACCCTGTAAAGGTGCAGGGATGAACCGCTTTTACTCAGAGTGTAGATTGTGACAGCGGGATGGGGGGCTTTAGAGAAAATAAAGGACATCACATCCAGATGCAAGATGACACAGTGCTCATTTGCTTTCGGAGGTGAGAAACACTCAGGGCGCCGAATGAATGACCTTGGCAGTTGTGTCCACAGGGAGAAGTAAATAAATAGCTGACCTTTAGATCCTATCCTCCACCCCTGTGTTTATTTTTTTATACAGCGGTCTAATCTAAAGGCAAATGTTTGAGCTGCAAACACATATTTGAATAAGCCTCCAAAGACGACCCAATCCCTTTGACAGGACAGACCTTGACGGCGTTATCTGTACTTCTGCATCGGGGTTCATGAAGTGGGCCAGAAGTGCTTAGAAATCATTCCACAAAATATATAGGCTTTGGATAAAAGTATAAATAAACCACCACTACACACAAACCAAATCAAGCTGGTTCTACAACCCAGAGCCAGGGGGAGTTTCAAATTAATACATAAAAAAATAGAGAATAACTGAATAGTTTTAATATACTGTTCAGTTTCCTTACCAAAAGCAATAAATGAAGTTTTCGAGTGACTACATTTCGCTTTGTGAATATGATATTTTGCTAAAATGATCAAATTTAGCTACAATTCTTTATTTTTTTCTTTTGATGTTTTGGAAACCAAACATTATATTTTTCCAATCAATAATGCATCCCCGTTTGTTTTCGTACGAATGCTCCGTCGATGGGACGGCTCTTTCAATGCCCACTGGATTGTGGGTCAGAATCAGCCAAATAGCGTGCTAATTTAAACACTAAATATCTATGCCGGATGTAGTAGACATCCAGATATTTTTAAGCATACTAAATCTGACCACAGGCATTGGAACATCCTTAATCTTTTTTTCTACCATACTAAATAGCAGGACGTATGGTATTGGAACGCAGGGCACAACCCATTATCACGGTAAGGCGTGTAATAGACACGCCGGTCCAGGCGTGTCCCTCACAACGCCTTGCCTGACCAGGGCGTGTGAGTTACACGCCGCCGGTAAGGCGTGTAATAGACGCGCCGGTCGACCTCCCGTAGTCAAGATGGCGTTCCGTCAATGTTCTATCTATATTCTAACCTCTCCCTGTCCCCTTGCCCTAACCCTAACCACCCACGCCAGGGTGTTTGTCTCCGGGGCTGCAGCTGGATAGTATTGAAATGCTGGGAGAACATCTCGGCCCCTGTTGGTGCTATTCCTCCGTTCATTTAGACGGGCGGGGGGCGGCGTGTAAGTTACACGCCCTGGTCAGGCAAGGCGTTGTGAGGGACACGCGTGGACCGGCGTGTCTATTTCACGCCTCGGCGCGATACCAGGTTGCAGGGCAAGTTGTTATTAGCAGACAAAAAAACTCAACATCTGTTAATGTGAACCAGTCTTATGCACTATCCAAAACGTCTCAGCTTTTCTAAAAGAATACCATGATCACTTGACGAAGGCTGCACTCAAGTTGAGCATCGGACAAATAGAACCCTCAGAGTTTAGGTGCTGTGCTGTTATACCGACAGCAACCTGATTGAAACTTTTCAAAGACAGTTTTGTTTTTCAAAGCAGCAAGAAGCTAATACAAACCAATTGTTCAAAGGCAAGAGATAAATGGCAGTATAGAAATAGGGCGATAGTTCTCAAAGAAGGTTTCTTTAACAGCAGGTAGTTACTGTTAGCATTGTACTGTATTTATATAATTTTGAATAAAAAGTCTGAGGCTTTTTTCAATAATTATATACTCTGTAATATGTTTGGGGGTGGAGTGGGGTGGATATTCACTGTAAAGAGTGAATGCTGCTAATTGTAGCAGTGTGCAGTTTTGGATCAGGGGTTTATAGCTCTTTTGATCAATTTTGTGGCAAATTGCGGCAAGCCAATTCACCTGTTGTTTGTATCTGTTCATAACGGATTATCTGTCCATATCCAAATAGTCTACTTCATTTGTTTACATCCCTAGTAACCATGCACCATAACAAATTAGAGCTACACAGCGCCTGTATTTGATCTTTTCTCTTCTTTCCAGATGGAAGCTTGGCTGCTGACAGCCGACCCTGCACCATAATGCTTCTGTCACTCACAACACTGATTCAAGTTACTCTTATTTCTTGTTGACTGGATGCCTGGATGAAGGGCATAAAAAGGATCAGATCAGTCCAGTGGCAAGTGCCTCCGAGTATAGAAGAAGCACGGCTAACAGGCACAATATCAACTGAAAAAACAAAAGGACGGGTCCAAACTGTCACCGTTAAAGGACATGACATGGTAATACATGGCATGGGGTGACATTTATGTATGTGCAAAAGCATGTCAAGGCTGATAAAAAATCTTCCTTCTGAAACACAATTTCAGGCAGGAACATCAAAATGTCTCATATCAGTTCTCCCTCACATAACCTTAACATCACACCATGTCCAACAATACACCTGTAAATATTTAACCATATAGTTTGCTCTTACTGTCAATATTTTATTGATGCCAACGTGGTTGAAGTTATGGCGGGGTCAATGTGGAAGTGGGGCACCTAGGGACACTGGGGTGAAACAGAGTTCACCATCAATTACAAATGGTAGTTCTCAGAGAAATACATGCATTTATTATCGAATGGTTTACCTGTACTGCTCTGCTGCTTCAAAGTCAACCAGTCATACTTTAATCTACTTAAGGGTTTTATTTAAATTCCCATTGATTCAAGTTTGTCTTTCTTCACTTCACCTTGTTGCCTGGTACTTTTCTCTTCAGAAACTCATATCCACTTAGCTTAAGGTTGTTTCGTCTTGACAACCTGGTTGAGGAAGTAGTTTGCCCTTCAAAAGAGAACTATAGTGCGTGCAGTGGAGTGGGCTGAGGGTTCTGCTTAAAATATACTTCTCCTTATCTCCACTTTACATAGACCAAACAGTAACATTTGCATGACATTTCTCAAGCCGTTGCAGGGGCTCTGATGAGTCCGAGGGTCCTGCTCATTGCAGAATAATGGCAAGTGAGGTGTGTAATAAAGCGGCAGATGAGACCTCCTTCTCTCGTGGTGTTGGAGGAGGCGGACTGCAATTGCGAGACAAGGGGAGACAGGGATTGCGTGTCTGTCATTACAGGTACTTGGAATTCAAACTGAGTAAATGTCTAGGCATGCATTTCTTCCCCTGAAACAGTTGTTACATGTGTTCTAATCACACATCCCAAATATAGCCAGCAGTGTGCTGTAAAATGTAAAAATAGAGGCTCTACAAAAGAAAATCTGGTTATGGAGTGTAATGAATCCTTTTCTGTACCACATATAAACATCAAGAATGGACCACATATCTGACTTCAACACTGATTGGTCAAAATCATGAACACAATATGAGGACACCGGATTGAAAAATGGCATCCTATAATTCTCTATGGAAAACAGCTCAGTGGTGGGTGGTGCAATTTATAACGTGTTATAATGTTTACTGGTTATAAAGTGATTACTAAATATTCCCTACATATTCTTAGTACATGATCTACAGGTAATTGTGAGCCTTTAGAATGATCTCCAGAATATCTCTTCCCCGTATTGGAGTGAATGGCGGGATCAACTTCTGGGCTCACAGGCTAACAGACATGTCAAATATATAACTCAAGACCTTACTCAATACTACCGTTTGATTCTAATGGAATTAATAAAATGTAATCATAAAGTTAATCATAAATTAATTGGGCTATTATATGTATCCTTACCTATATTCTCTTATTTGTATTAATTACAGCAATATTTTCAAGCCTTCAAACTGGGATGCATGCTCACGTGGATGCGCTTACGCACTCACCAAAGGCGTTTTCCTTAGGATGAGGGACAATTATTTCACCACTTAGACCCTGTTTCCACCTGGCATTAATATGTGGTTTTTAGGATCCGATCGCGCTAACTACAGGTGGAAACACGCTCAATGCGCATTGAATGCGCATTGAAATTATCCACATTCGGAGGTGGTTTGAGACCACTTATCCACATACCCATTAACAGTGGAAACGCGTATGCGCATCTCATACACATTAGGCCCCGCCCACTCAACTGCGGAGACTAGGCAAGGGCGGGGCACTGCTGCCCCCGCCGGTTAAAAACAACAGTATAAGCGGAAATGATGTACGAGCTGATTTCCATACAGCGCGGGGAATTCGAATCCGGATCGCAAACGCGCATAGAAGACGCATTGTTAAGGCCAGGTGTGAACAAGCATATTACATTTACATATAACGATCGGATTCCTCAGAACCACATATTAATGCCAGGTGGAAACAGGGTCTTAGTCTTGCTAGCACACCTACAGAGCACACCTTTCAACACCATGGATACCCCGAAAGAAGCATTTTCTTTGCCAGGTCTTCTACAAAGGAAGGAGTAAGCCTCCTGGAGTTCTTTAGAAAAGACCAACTTTTTTTTTGGCACATTAGCACATTGACTCAGGTGATTCATGGGGCTGGCAACAGCCTTGACAATCACTCATTGATTGACACACATTCAGACCAGGCCCCCAGGATCAGCGCTAGCTTTCCAAGATATTGCCTGTCTATTGCGGTCCCAGTTAGTCCGCTCCACAGTGGTGTTTCCAGGACATGTTGACTGGGGTGTTCAAGGTGGGATAACGACCCAGAGTGGGGTGCTCATCGCAAAGCAAACCCGAACAGCATGTCTAATGCATTGTAACCAATGCAAAGATGCTACATAATGATATTTCCCTTCTTTGAGACTTAGAAAATAGGGACAAGGGTGGCCATTGAGATTTCAGGGGGGGGCAGCCCCCTCCTAAAATCGCTACTGCCGCTCCATAAACTTAAAAGTTTTCAAGAATTAGGAATACTGTATTGAACAGTACAGAATTCAGTCTAGTTTTTAGAGGCAAAAATCACATAGTTCAGGAGCAATGCAATCCGTTAAACTATGTATTTCTGGAACAATTAGCTTGTGTTAGATGTCATAGTAGTGAAGAGAGGGGGTGGAACAACATGTGAACTGAAAGTCTCACAATGGCTCAGGAGCCATCATGTGATTAGAACACACACTTACACTTTCAATGGAAATTTTGATCCACTGTCATAGTTCTTTGAATGGTGTGGAAAGGAGCAGATATTTCCCAGCGTTGCATTAGCGCAATGGCCTGTCGAATAGGCCCCGCTCCCTAATTAGAGAGTCACTGGTATCAATCAAGCTGCAGTGGCAGGCTCATTTTTCCATCATCAATTACCCTGAACATTTTGGACGCTGATCAGACGAGAGCCGTCTTAAACCCACTGCCGAGCTGTCATTGACACTAATGGAATTTTAAATCTTCCCTCACAGTGGAGTTCTACTTAAGTGCAAGTCCCCAATTATGGGCAGGGTAATTTAGCTAATCTCCCCGAAAAGCGAGGATAGGCCGCAATCAATATCAGAAAATATGTGCCCTGTTTAGCAGCGAGCAATTTCCTTCCCTTCTGAAACAGCACGTCGCCACTTCACGGATCAATTGCAAACTACAAAAGGAACGGTTTACCTCCACCTGGGAAAAGATCCAATCAAATATGTTGTCCGTGACCGTGTTGTTGTTTTGCCTTGGGTTAAAGCTGGGGTATATGATTTCTGATTTGTCAAAGTTAACATGAGCTGTAAACTTTGACCAATCAGAGTGAGGCTCCGATTCTCTTTTCTTATTGGCTGTTGGGACTGTCCATTCACTTAGGCACACATTTGTTGCTGTAGAGTGTGTCAGGGAGGGACCATAGGGGAGGGACCAAAGAGAACAAGTGGAGCAGTTGAGGTATTTGAATTCGAATCTGCCCAATCCCAACTGCCATTTTCTCCCCAAATCCTCCACCCCAGCTTTAATGAGTGAATAATATGAAAACATCTTTATATTCTAGTCACCAAATACCATGTGGTAGTAAAAAAAAAGAATAAGCTCCATACTGGATAATAATAGCATCATCATGTTTATTGGGGGGTCTGAGAAATATCAATAACTACTGATACATATTTCCTGGATATTTAGACTGAATAATGGTGGTACCCAGGGAAATATTTCAAAGGCATTTTGGTGACCCTCTGACCTTTCCTCAAGCAAATAGTCCAAAGTTCCCCTGACAAAAACATGTAAAGGCACTGTATCGTTAAAATGGAAAACTATATATTTCCATGAAATGCGCTATGAATATTAATGGTCCACAGACAGTGATTTCTATTCCTTACTCCTAATGTGATCCTATGAACTATGACCTATGCGCCACCATCAGGCCAAATTATCCACTTGTTCAAGAAACTATTGAATAATCTGATGCAGATCGCTCAGAAAACGACAACAATAACCATGGGGACTCGTACATTTAATGTGTCCTGCGACTTCTTAACAGTGAAACAGCGGCCTTGGTGCTGGCCACCCACCAATGACAGATAGCTAACATTAGAAATGGCATTATGCTGTCTTGAGAAATATTAGAACCAAAACATTCAGACCACTATATCTTGTCTGCAAATATTACTTAACCCCGTAGATGGTTGAATGATGTTTGCAATGTTGAATAAATAATGCTTGCTCTGGGCTAACGTTAACACAAATCAGTCTTTAGGTAGCCACAGAATAACAATGTTAGCCTTCATTTAGTGTTCTTTGAGCAGCCTCACGCCTAATTGATTTTTACACAGTTCTTTTCTCTGTGGAATTGGTATGAAATGTTTTATAAATAGACATATCATCAGTGTCGTATTCCTTCTTTCTAATTCCTGTGTATTATTACATTGTGACGTCACGGACATTACAGCCTCTGAACGCTGCTGCTACTGTTTAATAATTTACAACATTTAGGAGTGAAACTTTATAGGCTTCTCGGTTTAGTAGCTATTATATTCCCTATTTCTCAACATGATAAGCTACCGTGGAGCTCTTCTCTATGAATAGAAGCCATATCATCACTCATCTCTATTTCGGCTCACCTCTTAAATTTAGCATCAGGTTCCCTTTGATATGAATGTTCTGCGCCAGTGACCCCCTTATCTTCCATCAGGATTTTGACATTCGTAATCAATAACCTCAGATGATGCAATGACTTATGAATGTTCTACAGCTTCTGTCTTCAGCTGAGGCTTTTAATGAGTTATGCCAGACTCATTTGGCTGCCCCCATTATAATGTGCTGCAAAGTGTTTAAATATAGAGCCTCAAGCACATGAACTTTAGTGAAACATCCCTGTCTGACCTGTTTTTTTTAAAGGTGCACACAGTCACACTGCCAAGGCTGGAAACAATACTATTCAGGCTCAGCTGTCCATGTGAACTTTGGAACCCCATCATGTTGCGCCCTACTGTATATTTCTAAAACTAGTGTATCAAGGTGGACAAAATAATATAGCATGTGGATCATAAAGTAGCGTTTTTGCAGCTCTTGGTCACATTATCGTCATTCACAGCTGGGAGTTCTTATGAAATTGTACCCGTTCAAGGTTCAACTTATTTGTCTTCCTTGGCTTTTCCAAATGTTTGACATTGGAAATAGTGAAGATCATGTGATGTGATTTACAGTGCCACGACAGCTAGTCAATGGATCTTGTGGTCAACTGCTGCTGCTCCCTAGAATAAATTTTGAAGCTCAAAATGTACTTCATTAATGGGTTTCAAATTGAAAAACTTTGTATATATTTTTTTCAATTATTGAAATTTGAGTTATATCATGCCAATATCATCTTCAACCGCTTATCCGAAATCGGGTCACGGGGTAGCAGCTTGAGCAGGGAGCCCCAAACTTCTCTTTCCCGGGCCACATCAACCAGCTCTGACTGGGGGATCCCGAGGCGTTCCCAGGCCAGCGTGGAGGCATAATCTCTCCACCTAGTCCTGGGTCTTCCCCGAGGCCTCCTTCCAGCTGGACGCTCCTGGAACACCTCCCTATGGAGGCGCCCTGGGGGCATCCTTACCAGATGCCCGAACCACCTCAACTGGCTCCTTTCAATGCAAAGGAGTAGCGGCTCTGCCCCGAGTTCCTCACGAATGACTGAGCTTCTCACCCTATCTCTAAGGGAGACGCCAGCCACCCTCCTGAGAAAGCCCATTTCGGCCGCTTGTACCCGCGATCTCGTTCTTTCGGTCATTACCCAGCCTTCATGACCATAGGTGAGGGTAGAAACAAAGATCGACCGGTAGATCGAAAGCTTTGCCTTACGACTCAGCTCTCTTTTCGTCACAACAGTGCGGTAAAGCGAGTGAAAAACCGCCCCTGCTGCTCCGATTCTCCGGCCAATCTCACGCTCCATTGTTCCCTCACTCGCAAACAAGACCCCCAGGTACTTGAACTCCTTCACTTGTGGTAAGGACTCATTCCCTACCTGTAGTAGACAATCCATCGGTTTCCTGCTGAGCACCATGGCCTCAGATTTAGAGGTGCTGTTCATCATCCCAAACGCTTCACACTCGGCTGCGAACTGATCCAATGAGATCTGAAGGTCACAGGCCGATGATGCCATCAGAACCACATCATCCGCAAACAGCAGAGATGAGCTCCTCAGCCCACCAAACTGCAACCCCTCCCCACCACGACTACACCTTGATATCCTGTCCATGAATATTACAAACAGGATTGGTGATAAAGCGCAGCCCTGGCGGAGGCCAACCCCCACCGGAAACGGGTCCGACTTACTACCAAGAACCCGGACACAGCTCTCGCTTTGAGCGTACAGAGATTGGATGGCCCTGAGAAGGGACCCCCTCACCCCATACTCCCGCAGCACCCCCCACAGTATCTCCCGGGGAACCCGGTCATAAGCCTTCTCCAGATCTACAAAACAAATGTAGACTGGATGAGCAAACTCCCAAGCTCCCTCTAGGATCCTTGCGAGAGTGAAGAGCTGGTCCGTTGTTCCACGGCCAGGATGGAATCCGCATTGTTCCTCTTCAATCTGAGGTTCGACTATCGGCCGAACCCTCCTTTCCAGCACCTCGGAGTAGACTTTGCCGGGGAGGCTGATACCCCGGTAGTTGGCACACACTCTCTGGTCCCCCTTTTCATGCCAATATTGTCCTGCCTAATCCTAAAGTCTTTCATTTATTCTCTGGCTACTTTGAGACAGCACAAAAAGCTGTTAACAAATAGGCTGACTTCACCGAATAAAGTTGATGGAGCTTCTAAAGTAGTGTCTCATCTTCACCTGTTCTGGCTTTTGGCAGTCAGACTGATAAGAGAGGTTAGGGTTAGTTAAAAGTGGGAAGTTAAAGGTGAAACCAAGTACTCAATGTACATTTTTAAGGGCTTTCTAAAAGCATTAAAGGAGTATGTTTCCTTGAAAGATTGTACTGTATAATTTTGCCATTGTCATAGGAATATGTAAACATCAGCTAAATGTATACTTCATGTGTATCTTCATAGTTAATTCATATGTCAGCTCAGTGGCTGCTTTTGTAGTATGAAGGCCAACATGAGCTTAAATAATTGCAAAGTCATTGTCTTCATTTAAATGAATGAGCATAGTTTAAAAGGTTAAAAACGTCAAACAGTGTAGTAAATACAAAGCAGTGCCGTTGTTATATTAAATGCAGGCATACACACACTACAATGTGGTATCAAAAGAAAGGTTTAAAATCTTATCATTCAAAACATTAGCGTTCATGATATACTACTTTGTAGATAGAATATCCTAAAACGTGATATTATATGCTTCATAACTGCTATATAATCTATAAAATATAAAGATAGGGGATGTACATTGGAAGCCATAAGAATGATCCTGCATTCAGAACAAGTATGAATGGATGAAAATCACAGTAGTCAGCTGGATGACACACACATTCTGGGTTCATTGAGATGGTTGAATAGCGATGGAGGGGAAGGGAGAGAGGGGGGGGGGGGTCCAACAGAAAATGTCTGCCCTCGGGGCTCCCACCGGGATTATCCAGCCTCCATAACGGGAATGATTTTTATTCTAATCTCCCCCCTTATCTCCACCAACTCCATTTGGATGCACACTAAACATTTTCTCCTTTTTGTGCGTGGGGTTCAATTCACAATGTCAACAGGAATGTGCTTAAAGTTGTTAATTAAAAATACAAACACAAATCGTGCATGCATGTGAGCAACCGCATTAGACAATGCAAAGGTCGTCATCTTCACCTGAGGCTAAATTTCCCCTGATTCTCACCTTTTAAGGAGGCCTGTTTGTGTATTGAAGTGTTGCCTCTGCAAGTGCAGATCATGTAGAATGGCTTATTTTATTACTAGTCCTATTTCAATTACAGTCACGCACCTTTTGAATGTGTCCCCATTAGTACATTCCGCCGCTGTCATTAAGCAGCCCCTGCTAATTATCTGTGAAACTGTGACATTCTTTATGATTTTGAAGATGCCACAAATTAATACCTGAACCTCGCTGAAGTCTTTTCCACATTGCTCCCATATACTCTGTGTTGCAACACATTATATCTCAACAGCCCCTCATGTTGTTAACAGTGAGAGGCACTCCATGTAAGTGGGAGACTGAGAGCTGCCCTTCTGTAAAACACACATACAGTGCAGCAGTGTTAGATCGCGATACAAATAAATTGCTTCTTTCTGTTGCTGAAAGAGGCTAGATTATTGAATCACTGGAGTTGTCTTTGCAACACACCTCTTTTACAGCTCAAATGTACAACTGTGTCATTTATCAGGACGTCAGGCTATAAATCAAGTGTTACTGGAATCTAACGGAGGTATATCTCATGCTGGGACAGGCAGAAATACAGAGACAGATATCTGCTCAGATACCTGCTCATATACACTCAACAAAAATATAAACGCAACACTTTTGTTTTTGCTCCCATTTTTCATGAGGTGGACTTAAAGATCTAAAATTCATTCCAGATACACAATATTACCATTTCTCTCAAACATTGTTCACAAATCTGTCTAAATGTGTGACAGTGAGCACTTCTGCTTTGCTGAGATAATCCATCCCACCTCACAGGTGTGCCACATCAAGATGCTGATCTGACATCATGATTAGTGCACAGGTGTGCCTTAGACTGTCCACAATAAAAGGCCACGCTGAAATGTGCAGTTTTGTCTCACAGCAAAATACCACAGATGCCACAAGCATTGAGGGAGCGTGCAATTGGCATACTCAGGAATGTCAACCAGATCTGTTGCTCGTGCATTGAATGTTCATTTCTCCACCATAAGCCGTCTCCAAAGGCGTTTCAGAGAATATGGCAGTACATCCAACCGGCCTCACAACCGCAGACCACGTGTAACCACACCAGCCCAGGACCTCCACATCCAGCAGGTTCACCTCCAAGATCGTCTGAGACCAGCCACTGAGACAGCTGCTGAAACAATTGGTTTGCATAACCAAACAATTTCTGCACAAACTGTCAGAAACCGTCTCAGGGAAACTCAACTGCATGCTCGTCGTCCTCATCGGGGTCTTGACCTGACTCCAGCTCGTCGCCGTAACAGCCTTGAGTGGGCAAATGCTCACATTCGATGGCGTCTGGCATGTTGGAGAGGTGTTCTCTTCACGGATGAATCGCGGTTTACATTGTTCAGGGCAGATGGCAGACAGCGTGTGTGGCGTCGTGTGGGTGAGCGCTTTGCTGATGTCAATGTTGTGGATCGAGTGGCCCATGGTGGTGGTGGGGTTATGGTATGGGCAGGCATCTGTTATGGACGAAGAACACAGGTGCATTTTATTGATGGCATTTTGAATGCACAGAGATACCGTGATGAGATCCTGAGGCCCATTGTTGTGCCATACATCCATGAACATCACCTCACGTTTCAGCAAGATAATGCACGGCCCCATGTTGCAAGGATCTGTACACAATTCTTGGAAGCTGAAAATGTCCCAGTTCTTGCATGGCCAGCATACTCACCGGACATGTCACCCATTGAGCATGTTTGGGATGTGCTTGACCGGCGTATACGACAGCGTGCATCACTTCCCACTAATATCCAGCAACTTCGCACAGCCATTGAAGAGGAGTGGACCAACATTCCACAGGCCACAATTGACAATCTGATAAACTCTATGCGAAGAAGATGTGTTGCACTGCATGAGGCAAATGGTGGTCACACCAGCTACTGACTGGTTCTGAGTCCCCAGACCCCCAATAAAGCAGAAAAATGCACATTTCAGAGTGGCCTTTTATTGTGGACAGTCTAAGGCACACCTGTGCACTAATCATGATGTCAGATCAGCATCTTGATGTGGCACACCTGTGAGGTGGGATGGATTATCTCAGCAAAGCAGAAGTGCTCACTATCACACATTTAGACAGATTTGTGAACAATGTTTGAGAGAAATGGTAATATTGTGTATCTGGAATGAATATTAGATCTTTAAGTCCATCTCATGAAAAATGGGAGCAAAAACAAAAGTGTTGCGTTTATATTTTTGTTGAGTGTATATATATATATATATATATATATATATATATATATGTATATATATATATATATATATACATATATACATATATACATACACACAATGCCTGCAATCACGATCTCCATTGTTCTATGAATCAAGGTAAGACACTGCAGGTGAATAAGGCAAACAATTTAACTCATAGATATCATGAAACTTTGCCAATTGATTACTTACATCAAAATGATTATATTCTGCATTATGATTTTTTCAGTCGTTTCAATGTGTCAATTTCTAACTAATTATGCATACATTTGCATCTCTTTAAAAACCAAAAATCTATGTTGGCTAAATCCAGAGTTCAACATCTTTCACTTTGTACAACATATTAGAGTCAAAGTTCATAAGAACATAATTATTTAGGATACAGCTTTTTTCATTTTATGAATGAAAATGTCATGATCCTGCCTGGGCCTCTATTGCTGTGTCTGAAATTGCGCACTTCTGTACTTACACTTACTTTTTTGAGTGCACTTTGCGCAAAACCGGAGAGTGTGCCAAAATGCAGTGCACTGTAAGCTCCTCGGTCGTGCACTCAAAACGGTCTAAAACTTGAGTTTTTCCGCGATTTATGTTCCTGTTTTGGCTATCGGTAACACAAGCAGAAAAAAATACCACCGAAGAAGAACCGTCAAAATGCAAAGTCATTTCCGGTAGGTGCGCGACGGCAGTTGGGACAGTGCACTGTAGAAATGAGAGCACTGCGTCTATAAGTAATTGTACTGTAGGGATAATAAAGTGCACTCAATGTAAGTGCACTTACCTAAGTGTGCGATTTCAGACACAGCATTTGTCTCTGTTTTGTTTTTTGTCTTTTTGCCTTTTGCTTGTCTGGCTTATTGCAGGGTTGGAGCAGGTGTGTGGGGAGTCAGCTCAAGCACTCACAGCTGCCAGCAATCACCAATCAACCACCTCTCATATACCCGGTCCGACCTTCCAGATACTGCCAGATTGTAGTTTCAGTTCACGCAGTCAGTAGCTCTATTTCTCATTACTTACCCGTTGCAGCTCCACTTGCATTTTTTCCCTGTACTCATTTTTGTTGTTCTCCCGCCACAGCTCTCCCGGTCTGACTCCCCACGGCTCCAACCTGCACCAGCGAGCACTTCCACCCCGGACTCTTCTACCCGCTTGCTCTGGATGCTTCTCACCCAAGCCCCGGACATTCTCCGTTGCTCTCTCCCTGGAACCCTCCCCAGGACAGTTGGATTCCCCCCCCCCCCCCCCGCCCCCCCGGATCCCGACCCAACCCCCAGCTGATTCTTGTTCAATAAACCTTCTTAAACTAGTGCTGTCTCCGCGCCTGTGTCCTCCCTGTCCGACCATAACAGAATAAGGCTATGTACAGGTCTGAATAGATTTTCAGCATATTTTTAAGATAGAAACGTTTCAAAAATACAGATAATTAACAATATATAGGGAATTGATAAGAATTTAGCGATTCCGATTCTGCTTATCGATCCGATTCCTTATCGATTCTCTTATCGATTCTCATTGGGTGAGAGAATATGTACAAATTAGTTTGTTTGTATTAACTCTCTTTAATATCTGATCAGAAGTGTCTAGTGTATGCATTGAAAGATTATCAAGCTACTTTAGCATTAGGAAATTGTCAATTTTCACATTAATTGGTCCAGACAATTTTTTTTTTTGGTTTTTAAGCCCAAATGCCCTTATGTGCCCTACAAACTAAAAACACATACTTAAAACAGTCAAGGAAGAGCTTGCGCCTTTTGGAATATTAACAGTGCTCATTGGCACTTAAAACAAAATTCAACTGACAGAAAAAACACAAATAAGTCTTTTGAAAAGATAATACCAACTCTTTTTATGCAGAACAATTATCATGTTTGCCCTCTCAGGAAGGATACGAGATCTTTAATGTATGTTAAGTGTTATTATATGATTGCGCCCTTACTCTGAAAGGCCAACGTGATGATGTCACTATGTTAACGCCTCAGGTCAAACTGTCACAACTGCACAGTAGACAGTCATGTAGGCTATTCAAGAAGAGAATAAATACGCCATAAAGGCTTTAAGAGAATGTATCACTTTGCTTATTCTTCACCACGCCAACGACAAGGAGTCACCGCTCCATCTCAGCTTTACAATGTACGCTGTTATGTTCACCGCGCTGTTTATTAGGCTAATATAATGTCCCTGCATCAGACACATAGCGGATGGTTTTATACACATCGATCGCTCAAGTAATCCAAGGCAGAGCTTTTTGTATCGGGCAGAGAGCGTTATTTTAAGTGTGTCTTACTGTCTTTATAAAGCGTATTGTTAAAGTTTCCTTACCACCGGACCGCCGAGTCCCGCTGTGTGTTGTTTTGCGTTCGTCCCCACTGCCGTGCTTCAAGGCAGCATTTAACAGCTGATGAACGAGAGTAAACAGCGGGCCTTTGGAAGCGAATAAGAAATCCTTTTTTCCTGTTTGTATACTGCTCTCGCCTTTTTATGTATCTCCCTCTTTCACTTGCCCACACCTGGGCTTACACACTCATTAATTCATATAGCCTACATTGTATGTTCAAATCCAAGTGATGGGCAATTCTGGTGCCGAGTAAGGCAGCGGACGTTTAAACGTTCAACCGTCAGGATCGCAGTCTGCGCGCTTGCTTGTGCACGAGTCATTTGATGAAATGGAAACTTTACCGTATTGTTGCCTTTTCATGTGAAATACAACCACACTTTAGAGCGCTTCTGCCTCGACGTCATGTTTGCTGCGTTCTGAACCAAAACAAAGCAGCACGTGTCTGAAGTCATGACGCATTTGCTACGAGCGGAACCGATAAGCGGCATTGTTAAGCAGGCATGTTAACGATTCCAAGGAATTGGTTGACTCGGAACCGGGTCTGAACAAGAACCGGTTCTCGATTCCCATCCCTAACAATATATGAACAAATCCTTCTGTAATAATCTTCAGAATAGTGCTAAGAATCATTATGGAAAGTTTAGTTTATATGTAAGTGTAAGTTAAGATTGTTGGTTAGGAGCATTGAAAAACCAAACAACAGTTGAGATAATGGCAGTTAAAGAGGATACATACAGTATAGACACAATGGTCAAGGTTTACTCGAATAAATGTTACGGTGTGGCAGACAGGCAGGCAAGTAGGACCCAAACGCAAGACGTATCAAGAAAAAAATTGTTTATTTAGCTCCAAAAGATAAAACAAAAAAGGCCAACAGGCAAAAAGTCCGGGAAACAAAAGTAAAGCAGGGAACAGGGAACACACAAGACAAGGGGCCAATCCGAAGAGTCTTTTTTGCATAGGAAATTTCCTTTCCTATCGAGATGAACCGGAAGTACTCAGCGGATAGGTGATTCGAATTCTCAAAATGCTTAGGAAATGCATAGGAAAGGAGCCTCGATTCATCCTTTAGCATAGGTTACTCCGGACCAACCTATGCGAAAGGAAAGGAAATAGTGGTATACCATAATACTTTACGGCGGCAAGATTTAAAGCAACAGGCCACCGACGGAGTTTACCGACTCTACACGAACACGAACGCGAGGTAAAACAGAAGAGAAGGAGAGGAGAAGAGAGGAAGATTTAACTCAGCTAAAACAAAATACCCCCCCCCTAAAGATAATGAAGAACTCATAAAAGACCAACATCATAATAGTTATTTTCATAGCTCATAATTTACACCATAAGAAAATAAAATACCAACTTCACATTTAATTAAGTTACTGGGGGCAGTTCATTTCAACATCAACATAAGTGTAGCCTCTCTTTATTCCACATGTGAATTGGGATTCAAGTGGCCTTAAATATTCCCCTTGGCCAAGTCAGATCTAAGTGATTCTCTCTGTTGGCGACAACCTGATTAAAATCAATAAGAAAAGAACGAATGTATCAGACGAGCGCTTGTTGTTTTCGGAGAATAGTGTAGTTTCACGCTAGTGACTCACGTCAGCAATACTCGCCGTCGGTTAGGATAAGTGGAGTCAAATTCATTTGAAACAGTGCTGTCCTTTCCTATGTTCGATAGGAAGCACCTTTCATATCTCCTTAACCCCGTTGACATTTAGGGGTTAAGGTATAGGAAAGGAGGCTTATAGGTTAGGAGATTGGACTATTCAGATCGGCCCAAGGACTCACCGACACTGACACGAAAAACCATAATGCACAGACCAGGAACAAAGGAACACAAGGGTTGCGTTCCGATCGCATACTCTTTCTTTTTTCTATTCTACATACTACATCCGACGATAAAAATAATCTAGTTAGGATGCAGTAGGCATACTATTGGGACATACTTTACTCTCTTATTTCATCATAACATTGCGCCTTGATCTTGCCTCTTGCTTTTATATCCGTCGCATCCCCGTTTGTTTTCATATGGAGGCTTCGTCGATGTTACGTCACTTCACGTGCGCACTGGATTGTGGGTCAGAATCGCCCAAATAGGATGCACTTTTCAACACTAACAATCTTGGCCGCATGAAGTAGGACATCCGGGTATTTCTAACCATCCTAAATCTGGCCACAAGAATCGGAACATCCTAACTCTTTTTTCTACATAATATATAGTAGAAAGTATGCGATTCGGAACGCAACCAAGGAGTATATACACACACACACAAGACAGGGTAGACAACGAGGAACAGGTGCAACACATTAGGGGAGGGAGCAGCAATCAAACAAGAGGGAAACTTGACAGGACATGGGGAGGAACAAGACAGACATACCAAAATAAAACAGGAAACACCAAAACAAGACAGGACAAAGACAGACCATGACAAAAAAAACCTAAATGTACATTTTGGAACTTTCATTTTAATTTATACTTGTATGAAAGAAGAAACGTTATGGAAGCATAGACAAAAATCTTAATTGACCAGTGCTTGAAAAAAAAGAATATTTTTGCCTACAGTGGTGCACCTTAATGGAGACTTGGATGGACTTCTGATTAATAATGTCAGTGCCACGAAGGCAAAAACCTCGGCGTGACCTCCCTGAATTTAAATTAATGAGATATTTAGACAGTGGTTTCCTCCCCCCCCCCCCCCCATTGCCGCCAAGGGCTACGTGATTATCCTAAGCTGTGGAGTTCATCTGTGTGTGTTCATTTTCATCTGACACTAAGTAGGCTGGCTCATATTCAGCAGGCATCCTGGGCACACGTAGCGGAGCTTTGAACCGGCACCGCTGAGGGTCAGCAGTCAGTTTGTTAAAGTCGAGGAGCTGAGCAGAAACAATGGGCACTTTGACTAGCAGAAATGTCTTGTCACCTTCTGAAGATCGTAATTGCCTGGCCGACATATGGTTCTTACTGAAGTTCTCAGTGCATCATTCTGTACTAAATTAATGATATGAACAGAGGATTTGAAGCGATGCTCTAGAACTGTAAATCACAGAGGAACTTGTTCACATACAGCAGAGCAGCAGTAGCAGAGTACTGTGGTAGAGGATTAGGGCCACGGCCGGTAAGTAAAAATGAGAAGAGGATGTTTTTTTGCACTACGCACTTTAATAAAAAAGACATCTCTCAAGTTGGAAAGATGTTAACATAGTTCCTTGATGACACAACCAATGTTCTAACTGGCAGCTATTTGTGTACCCTTCCAAGTGTTCCATTCTGTTGAAAATAACTATACACATTAAGCAAAGCACATGTTGATATATTTTGCAGTCATACTGACTTGTGTTTTAAAGGTCCCATATAATGCAACATGCAATTTTACAATGTTTTATAACATATAGTGTAAATATGGGTCCACGATGTGTCTAGAGACTGCCGAAGTATCAACACAAAAAACTCTCCTTTTCTCACCCTCCCCCTTTCTGAAAACCTCCTCAAAATACTCTGTTCAGAATTGTTTCCGATTTTACGTCATGACAGGAGAAGCCACCCTCCCCCCCCCACACACCTTAATAACCAGGAACTTCCACTGTGCTTTAGTCTATGATAAGACCACCCCTATTTCTTATTTGTGCATAGCATCCAGATCCCCTGAAATGTTTCAAGGCGACTGTCATATATCTTTTCCCTGTAAGCGGCAAGATATCCATTGTATGAGCAAGGCATGCTGAGTGTTGCATAAACCATCACAGAAGCCTTTTGCTCATACTCCACTAACTTAGCTTACCCATTGCAGTCTAATAATGCAGCGTTTATAACAAGACAAAGGATTGGAAGCTACTCGTGTAGAATCAAACGGTGAAGCTAATGTTTTCAATGGTTATAAATTAGCGGTCTGTGATTTGAAGCATTCAGCTCGCAGTGTCTCTCTAAAGTAACCAAGAACGGCAAAGACGGTGGGAGGGCATAGTCCGAGCAATACAGTTGATATTGAAAACTGGATGAATTTCAGGCATTCTGGTAAATAGTCTTCTTCCCCCAAGGGTGAGTTGTAGTTATTTTGAGGTTCCCCTGATTTGAAAGATTACCAGCCAACCTTTTGGTGGTTCATGAAAATATCTTTAATTTTTTTGAAAGTTGAGGAATGATTTTGATCTTGGTTGAAGATTATGAGAGTGACGAGACATGTTTATATTTTTATCATTCATTCAAACCCGTCATCTTTCTTAAGTGCTAACCAGAGTCTGTCTTTTGTCAAAAAGGTAACTGTATAAGGGGATGCAGAACTACAACCATCCAGCCAAACCAATTTCCAGTCACTTCAGTGCAGTAGTAGAACAAAGCATTTAGCCAAATGAAAAAGAAAAAGAAAACTCTACGGCTCACATACTGTGCTTGGCATTTTCATGGACTATTTTTCAAGGCTATTAAACTCATAACATGTAAAGCAGCACAGTAAATGGCCCAACACATGAGCATAAGGGCCATTGAGAGCCGGCTACTTTGACATTGCAGAGATTATCTGAATGTGTGTTGAGCAACAGAAGATTCCTGTGTAATGTAATATGAAGCAATTCATCCATTTGACATAGAGCTGATAACAGTGTGTTTGTGCTGACTTTGCTCGAACCCACCAGATCACATGATTGACCCTGATAGCTGGAACAACCATGTGTGTGTCCATCCTAAGTTGATCTGTAACGTGTGCATGTGCCTTTTGAACTGTCTTGAGACATTTGAACTGTCTTATCAGTCTTTGTCTTGTTATAATCATCAATCAGGTTTTACATTAAAGGAATAATTCACCCATACGGAACCAGCGTTCTATCATTATTAAATCACTATTATAATATAATGAATGAGGTTTTTCTTCCCTCAGTCTTCCCTCAGTCTTCCCTTGGCCCAGCTGTCCTGCAATCCTGACCCTTACTGTGATGTCACAAGAAGGAAAATGTAGGGTTAGACAGTGAGACCATAACACACTCTTTCTGCCTTTTCTCAGGCTAGGATGATCCGATTTAAAAAATGTTTACACATTTATACTACATAGGATCTCCGAGTTCAATACACCTTCAAATTCCCACCGGTGACGTAGGTCTTTAAGTTCAGTTTGTTTAATTTTGAGATGTAAATAAACCATACCAGAAAAGTGACTTTTCCCCACTCGTTCATAACATTTGTACAGTTAAACAATACAATATCGGCCCCTTTGTCTATTGATATCCCTGTGGAGGCCACTTAATTTGAATGCAATTTATTTACAGTAGAGAGTCAAAGGAAGAAAGACTGAATGATTTTCAGTAACATACTGTGCATGTGATAGCAGCCCCTGCCAGTTTGACATAATACATAATGCCCCTTCAAACACAGGCAGAGTCACATGATTGCATAACAATGAACCCAGCGTTCGTGTTTTGTTTGATTGACACTTTGAATGCTGCAAAGGTGTGGGAATACTTCTGAGATGAATGTATACATTGTACAGAAATACAGACGGGTTCTCTTGCTAATCCAATGAAACAAAAAAAAAGGGAATTGGTGCATGAAATGAAAAGAGGATCCTGAGCAAACATGATGCTTGATCCATTCACCTTACTGTCTGGCTCACAGTGGGAGTGGGAAGAACTAGGAGGCAACAACTCCACACCGAGTTTTACATTAGGGAGGACAAACCTTACTTTCACCTTCGGCATTAATGATATGCTGTAGTTCTACTATTGCAATGTGTGTTCAAATGATAATAATCTGTTTCTTATTTCTAAGATGGCATTATTTAAACAACTACTAAGGTTTATAGAAGACAAATAATGTATTGTATTTCTTTGATGGTGGTTTCTTCCAGTATTTTTAGCTTGGCGTCTCCAGTGACTCCGTCGGTAGTCCATGTATATCAAATAGGTTGGTAGGATGAGGGGTTAAATGCTGTGATTCAGTTGATGGCTTTTAGACAGCAGTCACTTTGCACTCCGAAACCCACTCTGTAAGTGTTCATGCCAAGCTTTTTAAACTATATTTTATTTCAGGGTAATGATGTCTCGCATTGTACAGGGGAAGCATGACATTCTGATTTGGCCAGTTTTGATTGGCAAAGGTTCTGTCTTAATGTGTCATTGCAGAAGAAATGGACTGGAGGAAAAACAAACATCCATACTGAGAGCGGATCATTTGATTAAGAGCCACCAGGTTGAACTGCTGCCATTTATTTGGGGACAGGAGTAGGAGAGGGCCACAGATTGGGTACGACCAATGTGATCACTAAACAGAGCTGTGACAAATAGCTCTGACAATCCCGTCTGTGTTGCAAACATTTGGGCCGGGGCGTCTGAGACCGAATGGAGACCCGCCAGGCCCTGCGTGACAAATCGTCTTAGACTGACTATATGGCCAGGTTGGTGACCATGCTGACCATGCTGCAATAGACCTTAAGTGATGGGTGGAAGATGACAAAATGCTTCTATCATATATATATATATATATATATATATATATATATATATATATATATATATATATATATATATATATATATATATATATGCAGGCGTATCATCTGCATACACCTGAACATCTGCTCTAAGACATGGTCAGCCACTCATATTAACTAAAGAGTGCCAAGAACAGTACCCTTTGGGACTCCTGTTGTAATCTTAAGGGCATCTAGTTAATGATAACATACTTCAGAGAGGGTTAATTTGGATATTAAAATCATTTGACGCTCATCCCTCCATTGAAAGATTAGAAGAGAGATCTTCAGATGCCAAAAGGAGGAACACGATTTTTTGGTGAAGGCTGCCCAGCTTATATGTTAACTTCTCCTGAATGGAGTCTGCAAATACTAAACTGTGAACCGCAATCAGGATCCCAAATGAGGTGAGAGCATTGTCCATCCTAAGATTGCTTCACAGTTTCACTCAGAGAAGTAAAAGCAACAAGAAATGGCAGAGGAAATTCTTCCGTCCATAAACAAGAGAGGGCATTTTGCAGGCATTCACAGTTCCTATAACAGCCACAAATTCAATCAACCAAAGTAATAGCTGAATGTTTACCCACTTCCTGACCTGTACTATCCTTTGCTTCTTGATTTGTGCAGCTCGGTCCAAAGGCCACTCAATAAACGAGGTAAGACGACGCTCCCAAATGAAGACCTTTACAGACAGGAGGTAGACTGTTTATTATCGACACATTTACAACCTAACATGGCTGAATCCTTGACAGTTATCTACTAGCTTGGCAGCCATACTCTAAGGATGCTACAGGACTAATTTATCGTTACGGTATTTGCACATATAGATTTCGTGTTTACCTTATTTGCACACTATGATCAAATACATTTAAGGTATCCATTTTTTGGATACCTTCAGGTATTATTTTTGTCTATAATGTGAGGACTGAGAAAAAACTTGAGCTTGTTAATTGCAGCAGAGCGTACTATTGCTATACCAGATCATTTAATTTTTTTATGTACATAACATAACTTGTCTGTGAACACCTATGGTGACTGTCTCTCTTGCTCAAAAAGTCAAGCAAATATTAAGTTACTTAAATCACAATTGAGCTAACTGTCCTGAATTGCAGAGAGATGGGCAACATAACTGAAGGTCACATTTGCATACAATTCCCCTCTATTGACTTGTAACCCGAACAACGGAGGCTCAGAGAGGTAAGCATTTCCACTGACAGCGGCAACATGCTTGAGTGCTGGCGAGCAAGCCCTCGGCTGTGTAAAGACTCCTGGTAAGGTGTTAGTCACACATGCTGAAGCTCATTTTTCCCCCCACCCAGACAACAAGCTTTCCCTGTTCCCCAGAGCACCACCTCCATGCACACCGACAATAACAAAAACGTGCCTTTGGTGGAGAAGTGTCATGCAAATTGACTTGTTACTGAATCTGGAATACGCAGCCCCAAGTTACTCAGGTATAGGGTTTAAAAAAGGAGCAGAAAGGCAAACACATTTCACCATGTCTCTGCAGATAAAAAATGGGGCATTGACGGCCGGTGCCCTCGATCTATTCTTGACACATATAGAACCTAGAGTGAAACTCTGTGAGCTACTTTTGAATAGCCCTCAGTAATTGAAGTTTTTCTAAAAGTCGCTATAATGGCCGGTATTTTATTTCCTTCAAATTGAGACCCCCCCCAACAAGTGACTCATTTAATCATACACTTCACCCTTGGTACTTATGAGTGGGTCATGCACTATTAAAAATAAAAATACATTTCTTCTATTCATGCACAAAGTGGTTCCCAGTAGGGTTGAAAAGCAAGTGATTAATTTGATTGGCTTTTCCCCTCTGGCGCTGCAGCCGTAGACTTGGGTAGAGTTTATTCATTGTGCCTGAGCAGATGGAAGCTGCTACCGAGCTCCTGATGAAATGTAACGCAAGCACGATCACTCCTCTGTGCTGCACTTTGACAAACATCTTGTCGAACATGTTCGTTTCTGTAGAATAAACTAAACACTCTTCTATTCAGCTCTAGAGGGTTAAATACCATACACTATGACTAATGGTAATCAGCAAATTTACAATATCATTTATATCCTGTAATTAATCAAAGATGTATTCAAAATAATCAGGATATTCTAAACAATTTTACATTTGGCCGATTATTGCTTTACAATTCATGTATTAAATGTGTAAACTATGCATGGAATTATTAAGTGCTTTCCCTGGTTTACATACAACAATATAATAATTATCACAATGAATGGATCTTAGCTTCTCTATACGAGGGCAATATTGGTTTAGTGTTTTCAATGTCCACTACAGAAAATGTCACTTAATCTATTACTGACCAACTGTAAAACCCTGTTAAATAAAATGGATTTTCACATGCCCATGCACTTACCATCTGTGATTAGGGCCTCCATTACTGATTATGCAGCACTTACCTCCCAAATCCCAATATAAATCTATGTATTTGTGTTATTTTAATACATTCAATTTATGACATTGAGTTCATAAGAGGTCAAACAGGGTATGTATCTCTCTGGGGGTCTAATTGAACCTAGATTAAGTAGGCTACCTTCAATAATACCTTCCTTCTGTTGGCCAAGAAAACATCTTTGTACGCATTGACTTTACACACTCACTGTATTTGGGGTATAAATGGTCAATGTCCAACTGCACCTCCAACTCATCTTTTCACAAGGCTAAATGTATGGATGGCTTAGATTGGTTGAGTTGTATATTTGGGTCAGAGATATCCCTAAAATATCTTATATATAAATATATATATATATATATATCGTATATTTTCAAACTGTGCGGTAAGAATGTATTGGGTGTACCGTATATGCACATGCACAAATCATCGGTTTTTAAAGCATTTATTAACAGTGTCATAGTACAAAAGTACAAATGAAGACACACAATTTCTCTCCTATGTTACTGTGTCATTTAGCTTGCATTAGCTGTCCATACACTTGCTATGGAATTTACTGTATATATGTGAGAAAGGTGTCATCCAATTATAATTAATGTTTAATTAATAAACAGAAAGCATCCTTGACAGGTAGGGGATTCAAATGGAGTGATAGGATTACAGTAGAATTGAAGATGTCTACCCTGTTTCACTTGTCCTCTCGTCAGCTCAATGGCCAGCTTGCTTAACCCACGAAAGCCATTTCAACTAAAAATGTAAAGGGTGGCCTCTTGTAACAAGACACCTTCAGCATTACACCGGAGACAGAGAGACACCTGCATTTCTGCGTAGATCCCATTAATCTTGTTAAAGTCCCATTCCCTTTCTTACTGTTAAATATGCATTGAAAAGAATGGAGTCATTGAGTATATTTGGCGTACAAAAGATACGGGCTCATCATTAAAAATCCATGTAAGCCCTTTAAAGCTGAAGAGAGGTGATTTCATGCTTGGCTGCATCATTTCGTAGGTGCTTCACTCACCACTACCACCACCACCACCGACACCACACAACCACACACACACACACACGCACACACACACACACCTACACAACCACAACCACACACACACATACACGTACACAGCATCAGACGGTGGCGTCCTTGGCTCTGCGTGCGAGGCTCGGTGGGATGGATGTGGTGTCTGAGCTAATGGAGCAGGGAGAACACAGGCTGGCTGTGAATAGAAGGGGGGGTGGAGGAGAGATCAGGGTGCTCTTGAAGCACCCCTTTCTGTGTTCACACAACAGCGTGAGCAAAATAATATATACAATGTCTCTAGAGAGAGAGAGAGAGAGTTACAGTAAAGGTGCAGTCAGTGATTCTGGAGAATGCTTGTTGTCAAAAATCAGTGAATACCTCCTCACGATCCGCTACCTGTCCATACTTTGTGTGCGCTGAAAAATAATCTGGTGTAAAAAACCCAGCTGTAGTCTCTGTAAACTGGTATGTAAACAAACGGTATGTAAACAAAGGGGCCCACCTTACCTAGCAACAAACCTGTTTATAGAACCTAGGCTGTGTATCAACAATGTATTATTTTTTCAGTGCACCCAGTATGGATCGTTAGGAGATGAATACTGATTTTGACGCAAGGTGATTTTGACAAAAACAGTCTCCAGAATTGCTGACTTCACCTTTTAAAACGGTTGATGCCCCCCCGCCACCCTGTTTGATCTCTGCAATAGAAAAGGTCCATTTCCTATTGTTTACACGCGACCCTCCCCCTTCATGCATCAGCTCCCTCCTGAAAATATGCCGCTGAATCCGACTTGTGTGCGCTAATGATACAAATGTGCCAAAAAAGTCCCTCACAAGAACATCTGCGCTTCCATAACCATAAAAAACATTTTGCCTCTGAATAATGTGGTATTCTTAGGCTCACGGCTCTCCTTAGCAAGACCACCAGACGAGATGTTCAATCAACTATGCATGACTTGACCTTAATGGATTTTTCACTGGGAGGCTTGGGTTGGTTATTAGGGAACCAGCTCATGTGGAACAACCTTGTCCCCCTGGGAGGGGAATTACACCAGTTCAGAGGAAACTCCACATTATGGCACGGGGAGCATAAAGGGAAAGTACCATTTCCTCTTGGCTCGCTTCCATCTCTCCATTTTAAAATGTGCCAACTGTGCAATCTCCAAAGGAAGTTTTCCATCTGCTTGCTTGATTACGAATTCCCTATCCTTTTCTCTCTCCTTCATAGTTAGTGCGCGCTCGGCCTTTCGACTGTGGCACCGTTCATTTGTCTTTCGCCGTGTTTAACGTCACCTATATTGCGATTCACCCGCGTCCCTTCTCATCAGATATTTCTCACAATAAAATGTGCTCCTCATTACGTGTAATTATACAAACGTGCTCATGATTGGCTTTTTTTTTTACCCGAGAGTGTGCAAAATGGATGGTGTTTATTAGAACTCCCATGCATTGTTTCAAGTCACTGTGGAAATTGAAACGGCCGCACTGTGGGCATCAAGTCGAAGCAATGGCCGTTTTTGTGTGTGGCGCCAAACGGATGCCTTGATCACCGATCTCTGTTTACCCAATTCCAGTTCGCACACATCGGTAAATAAACAAACAAAATGGCCTGGTGTTGAATTAATTTCCTCCTCCAGCTGTGTACTCTAATTGGGATAATAAGCTGAAAGGTTATCAACACTCCATGAGGCATTATTCAAACACCTAGCTCAATCTCTCTTCCTCCTCCCCCCTTCCCCCGCTTCCTTCGACAGCAATAGACTGTGTCTGTGCAACACCGTGTATGACTTTATCTAACACAATACAATAAATTATAAGGCGGGCTTAAAAGATTAATGCTTATTGATTCAAGGCTGAGGAGTCATCAGCATCCATTTGAAAAGTGAGGCTTAATTCAAAGCAATTAAAAAGGTGCATTAGTGTGTTTCTTTTGATTTAACACCACCTAAATGTAGATAAGAATAATTGTAGGTGCCCAGGGTTTGATTTGTATTAATTTGTTATAAAATGTGCGTCATCAATTCTGGATTAGCTAAGCTTAGAATGTTTTAACTTTGATCATGTCACATCAATAGTCATATTTCTTTTAAATATTTCAGTGAAAGACAAGACTAAAATAGCGAACACCATTAGCTGCCAAGCAAGACAGCAATGCTTATTAAATGGTAAATGGACTGCTCTTATACAGCACTTTTCACCCAATCACACACACACACACACACACACACACATTCACTAATGGCAGCAGCTAACCATCGGGAGCAATTAGGGTGTCTTGGCCAGGGACACTTGGACATGTGTCATAATGTGGGGATCGAGGTGCCAACCTGACCTAACCACATAGCCACAGCCACCTAAACACTGGAGAGCTACTGTATATTTTTAAAATGAATAGTGCCCAATAATAAATCATTACTACTATTGGTAATGAGGGTTGGTGCTAGGAAACAAAGCTGTAATTTGAATCATCTCAGTTTATCTCTTCATTTAGAGATAGATGAAGTCAGATATCCCTGAATCTAACTGGTTATCTTCAAACCGATTCAATTCAGGGCCAATCAGAGCAGATTGGGCTTTTTGGAAGGTGTGGCTCAAAGTGACCGGCTCTAAAACAGAGTGTTTCAGACAGAGGGTGAAACGAGTTTGCTGTTTTTTACACGACTACTGCATGAAGACAGTGTCAATAGGAACCTTGAATAACAATTTTGAAGCTGAAAAAATTGCTTAATATATGACCTTTAAAGTTGTGCTACATTGGGGCATAGAGTGCAAAGCTTGTCCTGACAGTGGTGATAGAGGAAAGGCTGTTTCCAAATGAGTTTCTCTTCCTCTCTTCATCGGGCTCAACTCTGCATGATTCTCAACTTTCATCGGTCTAACTCTCTCGTCCTCAGTAACATTTCTATGAATGGCTTTGACGTTGTATTGTGAACAGCTATCCACAGCACGTGTGTTTGATAAAGAGATACTAATGTGATAGCCGACCACCCGAAATGAGGTACATCACTTATGAGCAGAGCCTAAGCACAGTGGCATTACACCATACAGATCAGAGACTCATGGCATCCCCCTGCCTCTGCAATTATGCGCCACAATGATGGCAATGCATTTAAAGCAGCCACATTATTACAACTGACAGTAGCCTCGTCTCTTTATCACTTATTCAGCGCCAGGGAATTTTCCAAAAGGCTTCCCCGGACGGTTGTCAATTTTATGCAAAATGAAAAAAAAGAAGAAGAGAGATGCAGTGCGGCCAGGCTCACATTGAATAGTTATTTTGAAAGCCTTGAAATATGGGGGTCATGCTCTCGTATCCGTGCGACCAAAAAGTGACAAAGAAAAATACAGGTTGTTGTGCAAGATACTTTTCAAGAATGGATGACAAAACATCCTAACAGGCTTTTACGGAACCATTTATTCCACTTTAACATCGCCCACACTTTTAAAGGGTCACTTGGGTTGCTTTAAAAGTGGCCATTAGCGCGGCTCTCAGAGACAGGGACCCTCTCGTATAGCGGGAGCACCACTTGATGAAAAGAGCTTTAGTCCCCTGATCTCTTTGCTAAATGCAGGGCTTCACCACTAAAACAAACACATCACGCAGGGTTAAATTACATTGTGTCTAGATAACACATCTCTGCTTGTTTTCAAAAATTCATAATCACTACACCACAGCGCCTCACGTGCACTTATCTCTCTCTCTCTCTCTCTGCTCGTATTCAGCAGCCTATTATTATTAATAAATTGGCCCTTCTAAAACAATGCCATGCTTGATAATTTTTCATAAAACCTGACACTGAGTCTTGCTGTGCCATTCATTGGACATGTTGCAAATGTGGCACACCCTACGACGGTTGATTTATATAATTCTCCATGTTTTTTACTCTGGTTGTTCTTTTGAATCCATTTGTGTAAGAGTTTTTTTTTCTTAAAAGCCCATGATGAATGGCTTGGCTCTGACTGTGTGTCAGCTGACTGACTTTGAGTGTTGTCATATAAAATGCACTCAAATGCAATACACAGCAGCAGCGCGATCGCATTTTCTCTATAATGTTCTTCTGTGAACGCCCCTGTACATTTCAAATTGTGAAGGATGTGTCCCAATATTTAACATCCTTGCAAGCAACATCTCCTTTATTCATTCATCAGACAATACTTAGGCAAATATGCCTATTCACTGATGCTTTTGAGTAATGTGTTGGATTTCACTCTTTTGACTTGATAACATACACAGTATATATACAGTTTGTTTGATTAACAGTAACAATAATAATAATAATTGCTTGGATTTATATAGCGCCTTTCATGATACTCAAAGCGCTTTACAGGGTTCCAGACAATTCGTTCACACACAGTCATACCGGTGGTGGTAAACTACCATAGTAGCCACAGCTGCCCTGGGGCAGACTGACAGAAGCGAGGCTGCCATTCAGCGCCATCGGCCCCTCCGACCACCACCTCAAACATACAGCAGTCATACACATTCACACGAGGCAAGGTGGGTGAAGTGTCTTGCCCAGGGACACAACGACCATGACACAAGTGGCCGGGCTGGGATCGAACCGCCAACCCTAGGATCATTGGCCAACCAGCTTAACCACCTGAGCCACAGTCGCCCCACAGTAGCAAAGAGAGGCTAAGGAGATACGATGCTATTTTATGTTAACAAGTAGCAACACGTTACAGCTAACTGGGACAAGCATATGAAAAGATACCAAAATAAAAACACTAACAATTTTTATTTTGTGTTATTTGCTGATAGGAATCAATTGACATATGTTGTATTGTATCTAGCCATACTGTGATTTTACACCAAGTTACTGCTTAAAAAGGAAAAATAGCAATTTACTGTTTCATGAACTATGAATGTATTGATGGAATAAACACAATAGCTGACATAGGCTTTAGCTCTCAGACACAGATTTGCAAGAAAAGCTATTGAATTGGCTATTTGACCCCATAGCACCACACAGTGGCACATTAAACGATTATTTATTAAAGGCAGCAAAACATGTCAGCAATATGGTGACTGCATTTCAATGACCAACGGCAATTCAGTGTTACAACAACAGGCTATTAACTGTATTGAATGTAAATTACTCAAACACTAATAATCATCTATCAGTCAACATAGATATAGCCTATCGCTAAAATTATTCTTAAGGTTTGGAATAAGTAGATAGCCCCCTGCTTTGATATGTGGCTCATGGAGTTCTTTAGTACTCCATATATGGAGAAAATCTGTTATGAGATTCCAGGGAAAGCAGAAAAATGTAAACAGATATGACAGCCTTTCCTTGACCATATAGCAGCGCTGAAGCGACCTTCATGACACCTTATGGACGTTTTTATTGCTTAACATTTACCTATATTTCAAAAAAATCCTTATAAAACTGTTCAGTAGAGTACGCCATGTTAGTTGTTTATTTTATTTTGCCTTTTGTTTGTGTGTTCACTTTCTCGGGTGTGTGTTGTTCGAAAAAAAAACATTTACTGTAGGCCTATATAGCCCTTTACAGCAACCAGCAGGCATCCAAAGTGCTTCAGAACAAGGACACAACATAACGTAACTTAGAGTAAAATCAGAAAAACGCACATAAAATCAGGAGGAAAATGTCACAGCGCTACTGTTTATTCAAAGCCTTTCTAAATAAGTAGGTCTTGAGTTTTGATTTGAAATGAGCAGCGTCACTGGGAAGGGGGTTTAAGTCCATGATTTAAGTACTTCTCTGCCGGCACTGCCGAGTTGTGATAACACCATAATAACACAGTAGATTTAGAGTGTCCAAGACAATACTGCGCATACCTGCACATAATTTGCAGGTATAGCGAGGAGGACAGGGACTTATTTGTCTACTCTGTATTGTTCATACGGAGCTCTTATGATGAAAGTGTGTGCTGGAGACTCTGCCGAGAGCCGCCGAGCTTTCTACATTGATGCAGTGCCTATAAAAGATGCGGGACCCTTTTGCTTTTGATTTATTTGCTACTCCTCAATGTAACTGTACCCACATTTGAAAGGTACATATTGGTCACAGCCCCGCGATCGATTTCTTCAGCCCGTTAAATGGATGACTTTGTTTAGCAGTGAAAAAGTGGGCAACTTTGCACTGGGCGCTAGCAAAGACTGTTTAAATAGTCCCAAATCTATATTTCATTAAAATGATGACACATTGCACCACTAGCCCTCCTCCTAACTCTTGTTCTATCGATCTCACCAGCAGTTTGGGGCCCTCGTATAGGGAATAATACATCGTCCCGGCACTATTTTTTTAAACACTCACCTTCCATTATACATGTAATGGAGCACAGGAATTACACGGCGACGCAAAGTGAATTTAAGGTCACCCCCCCGGCCATGGATCTATATCACTCAGGATTTGTTGTGAAGCAATTTGGTCCTCATGATTTCCAATGCACGGCAGATGGACTGTAAATACTGTGGAGGAATGTTCTTCTGGCGCACTATAGACTGGACGTTCTCTTAACGGCGGAGGAGAAAGAGGAGAATCCATCTCACTTAGCTGCTCATAGTTCCCCAATTTTCTTTTGTGGATAACAGCCAGCAGCGCCACAATCAATAGTATTTTCTCTATTTTTCAGTCACACACAAACACACACACACGCACACACACACACGCATGCACGCACAAAGACTCGCGCTGGCTTGTGCTCACGAATGCCTTGGGCGATCACAGGGAAAATCCCTGCTTTGTAAGCAATGCACTAGTGTCATCATTCATGAGCGGATGACCTTTACTGTCCCTAAACAGCGTGTAGCGTTAAGCTTGGAAAAGACAAGCGCTGGACTTTTCTTCCATCTCCATCTCTTTTATTTTCCTTTTTCCTTTTCACACAATTAATACGGCGTAAAGGGGTCCAGAGAAGAAGAAAAAAATTTGGATGAGGGAATGTTTCAGTAATGGGGGAACCTGTTGTATGATGAATACCGGCCGATCCGTCTAGCCCCCGGAGGGTAAACACGGTTGACATTTGGCACTGACCTTATCCCTTCTATTAGGCTGCTTGTTTTATCTGACAGAGATGGATAAGGGGGATTGTTTTCTCCCATTTCATCATATAGAATGATATGCCGCTTTAGCAAGGTCTCCTTGTTAGGCTAGCGCATATTCACGTTCACACTTTTTTCCCGATGTGATCTGGCACATTGGAGGAGGTGAGCCCATAGTGTGATTGAGCTGCTACGACTGCTGTGTTTGCTATACACAAGGAGGCCAAACCATTTGAGGCCGGACCACAACAGGTGAATTGGGCAAACATTTTCAACTTATATTTTTAGCATTGTGAAACTTTGCAAGTTGATTTGCTGACTTTGAAACAACATCTATTTTGTATTAAATATTTTTCAGAAATGTTTTAATAAATATGCAAATTCAAAAACAATACGTCTCATAAACCAGAAAATTAACATACAGTATGAACAATCAAACAAGTAAAAATAGTGCTAAGAATGAATATGGAAAGTTCAGTTGATCTACGTGCTTTAGAAGGTGTGTTTAAGGTTCAGAACGAATGTTGAGATAAGGGCTGTTAAAGATGGTTGAATAGGATAAATACACAGACGCAAACAGACATTTTACAGTTGAGTAAAATGAAAACATAAATGTGCATTCTGGCCCTTTAATTGCAAGTATGAAAGGAGACATGTTACGGTAGCAAAATCGCCAAACATATTCCTGCGTATAAATAATGACAAAATCCAGTAGCCTGAGCAGCAGAAGCTAACATGACTGGACAGTAGAGGAACTGCCTACACCAAGTCTTACAGTAAATCAAAGAGACATAACAGTAGACTGAACACACTGCCTGATTGACAAGCGACCTCAGGGAGGTGCATAGCAAGATGCTAATCAGGTGTAGCACCTGGGATCTGTAGCGTGCCATGGCAAACGGTGCTGTGATAAAAGAATGGACGACCCAGTTATTTATACCAAGACTGACCGGGACACATCCACCCACAACCACGCACCATTTACTATTCATGTGGTATTCTTAAAGCTTCTTTTGATTGCAAATATACATGTTTCAATGAGGAATATGATACATCCGGGCAGGTAAGGCATGTGTGATGGGGCCAACGTTTGTAGTGTATGCGTAGCACAACCACTCTGTCATTGCTTGTGCAGTGGTTGTGCAAAAATAAGCATCTAAAAATGGAGTCAGCAATGAACTTTTCTTCTAAAATCAGTGAATATCTTCTCATGGTTCGCTACCTGTGCATACTGTGTGTGCGCTGAAAGAAAGTTGTGTAAATATACATCCTGGGCTCTGTAAACGTGCATGTTGCTAGTTACGGTGTGCCCCCTTTGTTAACCTTCCAGCTTAGGCTGTGTACCTGCTTTTTTTTCCAGTGCACACACAGTACTGACAGGTAGTGGATCGCGAGGAGGTTTTCGCTGATTTCGATTTTGTCAACAAACGTTCTCCAGAATCGCTGACTCCACCTCCTGATTCATATGATTTGCTCCACAAAGACCTAACCATCCCACCAGTTACATAGAGGCCGCACTATGAACCATCAAACATGGATCAAGGGTCAGCCAGTTAATCTCCCACTGCTCTTCTGACATTTACCTTTACTAAAGTAACCATCTCAGCCTCAGGTTCAGAAGATTTGTTCAATAGAACCAATATGTGGCAAGCACATTGTATCGACGTTTTCAAACGGTTTGTAAAGCCACAAGGTTATATCAGTATTTCACAATGAGTCTTGATCACAATGAGATGATCCATGTTGGTTTCATACACAGGACAAAGTCAAAATCTACTACGAGGGCAGATATTTACCTTGCAGAATACTGCTTGAAATACAGTGAGGTTCAACTGGGAATACAGCGAAGGTTTACAGAGCGTAATTGCATAGTTGGGTGATAATTCGGTAACACTTTATAATAACTATCCGTTGTAACTCGTTAATAGATCATTAGTAAACTCTTAATTAATGATTATTAATGATTTGTTAAGTGTTTGTTAGCAGTTTGTTAAGGATTTATAACAATGGTAGATAGTTAATAGCTTAATAATTGAATCAGTTCATCTGGGAGGTAATCCGAGATTAACTGATCACGTCATGTTCAAGTCCATGGCATGCACAGTGTGTATTGAGATTTAAAAATATTTGAAAATGGGGCTGCCCTCAGTTGCCCATGCACTGTGTATAGTCTATAGCCTATTTCAGCCTCGTCGGTATCTCGGATTACCTCCCAGATGAACTTATTCAATTATTAAGCTATTAACTATTACCATTGTTATAAATCCTTAACAAACTGCTAACACACACTTAACAAATCATTAATAATCATTAATTAAGAGTTTACTAATGATCTATTAACGAGTTACAACGGATAGTTATTATAAAGTGTTACCGATAATTCAATAAGGGTTTGTCATTTGGAGCGACCCCTTACACATTAAATATAGCCACTTAAAATCTAAATATTGATTAGAGCAGCGTTAAGTAGTCCCCACTTTAAGGGATCAGCGTCAGATAAATAAGACTTAACTCTACTGCCTGTGTCGATTTGGATTATCACTGTGTAGCTCCAAACAATACTGAACAATCTATATTTGTATGATGAGGATGAAATGCTGGGCAAGAAGACCTGGAGAAGAGAACTCTCAAGATCTAAACATAGAAGGAAAGGTTCTCGCAAGATAAGCATCAACCTGCTTATACGATGACCTACAAGCAATAATTAACATGGGACACTACATATGAGTTTATAGGTTAAACATTGTTTTACTTGTAGAAATCATCAAACTTTACCAGTGGATTTCTTATATTAAAGTTTGAATACATTTACAAATTTGGCAATATCTAACTCATTATGCGTACATTGGCATCTCATTTCATCTAATTTAAAAACCAAAGTCTAGATTCTGGATAAAGCCAGAGTTCAAATCTTTATTTCATTTGTACAACATATTAGTATCCAAAGTCAAACAGAACAGATCCTTCTTTTAATTGTATTAATACAAAAATATCTAATGTAGCTGTATGATGCATTTGTCATATTTTTAAGAACAAAATGTATCATAAATCCGACAATTAACAACATTATGAACAAATCCTTCTTTAAAAACCTTCAGAAGAGTGCTAAGAATGTTTTTCGAAAGTTTGGTTGATGTAGTAGATTATATGTATTAAAAAAATGTTGAGATAAAGTCTGTATTGGCCATTTGTCCTCTATGAAACAATAACTTGAAAATAAAGAAATCAAACAAAACAACGTAATCGAAATAGCCACTGAGGCACTGGGGGGACGAATGTTAAGCAGGGTAGGGAAAAGAGTCCACTCTCCAGTCGGGAATTTGTGTTTTGAAGGTTTATTTTCTGGCTTTTACAAGCAAACAAAGCACTTTTGTCTCTCTCCTGAATCTGGTAAAAAACCATGACCCTACCCAGTGCCTGTCTCACCTATGCCCGCCCACCTCTATATATAGGCACCCGGTGCACCACAGCTGGCCACTAATTGCAAAACAAAAGCATAAACAAACTCAAATTAACTTTAACTGTAATGCAACAAGAAAATAAACATAAAATAATCAAACTATTTTATATCAAGTCAAAAAACTAAATAAATGTTTTATAATTAAATCGGACAAATGAATAGCTCCAACAAAGTCCATTCAAGATGATTGTATCGGAGAAATAGGCCTATACAGATTCAAACAGACAAGGTTCATTACAAAAACACCAAAAATGTACATTTTGAACATTTTATTTCTATCAGTATGAAAAAAGACATGTTGTGGAGCCATACATCTCAAAATCAACCAGTTCTTGAAAAATCAAAGTTTCCACCTGCAGTGTGTCTCCCCTTTAAATACAACGTACACTTGCATGGTTTGAAATCCATTACTGGCTGACCCTCTTGTACTTCCCAGTCTTGTGAAGCTTTCTGAATCATAAAAACTTATTTTCATTTTGTCAGTTCAGAGGCTGTGGTGCCCGGCGATGAGAGCACGTAACTAGGCCTGCGCTCCCACCTGCACCCTGGCTTTGATTACACAAACGAGAGCAGGTGTGAATTAAGCGGGTGCAACAGGATAGCTTCCTGTGTGAATAAATGCATTTCGATTATGAGCAAACATTGCCCCCTTGGCCCTCATTATGCAAATTAGGGAATTGTATTTTAGGGGACGGGGGGGAGAGGAATGGAGGGCTAGGGGCGATTTGTTTGCAAGAGGACTCTGTGCCGCCTGGCAAGTCATATGCTGTTGATTAACGGACTAATGGACAGGCAGGCAGAGTGGGGTGAAGTAATTTCATACCAATCACTATTCATTACTTAATGAGAGCTGATGACTCGGGGCCACTCTCTGACTCCGACGGCAGCGGAAAAGGCAAAGTTGATGAATCGTAATAAAAAAATCCTATCATTATTTACCTCTTTAAATTCAGCGGGGGCACACGGAACGTAATTAAGAGGCACGCAGGGAGAGCCATGGAAGAGCGTTGTCACAGAAAGACAATCATTTATCAAGACCTAATAGGATGTTTTTGTTTACTGCAGTGCTCAGGCCATGGGGGGTCATCCATAGTCTTTACCTGTTGAACCAAAGCCTGATCAGATCAAATGCGTCCCACAATTCACCGCTGCACTTCCATGTACATACGGCTTCACATGGGCTTTGTTAAATGAATGCATCCGAAATCCTATTTGCAGGATTGTATTTTTTTAATGACATGTTATTTCTGAGGTTTGTGCAGTGGACAATGAAGTGGATGTAATATTAAGGTAATGCTATAGGAACCACTCTCTCTGGTGATTGGATTGATTAATGGACATTCGGTGTCTCGCAGCAGTTAAGAAAAGGTAAGTATGTTCATAACTTTACAAAATTTAAATTATAGGCTGCACTTTTCTCATTTTATTTTTGCATACACGTGGGACCCTGAACGCCAAGGAAACAATTTGCCTTTCACTGGATCCTTCATTACTATCTAATCTTGAAGCCTTTTTTCAGGCCTACGTGTCAAGTTTGGCTGTGGCTTTGAGTCGAACAGCTCATGGGAGTGATGCGACGGTACATGTTGGCGGTGTAATACATGGCCCCAACTATGCTTGAAAAAAAGTGCAAAAAAAACAGCTGTCTGGCGACAAACTATGACACTGACAACATCCTACATTTAGAATACGATTGAATGGATATGTATTCTTTAGGTAGGCACTTCTATACATGGTGAACACATTTTTTTTCTGCTGGTACCCACTACAACAGTAGCCTGGCACCGCCCGCCGACCTACTTCCGCTCAATTTTCATTTCCCTTCAGTTGTCAGTCTGGGCCCGCAGTACGTTTTTCTCAGACAGATTTTTGGCTGTCCAATCAGCGAACAGAGGGAGTGGCTCAGAAGCCAGTGCATGACATATGTCACTGGGCAGATCCAATAGTTTTAAACTTCAACAGACCCCGGCCTTTAAGTGAGTAAACATTTGTCAATTGAGCGATTCCAGGCCTTCTGTACAAATGAAATGAAGTACGATGGTCTGGTAGGACCAGGCTACTACTGCAACAGTACAACGCTGACTTCTGCTAGAGCGTCACTCCCAAACGCCTTATACTGACTGCGCTGACCACCATCTTCGTAAGGTAACACACTATGCATAAGTTACTCATACAACCCCACGTCAATGATACTGAACTGTCCCTTTAATCCATACAGTATATTGTTCAGGTAATAGCTCAGTGTGTACGATGTATGACAAAAGAGGATATCATAGTTTGGCCATCCCCAAACTTACTTGGAAGAGAGAACAAAGGCAAACTATCAAATGAATTCCCAAATTGACCCTTTGTAAAACATGTATCACAGATTCCACAGAACTGATGTTTTCAATTTACTTTGATCTGTTTTAATCACCCAAGCAACAACTTTTTTTAGCAACAATGAGTGATTCTTAGTGGTCTTACACAGATGCAATCACTTTTGATTATACTTCTTAAAAAAACTTACTAATGATTTGAATGCTCTAGTTTCTTGCCATGTTCAACCCTTTTTAATAGTAATATTGCAGTGCTCTGATGCAGTTAACTTGGTGAGTACATTTCTATTATTAACCAATTTAACAGCTGGCCGGACCAATGGAAATTTAAACAAAAGCCTGCATAGAAAACAACGTGTTTATGGTTAGGAATATAATCACTTTAAAAGACAAAGACGTATGAATAAAAAAAAAGGTTTGAACAGCGACCAATATGTCCGATCATTTCAGAAGCTGCATCCAATAAATGTGTGTAATTAAATAGCTCTAATTTTTACCCCGGGGCCCCCAAACACATAACATACATAGAACCATTCCATAAACATACATTTCTGAAACTACGTTTACTACATAGTTATGTGTTAGTAACTTGAGGTTACTTAATAGTTCATTTTCCTGACCAGATTTATTATTTATCTTATTTAGCCCAATTCTCATTGTAGTGCAGAACTATAAATGAGCCATAATTCACTGTTTTTGTTGTCGTCGTTTGCAGGGTTTTAAAAAGATGTGTTTCATGTCCCCAGTCTTTGTTTTTTTGAAGAGGAATATGGTAGCTCTTGTGGTTTTCAAGTAGCTTTGATTTCTTTTCTGCAGGTTTTGATGAGTTTTTTTTGGAGAGCTATATTTTATACTTCGGCAACTAACTAAGGCGTCCAGATGAAGTGCTGTCGAAGTGCATATGGACCAATAATCTAATCCATATGGTTGAAGTTATTCCTTGTGTAAACATCTAATTAAATATGCTCTCTCATTCTCCTCGCAGTGTTGATCTATCATTACTGAACAGGTGCTGTTTGATTGGCGAACTGTGTAAATTTTGGAGCTTGCCGAAATCTCTCCTCTCCCTTGACAGTTGGTGTGTTTGTGTGTGTGTGTGTGTGTGTTTGTTTGCACATGTTGGTCCTGGAAGGAGACAGAAAGACAGGGGGAGTAAGCCCTATTTCAGTTCACTTCAGTGTAGTATTCCACCGTGGGAGGGAGACGGCCCGCCCCCACACCGGATTGATTTTGGTCATCACAGTAGATCACATTGCAGCCGCAGTAAATGTGAATAATGCTGCTACAATATTAGCTTCACTAGGCACGTGCCTAGGGCCCATTTCCACAAGGGGGCCCAGTGAGAAGGAAAAAAAATATATATATTTTTTTTTAGTACGGTATGTGTTTGATATTAACATCATATTATGCAAATGTAAGTTATCATACAAAAAAGGAATACAATTTTTTGGTCTGGATAGTTAATAGCCTATTAATTTAATCAGTTCATCCGAGGTTAATTTATCACTCGGTATTGAGTTTATTTTAAAAAATTGGAAATTGGGCTGCCCTCAGTTGCCCATGCACTGTGTATACTGTAGTCTATAGCCTATTTCAGCCTCATCTGTGGAAAAAAAGATAGCTGGACAACAGAGTTCTTCTGCTTCGTTCCTCTCACTGCATTTAAATGCATTTCATAATATTAAAGAGAAATATGTCCCGTAAAAAAAGCACCATCCCAGAGGACACTGGATTATATTTTTTATTTTATTTATATATTATATTTTTTCTATATTAATATTTTTATGGAAAATCCATGTCTTTCTTCAATAGCTTTTAATTCTACTTCATTCGAGCCAGTACCTCCAAATTATTTGTTCACACAAAATTCCTCAGATTTAGCCTCTTAATTTCCCTCTCAAAGTGCACCAGATTCATGCATTTCACTTTAAAAAGGTAAAAAAATCTCCCGGGGGGCATACCCCCGGACCCCCCTAGGAGAGTCGGGATCTCGGCTGGCTAGTATTTTCACTAAGCTGGACATTGGAGGCACTAGGGATGAACTGGGTGTGTGAATGACATTCAACAATAGTCAATCATCTGGCCACGATAACATTGGAGAGGGGGGCCCTAATCAAATTCGGCTTAGGGCCCCATGAAGGCTAGGGCCGGCTCTGCTCCCCGGTTATGATTTTAGTTCGTCAAACCAGAGTGTTTCTGTGTGGCGGCTCACACCGGCGATATCTCACTGTGAATTTTGCCGTTACCCACCACAGAGTTCCACGCCAGGTTTCACCAGGTGAATCGCTGCTTCGCTCACGCAAGGCTTTTGTGTTAGATCAGGCTTGCACGAGCGTTTTAACTTTATGCTGGATAAAGCATTGCAGTGCACTGTTTTTCATCCAGTTGGAAAAATTGCTCCCACACTGGACTCTGCACGCACCTTACAGAAATGCTCCTGCAGTGAGCTCACGAACAGACGTGAACTCGCACACTCGGTTACGTTTCTCTTTACTCACGTTTAACAAATGAATGAGCATAATACTAGCCTGGCATTCCCAGACCTGCCACTAGGCGCTGGCAAATTAAATTTGCTGAGCGTGTTGGTCTGGACACGCTCCGTTGAAGCTTTATCAAGAAAGCCAGAAATCTGGCTATGGTTTCAATTGGTTCTATCTCATATGGGCGTGCCAGAGCCCCTTATATGGTACTCTGGGGAGGACGTAACCAGATGACGACAGTGACGTGCATGCAACGTCGAAGCCGTGATAGTAAACATCAAAGATGGCTGCTGATATGTTGTGTGAGTTTGAGACTGCTTTGGCCTCGACCCTTAACGATTTGGAAGACGGCACTCAAATCTTTCATTAGTGTTCTGTTCAAGAAATGTCAATGTGTATTTAGTTGTATTGAGACTGCTTTGTTAGGCTGCACTACACTAATTGTGGTGCAATGGCGACGCCTAGTGGCGAAACAGAGATAATGTTTTTGGATGACGTTACTGTATAAGTAGATGAGGTTTAGTTTCAACATGTTTCAAACGGAGAAGTACTGTACGGCTGTTCTGAATACCGGATCCTCGGAGGAATACGTACGTAAGTTTTCCTTTGGTTATTGTAGGTAGATATCGTCATTAACAGTTGTGTGTAATATGTAGGCAACAATTTAATTGTTGTCAAGTTATAATTTTATGTCAGCCTAGCTGATTATTTCTTTGTGTAAATTAAGCTAGCTCTAACTGCATGTGCGCAGGCTAATGTGTGTATAAAATGTGGATATTTGGCTCATTAGTAATATACTTTTGTTTGTATTCGATAGTTTTACGATGAAAGAATTGGACTCTTCAATAAATCTTAAGAAGATAAACCAGCCTGATTCTTTGTTGTTCGCTATCTGTCTATGGCCATTGTAGACACAATTGCTAGGACAGAATAATTAGCAAGTAAGTGGAATGTTCTATTTTGCCGACCGACAACGGCAAACGTTTAATTTAACAGTTCAACAGCTGTTCGCTAAACGAAAGGGGCTTACGTCGCCTTGTGTATCGCTCTGATTGGTTGTAGTGCTATCCAACTGCGTGCAGTGGCATTTGAAATGCCAGAGTAGGAGCCGCCCCTTGAGTTGGAAATTACTATTGATCGTGGCCAGACCCTCTATCGTTTAAGATATCAGGGTCTGGATTTCCAGGCTAGCATAATACTCTTGTGGCAGTTCAAATGTTTGTAGTTTTTCACCAAATCGTGAAGTATCCGTTTGGAGGCCCGAAAAAATGCGGTATGCCTAGTGTAATCTTTCCTCTTAATCCGGGCCTGCATGCGTCAGTTGTCTGGTTCTGTATTTCTTTCGAAGTTTTTCTCCCATGTTGGCAAAAGAAACACCATGTACAGCTTATAGGGCTATTTCCTGCACACACCCAGCACATCAGAACTAACAATGCCATCATTGTAAACTGCTAGCAGAGAGCCATTTAACACAACCGTGTAGGTATGTTAAACAGTGAATACAAGACTCAAACTGATATGTACAAAATAAATAAATTGCCTGCCAAGCGCATGAACCCAAAGAATATTTGTAGCAGCTGTGTTTGTTTGCATGTTTGTGCTCCCCACAGCATTTGTGTATTAAAGTGTCTCATGCTGGCCACGCTTTTGTATTCCCACTCAGCCCATAGACTTTACATCAGGGTGATCAGTCACATAAAAATTGCTTCCCTAGCCTTGAAAAGTTTTAACAAACTTTGATCTCACAGTAAAGGCAGACTATGCAACATTTAAATGACAGAATTCATTTTAAAGTCACACAAAAATAATCCCTCTCAGTAAATGCGTTTACATGCAGACTCATAATCGGGTAACTAAACGAATAAGACCTCAACAGGACTTTTAAAATACATGTAAACACCTTCATGCGATCTACTTCGCACACAAATCGGCACAATAACGAACAATAGATGTCGGATAAGAACACCTATAGATAACTCGTTCATAGTCGGCATTCTCTCTGCATGTATACAGGGATCGGACATCGTATATTGGAGTTTGTTTCTGCGCCTGCTCGAGAATCCCTGCAGAGGATTTCACAAGGAAGTGGAAGGAGACAACGTACAAAAAATAGTATGTATATTACATAGATAGTATATAAAAATATAAATATAAACAAAAATGTATATATATATATATATATAATTGGCCTAATTTATATATATAAAATATATATATATATATATATATATATATATATATATATATATATATATATATATATATATATATATAAATGATTGCCGGAAGGGAACCAGACATGACTCTTAACCATTTGTTGAAAGGGCTACAGCGCCACCTAGCATAGTGGAGACAGCCATGCATCGGACATTTATCCAATTACTGAAGGGCCATGTATACTCAGACAAGTAACACGGTCCGTTCGAGTGTCTAGTTCGGTATATGTCGTAATCCAATTTATAGCTGTGCCATGGAAACGCACTGAATGATCACTTCTGCCCCACTAGAATATGTGGTGTTGTGTTTATTTGCAGAGTCTTCCCCCCCCCTACCCACCCTACTTTGCGCTAAAATTCAATACTTTTGCAGACAATAATTGATATAAAAAATATATAAAAAAAACTGACCGTGCGGAAAGCATTGCGCCACCTGTGATGCGTTGCTGCTGTGTTGTATCGACCTTGCAGCAACAGGAAGCTGCCTGTGTGTGTGTTCAGCCGTCAACACTGAAGTTCAGCTATGCAGTAAGTAGTACAGGTTTCTGACAATCCTCCCACTGTTGGACCATGAAAAATGCATCATCATTGATCCCCCATCGCTGTTGCAAATCTTGCATAAGGTCCACTCTGCCCGAACAAACCGTGCTCATTTATTTTATGTTATCCGTCTTTGTCCTATACCTGGTCACCATTAAAAATGTAATGCTGACAGTGAGATACCCCCGACATCAAAGCCGCTGGCAACACTTCTACAGAAATGAGACGAGGCCTCTTTTCAATTAAAACCAACAGCTGACTGTTCTTTTGTCGGGGCCTCCTTGTACTTGCCAGTTCCTTTGCAATCTTTTCATCACCTGCGCCTCATTAATTCACCTCACACGGTTTCACACTGTATGTCTCCTCTTGCTATCCCGTTTTTTTTCTCCAAAATCCGAGTTACCTCACATCCACCGACTGTGCTCTGTGTTCAAAATGATAATGAAACAGAGAGTGGTCACAACAGGCCTTCTTGTCCACGTCCTATGCAAGCGTGTGTAATGCGGGCACCCCCCAAAAGCAATTCCAGCAGGTTGCCTTTTCTCTGCCAGGGGTCTTGTGAAGCTAGAATGAGGCCCCCGGCGATGGTAGGCCAACACCGCTTTACGTTAGCATAATTTTTTTCCCCTTTCCCTTTCAAATTCATAAAGCAGTCTATGCACTCTCTGTGCTAGAAATCCTGCTGGGTGTCTGTCCAACGAGCCGGACTTTTTCGTGTTTGAAAAAGTCATCAGCACTGGAGCCAATATCTCCATTTTGACTCTTGCAAAGCATGCAATGCCAAAAATGCAAATGGTGCCGCTCTAGGTCGACTTCAAAATGTGCTACCAAAAAAAAAAGGACATTTAACGGCAGTCCCTGGTAGAAGAATCTTTTGTCTTGACTATCTTTACGGAGTATCCACATCTGCTGGTGATTAAACGGCTCAGTAGCTTTAAAAATTAGCTTTGAAATTACATTACTTTTTTATTAATAGACTTCTCCTTCATAGTCTGTGGAGAGAAAACTATATCTCTGTAAAAATGAAAAGGATGAATGGCCAACTCCCTCAATTCTTCTCTGAAATTTAATCAAATTGCCAATTAACTGAATTAGCAGGGGAGGCTACATGTTTGGAATTGATGGGTCCTAGTTGCTCTCTTAATGAAACTGTGAGGCAAGCGAAAGTCTTGTGTGTGGATGACCTTCATCTATACCAATCTGCTAATTAACATTGAATTAGACGTTTGATGCTTCATTATTTACCTGCATATGTTCAGCTAAATATCTGTAGAGATTATGGGGAGGGGAGGCATGGACAAAGATGAGCAAATTTGTGTACCGTGTCTTATTGAAAGCTCATGCAAGCCTGGCACAGCTATACACAATCTCTGGTAGAGCTATTACTGCCACCCTCCCCCATATGTCCCCCATCCATCTCCACCCTTCCTTCCCCCACTGTCAACATCCCCGTTGTGTGTCAAAAGGAGAGAGAGAGAGAAGGAAGAAATAAGCATTTCTATCAAGTGTGTTTGTTTAATGAATGTTACACATGCCCAATCAGCCTCAATCACAAAGTAAATGATGAAAAAAGACACTGTCTGTGATGGCCATACCAGATATTTGGTCTACTGTGCTGTAAAATGCATATTTGACATGTTCTGGAAGCCAAATTGCCAAGTGCTTAAACAAATACTGTTTTTGCATGCAGTGTGCACTGCCTCACCTTAACAAGAAGTCTGGTGTCAAGCTTACTTCTTCTCTCATCTCAGACAGTTGCGAATCTAAACTTTGACAGTGAGTATGAACTGTGCCCAGAAAAAAAGATGGACTCTCATCAACATTAGATCTCTCTGCTTTCAACCCATCATCATGTATGTATAAACAGACAGGGGCCCAGGAGTTTTAGTTTGCACTTTCAAGTTTGAACTTGTCAGGGAGCTTTCTCGGAATTCCCCACATTAGTAACTCTCCTGATGGATATAGTTCTACATTTCTCAACCTAAACCTTCATTTCAGCGTTGCATTTTTACCTGTATCTCTTCACAAGCATTTGCTGCATTTCCCGAGGGCCGGCCTACAGGTGCTCGGGTGCTACAAGGACTGCTCCAGCTCCTTATGAGGGTGGCTAAGAAGTTTACAACTTTGCAGCAAGACTGAGCCCGCCTGGGACCGCAGCAAGACGCGCAAGAAGTAAACAAGAATGCATCTGGAGGACAAATGTCAAGCATCTGATTCTGATGCCTCGGAGAAAGTCTTGTAATGTTCAGAAGAGGATCAGAGCAGGCCCCTACCATCTAAAGACGGAGTTGATGATTCCCCGAGAGTCCCAGCACCGCACTGCTCTAGATCAGGAGGCAGATGCTGATTGAGAGGGGTGTGTGTGGGGGGGGGAGGGGTGTGGGGGGGAGTTTGCATGAATGTATTTGAATACATGTGGCTGTGATGTCGGGTCTGGATGCATATCCGAAAAAAAGCACACCATATGCACTTGTCACTGAGTGGGTAATCCCGAGATATATGCAGGGATCGAGGTTAATCTGTCGTTAAAAAATGAAATGGATTCAGAACATATCAAGACACAATATCTCCCCTCATCCCCCCCCCCCTCCCCCAGTCAGCATGTTAGTGTTTTTTGTTTTTGCTAATGCAGCATACTATCGTTGAAGGGCGAAATTCCTGATGGCTTACTTGAGATTCCAGACGTAAAGCCCATATGGATATTTTTTTACAGCGCGCAGTATATCCTCTTTCACCAATCTTTCACATCCTTTCCTTTTGCATGATAGCCAGTAGACCTTTGCAGAGGATCATCTATCATTACATAGGATTACCATTTCTTTGTATGCTGGGATCTCTTGGGATTACTGGGAGATTACTTTATTTATTTTTTATTTTTTTTAATAAAACCTTCGTGCCAGATCTGCCTTTATCTTTTGCCATCCGGCAGTTTTTTTTGGTAAGATGCTGATTCTCCACCAGTATGAATTAATTTCCTCACTCTTGGTGTAAAAAAAAAATGTGCGTCCCATGTGAAAATGTGTCTCATGTGCATCCTTATTCATTCCGGGGATTTAAGAATAACCTGCAACTACTTTTTCAAATATCAAATGAATATTCTTATTTCAATTTTTTTCACATTTTGTTTTACAGCCATTAAAGGTGCAGTGTGTAATATGACATCATCAAGTAAATTCTAGAAAGTTCTAGAATGCAACGCTCCCTGGGTAACCCCACCCCTTTTGAATAATAACAGAAGCTACTGTGGCCTTCAAGGACAAGAACAATTCTAAATTTTAAACAATGCACCTGATGACATTCCAACTATGACACTTCCAAAATGGCGGTGACAAGGCCTTGGTCCAAAATATGCAGAAATATGGACATATATGAGACCCTTTCAAAGGGAAAAAAAATAATTAAATTGTTTTTCAGCAATTATGCACTAAATTAAACGTACTTCTGGTTATTATAATTAGTTTCTACAAAATCTGTTAGGAAATAAAACCCAAAATTCTACACACTGCAGGTTTAACTAAACAAGCTTTTAAAAATCCCTCAAGACTCCAAATGATGCCACTTGTTCTGTGTCTCTGAGGACATATAGCTCTGCCGGGTAGGAAATAAACACATCATTAACAATGCAGCAAGCTATAATGGATAAATGTGAAGGTCAAGTTCCGATGATATGTCATTATAGAATGTACATATTACAAGGATGGTTATGAGAGGATACAATGATGCATGAACATCTAGTCACCAAAGAAAGGCATGTGAAGCTAAATTAGAATTTAAAAAAACTGAAATAATATAATGAGGCCTACATGCTATTACAATGACTGAGGCATACTCAGTCATTGTAATCCAGAACAGTTTTTGTCAATATCAGTCATAAATATGTATGCTCACCATCAGCTACTTGTCCGTAGTGTGTGCGAGCTGAAAAAAACCCTCCACTTTTAAAGGTAGAGTCAGGGATTCTGGTGAATGCTTGTTGTCAAATCACTTTTTGTCAACATTAGTGAATATCTCCTCATGACCCACTACCTGAACATACTGTGAGTGCATACAGTACAGACAGGTAGCAGAACGTAAGGAGTAAATAAATAGTTAACTAAAAAAAAACATAATTCACCACATAGTCATTGGTGAGCTTTAGAGGTGTTGGTATGCATATTATTCATGCTTTCTTCTTCCCTCGGCATCAAGCAAGGCTAAACTAGGCCTCAGCTAGACGTGTACAGACAGATACACTAATGTTTGTTAATAACTGACTCCTCTTTAATCAAAGATTGCTGTTTCACATGCTGTATAGGTTGAAATTTGTCTTTTCGCATATCCCCTCTCAAGTTACCACACTCCAGAGGGGGTCAGAGCGCAGGGTCCGCCACAGTGTAGCCCCCATGGAGCAGTTCAGGGTTAAGTGGCTTGCTCAAAGACACAATGGTAGAGATGGTAGATGTAATACCAGCCACCACTAGTTTTACCAATAACACCATATTCCCTCCAAATTGTTATGCTCAATACGTTAACCATGTCCTGGGTTTAGCATTCATACACAAAATTAGATATCAATCTTCTCATTTTAACATTCAAAAGAAAGCAAAATAGCATCTTTTTTTCAGACATGTTGAAATATTTCTTATAAATGACATTGTTTGATAATATTAACCATGTATTTCCCCTCGTTTACTCTGTTTAAGCATCTCTCTCTCTCTCTCTCTCTCTCTCTCTCTCTCTCTCTTTTCTACTTGACTGCCTGTCATCCCCCTGTGGATCCAGCACTATATATCTGGTTTCGGGATTCACTGACCTCTACAGTTACAGCCCACCACAGCCGGGAAATGATATGGATGTGACTGGTGAAGTGTGTTCACCCTGCGATGCAACCAAATTGGCGGGTGTTGTCTGGAATGGCTTTTTGGAAGCTATTATCCATAGCACCAGAACAAAAAAAAAAAAAGTTGCACGGTCACCTTGAGGAAAGGTTGAAAATTGAAAGACTCTTTCGGGGCTTGATGGATGAATGGATTGTATTGTATTTTTTTCTTCTTTTAAGGCCTTTGATTCTCACTGTTGTTAATCGGGAAGTTTTTTCCCCTTGTCCTCTAACCACTCGCTGAGTAGGCGAGGAGGCATCTTGACACTTCACTGCCAGCGCGGATGCTACAGTAAATGTTAAATGCCTCCTGCGGATCAATAGTGTAGCCCATAGCTCTGCAATGTACTGGGTCTCTCACACACTGCTCTGCTCATTAGTGATGTGTCTGACCTATAGGCTTACATCAGCTCTCTGGCATCAGATAAAGATACCTGTGAGCCAGACACACACACAGACACACACAATCACACACACACAGACACACAATCACACACACACACACACACACACACACTCCCATGCACGCACATACATACACACACACTCCCATGCGCGCACGCACACACACACACACACACACACACACACGTATATTGTTCTGCAGCTCATCAATCTGGCTCCAAAATCTACCTAAACACAATGAGACAATGTATCACCATTTAAAGGGCATTGAGTAACAGTTTTTTTCTCTCATATTACTGTCAAAATGCTTCATTGCTAAAACCTTTTAATAACTGCAGACTATGTGTCACCTATACAGGCGTGGACAGAGAGTGGTAGCACCATCTGCTGGAGACAGTCTACATAACAGTTACTGGCCCTGGCAAGTCGAGAAAAATAATGGGAGAAATAATTGAAATTGGGAGAGAACTTATATCTGAACATGCTGTTATATGAATGTGTAGTTACATGAAAGATAGCCACTAGCCATTGCTTGACTGATGTTTTATGACTGTATTAGTCATATGTAGGTTACAGGGTCAATAATACAATAAATACTGGTCAGCTCAGCTGTGAGACATTACAGTAATTTAAAAAAGTATAAAGATAAATTTAAAAAGATAAAAGAATATAAAGAGGGTAATGTACATAATCTAAGTGAGATCTTTGCACATAAAGGTGACGGGTGTATTGCACAGAGGGTATGTATCAGTCCTGGTTGAATAGCGGACTGTGGAATAGTGACATTTTTCCATCTTCCAATGCGGACAAGCAGGTGAGGAAAATGCAATGCAAAGGGGTTATATCATTTAAAAATATGGAGGTGCCGTATATGTCTGTAAAATGACTACAAATGACTGACGGAAGATGTGACGTCCCCTGAATTTGCAGAAAAAAAATTAGAACAGAATTGTGGAGTTCAGTGTGAAAAGATCTCAACCCGCCAGTGATAGCGGAAATGTTCAGTTATAAGGAGATGGATGTGTTGTATCAAACGTCTTATGGGGCTCGGTCGGAGCTTCATGTCATGTCTGAGAAAATATCAGAAAGGGATTTCAACAGACAATTTTTGGTTTAAGATTTATAAGAGAGAGCCTGCTGAGTAACTGTGGGGGGGAATTTGAATGATTGGGACATTAACCAGTCACGGAGGATATAATGAAAGGACTTTATGTATTATGGGAAGAGTACTGCAGAAGAAAGTGCTGGGTTATTTATGCTGGGTCAAAATGATGGGTTGCTTTGGGCACTTTAAACCCACTGCTGGGTTGTTATGCTGGGTAAATGGGTAATAGTATGGGGCTAAATTGGCAGCGGAATATCTGGTTGGGTTATTTTGACCCAGCTTTTGGTTCATTCATCTTCCCGCTCCTCCATTGTTGAACTTTCTAGATCTTTTGACACAGCAGGATTGTATGGTAGGTTAAATGTGAATAATAATAATTAATACCAGATCCTTATGAATCCGGCAGTTGGTTTCAAACCTGCAGTTTGACCCTGGGCCAATCAGAGCAGATTGGGCTCTTTGGGAAGGCGGGGCTCACAGAGAAACGGAGCGTTTCAGACAGAGGCTAAAGAGAGGAGATTCAGCAATGGCGCTGTGTAAACAGGTTCCTTGTAGAAAGACAAATTACAATTTTGAACCTGAAAATAGGCATAATATGTGACCCTTTAATATTTGATCCGTAAAAAATGCGGGTTGCCCCTTTGCAGAAAGTGTTACTCCACATGGTAAGACATCCTTCAAAGCAGTGCTGAAAGTCCAAGTTCTGCTCTAACTCTCTTCCCCGATATTCAGGTGTGAAATGCTGCTCATCAGTGTCACCACAGATAATGAGACCATGTGAGATCTTATTACCTTCCAGCGTCGACAGCTTCATGCAGCAATAATTACTCCCAGCGGCGCCACCACGGCTTATTGACGACGCCTGGCCCAAAGTATCACTCTGGGACCAATGCTTTCCCCTCCTTCGCAAAAGGGCAAACAAAGGAAACGAAACACCGCTCTTCTATCAACTCCGCGAGTGATGGATATAATGACAAAATAATTTTTCCTTCCGAGGAGGAGCGACACATGCAGAGTGAAATAGAAAGGTCTCTGGTGGGAGGGGGGGGGGGGCATGTTTGCACGAGTGCAGAGCTGTAAACAAGAGCGTTGCTTTTCTTCGCCGTGATTTTGTGTGTGTTTGACGATAAGTGAATGTGACCGACCAATTGCTGTTAACTTGCAGTAAACAGAATGCATTACTACATGTGCGAACGTAGCACTGTAGCATCAGTTGATCGTTGATGTAGACTAGTGATGTCTTTAGGTTCAGGGTTGATTGCAATTTCTTAAAAGAAATAACATTTTGTCTCCCTGTTTTCACTATTTGTTTTGTTGTCTCTTATGTCTTAAATGTTTAATGCATTTGTTATGCCCCCTGTAAAGCACTTTGAATTACCTTGTGTGTTGTGCTTTATAAAAAAAACTTGCCTTGCTTTAAAAAAAAGAAAGAAAGAAGCAAGTTTGGGGACTTCAACTAGCCTCGGTTGGATCGTGAGTTCAACATTCAAGTGACAAATGGACTGTGGAATGAGAAGGGAACACCCTGAAAAAATCAAATTGAGTATGGATTGTTGTTGTGTGTCTGGATTTATAGCTCCGGGGGTACATCCCAAAGCCCACAAGTCATAAATTGATGCAGTTGAAATGGTCGCGTCAGTGGGGGATTGCTGCTATGATTAGTTTACTGCGCGTGTCAACCCGGATGGACAAACACACAGAAACGATGAGCCATTGTTGTCCCACAGCGGGGCCTCGTTAATAGAATATATACACAGACAGGAAGTTAAAGGCCGTGACAAATGTGCCTCTGCGGACCTGCGTGGTACAGAGAGTACAGGGAAACAGCCACATGTCTCTGCACACAGCACAAGCACCACTCAGAGACTGAGAGGGTGACAGCCTGTGGGGTGAAGGCTGGATAGTCAACACACACGCACACCATAGTAACTACATGAATATGCTAAGAGTATCCAAATTAAAATGATAAAATAATGTAAAAGAAAATATGAACGGTATGTTATTTTTTTGCACCGAATACCTCCATTGCATACAGGAAATTGAGAGTCAGGGCACAACATATTAATGCAAAAGGAAACATTTTTATTGTCACATCATATCTGTTATAATAATACTATGCTATATATATATGTATCTGTATTTATATTTTTACATAGGACACAAGCTACGAAGGATTACATACAGTACAGTCTGCGACATAGAAAAATATCAGAGTAGTATTGGCACAGATGAAGAAGTATTTACCGTACTTTACATGATATACATTCAGCAAAAGAACTGCAGAATGAAATGAGTACATTTTCCTCACAGTGGAGTCAAACTTTTTCTGTTTTCTTTTTTTACATTCAGCTCAAACACATGATGGATGTTCCCCACAGCGAGCAGACAATGATGACACATCTCCTGTTAGACACACATGCACACTGCACACACACACACACACACTGCACACGAACACGGACTCTCAGTTAAAGGGCAATCAAATACAAAAAGGTTCAAGTCAGCTAGTTTTGAAGGTTGACAGCACTTGCAAGGATCTATTGGATTTTATGGATCGCCCTATGAATTCTCTCTCAATCATGAGAGCAGCATAACTTTACAGACATATTAAGTCATAACAGAAATAAATACGTTGCCCTACAGAATAGATTTCAGTGTGATGTAAATACAATAACTTCTGGTCCAATCTACCGCGCCTTCAAGTGGAACCTTTTTACACGACAGCCATCCATCTCGTGAAACAATGTCACTCCTGGATTTGCCCTTGAAGGTGCCAATCTCAATAGCACAAACAATGGTTCCCTCCATCGATTCCCCGCCGAGCCCATTGGGTAAACACACATGGCCCCTAAACGCAAACAAGCTAAAGCCTCATCCATATAAAGTATGCTTTTGTTGTTTCAGAAATGATGCATGATGCATGGCAGCCCCATACAGATTGCTTACACAGCCTTTGCTTAGTGGCCTTTTTTTAGAAGAAGAAGCCGTGCCCATTTGATTAGAGTCAATCACGGTGACACTCTGTTTACAGCAACAGCTTCGGAACAGAAAAAAGCACTTTGCGATGTCCTCCTTTTGTATCCCCCCTTTACAATGTTTGAAAGGCCGACACAGATAGCCGCGGTCACTTTTTTAACAAGTGCCAGATGCGACCTTCAAGATTTCAAGAAGCAAGTGCATGTATAGAGCAAACTATTTGGATCTTGCAAAAGCTTAGGGGAGGTTGATTCAAGGTTGTCAATAAAGTGCACTTGCCATCAAACCAGTGCAAAGGTTAAACAGCTCTCTGTATGTACATAATAACATATGCAGCGGATGCACGGCCACCGCCAGATATGAGACGCTTGTCGCCACCACTATGATAACAGTCAAAATGTAAACATCAGTTGATGGACAGCACAGTGATGAGGAACCAGTGTACGCTGGGAAACGACATCTCTCGAAAACTCAAAGGTTTATTTAAGATTAGCTGATGAGATGATCGGAATATTACATTGTATATTTTCAGGAACATGAGACAGTGTCTGCTATCGTCAGGCATCATATTGAACTCGGTTTATAGAAAATGACAGTGGCAGTGGGTTTGGTATTATAACACAAACACATCCAGTGTTCCAGAAAAAAACTAAACAATTAACCCCTGATGTAAGCCGTTAAAAAATTGTTATAGCCCCTGTGAACTCAATTCCACAACATCCTATGTAGGATGAGCTAGGCCTAAATAACTTGTAGTGAAGTCAGCTGCAGAAAGCATTTTCATCATGAAGCTAACATTAGTTAGCTAGGTACGGTTGATAAAATCGGCTAACTTATGTCTGAATCAAGGGCCAAATTATCAATTCATAAATGTTGTCAGTCGACCTTTAAATAAACCACTGCAAACAGTCAATTACAGAGTAAAGGCTTTAACACAGCAGGTACCCATATGTATAGGCCTATATGGTATCAACTCTAGGCTATTGTAGCTAATTTATACTGTAGCCTTATGCTAAGCTAATCAGGGTCAATAGCTAGGTTAGGTTTAAATTGATGTAGGCCTACATGTAAACATAAGTAAATGTATGAAAAAGCAGATTTTGTCACTATACTGAATTGGAGGCTACATGGGGTAGGCTTACACTTTTTGCCACCAGTGTATACTTTATAAACGTATATACTTTTCATTTCCTATATTTGATGATAACAACACACAGTAGGTCACATTTAGATGGGTTACTTACACTGTAGACACATAAGGTGATAAAAAATAAATAATTTAAACAATATATTCATTTCTGTATAAAGGAACATCTATGTTTTGTACAACAAAATACTTCATGTACAATCAAAGGGATAAATGCTGTGCATATATTGCCTCGGTTCTAAGGATAGTTTAAGACCATCAAACCTTAAAGAATAATTCCACCCAGCAGGCTCTAAACCAAGTCTAAAGGGAACGTTAACATCTGTCAGTGTTCTGGCTGGAAGGTTCATAAGGCCAACAAAACATCTCAAATCAATCCTCTCATAGATGTTTGGTTTTGTCCTCTTGTCAGTTAGAAATGTAAAGGGTCTCAACACCAATGGTCTTTTAAAGCTATAGTGCGTAACTTTTGCATATGAATGAACGTCAGTGACATTCAAGCCAAATGAGTTGACACAAAGTTGAATAAGCCCAAGCTCTTCAGCTCAACAAAACTCTCTCTGTATTTCTTTCGTTTACAAACTGGTGTCACCCCCCTGACACTGGCGCAGGAGCTCAAGAAGCGTCCCACGATGTGTTTCAGTTGTTGATTCTACTGCTAAGAAATCACCTGCAAGTATTGCAGAATGAATAAAATCCGTGCGTGATCACCGACAGTTTACCTCACCTGGATGTGCAGACAATGCTGTTGTAATTCCTCAGAATTCCTCACGGGGGTCGGCAGAAGTTACACACTATAGCTTTAATAACCGCTGTGTCTTACAACTCTAACAAATGGGATGTACAGGTCTTGCCTGTTGAATACCAGGGATTATATACATTGAATATACTGTACAAAGGTAAGGACGATATCCTCCCAAAACCAGCTCCATCAGCCACCAAATGGTTCTTGTCCGGTAAGCCTGCAGTAAGCTACTAGCACCTTTATTTGAAGTAATTGAGTCCTGCCACTAAGAAGAACTTCTCCAGGAAAAGCTCAGAATCCAAGACAGCAATGTGGGCAGCACGACCGATCAACGTGTTGGCTGTGTTAGGCAGAGCGTGGAACACATTCTGGCGGATGAGCCGGCACTCTTTAGCCTCCACTAGCGGCTGCAGGACGTTCTTGATCATCTCAGTGTAGACGGGCCCTACAGTGCAAAAATGAGGGAGAAGTCAACCCCATGTACACGATGATACACAGGGCTGTACAGTGCGACAGTTTTGATCGCATTTGCTACTGAAATTGATCACGTGCGATGTTGAATACAATTACACTCGCACGAGTGCGACAGCTTGCTAATGAGCAGATGCTGTCCGTCTGAGACGCAGAGGATAGATGCACAACACTGCTTAGAGGGCTCTACATTAACACTCTCCAAATTCGGGTAAATGTAGTCTTAGGCAAGTAAGTTATTGAGTCCACCCTCCACTTTGGCTGGTGAAAGATGTGTGCTCGGGACCTATGCTTGTGCGGCGATTAATACACTTCACCAACGGTAATAACCGGAAGGAGACGGCACACAGTTAAGTTAGCGCTTGTGCAAACCATGGACCTATAAAGAAAAAAACAGAACATTTCCTGTGCGCCTTCACATTAAAAGCCTGTTACAAGCCAAACTTGACTTTTATTTTGAAGTCGGTAAGAACAAGAAGTTAGCGCTTCACAGCACTGCAGTGCGCTAGCTTGAAAATCAACTGCTTCAGCTGCAGAGAGCAGTCAACAACAGTAGTCTTTTTAAAGAAAGTTTGAAATAACTGATAAGCCACTGAAGAACTACTCCCAACACATTCACAACAACTTATTCCAAATTTTACCAATATGTATAGGCCTACTTATTTATTTAATAGGCTATGTTTAATGTTTTAAAGTTTGGTTTTAATTAACAGAAGGACATTTAACAAAAAAATTATTATTATGAATATAATAATGATATGTATATATACAGAAAATATATAGATATTAATGTTATGGGGATAAATAATTCTCAGCAAAAAATTACAATTTGCAGGTTAGATTTTTTTTTCTAAATTGCAATCAGTGCACCCCTATTAATTGTTCTACAATTATTACTGCACACACTAGGATATGATATTAATTGAGAATTTCAAATGAGACCAAGATGACAGGCTAAAAGGTAATTAGAGCGAAAGTGCAAGTTTTCGATCATACTTTGTGTGCTACTGAATTTATTTTTGTGCTACTGATTTTTTTTGCTAGCGAGCACCAGTGCTACCACCTAAAAAAATAAGCGTACAGCCCTGATACATTATACAGTAATACCCAGCATAGATCCCACACATGTGTACACAGATACAACAAACAAAATAGAATGTGTTCATTATGTGTGGTCAATGATCCAGGCTTGAAAGGTTTCCCCAAGTCATTATGCTAAGCTAAGCTAAGGTAATCAGCTGCTGGCATTACAGTAGTCTTATATTAACCGAACAGACATGGGAGTGGTATCAATCTTCATATCTAACTCACAACACAAATGACAAGTAGATGACTCCCACCAATCTACATTAAATGGTTTCTATGTCAATACTGTTACAAAATTGACCACACCTTTCTTAAACTTTTTTATGTGTATCCATTTATGCCGTATTCAAAAAAGATTGTTACACTGAACAGCCTCTGTGGCATAACAGGATAATGGTATATGCTGAAACAGAAGTACAACAGTAACAAAAGCTGCAATACTCATGACAGATGCGTTTCATTGCTTATGAATATAACGTTTACATTTATAAAGGGAGCAATCTCTTTTCCCTTAAAAAAATAAAAGTACTGTCACTTTAAATAATCCCAATCAATTAGACGAAGTGATGTATGAAGATTTATAAAGGGAGCAATCTCTTTTCCCTTAAAAAAATAAAAGTACTGTCACTTTAAATAATCCCAATCAATTAGACGAAGTGATGTATGAAGATATTTGATTGGTACTCGCATTGCTATTAGGAAAGAAAAAGTGGGATTGTTGTTCCAGAATATTGAAAGAAATACAATATTAATTCATAAAAGAGAAGATAATGTTTTAGCAACCATGCAAGCACATCTGACCTGTTGTCCTGTCTTTAAGGGCAGTTTTGCACATCTCTATTCTGGCGGAGTGGAAGGGAACGTAGCGGTCCTGTGGAGACGCCACCAACACCACGTTCTTGAAAAACTGGAGGCCTGAAAAAAATAAAAACAAAACAAGTCAATGAGACTACAGTGTGTGTGTTTGTGTGTGTGTGTGTGTGTGTGTGTATGAGCTTGACCGTGTGTGCGTGTGTATGCGTGTGTGTGTGTGTGTCTGCGTGTGTGTGTGTGTGTGTGTGTGTGTGTGTGTGTGTATGCGCGCTTGCATGTGTGACAGAGGAAAGGACTGAATTGGTTGTAAAACGCAAAGTACGATCACAAAGTACAATGACAGGCTTGATGGGATAAGAAAACTGCACTTTTTTTTCTTTTTTTTTGCTCTCAAGTCTCCTGTCAGCGGGTGCTTTTTAAGAGAGTGCACTGGCTAGGTTTCCAATGACAGGGTTTGGATCATTTTGTCAGCCTGCCTGCCACGGAGCTTGAGTGGCCAAAAAAAAAGCGTTTTCCAGGCTTATCTTCTTCAAGCCTGTGTGACAAACGACTGCTTTTGTTCCACTCTTACACAGTGGGGAGGCCTCTCTCACAGGCCCTGCTCACAGCTCACTGCCAGGGGGTTTGAGTCAGAGTGTTAGCGAGTCGACACAAACAGAAGACAATGTGACAAAAAAAAAAGACCGGATGACAACATTTTCATGAATATTTGAATAGGCTGTCTTTCAAGTACAAGTGAGGCAGTCAATATACTCGTCTACTGTTTCAAATGTCTGTGCTTTCAGACAGAAGAAGGCCTACCTGGTTTCTGACTCAGGAGATAGAGGAATGTTTTCCGTGGATCGACGTGATCTCTGAAGGTGAGCTGCAGCAAGGATCCCGATTTCTTCAGCTTCTGCATTAACCACAGACCTAAGCATAAAAAACACCAACGCAATCAGAAGAAAAATCCTCTGCTTTTTTGGAACAGCCAGCATATGCAGAGCAGTGTGCACGCTTCATACAGCTTTTTGAAGAGTAACATTCAAGCACTTTTCCAGCACTTCATAGATACAATTTCAACTTTCTTCAAGGACCCTAACGCTTAGAATATACAGGATATTGTATATGGATATGCTTTTAAACATTGCCCAAAATATTGAAAAGAAAACTTCTGCTGTTAATTCATAGCCAAGGCTCTGTGGACTGATGTGTAAGCAAAGGGGCCCACCGTAGCAATAGCAACATGACGGTTTACAGAGGCTCTAGGCTGTGTTTTAACACTCAAATTGTTTCAGTGCGCACACAGTAAAACAGGTAGCAGATTACTGATTTTGAAGAAGTGATAATGTCAACAAAGCGATCTCCAGACTTGCTGACTCCACCTTTTTAAAATCAAACATGTTCCAAACGTTCCACACACTCCGGGTACGAACCCTAGTGTGTACAATTTTCTTAGACGAGAGACTATAGATGCTGCTGAGGAGGAGCGCAAAGCAATGGAAATGCAGCGCTGCACAACTATTGTCACTTGCAGCACATTTGAAGCGTGCGTCCCCTCTCTCCCCCCCGCTCACCTGTGCTGACCAACGTGCTGTTGTTGTACAGCGTCCCCAAGTGCGGGCCCGACAGCGAGAGGAAGGTGTGCAGTTTGGGCAGGTAGCAGCGGAAACGAGGCCTCGTCAGCACCGAGCGGATGATGACGTTCCCCAAAGAGTGGCCAATGAAGCTGTTTTTTTGGCCCAAAGACAAACAACTTTGAGGGAGATAAAACTTGCAACTTGAGTGGGCGGCTGGAAAACAATAGCTGGAAAACAGTGCCTCCAATGCTTCTGACCTACAGAATGACGCTGCCCAGTACATCTACATACATCTTCAACCGCTTATCCGAAATCGGGTCGCGGGGGCAGCAGCTTGAGCAGGGAACCCCAAACTTCTCTTTCCCGGGCCACATCAACCAGCTCTGACTGGGGGATCCCGAGGCGTTCCCAGGCCAGTGTGGAGATATAATCTCTCCACCTAGTCCTGGGTCTTCCCCGAGGCCTCCTTCCAGCTGGACGCTCCTGGAACACCTCCCTAGGGAGGCGCCCTGGGGGCATCCTTACCAGATGCCCGAACCACCTCAACTGGCTCCTTTCGCTGCCCAGTATCTTATTATATTCACCCCTTCTGTGAGTAGGAAGAAAGTTCCCAACGGAGGCTATATTTGGAGACTTTAGCTCCAACATTAACAAGCACAGAATTGTTTTCGTTTTGAATCCATTACAATGTATTTTATCATACTAGTCAAAATAAAGGTTCCAAAATGTACATTAGGTGTTTATTTGACTAAATATTGTCTGTTTGCATCTTTATATTTCTCCTATACAACCATCTTTAATGGCCATTATCTCAACGTTAGATTTGTTTGTAATACTGTAAAATCTCAACTACTAAAGTACTTGCATCAACTAAACTAAACTAATAATCATTCTTAGCACTATTCTGAAGGTTATCACACAATTATTTAATATGTTGTTAATTGGCTGATGTATGATATATTTTGTTCTTAAAGATATGTCTAGAATGCATTTTTAATTAGACCTGTACATGGTATTTTCTGATTTAGAACATTTAAAAGGCTGTATACAACACTGTTCTGTAAAAACTCATATCTTGTAAAATTTACAGAGATTTTTTTTTTAACTCTGGCTTTATCCAACATCTATATATTTGTTTTTTAAAGAGATGCACATTTGATCATTATTACTTAGAGATATTGCCAAATGTTCGTATGTATTCGACCATTTCTAAAAATTGTAGTACAAAAAAATATATAATTTTAATGTAATAAATCAACTGACAAAGTTTCATGACGACATCTACATGTTATGCTTTTCTACCCTATTCACCTGCAGTGTCTCGTTAACTTGTTCAATGTTTAAACATTCTCAAGGGCAATGACAACTTTATGGCAATAACAAAGAGGACGTACCGTACAAATGAAAAGTGTCTTGCCACCCACCGGGATATATTAGGTTCATGGTAAGCTTTGCCTGTCACTTAGTTTAATTACGGTAATGTTACAGCTCTACCCAGAAGCCCTTATCGCCATGTGTGCTCCTACCTTACTAAATATAGATGTAATGTGGAGAGAGCCAGATGCCGTTGTGGCAGTACATTGCTTCTGTCTTTTATAAGTTCTCTCCAGAGAATGCGCCACAGTATAAGAAAGTTGACGAACTTGGGTAGAAACTCTTACAAAGAAAAATAAATGGGCTCACTGAGGGCAATTAAGAGGGAAGATGGATTGCTTAATTTGATCGGGATTAGGCAACACATTGCTCATAAGGAGTACAGTCCATCATGTGAAAGTCACAAACTTATTGGCACTGTTCGATAAGAGCTTTTCATCCATTCTGTGCCTCTTATCACTTTTTAGTTTGTACAGTCTATATATTATCATTAAACAGTGATTCTCAATGTGTTAAAGTGCTGTCACCCTGAGTCATAGTATCAATGTGCAGTCTCTGCTGCTATCTACTGGCCAAAGAAAATACTGCTTCAGGCGAGACACTGCAGGTGAATAGGGTACATGTTTAACTTATAGATATCATCATGAAACTTTGCCCTTTGATTACTTACTTAAAACAATAATTTTTTTGTATTATAATTTATTTCAGAAATATTTGAATAAATATGCAAATTTGACAATAAAATGTAAATGTAAATAAAGGGGCCCATGCATACATTTGCATCCAAACGTGTTAAGAATGATTATGGAAAGTTGAGGTGATGTGAGTGCTTTAGAAGTATTGGAAAAAAACTGATGTTGAGATAATGGCCATTAAAGATGGTTAAACAGGAGTTTTATGCAAACATTTAGACATGATTTTGTAAAATAAAAACCTGAATGTACATTGTGGATCTTTTATTTATGAAAGCAGACATGTTATGATATGAATAGACAAACATCTCTCAATTGTACAGTGGTTGCCCCTGTCCTGACCTTGCCTCAAACAATCCATCATAAACGAAAGTTGCCAGTAATGTGTGAGTTGCACGGTATCAAAATTGGAGTGACATACCTTATCCTGCCTATGGTGAGATTATACAGCTGGATATGCTGAATGATCTCATCCAGCAATCTGTCCGTCATGGTGTCGAAATCTGCAAACGTGTCGGTCTGCAAGAGAAACACAGCCGTCAGCAAGTATACCTTAAAGCAAATGACCTTAAAGCGCCTCATAGAAAATGTGACCATGCATTCTATCAATATATCCCATCACCCAACCCATCACTAATGCACAGTATACCTGGTTCCTTTCAGACATGAGGAAGTCCAGTCTGGAGCCTGGCAGTCCTAACTCGATAAAAGTCTTCACCAGCCGAAGGTCCGCACTGTTTCCTGGAAGCGAAATATAGGGAAATTATTATACACACAGTTTTTTTTTCTTTTTGGCTCAGCTCTTATGAAGAGTGCCCCATTAATCTTTAAAGAGACACCTCCAATGTGTTTTAAGGGATTAATATTCACAGTCCACATAGTGCAATGTGATACTGTAAGTTTGTAGGACACACTCTCTGAGACTTCATTACATTTACAACGATAATAAGGCGGCAGTGGCGAAGTGGGTAGGGAGTTCGCCTCTGGTGTGCAGGGTCGGAGGTTCGATCCCCCGTCTCCCCGCCACATGTCGAAGTGTCCCTGGGCAAGACACTGAACCCCGAATTGCTCCCGATAGTTAGCTTAGTTAGCTTAGCACCCTAGTGCTAAGCCTACCCTGCGTGGTAGCTGCTGCTATCGGTGTATGAATGTGTGTGTGACTGGGTGAATGTGTACAAAAACAATGTAAAGCGCTTTGGGTCTGTGATAAACGGAGATATAGCGCTATACAAGTCCATTTACCATAAGGAACTTAAAAAAAATAAAAAGGATGAAGCCTACAGTGCAGTTTGTTTGGATATGTCAGTTAAATAGCCATTATGTTCTAGCAGTGGAAATGGACCGCAGTGGAGCAGAATACTGAGCTGTATATAAAGCCTTACCATCCAGCCCGTGGACACACACCACAAGGTGTATGCCGTCATCAAACTCCTCATCGTCCTCCTCGGGGGGGAAGTAGGGCAGGTCTGAGGCCAGCAGAGGAAGGTCGCTGTACAGGTTGGCCTGGAAGCTCAACTCTTTGAACAGCTCCTCTTTGGCTTTGTAGAAGCTAGAGAGAAGGGAAATTGACATTCAAATACAATCCCAAGGGCTTATGATATGTATGTTAGCAATACATTGAAAATAACTTACTCGTACTGAGCAAATAAAATGTATAATTTTAAAATGTCGATATGTATAAATAGATAAACAGAATCACAACGAACACAGCAAAATTAAATGTGGTCCCCCACCCAGCTCCAAGGCAAAAATAAGGCAAGAATCATGCACGCGCACACACACACACACACACACACACACCAGCTTTACAAGTAGCTCGTTTTAGTTTAAGTTCCCTGTCATCCCGCCAGGCTACAGATTTTAGCAGCGTAGGAATGAAAACCAATCTGTTTCCAACTCCTGTACTTTCAGCTAATCGTCATGATGGGATTCAAACTCTGGCAGTTCACCTTGTCCTGACTGCAGGTTTGCCCTCACTTCATTTGGTTATGCCGAACCTTTCCAAAAATAACTGAGTAACTGCCAGTGTTATGCACCAGGTGTCAACAGCCATCTCTGCATACCCTCTGGCTCCAAAATGATTCTCACCTGCCTGAACACAAATAACTAATAGGCTACATGTGAACATTCTTGAACGCAGCCTTAATGTCCAACTGAAATACTGTCATAAAAAGGTGATTTTCAACTGAAGGAAGACAAGTCAAAGGACTGCTATTTTATCCTACAAGCCTTTAAGTGGATTGGTCCTGTGTATGTTCTTAAGGCCTATTTAAACTGATGGGACAATTGTATTAGTAACTGTAGCTTATAAGGACTACATAAGGACTACATCTGCAGATAGATTTGAGCTATTAAGTACTACATATGACTGAATTTGATCTAGTCTGCTCATTGGCACTGTTCCCCTGCCTGAGGTTGGATAGGTTGTTTGTTCAGCAAGCTAAGGTGCAAGAACAGGGATATGTGCTTGGAGATAAGAAAAATACATTAGCAAGGATGCAAATTAAGGTTTGCAGTTCAACGTCTGTGGCCCGGTTTTCAATGTGTAGTCTGCTGCAGTTTGGCTGTAAGTCAGTGTCAATGTCTGTCTCTGTCAAACAGATAAAATGGCATTCTGCCTGCTGGAAAGAAGCTAATGCTAACTAGAAAGCTAATGTGGGTTGCATTTCGCAGCCCTTGGCTCTTGTCTGTCTTGTGGCCCAGGCTGCTGTCTGGCTGATAGTCAGTGTCTCTGTCTATCTATCTGTAGATAGAGATGAAATGGCACTGCCTGTTCATCCACAGACAGACAACAGATTTTTTTTTCTAGATGCTGCGGGAAGTTTTATTTAGTCAGGTTTAACATGGTCACATACTATGCAAACTTTTATGTTCAACATTGTAATTTGGGTTTCTGCAACAAACTGTTTTCATGGTGGAGTGTCCAAAAAACCCTTCATATATTTCTAACAGTGACATTGCTGAATCTCCTCTTTTCGGCTTCTGTCTGAAATGCTCCGGTTTTTTTTTTGTCTCTTTAAACCCTGCCGATATTTCTAAGATACATTGAGGGGGAGCTTGACTGGGGTTTCTCAGAAGTTGGAGAGAAAGAGAGAGAGAGTTGTTTTTTTTTTCTCATAGTCTGGGAATCTCTAGACACACTGAGGAACCATATTCATGTTGAAATACCTTTTCTCATATAAAGGGGACCTTTTAAAACACCTGCATCACAATTTCTTCTTTGGTAAGACTCAGTTTAGCCCAAACATGAACTCACTTAAGCATCCGCTCATTCGTCTCATCGTCCATGTTCAGGGGATTGAGCGAAGACGAGGAGATGATACCAAAGGAGCCCAGGGGCTGATGGGTAATAGGTGAGGTCGCCTGTCGAGCGGACATCCCGCTGATCGATGGGGAGTCTCTTAAAGCAGAAGAAAATGGCAGGCAGGTCGGGGCACAGGACACTGACATGTTCACCACCTCCACCATCGTCTTGTTCACAAAGGCCAGCCCTGAGTTGGGTATCTTCGAGGGTTTGGGAGTCTGGGAGTCCAAAGGCTCTTTCCCATTGGCTGATATCCCATTGAGGCCAACGGATAATGTGACATCATTGGCCATCAAGGTAAGGTTACTAGGCCTCTTTGTGGTGTTGGTATGGTTGTGTGTATCATTGGAGTTTTGAAGCCCTGAAGGCTCAAGATGAGTTCGAGAGGGATCGGGACACTCCTGGTCCTCAAGCCTAAGCATATCGGTCTGACCGAAACTTTGGCACTCATCTCTGGTGTTAATTCTCTCCCGATCCGCTGCAATTTTACACACACATGGTTTGCTTCCACAGCTGCGGGGCGCTGCTGCTTCCGTTTCCACGAGATGAACGTCCTCCACCGCGGCGCCGCTTGCTCCCCCCCAGCTGCCAATATCCTTCACTTCATTAGGGCTTTCGACAGAGTCTTGTAAAAGCAAGACTTCAGAAACACCGCTTAACTCTGGCTGTGAAGGCTTTGACTCTTCAGAGCTAATATTCTCCTTGAGAATGTGACCGAGACTTGACGTTAAACTTGGGTCCAATAGAGATGATTCCGATTGCTCCGAATCCATGTTGCTGATCAAAGAAGAGCAGTTGATCTTAAATGAATCCCGCTGTTTCACTAAGCTTTTGGCATTTGTCTCATTTATGTCTTCCGGGCTGCTTATCTGTGGTGCAGAGACCGATTTGGTCAGTTTGTTGAGCCGCCTTTGCTGCTGGTCGTCTTCATAGGGCAGGGAGCTGATGGAAGTTAGCGAGGCCTGTATGCCTCCACTTGGAAGGCTGCCGTTGCTCTCCATCTGTAGGCCTTCCAGAGAGCTGCGGTGGACCGTGCGATGGCGACACACTGTCTGCTGTGGGATTTCCCGTTCGCTAGAGAAGGCCAGAGGGGGTCGGACTCTCAAAGCGGGCCACGCCGCAACTGAACTCGGCTCGCTCTCGATGCCCGAGTCGGATATAACCGAGGAAGAGCGCTTCATGATCTTGGAGCCTGCAAGGCCTCCGCGGTGGTGACCTATGTCTTTTCTGAGATCGCCAGGAAAGGGAGATATGACCGGATGTGCATAGGTTGTAGGTAGGCCGATGGGAGGAACATCTTCTATGTCATCGTCCATGGAATGATTTAATGGCATGGCTATATCAGACTCCTCTTCATTGTTTTCATTTTCTCGTAAGTCGCTGTCGTTTGCAGGATCACATAGTTGGACAGTATTTTCTGTTGCACGATGAGCAAGAGACATATCGCTGCTGTTATTAGAGTCAATGAGGGGATTATGGTTTGAGGAGACAATCAGGTCTGCTTGGACTCCATATGGATCCACATCACAAGGCTTAACACAGCTAGCCTTAACATGGCCTTGTTTTTCATCTGGTTCCTTCAAGTTTTCTCGAGATGTTTCAGCACTGACAATAGTAGGTAAGGGGAGATGGCTTCTTCTGGAGTTGGAGCCATTCCTACTCTGCTCTGCCATGAGCGAGACATATGTGGGCAGGTCCATGCAGTCGTCACTGTCTGAGGGATCCTGGTGTAGTGCTGGTGATCTGGCTCCCTGGTTGGGTTCAAAAATCCCGTTGGCAGGACTGCGGGCAGGATCCGTGGTTGGCACATCGGACGACCAATCTGGAAAGACAAAACACATGTCAGTTTTAGAGTACATTTTTTTTCTTGAAAAGCCATAATCATATTACTATATTATAAACATTTGATATTTTATATTTTCAATGTAACAACGCATCGTGTATGAAAATGTCAAAATGTAATACATTTTTGTACACACCTGCATAATGTAATAATCTGATGCATGTTGTCATAAACAGCCTGAAAGCAATATGTATTAATATTTGTATGATTTACATGTATGTATGTCATTATTAAATAAGGGGATAGTTATTACAAAATGGGGGGTTATGTAACATTACAGTGACCCTTATTGACCAAAAGAAGCTAAAACTAATCTGCTGAACAAATGCAATGGTTATCAAATGAATTATAAGTCACTATTCAGGCTAGAATGCATACAATAAACATTACCATGTTACAAAAAATGAATGAAGCTATTAGTTCTGTTTGTTTGTAACATAATGCCCCATATTATTATATTTGCCTTTTAATAAAAGTGTCACCCTGCATTTTGTAATAACTATTGCATTATGCAAAAATGTATAAGAAATTGCTGTATTAGAATTGCATTCAGGCTGTCTATTACAAAATGCAGCAGAATATTAAATAATGCAGGTGCTATAACATAATGAAGTGAAAATGCGGCATTGTTACAATGCCACGTTTGTATGACCTGTCTGAGGAGACTCCACATATCTGTCCTCAAAGATGATGGGCAGGCTGTTCCAGTCTCCGTCAATGTCCAGGCACTCAACGGGTAAAGGAGGCATCTTGGTCAGGTAGTCTGAGCTTCGCACGTCTGAAGCTATCTGGCCGTGTCTGTTGATTCTGCAGAACAATTCAGCAGAACAAAACAAATAATAGTAGAACTTTTCTCCATTGATAAGATGTATTCTTACTTGTTTTCCTGACAAGGCTAACCACTTACAGTTCCTCTTGGAAAGTCAGAGATGTCTCTTTGGAGTGTTCGGTGAAGAAGTACGCCTCGGAGAACCTCCTGACCTGGTGTTATCCAGAAACAGACAAAATATAAAGTCACTTCGGTGGAGCCTCACACTTATTTTTTGATGGCATTACAGCACACAACAATAAAAACAGTCAGTCGAGTTTGAGTCAAACATTCAACGGTCCAAACACAAATAGAGATTCAAATCCCTTCTCCCAGGCTATGATGCAAGCTTGATGGAAGAACTTTCTCCTTCTCCAGCCCCAATTAGAAATGCATCCAACTGTGACTGCAAATCAGCAGAAACAATACTTTCGTTTGTATTTTCACCCCACAACAATTACAGAGTGAGTGATAATTGAAATATAAACTCCCGTGGTGTGTAGAGGCAAGTCAGAATTCCATCTACGTAGTCTAATAGCAAAGCAAACTGAGACCAAACAGTGCCGTTTAAGAGCCTTGAGAGCTGCTCCACTGTGAAGCACGTATTCATATTAAACAGCCCAGTGATTAGATAGAAAATTGCACTGGAAATTATATTAGCTTGCTCAGCTGGGTTTTAGCTACTGATATTTCGGATGGCACGTAATCTTTTTGCTACTGTTAATTAATTTTTGTGTCTGAATATTTCTCTTATGCAACCATCTGTAACGTCCATTATTTTTAACATTTGTTTTTTTTCGATACTCTGAACCAAAAATCTCATCTTCAAAGCATCAATTGAACTTTCCACAATCATCTTTTTACCACTATTCTGAAGGTTATCACAGTAGGATTTTTTCATATGTTGTTCATGGTCTGATTTACGATTTACTTTCATAAAAACATGCCGAAAATTCGTTTTTAAGACCTATGCATAATATCTTTTGACTTATGAAAGGAAACAAAAGTCTGTATCCAAAATCTGCTCTGTAAAAGCTTTTGACATCAAAACATAATAAAGATTTAAAGTCTGGCATTATCCAACATCCTTAGATAGTTGGTTTTTAAACAGATGCAAATGTACACATAATGAATTAGATATTGCCAAAAGCAAGGTTTGGCAAGGTTTTATGATAATATCCATAACTTATGTGACCCTATTCACCTGCCGTGTCTTGCCTTATTAAGAAAACTAAAAGTGTCTGGGCATTGCATAACAGTAGCCTCATAGCATAATTGCCTAAATCACATTTACTCTACTCTACTTTTACTCTACATCTACTCTATTCTACATCTACTCTACATCTACTTTACCTTACTCTATAACCCTTAAAATATGACTTAGGCAATTATGCTATTAGGCTAACGAAAAGTAGATGTAGAATAGAGTAGATGTAGAGTAAAAGTACAGTAGAGTAAATATGATTTAAGCAATTATGCTATGAGGCTAACAATAAGCTATAATGATTTTGGTGTGAGTGTGGCCCCCTCACCCTGAGTGTGTGGTGCTCCTGGGCCAGGTAGGACAGGATGTGTGGGTTGAGCACCGCGGCCTGTAGGAAGCTGCTCCACAGAGCCGCCAGCTGGGAGCAGAGCTGGCTCACGTCCCGGCTGATCTGCTCTGCTACCTTCTCAGCACCTTCCTGCAGCTGAGGTGGACACAGTTGGACATCATGAAAAAAATGTGTTCTTATAAGTGCAAACTGAATTCATTCATAGTCCTCCTAAAATGTATGTTTTGCATCATTCTATTAAAGGATCCTTGACAACTTATCTGACATATTTATATTTAGCGTAAGTTGCATGTATTATGGATCATTGTAGAAATCTATCAACCATTCAATGAACCCATGCTGTTCTCTGTGTGACAGACTGTTAACAGCAGCTGTACCAACACAGCAGTCCATATGTATAAAGACTTGTTTTAACACTTGAATGCCCTGATAGTTCATTTTCTGCAGCTTTTCTTCATTTGCTTTGGTTAGAGAGCCAAGAGAAAATGAAAATGATTTAGCCATAGACATCTGTATTAGGCCATTACATATTTCATTGTGTGCATGTGTTAATGATGAGACCAATTTTCAAAAATAAATACCTTAGTAGGAACAAACAACAACAGAGGAATCATAACAGTGTGGATGCAACACTAAAGTCAGAATCAAAATCATAATAACACGTGTCTCTTTAATATGTGGATGCAGTTTGTCGAATGGACATACCTGTAACTCTGTTGTGAGCTGATTTAGAGTTTCTTCTAAAGGCAGCACGTCTGTGAAAAGAAGTCATTCACATAACTTAGCGCTGTACATTTAATAACAGAAAGTTGTTCATTTTAACTTCAAAATCTTTTTTAATACTAATTAGCACTAAGGTTTCAAAACCTTGAATAAAACAAGTATGTACAAAAAAAACAATCATCTTTGGGATTTAAGACTAAAAGTACAACAGAATGATCACGAACACACTTCAATAAAATGCATTATTAAAGTACATCAAATCCAATAGTGTATGTAGTGGAAAGTGGAAAGTCCATTTCCTCAAGTACAGTAGAATTTTGAGGCACTTAACTTGAGTATATCAATGTTCTATGTAGTACTTACTACTTATACTTGTATCCACTTCATTTCAGATGCAGTTTATACTATTATACTTTTCACTTTTCCAATCAATTGTTTGACAGTAACTAGTTAGATATCTGGCGCTGAGCGGCGTAGTGGGTAGAGCGTACACCATAAAGGCTCAATCCTTGTTGCAGTGTGCGGGTTCAAATCTGACCTGGGGACCCCCCCCCCCACTCCCCCTCTCCCTTATTTCAACTCTGTACCCTGTCGATGAAAGGTTAAAATGCCTGAAGAAAAATCTTAGAAAAAAATTACTTATTTTGAGCTATAATTCACTAGATGAACCTACCCAACACTACATACAATGGTTATAATCAGCTCCACCTCCTCAGTAACAGCATTAATAAGGTGAGACATTGCAGAAGACATCGTTTTTTTTAAGCACTGGTCAATTTTTAGATTTTTGGGATATTTTGCTTTCATAACATGTCTTCTTTCACAATAAAGTTTAAATAAGAGTGTCAAACATATACATTTAGGTGATTATTTTACTCCTGTTTGCATCCGAACACCATCCTTATCTCAAAATGATTTTCTTATTAGTATGAACAAAAATGCTTAACTTTTAAAGCACTTACATCAACTAAACTTTTCATATGTGTTCATGTTGGTAACTGTGTGACTTATGATACATGTTCTTAAAAACATGCTAACAATGCATTTTTAAGACCTGTACATAGTATTTTTTTTATATAAAAAACCTAAGACACATAACTTGTTGTAAAAATAAAATAAAGATTTGAATCTTTCTGAAGAACATTTTTTAACTGTTTAATGAAAGCGATCAACTGGCAAAGTTTCATGATGACATCTAATTTATATTTGAAAAATGTTTCCCCTATTCCCCTGCAGTGTCATCGCAACACATCGTTTCTTACGGACAATGCATCAGCAGTCATCAGTGCAATGGTAACATTATGAATACATGTGCTCACCTGAGTTTAGTGGAGTGTGTTGGAGCTGTGGGATCTCTTTCATCAGTGCGGTCCAGTACGTGTGCAGGCCTCTGTGTGCGGCCAACAGGAGGCGACAGAGCCTCCGGTGCCACGTATGAGCTCTCTGCAGGCAGTTCTCACTGGCCACATAAAAGCTTCCCTACAGTGAGGGAGACATAGCCAAAATGTCAGCTGCTATGTAGGTCAATGCTCACCTTAATAACGGCCGTGTACACATACTTGAACTTTATAGCCGCCACTGCAACAGTTGTATAGGCTTGTCGCTGACCTTGTTTTTTTTTCAAAGGAAGCTTGCCTCTGATCAGAAATGAATTAGATCTGTATTTGGGAGTTTAAATAGGACTTAAAAAACAAAATGGCCCCGAAACACAGCTTGCTTTGAGCTGTTAAAGCAGATCAATATGTGTGTGTGTGGCGTAATGAGGATGTAACGCATCTCTGTTACCGCCAATAAAAGTTCACAAGCAATGGGAAGGTGAGTCCAAGGCGTCTCCGTTTGTCTGGGGCTTAGAAGACACAAGCAAAGGTCAAAATGAAATGCTGTGTATAAGAAAAACATAGCTTTTTTCAAGCACAGGTCCATTTTGAGATTGTTCTTCTATCCTGCTTCGATATAATGTCTTGTTTCATATTACTATAAATAAAAGGTCCAAAATGTACATATCAGTGTTTATTTGACTCAACCTGGTCTGTTCGTGTATGTATATTTCTCCTATACAACCATCAATAACGGCCATTATCTCAGCATTTGTTTTCTTGCAATCCTCTTAACCAGAAGTATAAATTAAAAGCACTCACAGCACATCAACTAAACTTCCATAACCATTTAAAGAAATATTCAGAAGGTTGTTACAGTAGGATTTATTGATATGTTCTTCATTTGTTGAGCTTAAAACATAGAATAAAACATTCTTTCTAGGCCAAGTGAGGTGCAAAGCTCAATGATAAAAGCAACTTGATTGCATGGAACATTAAATAAAAACTATTTCTGTTGCTCAAACATAAGCAGTAAAATGGACCAAGTTTCCAGTAGATGGCTCTCTAACAACATCTACCAATTCCGCTATGGGTCTCATTTATCCTCCTCAAGAGCTATTGGTCTTTCTACCCAAACAACTCTCATTGTACCCATCATCTGTCACTCTACGGAGCCAGGGAGCCTTGAACGTGACCAGATACTGCCTTGGTCCTATGGTCCCCTGACCTGCAAACTGTCTGTTAACCCTGCGACTACCACCCATGACTGGGATGTTTTTTGGAAAGCGGCAGTGCGGCTCTGCTGGTCTTTGAAAAAGGCGTGTGCCCCAGCAGTATCTGGGGATGTGTTGTAATTTGCCCCGAGCGAGTGGAGTCTCCGGCCCTATCATCACACCTGCGTGCGCTCTGTAATTGTGGCAGTGCAGTTTAGCCCAACCAGGAAGGAACATCTGTATGTTTACTTTCATAATTCCTTTTTGGCCCTTATTTAAGGCCTGCCTGGATCAGTCTGCCAGCCAAGGAGCAGAGAAAAATAGTTATTTTTCACTATGAACTAGTCATTACTCTAGGACTCTATTCTATCTGCACTGACAATGCCCAAGTTCTAAGTCACCTTGCTTTTGTTTGCTGCTGTATGGGCTTAGGTTTGGTGTCAACATTGAGGTGGGGAAATATGGGGGTCCTCCAACAGAACTTTTGGAGCGCCAAACATTTCCTTTCCTGTATTCTAGGGAATTTCTATTGACCAAATTGCGACTTTTCTGCATAGATGTATGGCATAAACACTGATGCTTTCATTGATTGATTGACATGATTTATTAAATCATCTCTTCAGGAACTTTTTTTTTTTATATTTAGCAAAAACAACACAGATTCTCAGTGAATTGACTTATAGCAGAAATAACAAACGTAACTCTTGGTGTTAACGGGGCAAAGTGCTAAAAACGTGGTCTAGCCGCGGGTCAAAAGCTCTAAATAAATAAAGGTGATGGAGGAGGTAGCGTTGTGTGCAGATTTCACCTGCAGCTAGACGTGCTACGTGGCGCTTGCTAGCACAACTCATTACTGTGATCAAAGGAAACCCCCCTGCCTGGCTAAACGCAGAGCTTATAAAAGCGCCCAGCCAGGGGTGAGAGTAAAAACCAGGAGGAAGAAGAGGGGGAGAGGGAGGGGAGGGGGGAGGAAGGGCTCATTAAGATTTACAGTGTAGCCTAGACTGTGACGTCCACAGGGACCTGAGAGAGGCATATTACACAAAGGATGGTAAAAATGGAATGGATGGTTGTACAAATGATTAAAAGTTGGAATTATTGTCAAACACAACAGGAAACCAAACGATAAGAGATTAATTTTAATTAAGTTATGTTGCTTCATTAAGAATGAGTTACTCTAGGAAAGGTGGGGGAAATGGAATCTACAAAAGCATAGCTCGACCAAACATGAAGAAAAACATTCATTCATTAACATCAGACAGAAAAAAAGTGCTATCTAAAAATGTAAATGTGTGGTTTTACTGGCAAAGTACTTGTTGGAAGCACATAGAGTATAAGTGTGTGATTGTAATGTATTTCTAAGAAAAAAAAAATTACGAAGTAGTCCTTTAACTTCGTATGCTACTAGCTCTTGGGATGAATCCTGTTGCTTCCGGCTGATGTGTCAAAACAAATTCATCACACTCTGTATCATCTCTTGGCACTGGCAAAAAAAAGGCGAAGTATTCCTCCGACTTAGTATACTAGTAAGCAGTATGGAAGTTGGAAATATTTTCAAAGCCAAAGTATTGCCCAAATTTGGAAAACGAATCCATGGAAACATTAATTAACTTAAAATTTGATCAACACTTGAGGAAACATCTTAAAGGTTCAGTAAGCGGAATGGTCAGTTTAGCTAACTTCCTGTCAGTGACTGCAGTTAGCAGTCCCCACCCTCGTCCCCACGTCACCACATTAATGCACTGCGGCCTTCAAACAGCGAGTTATCTAGCACCATCTCAGATAAGTAAGTGTGATAAAACATGATAAAAACCATCAAAACCGACATTGGGAAGGATTTTTACCTGCTCCGCCATTGTAGGTGCATAAACATTCACCCATCTGTCGCTCTGGTGTGTACCGGCAGTGAGACCATGAGTGAGACAGGCTCAATATCAAAATAGCATTCTTTGCACTGATGGTCTTGTTTGTTGTTACATGTAATTTATGATCACGAGAGGAAAAATAAGACTGTTTCAAAAATATAAAAAAGTTCCTAGTAGCACCTTTAACAATAAGAGTGACAACCAGATGTTACACCTACTGCACTGAAAGCACTGTAACTGTATGCTGATAGGTGACTCAAGGGTAATGCAATAAAGTATTCCTGTAAAGCAAGACATATATAATCATTATTAATAAATTCTGATGAAAGTAATTGGATAATCATTTCTTTCATCTTAACTGTTGGTGGTCATACACTGTAGGTATGAGAGGGAGGCGACACGACTACACCATCATTTCCAGTGAGAGCGAGCTGCTATCCTTTCCAGATGCTAAGCCTGGAGCCTCCGGTACATGCCTGGGCAGGTGGGTTAATCAGATATTATGAAAAAGCCACAGTGGAGCACAGTAATAATCTCTGTCGGTCTTTAAGCCATAAGACTCCACGGAGCCGCAACAAATGAGCGCTTCTCAGGCTAAGGCTGGTCCGGGATCAGTAATGCAGATCAGAATGAACCTCTGCCATGGCTCTTGGGCTGAATCCTATTGCTTGTGGATATGACATGCCAAAACAAATCGACCAAATCCATCTGTCCCTATAAGCCCGAGATCAAGTTGACATCACAGCTTGACACTTGGCTACTTGACAGTACCGGTATGCAGCAAAGTGGGGACAACACTGGCTTGTTCTCATCTTTTTGAGACAAAATAGGCTTTCATTGTCTGTGACTTTGTATCTTGAACGTCACTGAACTGCTGTAGGGTAACATACCTCCGAGATGACAGGCTTGCAGTAGCCAGCTCCGAACACGAGGTTCTCCACAGACATGGCAGATGGGTCACTCGTGCTCTCTGGCGAGCCTTTCCCCAGCCAAGAGCCCTTCCCCGTACGTGCAAAGCTGCAGAGAGAGCAGGGACAAACCATGAGTGTGTGTGTGTGTGTGTGTGTGTGTGTGTGTGTGTGTGTGTGTGTGTGTGTGTGTGTGTGTGTGTGTGTGTGTGTGTGTGTGCGCGTGTGTGCGCGTGTGTGTGTCAGAAAGGCCAGTCATTATTGGTCCCAACAATGGAGGTTCTGGTCAGGGTTCCGCGCAATATGGTAAAGACAAGTATGTGCGTGTGCGTGTGTGTGTGTGTGTGTGTGTGTGTGTGTGCGTGTGTGTGTGCGTGTGTGCGTGCGTGTGTGTGTTTAAGCTGAGAAACGGGAGCTGCTACCATTCCAATCAATCAAGCAAGTGCTGCAGTAATCTTTGTAATGCGTGGCTAAACGTCGACTTTATGATATTGGCAGCTGAATTCATCAGATAAGTGTTTGGGAAGCTATCTATTCAAGCGGCTAATGGATACACTTGTAATTGCGACTGCCAAACACAAAGGAGGAACGGTCGGTGCCAGCAGTTCAATCACTTGAGTCCTTTTCCATCTGATCTTGATATACTGGATACGTTTGCAGTAAAGTTTTTCACACTGGAACTTAGAGTGTGTTAGCCATCCCCAGACCAAACACACAACAGCAAACATACTGTAAGAGTTGAACTAAACAGTGTGCCTATAGCGTGTCTTGAGCTAGAGCCTAGCATGTTTGGCTAACTCCCAAGACCAAGAAGACGCAAAAGCACATCCACTGTGTAATGTTTTACCACACAGTCTGGGATTTAGTGGGGTAATCCCAGGCCCCCAGGACTGTGCCTTCTCCGAGCAGCCAGCATGGACATGTGGCCAAGCCATTGGTATTGTATGGTTGGGGGAGGAGCTTATTTTCATGCGGTCAGTAGACAGATTTCCCTGTCCACACATACAAGCGGCGAACAAGATTGTGTCTCTGCAAAATTTTTCTGGATATCAATCATAGGCTCATACTTATCTTTAGACCATATACTATTAAAATGGAAGTTTTCTCATTTCAAAACGCCACCTCAAGCGTTTTATTAGCCCAACGGCTTTTAACGGCTTTCAGTTTGTTTTCGCCAGGCTAGATGCTACAGAACGAGAATGATTCTACTCCCGCCTCCAGTCCGCTACGCTTGCCGCCGTCTTTCTTGATAGGTCCATAGTGCAGCTACGTCCATGCTACGTCATGCTTCCGGGCAGCATGGAATTTCCGGATTATGCTTCCTTGTTGCTTCTCTGCGCCAATGAGCAGCTTTCATAGGAATGAATGGGCGCCGTGTTTCAATCCGGTGTCATCCCAATGTAACCAGAGTTAAATGTTCCCAGATGGATATGGCACCAAATGGGATGTTTAATTAATAATCATATTTGTTTTTTTTCACTTTATATTTCATCATCATAACTAAATGGATGTTCATGATCATGATGATACACATGATGTGTTAACTTAACCTGATTGATCCATCTCGATATCACTATCCCATTCAGTTGAAAATCCACACTCCATGTATTTAAATAGTATAGCCTATGCCTTTTTCAGTCTACCTCCTTCTAGGAACTGTACCTGGGCATGTGGAACTAGTTTTGCCCCTGCCATATTATCACATCGAGTCTGAGAACATTGTGCCCTGGGAATGTGGATAAGCTCCCAACAATCATGGATGCTACTATTTGACTTGGTAGGCTAACGTTAGGGGCTTGTCCTCTCCTTATTGGAAAAAATGTATACCCCTGGAACCCCAGCCAACATTAACTTACATTGGCTAAACACATAGGTTTGTCCTCATGTTAGATTTGACTTTTCCTTGAAACATAAGAAAACAAACACATATGTAAGCCAGGACTGTTATTTTTTTGTAACATAACACTGTTTGGCTCAGTGTTATTACAACACAACCATCTTACTTGTTATTCATCCTCATCATATCTATGACTTAGGCTACTCTATACTGCCATAGAAGCACAATGCACGTTCTTTACTTCCATTTCGTTTACATGGATCATCAATCAATCATGTGGCTTACACCTCTTTTTCTAGCAGAATAATATGTATGTGGCACTCGCGTTTATATATACGGTAACACCCTTTTTACAGGTTTCTCATGTTAAATTGAGTCAGTGGAAACATTAAATAACAAGCCAGCCACAGCATTTTCAACCACCTGCTGGAGCTGACATTATCTTAATTTGCTGGCCAACAACAGCTGATAAAATCTGTTTGCTTTACAGCTAACAAAAGCTTAAAGGTGGAGTCAGCGTTTCTGTAATGCTTGTTGTCAATATCACTTTTTTGTCAAATCAGTAAATATATCCGCACGATTCGCTACCTATCCGTTATCTGTGTGTTATATAAAAAAACGTTGATACACAGCCTTGGCTCTGTAAACGGGGCATGATGCTATAGCTAGGTGTGCTTCCCTTTACATATCCTTTCTTTACATACCAGTTTAAAAGAGCCTTTTCAGCACGCACAGTATACGGGGATCGCGAGGAGTTAGATTTTGACGAGAAATCTTCTCCAGAATCACTGACTCCACCTGACTTAATTGAGTTATTATTACATCATATTGTAAAAGTAACATACTCCTGCTTTGTGTGAAATCAAGGTCCAAGGTCACGTGCGAAAAAACACAGTATGGTTGCATTGACTTTTACCTGATGAGCGGCTGATGTAAGGCAACCAGTGAAGCGTGTGTGGAGACGGAGATGACGGACAGGTGGAAGTAGTCGAACATGACGGGCACGTGATGGTGCAGCCCCCTCTGTGGGTGGAAGTGGAGGCTGAGGGTCCGACTGCTGATCAACGGCACGGTCGCTATCTCCGCTAGCCTTGAAGGACAATTTTAAGGTTGGAAAAGAGGTAAACATTACACACTGAAGTGAAGATTTAATGCCACGTTCTAAAAGGAATGTCTTTACCTTTAAAGAAGGAAGGAACATATTTTATCTTTAAGGGATTTGTACAAGCTACCATTGACATACTGTATATATATATATTGTGTCGGCTGCTGCTCACCAATGTACTAGTATGACTAAGATTATGACTTATTGTCCGCAGTTATGAAAGAGTGGAAGAGATATTAAATGGAGTGCTTTTAATATCCACTGGAGCTCCAGAATTCAGTCCAAGTTCACGAGGACAAGTGAGTGGCCTACAACTGAAAAATAATCACACGGGGATTTGCTTTTTTTTTAAACGGTAAATGCAAGGTACAAACACACAACACAAACTACTCTTCATTAATGTGCAGCTGTTAGGCAGAGAAATGCCTCAACACAAATCATACCTTTTGCCATGTATGCTAAATTGTAAATCTCCCATATCCACTTTCCCATTTGTCCCTTGCAAACAGGCAAATCACAGCAATCATGTACTGCTAGCACAGACATTGTGGTCAGGTCACGTGCAAAAAAAAGGACATAGTGGCCCCTGCCTAGTATGCAGCATTCTCACTGTTGCATAAAAACTGCACAAGTGAAGCATTCTCTCTCTCTCTCTCTCTCTTTCTCTCTCTCTCTCTCTCTCTCTCTCTCCCTCTCTCTCTCTCTCTCTCTCACTCAAAGACACACAAACACATCCCCAAACTGCTGAAAAAAACCTACTGTTGCTCATCGTCTGTGAAATGAAGATCCAGCTTCAACTGAAAGTCCACCTCGCTCAACGCTTCGTCCACCTGCAAAACATTAGTCCAGTTCTTAATAGTCCTTAACATTCTTCTTTCGCAACTTATTTCCTTTCCATATGGATTGTCAGGTAAGTGTTGGTGTTTAAAGGGTGGCAGTGTAGAAGGAGTTGAATTGAGTTGACGGCCGTTCAGCGTGAAGGCCACAGCATATGATTGACACACTTTGTATGCTGACCTATCCATTCAGTGAGCATATATGGAAGTAACAGCTATCCTAAATGACTAGTCCAGAATCAAAAAAAGGCGAATCAGGCCTATAATGAACCCGCCCCGTCACCTTTACCCATCACTCCATGCTGCTGCCATCTGGCTAAAGTCAAGCCCAAATAGGGGACAGGAAGTAATTTGAGCTCACTGCTGTGGCCATATACTAAATACTGTACAACATCATAAAGTGCCACACTCTGCTGCTTTGAAGATGTACTTTAATGTATTTCAGCTGGCCTTTTCCTGTCTGTTTCGAAAGGTTACCAGAAAGGCAAATTTGCATTTCATGTAGAGAATACCGTATCGTTACGTTAGTACATTTACCGTGTATTTGGCGATGAATCTGATGCAGATTTGGTCACTTCAGAGGCCTTTGAAATTAAGTGTTAACGTTCTCACTCTGTATGTTCTATCAAATGTGTTCCTGCATTTATTTATCCTTATTCATGTTGAACAGAAGTGAATCACTCTCGTGTTCAAAGGGCCGTGGACTGGCATGGCTTATGGAAATAAAGAAGCGCCTTAGTTCAATTAACAGTGCACACTACAAAGGCATTGACGCGAATGGAGTCTTTTGAAGACGTGGGTGCAGTGTTGCTAATTACACACGCACGAACACATACACACACACACACACACACACATACACACACACACAGACAGACAGACAGACAGACAGACAGACGCACACACACACACACAGATACAGACAGTACAGCAAACACACAAATCTTTGCACCTCTGTCCAATATTGATGTTTCTGATTGATTGAGCATAGCCTACATGTGGGTGGTGTGCACAGGGGAAATGAAGAGGCTATTTTTGGCTGTGCTATCTGAAGCTGCGAGCACCAGATAACCTCCGGAAAGGTTAATGAGCCCAGAGCCTTCGGGGAGAGCTTACAGCTGAAACCTGATACTCCTTAAGGCTCCCTCTGTCTGCACACCTCCACACCAATGTCTAACTTTTAACTTTTATCTTCTAAAATGAGGAAAAGCATACGCAGAGTTATGTGAGAGCGAATACATCTAGATTCTGACTGATCCTTCACCAGGCGTCTATGGGCCAGGGACACATGTCAGAGTAATGTCGGCGCAGTGTTGCTATGGCTATCATATGGATGATTAGCTTCGGGCGAGGCCATCAAACCCCCCCCCCCCACACACACACACACACACACACCCCAAAACACGCACATCCCAGCAGCCTCAGGCCTGTCTCGTCGCTGTCAGCCCCGATCAATTTTAGCTCCGGTGGCGAGCAAAGGCAGGCAGGCAGAGTGGATTTTCAGGGTCGCGCCCCAGAGTGAAACGGTAAAGGACAGCACATCAATAACTGTCTGGCAGGTTTACACACCGGATCATTTGGGCTCAACACAGGGCCGTCTGGGGGGCACGGGCAATTTACATTTGATGGTGAATTAAAACACATTAACTCCAACAGGCAAGGTGTGTTCAACTCAATAACCCCTCATACTGTTTGTCAGTTTGATGTCAGCTATAGCATGCAGGTAGAACCAGCACACTCACATAGGCTACTGCACCTGAGTACAATCTTGAGATGCTTGTAATCCTATTCTTTGAAGTGTGCATGCTTTTTGAGTATTTGTATTTAAAGGTGGAGTCAGCTATTCTAGAGGATGCTTGCTGTCAAAATCACTTTTGGTTAAATCTCCTCACAATCAGCTCTGTCCGTATACTGTTTGTGCGCTGAGAAAAATCTGGTGTAAATACACAGCCTAGGCTTTGTAAACTGCTTTGTAAACAAAGGGGCTCTGACACACTTCTAGCAACAATGCTATCAATCAAGGTTAGGCTACTCAACATCTTATACTTTGGCTTTGGTAAGTAGCCTATTTGGCTTCAACACCTGTTTAAAAATATTGACCAGCTTATTGTATCACTTGCTACAGTACTACTACAAACACATGCTCCCTGTATTTTCATAGTGATAACCTATCAATAGCATTGTTGCTAGCTATGGAGGGTCGGTCCGAGTCCCTTTGTTTACATACCCGTTAATAGATCAAGCCTTCTCCAGAATCACTGACTACACCTTTAATGCTACTTTATACTTGAACTTCCACTGCATTACAGAGGGAAATATGGACCTGTTTCTTCACTACTACACTGCCAGCATATGACCCTTTAGCATCATATGCAAAGTCACCCGTTAAGTCTGCTTACTGTTTGACAACAGATTCAGCACAATCACTGACATTTCGAGCTACTTTTACCAAATGCCAGAGCAGTATTCCCCCTATTCATCCTGATGATATGGCTTCTTCATTACTTATGTTATATTTCTGCTTCTCAGCTGGCATTAAACTCTCTGCAATAAAAATGCATATTTTTTCGTCTGTATCAGATGGCGAGAGAGCACAGCGGTTTCCAGTGAACCTGTGTGGGAGGGAACAGTGGGTGATAAAATGCACAAATTAATGGCTATTTAATTGAATCACTATACACCTGCTTTCACAGACATTATCCACCATGCCATTTGCAGCTGGGCTATTGATACAATGTTACATATGGTTTTCCCTAATCTCCTGCCTGTGTGTGTGTGTGTGTGTGTGTGTGTGTGTGTGTGTGTGTGTGTGTGTGTGTGTGTGTGTGTGTGTGTGTGTGTGTGTGTGTGGGTGTGTGTGTGTGTGTGTGTGTGAGAGTTTGTGTGTGTGTGTGTGTGTGTGTGTGTGTGTGTGTGTGTGTGTGTGTGTGTTCGTGTGTGAGTTTGTGGATGTATTACTCATGTTGTGGAGACATTTATCTGTTTACACAGTGATATTGTGGGGACATACCTTCCTTTTGGGGACAAAATGGAAGTCCCCATAACGTAATAATCACAATTTAAGGAGAAGATTTGCTTTAAGGTAAAGGTAGGTAACTGTAACTTATGTTTAGGTTAGGATTAGGGTTAGGGTAAGGGCTATGCAAGTAGAGGTTATGGCTAGGGCAAGTCTCCAGGAGATGAATGTAGGTCTATGTGATGTCTCCACAACGTGAGTTATACAAAACCTATGTGTGTTTGTGTGTGTGTGTGTGTGTATGCTTTCCTGTGTGCGTGTGTGTGTGTGTGTGTGTGTGCTGCGTGAGTGTGCGTGTGTGTGTGTGTGTGTGTGTGTGTGTGTGTGTGTGTGTGTGTGCTGCGTGTGTGTGTGTGTGTACATGTGTGTACAGCAAAATGTCACCCGTCATGACTCACCCTTTCTCCGTCCAGCAGCAGGTGGACTCTGAAGCTCATGCAGTCGTTCACTGTGATCTCCTCGTTCCTGTAGAGGATCTGAAATATCCGGCTGAACACGGTGCCGTCGTAAACCTCCGCAGTGCTGAAGCTGCATTCTCCTGATGGGAACACACACACACACACACACACACACACACACACGTACAAAACCACATGTTTTTTTAATAACCATGAAGATTTAAGCCTTTCATTTGGCTTATGCGTCAGCCGATGTTTGCAGTATGAGTTCAGATGTGTGTGTGTCACAGACTTTGAAAATGGATTATGAGTCTTATGAATTTGTCATCTGACATTTGCAAAGGTTTCCTGTGATCGATGAGAGATTTGAGTGAGTGTATTCCGATCCGGAAACATGTCCTAAATGATTTGTGAACGTGTCCAGATTTGAGATTATAAATATCGCCGTACTAGCTCAGGTCTTATCCAACTTATGTTCATGCCCAGGTAAAAGAAAAAAAGTACTCTAATGTTGACTTGATGAATGTAGGCCTACTAAAAGTTGTGTTCTATTTTCGGTGTACTAACAATGTACTAATTATGTATCATTAGTGAAACAAAATGTGTAAAACTAGGTGTTGCATGGTTAGGACTATCTAAATCATCTATCTCACCATTGCAAGCACAGAAATATATTCATGCAGAGAAATTAGCCTACACATTTCTGCATTATAATCATATGCTTAATGCATATCATGCCTCTCTTTATATGCTCAACATGATGGCTGTTTACTCTTTACATATTGTCACTGGCAGTGCTGCAGTCACAGAGGCAGAGCTGGTGGCTGCCCAGCTGTGAGCCGTGAGCGGTCTTTGAAACCCCCCAACCCCCAGCTGAGGCTGTGCTCTTTTCTCTTTTCTCTCTCTCCCTCTCTCTGTCTGTCTCTCTCTCTATGTCTGTCTCTCTCCCTCTCTCCCGCGGGCCTCCTCCTGATAATGCATTCACAACATCAAGCGACACCCCAGCCAGCAAGACGAATGTGTGGGAGCATGACTGTTGCCAAAGACTTTGGTGGATGTTTGACAGAGGTGACCTAATCCCTCTGGTATATATGTCTGCTGTATATGCAAAAGAGAGAGAGAGAGAGAAAGTTGAACCTCTATGTCAGCGCTGTCTTCTCACTGTCAGATTGAGTGTGACTTCCTTTGAAGATTTTGTTTTTAACACGTCTCCTTGTGTTTGTTTGGGTTTGTCTCGCCCATTGTCTAGAGACATCCAAGTAAGGTGGAGGAGAGGTGAAATTGTCTGGAATATGAAAATATGTTTGGTTCAGAGAAGTAAGGAGAATATTGCTAAACAGTGGCTCCTGTGGCCACAAGAGGCAGTTACAGGTTAATGTTAAATATAGTACCAGTGGATTAAAGACAAATGTCAGTCATACACTAATTTCTAACCAATGATCGTTAATATTAGCCAACATTCAGTAAGTGACAGTTCTTACCAGTCCAAGTAAGACTGGAGCAAAATAAACAAGTGTGTTTAATTGCCAACAAATTCAACTCTCCATTTTACAAGGAATACTGTATGTTTGTTCTTATCGAAATGGCAGTATCACTTAAATGATGTAAATCCCAATTTCCCACCAGAAAAAAAAAGCTGAATAAATATGCCTCATCTCAGTATCGTGACATAAGCAAGATTGTGGTAATGATACACATAGTCAACTAGGCATATTTGTTTTTGAAATAACAGCCCTTGTTTCCTGGCACACACCTCAACGAAAACGGAACCCTTGCAATGTCACATCATATTGCTTGTCAAAAACAACACATCTGCTTACACCTCGGTTATTATTGCGGAGCCCGAGGCGTCCCTTTGGTCGGACTTAAAGAAAACATGATGTGTGCAGCTTGTTAATTCACACCTGCATGCTACATCCCCGGCTACTCCATGCTTTGGACTGGAGAAGTGATTCACAATTATTCTCAGAATTGTGGGAATTGTTTTAGAAACTGTATAGATCAATTTTTCAAAACCACACGTTTTTTCTGTTGTTATGGGTTAACAGTTTGCATGCCGGTAGCTTCAAATCTAACCAGCAGATCTCGCTGTGTGTAATTGTGGCTTGACAGTGCACAACACCGCTCCACTTAAAGACTGCAGATGGAACAGATACCTGCTGCTGCCTTCAGATTGGATAGAAAGAGAGTCACCAGAGTATACAGGAAAGGCTTTCAGGGATTCTGTGTGTTTAATGTATCTACCTGTATTATGGCTGGCTAACAACCAGTTTGATTAGAATGTTTCTGTCTGCATGATCACATGTCAGCTGGTCTAAAGCTTGTCTCAGGTGATAGAGCGGGTTGGCCAATGATCCAAGGGTTGGCGGTTCGATCCCCGCTCTGCCACCTGTGTCATGGTTGTTGTGTCCTTGGGCAGGACACTTCACCCTCCTTGCTGTATGTTTGAGGTGGTGGTCAGAGGGGCCGTAGGCGCTGAATGGCAGCCATGCTTCCGTCAATCTGCCCCAGGGCAGCTGTGGCTACTATCGTAGTTTACTACCACCAGTTTGACTGTGTGTGAATGAATGGAACCTGGAACCCTGTAAAGTGCTTTGAGTGCCTTGAAAAGCGCTATATAAATCCAATCCATCATCATTATACAGATATAACTTATAGTTTTAGAGTGTTTTCAGGGAAGTTAATAGTTGTCACCAGTAATTGAACATAAGTGTTTTCATTACAGGAATAACTCAAATAATAGAAAGCAAATCTTGTTGTCCATGGTGAACTCTTATGATGATTTCTATACTATTGCCTGGAGGACAGATACACTTGACAAACAGCTATTCAGGGATATTTTCCTTCTCCTGGATAGAAATGGCCCCTCCCTTTATACGTCAAACAAAGTCACACAAAGTAACTGACAACTTGGCAAGGTTCAACCCATCTGCTTGACACCGAAACATGCCCAACACCATTAGCTGCTATTTGTGACAACACTTTATATTACTCTTTATATTATATCCATGCTTCTCTTCTTGTTGGATATAACTGTGATTCGAGATCTCTATTTTTTGTATGTCTTACAGTGAGTAATACCAACGGAAATACATTAAACCCGCCCAGCTCTGTTATTTGATATACTGCCGTTCTCACAGCTTTTTGGTGGGATTTATAACATCCTGCACATGAAAAAAAAACTGCTGAAATGCCCTTAAGCTTTAGCCAAAGTGAGTGTGTGCTGGAAATAATCTTCTTACAGCCTCTGGGTGCTCTACATCTGTTGTGTGTGAGAGTCAGTGTTAGTGTGTGTGTGTGTGTGTGTGTGTGTGTGTGTGTGTGTGTGTGTGTGTGTGTGTGTGTGCATGTTCGTCTGTGTGTGTGTGTGTGTGTGTGTGTCACACAGCAAAAAAACAGGCAAAACCCACGCCGTCGAATTTCTCCTTGTGAAACTAATATGGAGGAGTGTGTCATCCCACGACTACGTACTAGAAGACTTCTTAAACTACCATCTAATTCACCCCAGTTAACATTGTGACTTAAAAAAGTCCCAGTGTCAACGTGCACAAATCGCAGTCATTAAATGCTTCAGTTGAGTGTGTGTGTGTGTGTGTGTGTGTGTGTGTGTGTGTGGCACGACCCGTTACACACACGTCTCATTTGTCTGAGGGGCACAAACATTGAAATGTCAAACGTACAAATTGACGGAGAGAACACAGTAAAGAGGGATTATTTCCTCTGCTGAGTATGATGAACGCATTGTCGTCTGCTGGTCTGCTGCATTTCTCTGCACTGGACTCAGGCCTGTGAAGAGGAGAGGCTTGAATTCATGACCTTGTTCAAGGAGCTGCAAATAATGGGGGAGGGGGTGGTAGGGTGGAGGGGTTGGCCGCAGCCTTGTAATTAAAATATAGATATGGTATTCCCTGTTATGTAGCCTACTGCTGCTGCAGTGTTCCCTATTTGCCACTACTGACTGTTAACAAAATATAGGATTACAGTCAGTGGTTCAGATAAAGGCTGTAGTGTTGCATTGTCTTACTGTGTCTGTCTGCAGTCTGGACAAAGGATTGTAACAACTGCATGGTGCAGACTAGAGAAATATAGAAATGAATATTGAAAACAGGAGGCAGCGGAAGGTGTGTGTAATGTATTAACAGTATACTGCTATGCGTGCATCTCTAAAGAATACTTCAGCATTTTTGGAAAGGCTTATTTTCCTGCTTTGCTTGCGTGACAAAAGAAGATCAGAGCTGCAACCAAGCTAAGTCTAGCTTAGCATGTAATGGAAAACAGCAAGGGGTTTGCTGTGTTCAAAGTATATTCCTAATAACACTGTAGCTGTACTTGCGTTATAGCTTTTTATTTGGAGAAGCTTCTTGTGAACGGCGTTAACTGTTTACACTTCAGGGAGACATGTTTCAACATAATTATTTAATGGGAGAAATGTTGCAGATGACCTAAGACCAAAATGAACTCCCCTATTAGAGTTATGTTGGTCTCCACCAGCTAATGAAAGCACTATCTGTCTCTTGAGAAGATGAATGCTACACTATGTTGAGTGTATATCTCAGAAAATGAATTTACCTAAGTGGTATTTAATAAGAGAATGAATGTGACAAATTCTAAGAAATGTTAAAAAAAAATCTTCCTGGATGTTTGCTTGTACTGACTCACTCAGCTGTACAGCACATTACAATCATTGAAGCAGATTCAAATTGTCTAGATTTAATCTATTTCAGCCAGTGTGTCTGTGTTTCATTTAAAGGTGCAGTGTGTAATATGACACCATCAAGAAGTTCTAGAAAGTTCTAGAATGCAACGCTCCCTGGGTAACTCCACCCCTTTACCAACTGAGCTAAAGGCGCCCCAACAAGAACAATTCTAAATTCTAAACAATGCACCTGATGACATTCCAACCATGACGCTTTCAAAATGGCGGCGCCCTGGCCTTGGTCCATGGTATGGAGAAATACGGAGATATAAGAGACCCTTTCTAAGGGGGAAAATAATTATCTAAATTTCTTTTACGGCTGTTATGCACTAAATTAAACGTACTTATGGATATTATAATTTTTTTCTACCAAGTCTGCTATGAAGAAAATCCCAAAATTCTACACACAGCAGGTTTAAGCTTCCTCCAGCTGCACTATGCCCTAGCTCCTTCTTCTTGCCTGATATCATGCAGGGCTGTACCTGCAGGATTTAGCAAGCTAAAAATAGACCATTGAGAGGGAGACTATAATGAGCTGCTATTTTTATCATTTCCCATTGCAATCGATTATGTTTTGGCTATTTAGGATTTCTCTCCATACACAAAGCAATGAGATATATGGGGGAATAATGTGTTCCCTGCTGGTTCTTCCCATGGCTGTGTTTGTGCAGAAAAACACTTGATGCGCCATGAATCACTGTCACATCTCAGACTGAGACAGAACGCCTTCACAATCAGCCATGTCCTTGCCACCTAACACAAACACAAACACACACACACACACACACACACAAACACACATACACACACGGCACTCCGGTCATGTCAAGCTAAAAATAGCCATTTTTACTGCAAATCAGTATTGCCAGTGAAGCGGCTTCCAGCTTTGCCAGACTTAAACACTTGGATAGCTTCAGAAACACTGTTTGTCTATTACATGTTTGTATTCTCCTTGCTATTGTTCAACCCCCCCCCCCCCCCCCCCTCCGCCCCCCTCGCTGCCATAACACTGCACATCTCCCCACTGTGGGATCAACACACGATTGTTTTATTTAATCTAATCTTATTTTATTAAGGAATTGGAGGATGTGAAACACACATGAGGTACTATGCTATATATGTACCTATAATTGGTTGCATATGTTGTTCCTGGTTAGCTGTGATATCTTCATTAAGAATACAAACATTTGATCAAAAGACTTGATGCAACTTCAATGGTTCCACTACAGAGGAATACAGTGTCCTTTGAAGTAAGGAATTATAGGTTAGCTCTTCTATGTTGCACGATGCTGCACCGCTTTAATAAGTCTGTCTCTTTCAAATACAGTCTTACTGTAAACCCTCATTATAAGACGAAAGGAAAACGCTCCGCCCGGAGCACAGGAATTCCAATATTAATGGTTTCACCAAGGGCAAAAATCTAACCATACAGACCTAATGTTTGTTAAGAGTATATGGTTGACTTTAAGTATGCTGAATCTTGATTGGTACTTTTTATTCACCGGCTTTTATCAACAACTAAATGAACATATACTGCTGCATTCTGAGGTAAATCTAGTTCAAGCCAATAAGCAGATTTTTAAAAAAAAATTCTCTCCTCCATGCCATCCGTGGATTTCTTAATGTTCGGAAAATCCTGAGCCATCTCCCTAATTGAAACTCTTTTGAATCCGAGGATGTCAGAAATATAAAGCTCAAGTGAATCTCTGAGACGACTACAATCCAGAGAAGGTTCTAGAAAAAAACGCTATATTCCACATCCACATGATACTGTAAAACTACACTATGCTTACTAGTCCCGGGAGAGCAGTCCCAGCACTAACATGTACTTTAACACAAACACACTAGGAGGATTACTGTTTTTTTTCACACAGACTTCAAAGGCGAGCATAAAACAGCTCTCAATGCATGTCATTGAATTCCCCCGGTGTCTAGTGAGATTTTCTCACACTCGGTCGACCTGTGGTACATTGTGTCTGGACCACTATGATGGACCAGACAGACGCAAGACCTGCTCAAACATGAATTATAAATAGTTGAGTCCAATAGTGACGTACTGCATGATTAAAATTCCTCCATTGGCCTGTCAGTGATAACAGAACAGATACTGTGCGATGGAAATGTACATGATTTGGCTTTAACCTGAACATATTATGATGTATGCACAGGTATGCAGGGTGTATTACTACCAGTATATTTTGTTTGCTGGTTTAAAATTAGGGGTGTTGTTTCTTTTAATATAAACATCTTCGGAAGTTGAAGCTTAGCATATCATAGCTAGTTGAGTACAATATAGGTTTTTATACGTCATACATAACTGAATACATGGATGGATGACTAAACAAGCCTACTGGCACAGGCCCCAGGGTCCACAGGGCAGGGGGGGGGGGCTACTGGTAGATAGCAATATGATTACATAGATGCTAGAGCACCACAGAGACATGTTGAATACTGTAATTATAAGGGAGAATGGTGCTTCAAAATTTCTACAAAACAACCATGAAGAGATACAAATAAATTACCAGAAGAAGACTCTTCATGACCACCCAAAATGATGCTATGCCTAGAGAGCCAGCTTTATTCTCATCCATTCCTGACTTAATATGAGTTTGTCTGGGCCAGTAAAACCTTAAAATCCTTATAGACTCAAGACATCCTTGAGCTGGCAGTTAGCAGAACAAATGTGTCAGCCCAAAGGGTTCATCCGACGGTAACAGATTACAATTACTGAGAACCAATTTAGCAAATTGGGAGCTTATGTGCAGGCAGAGTCTGCCAGATGCCTAACAAAAATATGATGTGCAAGTGTTTGAGGACGTTAAAATCCCTTCCTCTTACCTGTATTGTCTTGTGTCGTTGCTATCACTCTGTGGGGCACTCGAGGTGAGACCTTCAACCCTGCTCGTACCTGATAGAACCTGGGGCAGAGGATACAAAGATAATGGACACATTAACAAACTGGACAAAAGGCGTGTACGCACTGTAGTGGTCTGGTGGCATAAAACATAAATACATGGTGTTCACTATTCTTCACTTGCTTCATACCAAAGCATTTGACAGATAATTTTAAATGTTAAGCTTAAATTTGTCTGGGTCACCTGCTGTGGTCGGATATCTATTCACTGATGACTGCTCTTGACAGCATAATTTCATGTGTACACTCGCGGAGCAAATGATGGTGCTTGCTCGAATTAATTAATTACCGCTGCATTTCAACCCCTCAGGGTCAGAATTCTGAATCAGAATACATGCTTGCAATATTTAAAGCGTAGTGTTTCTACAATGCATATGTCAATGCATTTTGCTATTTTGCTTAGCCAAAAAATCTTAGTTGCTGAGTAGGAGACGCTTGGGAAAATCTATTCGATATTCTTTGATGTAACTTCCGTGGCTTCTTAAATACCCTTAACTGTTAACTATTGGTAGAAAAGGGCCACAACAAAAAGGTAGTACAATATCTGATGTATATAGCATGTCACAGTTCCCTACAAACACCTTACTTAACCTAAAATAACCTGTATTCATGACATGACAAATATTAAATCATTGTTGACATGACCTGGGTCAGGTGTGTGTCTGTGCTGTTGCCTTTTTGCCCGTGTGGCCTAACCTCTAATTAACCATCATGGTAATATGTTGAGATGGGATACAGGATGCTCTGGTTTTATGTACAAATGTTGACAAGCGCATTCAGATGCATTCGGATTCCAAGCTTCTGAAGTGCTCTCGGCATGCACGAGACTTTAACATGTGAACATGTTAAACAAAGTCGGCCATGAATTGTGCAAATGTAGCTAAATTATTAAAAGGGTGATGGGCTATTAATAATGGAAAATACATAATAATGCACCTCTGTTCAAAGTATCAGATGAGCGCTGGTGATAGAATGGGACAGGAATTGTAAATTTTCTAAGGTAAGTATGAAAATGCATTGGTACATGATGTTATGACAGCTTCAAAAGTGTCTGGATTCATCGAGAAAGAAAATAGAATATCAGCATCAGAGTCTTACTGACGCGGGGAACATGTATATGACATTCTTGACTATAGGCAGCAATTCAAAATGTGTTGGAAAAAGGTCACTTTGACAGTTCAAGTGAGCGCAGCTTTGTGTAAAAGCCCATCTCCGCTCTCCGGGGACACATCAGCAATCTGAGAGAGCACAGCGTGGCTGGCTGTGAAACACAGTCATCACATCAGTGTATTTTTCGCGACAGTGACTTTAAGGTGGAGGCTCGACAGATAGGAGAACGGAAAAGGTTTTGAAGGTCAATGAATAAATAAGGGATGTTTGTTTACCGAATGAAATAGGGGCCAACTGACTGGTGAGAAACTAATGCACTTCCTCTTGCAACAGGGATTTATAGTTGTGTGTCATAAATGTTTAAATTTCAATAAACCGTAGTATGTTATCATGTATACTGTATGTGAGAGATGTAATCAAACATAGTTCTTGGTGTGTAGATGATGAGCGACTGTGGACAATAAGTAGAGTAAAATTTGTTTGGATGAAGACATAAATTACATCAATGGTCACCTATTACGTTCTTTGCAAAATGCTCTTTTTGAAAAAAAAATCAACATTAATATGGGTCACTCCATGAGACTCCCAAAGTAGAATAAACTACCCTCTCTCTTTTCTCCACCTACACCTTTCTGAAAATCTGTGTTCAGAAACCCGAGTCATTCTCTCCAATTATGACATCATAAGGGGAGAAGTCACACCCCCCTCATTACCAACCTACCTTGATAAGCACACCCACATTCACCCCTGAAATAAACTGGCAGGTAGATTGAAACCAGCAGTATCAGGCCCAATCAGAGCAGACTGGGCTTTTTGGAAGGCGGGGCTTAAAGAGACGGGTTTGAAACAGAGTGTTTCAGACACAGGCTGATTCAGCAACGGCACTGTGAGAAATATATATATTTCTTTTGGAAACTATACACCTTGAAAACAGTCTCTGGTAGAAATCCAAATTGCAATTTTGAATCAAAAAATGAACATAATATGTGACCTTTAAGAAAATGTACCTGGGTTTGTGATTTGTTTCATCTGAAGCAATGCTGGACTCTACTACAGTAAACTAAATGTGTCACGCTTATCACTGTGTCCCCTTCATTACCAATACAATTCTGATTGAATCTGTATTTTTTAAAGCAATCAGTGTAGAACTGGGCCCTTGGAAGTGTGTGCTACAGCTGCTTGCTCCAAAAGTCGTGATTTTTTCAGCAATTACTGTACATGGCTGTTTGGTGAGATGTTTGTAACGAAACCATTCTTATTCCATGGTTGCACATCTTTGCAATGGGAACCGATTCTCTTTGAGGGTTAACACCAGATCTCTGCTGCTATCTGAAGCAACGTGGCAACGGGCAGAGACAAACATATTAGTGCACTCAGCTGAAGGGATTACTGTGATAAAGCTTTAGCGAGGGGAAATCATTTTGATAAAACTGGCGTCTTGGCGGATTAAGGGACGGCCAGATGAGAGCTCTTAATCTCTCCTCATCGTTGCAGGATAAACATGGCCCATGTTTTATGGTCATAGAAAAATTATGAAATTTGGGATTTCAGCTTTGATTTTATTCACACTCCTTTTTCTTCCAAATGGTAAAGCCAATTATATAAAATGTGTTACGTGTGCTGTACTTTTAGGCTTTGTTTGTATATTTTGTCACCATCATGAGGTCAGTCCTACAAATGTGGATGGAAATTAATCTTAATTTAGCGTATTGACTACATTTTTATCTACACAAACATATTGACAAGACATTTTCATTTGTCTTTCCTCTCCAATTTTAAGGCACAACTTGTTTAAAAAATGCCTATTCATAGGCCAGTCCATAGGCATTACATTTTCTGTTTTGCTCTGTGTATGTTTGTCTAGTATTGATATTTACTCAAAACATGTAGCTTTATTTATTTATGTGGTATAACAGCCTGAATCACTAAAATCTTCAACAAACTAGGGGAACAGTAGCTACATTTGGCTTCAGCTTGAGCAAAGGGCTACTGCATAGTACCTGATATTTTCTTCCGAAAATCACACATTGCTTAGGTATATTTTTTTAAATTATAATGCAGATGTCAAAAAGTCAAATTAAGGGAGGGAAATCTCTTGCAATTCAACCCATATTGGAAAAACTCCACTTCTCCACTTTGGTATTCCACATTGTACCACGCGATGCCCCTTACATACACAGATGTGTAGGGGTATACATTACTTTAATTAACATGATAAATTAGCTACATTGTTCCTTCATCATTCCAGGATGAGTAATATCTTTTTTTCAATTTCACACATTTTGATGTACCTTTTTACATCACCCATTTAATAATGTTTTTGATTGGTTAGTGGGATGATGTATTAAAAAAAAGCAATTAACTTCCAACTACTCCGATTGCATAATGCATTGGCAAAGATTATCTGAGGTGAAATATGGGACAAGTTCCTTTTTTTCACGCTCATTTTGAACAGCTGTTGTCACCAGTCAAGGCTGAGGGAATTACAAAATGTATTTATTTTTTGAAATTCAATTTTTCTAATTCAACTTATATTAAATCTTTTGCTGAGATTATAAACAAACAACAAAAACGCCCAGCTGCTTTGAGTACAAATACAAAAATGTGGCTCCTGTGAATATTTTCTGTGAGTGTGCCGATCGGTTGCCGGCTGTGAAGCCGCAAGTAATATGAACAAATATCACAACATTCCGGCAATGTGATTTCTCCAAGAGATAACAAATGCTTACCCCCTTTGAAAGAGATCCACATTGTGAAACTTGTGCAACTCTACAGAAAACTCCAGTGTTCCCTGTACTTCAGACATGATACAATCCCACTCATCACCTGTGGAAAGAGAAGACACTCAGTCAGTATGACGTATCAAGCAAAATAACCAAGAATAACACAGAGAAAGTGAGGGCATGATGACATTTCTATAACAAGCTCACACTGTTCTTCCCTCTGTTTGCTGAGGTGATGTGACTCATCCAGTCCAGTGTAAGAACAGACTGCAACAATACAGACATCTTGGTTCTGAATATAGTTTCCGCGATCACTGTGCAGTTAAATGACCATTATAAAGTATTTCAGAATTGAAGCACTGATGTGAACCAAATAAACCTGCCAAACAACATATCCCAAGCTCGCTGAAGTTTATGCACACCCATACGCGAGGAGGAGATTTCCATTGGTAGCAAACAAAGCTCAGTGTTTTTCAACACTAACCATCTAATTTTACTCTAAATACACAATGTCTGGAAGCATTAGGGCAATACATAGACATTAATAGACTTCACACTCTGCGGCGTTCAAAGAGAGTCTTGTGTGCAAGCTGAAACCCAGTAAAACGGAGCTGCCACCAGCCGGAAGGAGATGAAACACTGACAGTGTGTACCGTAAAGTGTGTCAAATAACCCTTTATTGAATGCTTTGAAACATAATCCCTCGCGTGTGGGCGATATTCGGTAAGTGTCTCAGTGAATGTTTTAAAAGACTCACACAGATAGTCATCACTATAGAGGAAGACGCACATAATCAGGTGTCATTACAGAAAGAGTCGTCACAGTAGGCTAACACTTTCTTTGGGCAGTGATGATTTATCTAGGCAGGCTAGTTTAAGCCAGTAGAGACTATAGGGCGTACTGTCAGAAGTTACTTTGCTGCAACTAAAATGCAACAGTTCTTACTCCAGCTTGCAGATATCATGTGAATACCAACATCTTCCTACAGAGGCTTACAATAAGTGACAACATTAACACCTTGTTGTTACTCTATTAGTGAGGCAAGACAAGGCAAGTTTCTTTCTATAGCACAATTCAGACACAAGGCCATTAAAAGTGCTTTACAGGGGCATGAAATACATCAAGATTAAAACACATCAAGTATAGAATATAGAAAAGCATATAAAAGCAACTGACCGTTCACTTAGCACAGCGCCATTAGTTGCTGTTGCCATGCCTGTCCAGATATTTTTTCTTTATTCAGATGTATATTTAAATTCAATGTGATATCATCTCTGAAACAATGAAACAACCCTTAATTCAGACAGCGGTATACAAAAGCAGGCTTCTTATGTCGGACTTGAACCATTGCTGGCAGACTTGAATGGATGTTGCTAAGTAGCTTATTAAGCTAAAGATGAAAACATCGTCTCTGGCTGGCATTTAAATCATGTTAACAGCTGAATGGATTTAAATCAAGAATCCTGTAAAAGGAATCATTACTGCGGTGGATGTCTGACAGTGATAATGTTCCTAAAAAAACGATCGATTGAGGCAAATGTTACAAAGTCAGCATCCTAACTAAATCTATTTAGCAGACATGGGGGAAAAGAAACAGCATTGTTCTTACATTGCAATGTAATGCTATTTAGGGCATGGCAATAAAACATTTAAGATCAGACACTTGATTTCCTATATAACTGTGTACCTGCTTAGCTAACAACTTCACTTTAAATGGAATAGGAGGAACGCCTTTTAGGATGAAGGCTAACTTAATGAGCCTGGTGAGACCAGCTTGATGTGGTGAGTTTCACATTTGTTTCTCTCCCACAGATCAGCCTGCACTTTAGTCAATCTATGTGGGGAGGAGCCCAGCACCGTCCGTTATTGGAAAGCAGCCCTGATTGGTTCATAGTCATTGAAGTCGAAGAATAAGCTTGTGAGATATTCAAGGCTAGACAGACGACTACATGAACCAAACAGAAGCTGCCTTCGACTATAACGGACACACTTTAGGTCTGAAGGCAGGCTCTCATTGGTCCGTTCCTTTTTTGACCCGGCACCTCCCCATGGAGATTGGAGGAAGTCCAGGCCCCCAGGATGCTGCCTTCTCCGAGCAGCCAGCATGGACATGTGGCCAACCCATTGGTATTGCATGGTAAGGGGTGGAGCTTATTTTCATGCGGCCCGTAGGCAGATGTCCCTGTCCACACAGTACAAGCAGCGAACAAGATTGTGTCTCTGCACATTTTTTCTGGATATCAATCATAGGCTCATACTTATCTTTAGACCATATACTATTAAAATGTAAGTTTTCTCATTTCAAAACGCCACCCCAAGCGTTTTATTAGCCCAACGGCTTTTAACGGCTTTCAGTTTGTTTTCGCCAGGCTAGATGCTACAGAACGAGACACCCGCCTCCAGTCCGCTACGCTTGCCGCCCTCTTTCTTGATAGGTCCATAATGCCGCTACGTCTATGCTACGTCATGCTTTGGGCCGTATGGAATTTCCGGATTATACTTCCTTGTTGCTTCTCTGCGCCTATGAGCAGCTTTCATAGGAATGAATGGGCGCCATGTTTCAATACGGTGTCCATTTCTTTATATGTCCATGAGGAAGTCCAGTCTGATCTGCAGGAGATAAACAAATGTGATGCTCGCTAGATCAGGCTGGTTTCATCAGGCTAGGACTCGCTATCTTGGATAGTTTCACGGAAGTTGCAGGAGTGTAATCTTCCTCAAATCCATCACACGGCGAGACAGAGCCTCTAACGTTATCCTATCTATCTGTCTACTAGACATTTGCTGTGTTGTAGTGAATGGTGATTTCATATTGTAAATTCTAACCACACAACTAGTTTAGTTACTGTAGTGTGTTAAGCTAGTTACCTGCACATGCTAACGATTGCCTACTGATTTAGAGCAACTACAAATAGGGCTTGTACCCATTCCTTACAGTTTTGCCTTGTGTGCAGTGGCGGAGCCAGGGGGGGGCCGGGGGTGGCCGTGGCCACCCCCCGCAGAATCTCGGCCACCCCATTGGCCACCCCAAGCGCCATATCACAGCCGTCAATAGTTTTGACGGCTGTGGAAAAATGCGGAACCTTTCTTACACCGTCGGACCTTTTAGCCGCACGCACACATCATGTAACAGCTCAAGCCTGAATGCCTGTTACTATGGTTACTACAGACCTGACGCTTCGACTGGCAAGTAAGCGAACCCTTCCATCTCTACTAGTGCGCTCCGCTCTGCCCCGCCTGAACTATTTCGCTTTCAGCGATTGCAGTGCAATGGTTATTCAGCATAAAGTTAAAACACTTGCTCGCCCAAGAATGATGTTAAACCGAAACACAAAAGCCTTGCGCGAGCAAAGCAGTGATTCACCCGGTGAAACATGGGGTGAGACTGTGACTGTGGGTAACGGTGTCATCACCTTGCCGGTGAGAAAAGCTCTGTGGCTTAACGGCTAAAATGATAACCGGCCGCCGGGGATCTCATGTCCGCTAACGTTGTTCAGGGGAGGCTTCCGCGATCGGATTTCACGAGCATGAAAACACAGCCATGTAGGCATTGCGAACTGACAGCGCAACAAGAGGAAAAGCCTATAGAGTGAGCCGCCTGACTCCCTCCGTTAGTTTCAGTAGGCCTACAGCCGAAAAAAATACAATCACCACCTAAACATGGACATAGTTTAAATAAAGCATCTTGTTTTTATGATCATTAGGGCTTTGATGCAAATTCTGAAGTCTGAACATTTCGGTGGCAGCTGTGGTGCAGTTTTTTTCAGCAACTCACAGACACATGCTTGCCCATAGGCGTAGATTTGGGGAGGTGGGGCGGGGGGAGGGGGCACAGGGGATGTCCCCCCACCCCAATAATCAGAAGAGATACATTTTTCCCCCTCAAAGAGTAAGAAAGACCACCCTATTCCCCCAAAAGAGGTAAAAATAACAGTTTAGGATGTTGAAACATTGATATATCTCCTAATTGTTAATACATATTCCCCTATGATTTCAAAATGTAAAGTGTCATAATAGTTCACACTGCTGCTGCTGTGTCATGAGTAGTGTCCTAAAAAAATGTTTTGAACAATACAGTAGAGTAAATATTTGAAAGCAATACAGATGCCTGAGAGCCTTACTGCTTTTTTAACATTATATTTACGTCACTGGGAGCCTGTTGTCTTTTCCTTAACAGAAATGTAGACATGTCCACCATAATAATTAAATAGGCTACAGAAGGCATAAATAAGTACATTAAAATTCACCAGAATGCACAAAATGGTATGTTTGAAGTACATTTTTTTCTGGGGGAGTACCCCCAGACCCCCACTTATGTTGAAGCAAAACCGAAGCCCTTGTGCTTGCCACCCAAAAATTATCACTGGCCCCATCCTGGCCACCCCAATGAAAATTTCCTGGCTCCGCCACTGCTTGTGTGCACTCAGTTTTGGAAATAACTGAAATAACACACTCTCACCGAACGCTTCAGCCTATATGGCAATAACCCTCCTTCCTTTAAACAATGCTGTGCATTAGAGGGATCAATTATTTATGTCTGCAATTTTTTAAATTTTGCAGGCACAACAATCTTTGTAGTACTGATGTGGTTGTCTGGAGTGAAGGATTAGGTTATTTTACTTTGGTAAAGGGTGCCTTTAAGAAGTCAGTTTTGATTGGTCACTTCCTATGAGCAGAGGAATGTGGTCCAATGTCCCTTACACCACAATTTCATTAGTGCAAAGAAAGTCTGAGTCGAGAGGTGTCTTGGCAGGGGGACACTGTCCTCAAACTCACTTATGCGGATAAGTTTTATCATAAGGATCGTGCCAAGTCTGGAGAAAGAAAGGGCCAGTAAATCTCCAATAAAACCTCAATCTCTGCCGTCTAAATCATGTCTACAGAACAAAGAGATGACCTTGTTCATAGTAAAGCATGTGCAGATTGAAGGAGGCCAAAAGTCGAAACCGTCCAGAGAAACATGGCAGCCTTCTCCAAAGTGGTACATATAGCCACTGCTGCAAATGGCCCCCAAAAGACAAGAAATGACAAGACCATTTTTCCTGTTCTTGCTGACTCTGCATGTTGTGTCACATTGACACACTCGTCGGCACACACATAGGCCTGAGGCTTTGTGTGTGTCACGGTGACCACAGATTAATGGCATGAGCCAATTATAGGCCTTCTGATGTAACATTGGAGTATGTACAGCTTGTGATTTTATTCAGCGTTGATTAAGCTAGCCAAAGCCTCTTCATTTGCTTCCGTAATTCAAGCCAACGTCTGAGGTATGTTAGCTTCTGTCTCTGAGATTAAAAATAAGAATGTCAATCACTGTATGCTTGAATCAATAGAGGCTCACAGTCTTGGGAAGTGGGACTTGAAGATGCTTCCTTTTCCCACCAAAACAATCAGACAGATAATTAGCCTCTGCTGCATATTCGTCAATAGGTTCATCAAGACACAGGCTAAAACAACCCACACTGACGGCTTCAAAGGCATACAGCTGCCATTCATCTTACTAGGAGACATTGTGTTTCCTTTGACGGCGTTTGGCATTGATCGTGTCGACGATGATGAAACAGCTCATCACTCCATACAATATCTAGGGTTACGTGGGGTTAACCTTATTTTCAACACATTTCTTTTTTTTCTTCAACTTCCACGGCCTGTCTGTGGCGATCGGCCTTGAGATCATTCTTGACTACTAATAGTAACATTTCAAAAGACACATCGTAAATGTCTCGTGCTTTTGTGAAGCCTTAGCCTTTTTTTACATCAACCTTGCAGAACATAGAATTCAAGAGCTATTAATAATCTGTGTTTTGCTTTCTTATGTAATAGCCTTTCAATGTATTGAAGTTCTGTAACAACTTTCTGTAGAGTGGCTTTTATGGCGCTTTTCCACCGCATGGTATCAGCTCGACTCGACTCGACTCGACTCGCATTTTTGGCTTTTCCACCGCAATTTCATGGTACCTGGTACCACGTAGCGGCTGCTTTTTTGGTATCGCCTCGCTCTAGGGTCCAAGCGAGCTGAGCCGATGCTAAAAGGTGACGTCGGCAGACGGCCGGCCACTGATTGGCCAGAGACTATTGTCTGGCCAATCAGTGGCCAGAGACTACCGGCTTCATTCTGTTGTTTATTCTCCCCAACTCTCCGGGACTTTTGAGTGTATTTCCGCCGCGTGTAGCCTTCTCTGGCTCTCTTTCATTTGATTTGCATCACAGATCCGAATTTATTTTCCATATATTCGCTAAGCTCACCCAGTGTTGGTTGTTGGGGAAGTTACTTACATACGAGAGGAGACATGTAGGGCAGCTAGCAGCTAGGCTAAATAGTAGCCAGCTGGGACAGACATGATAGCGAGCGATTACATTACAAGCCTCGGACTGAACTGATTACCTCAATAAAATATTCAGGCTGAGACACGGATTGCATTTGAAAACACGTATCCTGAAACAAGCACTAAACAGTCAACTTTATCATGCCCGTGTTTACGTGCATAGGGATGTACGTGACGCATCCCTACAGCTGACTGTGTGGCAGAGTCACACATCGGGACAACAACCATCCATTTTAATGGCCCGCAGCAATATTCTTCTACTTCTTTTAGCAAACAGATACAAGGGGGTATTTCTTTAAAAAAAATCATCCGTGTTTTTGGCGGTTGGTTCAGTTAATAGTGCAACAACTGCTCGTAATTTCTGCTTTGCTACTTTGCTCCGGAGTAGGCTTTCAGCCCCTTACGACGACCCCGCCCACGTTCAGCAGGTACTATTTGCGGTGGAAAACGACCCGTGCTGCTACCAAACCAAGTTGAGTCGAGTCGAGTTGAGTCGAGTCGAGCTACATGTGCGGTGGAAAAGCGCCATTAGTGTAAGTGGCGGGGTCCGCAATTACTGTCTGGGTTTTCAAATGGCCACCTACGCTAATCTTCAAAATGAGAGTGTTTGACTTCACTTTTAACAGAAACACCAGTTGCTCTTGTGCTGTATGTAAGTAGCTGCCAAAGGAGTTTTGCTGTCGCCCGAATTCTGTGCCGTTATTTGATATCTAGTTTTCAGACTCTGAAAGGCTCCATTTTTAGAGTCTGTCTCTTGAAGCCCCACCTGCTAAAATACCCCGTAATCTCTGATTGGCCCTGAATCTAATTGGCGGTTGCAATATAACTGCCAGTTAGATTATTGGGTATCTGGGGGTGTGTCTATAACAGGTTTAGTTAGTGCTAAGTAAGGTGGGTGATGAGGGGGTGTGGCTTCTCCCCTTATTTTTATTTTTTATTTTTTTATTTTTATTTATTTTATTCTTTCGGACAATTCCACACAATACACAATTATCTCTTTCACATCATACATCTTACTTTGTGTTGTCTGAAGGGTGACGGAAGAAGCCTAAGGCTTATCGAGTCCCGCCCCCATTTTCATCAGATTCAGATTCAGATACACAGATACACATTTACTGTTACAGAAAAGAAAAGTAAAAGTAAAAAAGAAAGAAAACACACAATTTTGTTGTTGTTGTTTTTTTTTGATGATTTTAATGCAGAGTTTGTTTTGCCCTTTTATTGTGGCCTTTTCAACGTCATTATCTGGTAGTCTAAACACATCTGCAAAAGTATTCAAACCCAAAAAGGTTGAAGAATACTTTCTTGCACTGATTTTATTATTTTCATGTCAAGCCCCAGCGAGTCTCTTATAACATCATATGGGGAAAGCACAGCTTTTCAGGAAGAGAGAGGGTGTTTTTTTCTCATACTTTTGGAGTCTCAATTCACTAAGACTCACTTAAGGATTACTACTTATTGTAAATTGCTCCGGATATAAGCATTTGCTAAATGTGTAAAGGTAAGCAGTGTGTATCTTTATGTATTTTAAATCAGCTGTAGAATGTTTCTGTAATTTGAGCTTTTTGCCTGAATGTGTAAGGCTTTAGTTGGCATGAAAGACTGCTGACCAATTGATAGAAATAGAAAAGGATACTTAACATGTGTCTGTTGAAGGTTTCAAAAAGAATTGAGACGTTGATCAATAAATCATTCTCCGACAACACCAACCAGGGTTATGTCACATGGGATTTATTGAGCCCAGATCACCTTTTTATTGTTATACTGTACACACCCTAGGTAAAATGCACACAAAGCTGCTGTCCCATACACTGATCTGCACAACCTGTAGCCTATGGCCTATAATGTGCTGCTTGTGCACACTTATAAAGTATGTTTTTTCTGATGTTTTACTTCTACACGTCACTGAATACTAATCATTACATAAGACCCTTAATACTATTTATTGCACACACACACACACACACACACACACACACACAGACACTGGCCATCTTGGAGGTCTAGAGTTTCCAGCTCCATTAAGTCTTTCCACCCTAAGGACAATCTAAAACTCCTGGCTGACCCTGAAGCTGCCCTCTTCCACCTCCAGCCGACCCTGTTGGTGTCAGCTCAGTTGGGAAATCTGACTGAGGTATCTATCCTGAGCTTGGAGAGAATATACAGTACAGAAGCAGCATGTTCACAGTGACAGAGTGTGGAATGATCGTCAGCATAGGTGTCATTGTAACACAGGGAAATATTGTGTGACACTGCTGCTGCTGTATGTGGTGCACAGTGCTCAAAGGACCGGAAATGAATATCCGCCATTATTCCATTCATCAAAATGCAACTGCCTTCTGCAGAGCAGGATAACAGATAAAGGGACCAATGAGTTATATCACCTCCTTCAAGCCAACAAATGAAAAGGAAATCATGTCTTGTCTACTGAAATATTTTAAGGCGACAAAGATCTTATACTATTTCAGATATTGTGGAGAAGGGAAATGTGTAGACTTTGTGTCCTTAACAGGAACACTCTGAGACAGCATTAATATGACAGCATTATCTAAAACAATATTCCACTGTGCTGCGTTAGGTTCTTTGTTGTAGAAATTACAATTCCAAATCCATGCAACAGCAAAAATGAAAAGAGATGTAATGAGATATATTGCATGCTGTTTAATTATAAACTGAAATGTAGATTCCTCAAATGCGTATCCAACCAACCACTCAGACAGGTCACACCTCTTCTATTGTCTTATGCTCAGAACTCCCCCTGATGTATCTTCAAACTGTCCCCCCCACTGCCCTCCCCTCACATGACTGACCAATTGAGAGCATTGCTTTGAGCCCTGTACTGCTCTTGGCCATTCTACTCAGAAATTCCTGGATTGGATGGACCTCCATGTTCTTACAAGATCCAAGAACATGAAGCCTGTGTTGTTTGATTAAATGCCCTTTGCTTGATTATTACAGCCTTATGATCTCGTTTTCTCACTACAGGGACAAAGTGGCTCTGGTTAAATTGATTGTCCGAGTATGACTTTGAGAGGATTTGGTCGACGTGCTTGCTACTGTATCTGAAAAAAATGTGATCCTCTTATCTTCAAAGAGCTTTTCTGTGGGCGCCCTTAGCTCAGTTGGTAGGGCGCCCCCTCCCCCACAGGGCCAGGCCCAGCAGCAGACCCGGGTTCGATTCCCGCCTGCGGTCGTTCTCTGCATGTCACTCCCCTCTCTGCCCCATTTCACTTCTGTCCCTCTGCACTATCAATAAAGCATAAAAATGCCCCAAAAATATCTAAAAAAAAAAATTAAAAAAAGAGCTTATCGGCAACAAAAAAAAAAGCCGGTGCAAAAAGTCACCAGACAGAACACTAGCTCAGAGGTCTTTCAGGGTTGTTTGGGAGAGCTGCTAGAGGCTGGAAATCTGCACCCGGGATCATAAACCGATTACATCTGTATCCAACTCTCAGAGTCCCTCTTGATTTGTTTGCAATAGAATCCCTAGGTGTACAGTATGTGTGTGTGTGTGTGTGAGCAAGACAAATAATTGATCACAAAGTATAAATGAAGACACTGGATTGAATGACTTTGGATTCAGATCACATGTTTTTTCCCTGTTTTTCTCATGCTTACATCGGTCACATGAGGGTCCCGAACTCGTGCTGCGTAACAGTATTAACGGCCACAAATCGATGTAACCTTGCAACGCTGTATTTACTTCTCTCTCTCTCTCTCTGTATATGCAGCCTGCTGTGACAATTCAGCATTGTTTTAGTCTCGATGTGGGGGCTTTGCTTTGTTCGTTTGGGGGCATGCGTGTGGGACTGTTTGGGACTGTGGACAAATCTGATAATAAACAGCACACACTGCACTGTAGCCTGTCCCGAGCCGCTTTAACAAACGTCCCCGTCGCGCGCCACAAAGATGCTGCAAAACTGCACAGCACACACAGTTGCCAGCTTTAGTTTGTCAACAGTAATGTTATCATACTGCATTTCATTCATCATCATGCTGATGATTAGAGCGACGGGCGATGTATATATTGATTAACTTGACTTAGCTTCATTTTGAAAGGCTTATTTGATTTTTTAAAGGAAATGTCTCCTATCTGATTTGTTGACTTATCATTGTTAACTCATCATTGTGGACTGTGGTTAGGTCTGTTTACACAAGGACACATGACCAAAGAGACACACACACACACACACACACACACACACACACACACACACACAGCTTGTAAGACAAAGAGCCTTAGCAGCCGTTCAAAAGGATGACATACCCAAAAATTAAGCCATATTCCCCATTAGACTCTATGTTTCCTGTTAAAACATTCCCATCCAACCTGGCATAACCGGAGAGCAGTCCTCTCTCTCTCTCTCTGCTTCAATCTATAACACCAGGCTTTCCAATCGTATCATGTTCACACACACACACACACACACACACACACACACACACACACACACACACGCAGACAGACAGCAGCCATCCTACTACTAAAGCATAAAGGAGCATGTCACATGGAGAATAAAAACAGCCTCACCTTAGCAGTGAGGAAGTGTGGTATGGTATCCGCAGAGGCTTTCGGTTTCCAGCCTGCACTGAGTACAATCGCAATGTTTATACCAGCGCTTCTCCTGCTGCTGCTGCTGTTGCCATGGTTATTCATCCAGACCCTGTATGATCTGCAGTACCCCCCCTATCCTTATCCCTCCCTCTCTTCCCCCTCTCTCTCTCTCTCCCTCTCTCTCAATGTGTCTCTCTCCTGATGGGGATTTTCAATTTGGGGGAGTGCGGCAGCGTCTGTCGCGGAATCTAGCTCTTTGTTAATCCGCCCTGCGCTTGGCAGACAATACAATATAGACTGTGGATAGTTTCATACAGGGAATATTAATAGCCAGCACCCAGTCTGTGTGTTTGTGTGTGTCCTGCAGCCGCTGCACTACAATATAGTGTGTGTGTATGTGTGTGTGTGTGTGTGTGTGTGTGTGTGTGTGTGTGTGTGTGTGTGTGTGTGTGTGCTTCCAGCAGACGAGCTGACGTCAGAGCCTGCCCTCTAAAAGCTGAAGTGAACCGTGCAGTGAGAAATGACCCTGTCAAGAAACAAAGGATGCGCGTTGCACAGACATTAACGCCGAAAATAAATAAATTAATAAAAAGCATGTGGGTGTCACGTGACATGCAGGCTTTGTTAGATTAGGAACTATTGACTTTTTCCTGACTATTCTTGGAACACTACCAACATAAGAGGATACATCAAGAATCAGCGCTGTAGCACTAGATAATGTCATCATTTCCCAATAATAAAATGACATTTGTAAATTTGGCACTCAGCTTGATTGGGAATATAATTCAACCTAATAATGTTATAACTTAACCAATAATGTATTAAAAAGTCCTGACTGATTTTTTAATAACGTTCGCTAGATAATGTAAAACATGGCTTTGATGGGGATGTATTACATGTTCAGGTTGACCATTTTTTTCCAAACTGATGATGTAATAATTGTGACTGATAGAAATGTAATAGGCTACTATGTTTACTTTCAATCCAGAGTTCTACAATTAGTGTTTTATCGCCTTTTAACATCGAGATACATCAAACCCTCGATGGCTTGCATCCATTTAGTCAACAAAAGTGTTCCATACTTTACCAGTGTTATTCAATAATGTATAATGTGTTTAATAATGGAATAAGGTATTATATTATTTATTACGTTATTGGGAAATGATCACATTATCGGGTGCTACCTGGTCTCTCTGGTTAATAGGTTGCCTAAAAAGATAATATCTGACTCATTTGTTGAGTTCCCAGCTTCAAATGAAAGGCTAACTGTGATTGCTATACAGAATAACATTGTTATTGCAGCAATGTGATAATAGGTTTGTTGTCCATCTGAAAAAGGATGAAGTTGCAAGTTACAATTCATTTAAAAATGTTTAGCTTATTCCAAAATACAATTTAAATACTTAATTGACAAATATCAATACCTTGAGTCTTGAAGCCAAAACGGCCTTAAGTCACATGATGCGGCTATAGCTTAAGGCTGGACTACCACCCTGGAAAAGTGTGCAACTGCCATGGTGCCCCAGAACTCCAGGGTTGCAGACTTCTGCGTGTCAAATGTTTTTTTTTTCATTTAAAATAAAAAATATAAATATTTCACCTAAAACCTGCTGTTAATTGATTTAACAACCATTTGGGGGCAGATGTGAACGCAACATGACCTAACTTTAAACCTATTGTTTTTAAGTGGGTTGTTAGCAAACCTTGTGGAGGCTTTATGTTCAGAAGACCCAAAATTAGCATTTACAGTCATGTTTCAGGGCAACATTAATTCTCTATTCAGCTCTGTTTTGGTCGACATAAACTCATGAAATATATTGCTGCTTGGCAGCTAAATAGCTAGAAAAAAGTGTCTACAATAGTGGAGAGAGTGAACCAATATGGCAAAGTTGTGGGCCATTAAACAAAACAATGAGTGGAAATACATTTAAATGCTCTGTAAAGCTGAAGGGAACTGCAGAGTCAGGTGACATACTACCCACAACACCATTTGCATTAGTTACACTTAGTTTTACACATTTAAAGGTAAATGTGCATGAAAGAGCATTGGAATAAGTGATTTACACTGCAAGATGATGACTGTGAATAAAGGGACTGCATTTAACACTAATAGTGTATCATTTAGGAGTTTTATTGAATCTGCACTTGATGAAAAAAGGCTGACATGTTAATAATATTTGTTATATTTCACCCTTCTAGTTATCTAAGGAGTGAAGTGATCAGAATGGCATATCAGCAAGGGAACAATTCCACAATTTCAATGCCATCTGTGCTGATTAAACAATTGCTCACAGAATAATCACTTGTCAGATAAGGGGAAGTGGAGGAGTATGTATCTGCAAATGAATAAAAGTGTCCATAAGCTGTTGGATTTGGTAACTGTGTGTTTAACAGTTGTCAACAATAGGAAATGAGTTGTTTCTGCCGGCCTCTTTAGGTGCTCTGTGTAACTCTGATGCACCAAGTGAACCCATGCTTGATGAGGACTGCCCTCCTCCGTTGTTCCCAGCTTCACCTTCCCCCTTTAAAAAAATCAAACCCCAAAGTCAATTGCTGCTCTTCCCTCATGGCGTTCTGCCATAAGCTCTCTGCATACTCTTGATTAAGAGAAAAGAGCTATTGATTTCTTTCTTTCTCAGATGGTTGCCAGAGCCCAGATGACCGTATAGTCGGAAAACAAATGGCAGTTACTTCAGAGCAGTTATACAGCAAGGATACAATTTTTTTAAAACATAAATCATACAGACTTAGGTGAATTTGGTTAAAACAGTCACTGTCTCGTGTACAGTATACATTTACTCTGCCTGCTAATGTAGTTTAGTAAATAGTAACCACCACAGTTGGTTGTATAATCATTCACTTTGAATGTTGCCAAGCTCACTGTTTCCTGCTGCCTCCAGTTTTTATGCTAAGCTAGGCTAAACGCATCATACTTTAAGCGAGACTTCCAAAAACAGAAACACACTATTCTTATAAAAGTTTGTATTTGTAATTCAAGTGATGCGTTTTAGTAGTAAGACCAGTACCTTTAAGCTAGTATAAACCTTTTGGCTAATATTAGTAGACTTTAGCAATTTAGAAAAAGATTAGAAAGTATTGTGTGTTCAAATGGTAAACGCTAACTCTAAAGAGGATTATGTTTAATGTTATGACACTCTCACATTAAAGGTCAACTATAATACAAAAGGCACTTTTTCATGGTTTTCCTACATAACTATGGGCTTCTAGTGTGAATAGAGACCCCCAAAGTATGAGAAAAAAACACTGTTTCTCTTTTTCTCCATCTTTCTGAAAACATTTGTTCAAAATCCCCAGTCAGATTTCCTTCTCCAAATGACATCAAAAGTTGAGAAGCCACACCCCTAACTGGTAGTTAGATTCAAACCATCAGTTTGAGGCAGGGCCGTTCAGGGCAGACTGGTCTTTTTTGGAAGGCGGGTCTTGAATAGACATATACTCTAAAACGGAGTGTTTCAGACAGATGCTGAAAATAGGAGGTTCAGCAAGGTGTTTTTGAAACCTATAAAACATAAAATCTGTCTCTAGTAGAAATCCAAATGACTATATTGAAACTGAAAATAACCAAATATGTGACCTTTAAAATGCAACCATAGGTTCCAGCTGAAATGTGTATTTACATTTGTATACACTGTATTCAGCTAATGGTGCTTAACATTTAGATTGCTCATATTTACTCCTTGTTACTTTACTATCTATCTGTTAAGCTGATCTTTAAAAGTTACAGCTTCATAAATCTAACCCCACCACAATGAGACACTGCAAAGCTTTTACTGCCTCTACAAAAACGACCAGGGTACAGAGATGTGACTTCAACACAGGATACATTTTGGTGAGCAGTGCAGAGCTTTTTGTTCCAGCTTATTGACCATAGTGCTTATGTTCTTAAAATCCCCACAGCTGTATCAAGCTGTCCTCTGACTGCAGGGCCTTGGCGTGTGTGACTCCAGGTCACGAGTGTGCTAGACTAGTCATGGGGCCTGCCACATGGATGAATAATAACAAACTGTTTTCACCTTCCTTCAATGCCTGTGCCCGCTTTTTCATTGAAAGCATGAGTTCTCAAATGTCCACGTTGGACACATGATCTCTCTGCCCGATCAATGAGAAGGCCTAGTCATTGCATTATGTTTCCCTTGGAGCACTCCCAAACCAGCAGTGTGCTGAAGCTATGCAAACAATCAATTCAAGCAACACGATACAGTAACACATACTTATCCTTTACGGGTTGGCTTTATTATTGTAGTAAATTGCAGAGTATCAGATGACTGTAAGGTTATATCCGTAATATAATTCAGTATACTGCAGCAGGGACAGCAAATGCCATGATCAATAAACCACTTGTAGGGATACAAATAATACTATAGGAGAAATGTTTAAGCTCTTTAAAGGTCACATAATATGGTAATTTCAGGTTCAAAAATGTAATTTGGGCCTCTACTAGAAACTGTGTTCACGGTGTAGTGTTGAAAAATTTTTTTTATATGTATCACATGCCATTGTTGAATCTTCTCTTTTCAGCATCTGTCTGAAATTCTCAGTTTTAGAGCCTGTCTCTTTAAGCCCGGCCTTCCAAAAAGACCAGTCTGCTCTGCCGGTTAAATCCAACTGCCAGTTAGATTCAGGTCTATCTGGGGATGTGTTTATGACCGTGTTCGAAAAGCCCTACTAACGTCCTACTCATACTAATTTTGCCGTCAATTTGAGTATGGTGTGGTTGTGTGCGTGAGTTTGTGTAGACAAGAAATGCACGGATGAGCACTTACTTTCAGGAAGATTTTGTGTATGGATCGATCGGTTAGTTTTCAGCATTACCCATACATGGAAAAATCCGGATTTGTTAAGTAACGAATCCCGGAAATTTGAACAAGTGAATTCTCGACCGGCTGCCCTAGTGTTTAGCGCTCTGCACAGCCATCCCAGACGGTCAGCAGGGAATACGTCTAAATGCATGTAAGTCATTATTTGATACTTTAGTATGGTTAAATATGACACAAATCATTATAACAACGTTTATAGGTCATACACGTCGAAAAAGTATAGGTCCTCTTTAATGTTGAAACACCATAAAAAATGCATTTTGCATAATAAGTGACCTTTAAAATTGTTGCACATGAGGAATGTTGCACATCCATGCTTTTAAAAAACAAATGTGATTTGCTTCAGAGAGCTCTTTACCCACTGGCAAAGTGCTCCCTGTCACTTCATAATGATTACACACACGGTAGCTGAAAAATGTCTTTACGTTGAGAAAGTTTTTCTGATTTAGGTAAAGCTTCTTTAAACTCCAGCAAAAAAATCCCAGATCAAACGCCAAAGAATCAATTACCTAACATACAGGATACATAAACAGCATGTCTGCCCTCGGGCCTTTCAGCTAATAACAAGGCGGTCCACATGTCAACACACCAAGTTAAAATGCATTCTTCAGCTACACTGATGAGTACTGGTGATTATGAAATCCACATTTCATCACTGGTTTCTGCTGCTGCTTCCCTATCCTGCACGATAATTATTAAGAGAATTACATACAGGCATACATGTCATTAGGAGGCACCATAAAGAAAATTATCAGGGTGGGAGAGGGCGGTGGGGGGGTTGGTGGAAGGTTGGTGGGTTTTTTGCACATAGAGGCCCACAGGCTTCTGCATCTCTTTTAAGTGTCGGTAGTAAAAAAAGTATAGTCACCGCCTCCTAAACATCTCCTGTCCAATGGGAGCCCCTCCAACAAACTTTTATGTGTCCTCGAGCATGCTTGAGCATCCTTTTTGCGCCACCTTTCTCCGCCAGTCCTCAACATGCGCAGGTAGGACTGACTTCAGTGGGGAATATTCATCTCTGTCGATCCTTCTGCTCCAGCATCTCCAGCACTGCTCCTCATATTCGAGCCTGACAGTCCCCCGTCACCAAGGACAGTGAACCATGGCCTTCCCTGGCTCTGGTTTGACAAGGTAAATATCAACCAATATGTTGAATTTCTGTCAAGGGTCTTCGTCAGCTACTCATATGTCCTTGAGCTTTTTATGTGTCATTTCCATAATGATTCTGAAGAGCCAGTTCAGATTGAGTCTTCACTAATAATCTATATTCAATCTTCATTTTGAAGAAATGCACAATTATCCTCTGTGCAGCCCTTGGAGAACCCCTCGACTTTATGGACGCGATAAGATCGGTGGCTTAGCATAGATTAAAGAAACTGGCCCTTTGCCTTTAAATCTTGCCCACACACGCAGCTTATAAACCTCTACTGCATGCCATTTCCACAGAGTAAAAAAGGGGGCAAGTGATAAACAAACACTTCCACTCTCATGCCATTCAGTCTCTCCATTCAATGTGTTATAAAATGATTGAATATCTGATTAAGGCCTGCAGCTCAGGCGTCTGTAAATACTTTCTCTTGCTCAAAGTCTTTGTCCTGCAAATGTTCTGAAACAAACAACTTGGTCTTGGCTAAAGCCAGTCGATTGATTCCTCTTTGTCAGGATGGAGACACATTTGATAGCAGAAATTGTGCCAGAAGTGTTGGCTCACTCCTTGTAGCACCAAGGGATATCACAACATGGGCGGCAGGGAAGGGAAAGTCCCATCAAACACTGACGAATGTCAGGAACCAAAGCAGATGACATGTCATTATCTAAATAACTTGACTGATTGGTTCCTCGACAGGGTATTTACAGGAATTGGTTTGGGGATTTTTTTCTCTACACTTTAGAACTGTGGCAGCACTCAGTATACCTCTCTGTGTGCAACCACAACTTTAAAACAGATCATCCATGCCCTTTATACACATTTTATACTTACAGTAAATGGGATTCGGTTGCACGTTTGACAGCGCTTCATATTAGTATGGTACCAAGTAATCGGCAGCTAAGCCCTTACATTAAGACATCCGTCAGTGCTCTAAATCCACCATTCATCAGATGCCTTTGTCTGTGCAAACCTTGTCTGTGCAAACCTGCTTCGCCAGAGAACTTCAAGCTGTTTTTGACAGGTTGTTACTAAAGAGAAGTGTCAGCAGAAAAGATCTGCATTCATTTTGTTCCAAAGTTAGGCTTTCATTGACTTTGATTCCAACTGTGTCATTCCATTCGTTTAGATTTTTTTTATATAGAGCTACAAGTGTGGCAATTTATAGTGAGAAGTGTAATTACGTGAGGAATAATAAAGCCGAGAATAGTGTTTATTCTTGCGCCCATAGTTACTCATCGTACAGGAAAGGTTAGACTTTCGATTTCGAAGAAAAGATTGACAGCACTCTCATAACTGTCCGTTACATTTGAAGCTACAGCCAGGAGCTGGTTTCAGAAGTTGCACTTTGACTATGGCTTACATTAATTTATTGAACTTCAGATGTCGAAATCCATCAGTTGCTCATAGTTATTTAACTCTTGATCATCTTAAGGGATACGGTAAGGGACTCATTTGCTTTGCCTAAGTTAAGTTGACTTTCTTCAAACTAAAACATGGATGATTGTGACACAGTGTCCAACCATTCAACTCCTTTCACTCCAGCAGAAAATTACAGTTTACTATTCAATCAAGAAACTAAATCATCATGTGGCTTCACGGGTGGATTTTTTTTAACACTACTTAGCTACACTAACTGACTCCTATCTGTAGCTTATTATTCATGGCAGACCTGTGATTGGTATTGATCATCTTGCCTAAGACCAATAAGCATATTTCTCACAATGTCAAACTGTTTGTTAAGAACTGGATTTATAAATGTGAAGGCTTCAGCAGCAAAAGCTTCTCTCTTATCACATTTCATGACGTGTCAGCGTGTCTAGACTGTAGATGGTTTGGCCCATTGGGGGTCTGAAGATGCTCCTTTTAACATCAAGGGCATACCATTACATGTCATTTAGCAGACGCTTTCATCCAAAGCGACTTACAACTGGGGCACACATTCATTCACTGATAGCAGCAGCTAACACGCAGGAAGCTGGTAAACTATCAGGAGACATAAAGGGTTCAGTGTTTTGCTCAGGGACACTTGGACATGTGGCAGGGAGACTGGGGCTCGAACCATTGACCCTATAGTTGCGGGTCCACCACCCTATCCACTTTGCCACAGCCCCCCCACCGTTACAGTCCAATGCTTTCTCCAGAGATACTTTGCTGACTTAGACATCAGTCATTCCTCAGTGAGCTCACACACAAACACACACATAAACCTCAAGCAAATGCATTGTTTGAAAGAGAGTCCAGACAATGAAGAAGAGCTTTGCCCTCAGTAATACCACCCCTACTTCGATTCATTTCTCAGATTAATGAGCTACAACCTGCCCCCCTTTGGAAAAACAAGTTATTACTTTCTCCATGAGTCCAGTGGATGGTGGATTAAGGATTGCTGTGTAAAGCTGTCACAATTCAGGACATAGATAAAATAAGCTTGTGTGCTAATGCTAGTAAAAGTGGGGACAAAATGTACCACCTCCTAGACAATTGCACTGCTTTATACAGTATGAACCCCCTGGACACGGTGCATGGCTGCTACTGATGCTGTCATTTATCATCCAGCTTCACTTGTATTCTTTAGTGTCCACACATATATTAGGCTGCTTAAACAGAGCAGAAACAAATGCCTTATCTGATAATGCAGACTGTTAATGTCCTTGTGCAAGAGGTTCGATTCATGTCATCAGTAAGAAAGCTCTCCTGAAGACAGATTGGACACATCAATCTGTCCCTGACTTAATGCTGATCTGACGACAGACAATATCCGATTGATTGGTAAGGTTGAACCTGAATGGGCCAAGCCAAGGAACCACATTCTTTGTGGCTGGAGTAACAATAGCGACAGGTCAAGAGTATGGAAAGTCTAGGTGGCATGGCCTCAAACCAGGTTATTGACCATTTGGGGGAAGCAGATACAAGCTGTAAACACAACATTGACATATTATCACCTTGTGTCGACATGGCAAAAGATAACAACCATCTGCATTTACACAGATACAGAGCTACATCAGTATTCTTTTGTGTTGGGGTTTTCATCCTGAATAAGAGTCCAAAACTCACTTTATTTGTTAGCTCTGTTTTGGACCCCAGCAACTTCAAACACCTCTTTTGACTGTTTAGCAAATCCAACAAACAAGAGGATTCTTATAATGTTTTCTGGTACTCATGTTAAGAATGCACATATTCACAGACCCTGCCAGTTGTATTTAGCACTATTGTACAATAGAATCAGTAATCATTTTATTAATTATTATTATTAAAATAAAATCCTATGGAAGTATAATCATGTTAACCACATAGCTCATTATAAGCTTTTTGAGATAGGGAGTTGAGCTAACTAACTTATCCACAGTATGTCACCAAACAGAGATTCCGTGGCTCAATTTCCTCATAATATATTGGATCTGTATATAGATGAACATGGTACACGACAGACCATGAAGGATCTGTACCGAAATGCATTAGAAATACTCGGGTACTCATTTGACACTTACGGTCATATCCCATTAACAGTAACCTTTTCTTTAAGCAATGCTGTACACCGTTTCTAGCTATTCATGTACTTAAGATGAGCACATATAACACCAGCTAAGTGCTTCAGTTCATCCATGTGCTGTTTTTATTGATTCACACCAAAATAAACTATCAAAGAGGATTAGATGCATGACTGACTGATTTTCTCCATGATTCCTGAACAGAAAGCAACCGTGGCTCCAATCAATGTCGGCATACTCCCCCGTCTGTCTGGCTCTGCTGTCCCTAATCCTTGCTCCTGCTCTTGGACGTAAGTCACCCACAGCACAATACACCATCATGGACACATCGCAACAAAATCAGTGTACCGTATAATGCATGAATGCAACCATTACTGTGAAACTGTTTGTCTTGTAAACAAAGAGCACTCAGGTTAATGTCGACACCCGCATGTTGGTTGTTGCTAGGTCATTCTCTTTACCAGGACTGACAAAGCGAAGGCCAGAAATATCCAACACACTCACAATACCCCCCCCCCATGTTAAAGGATTAAATCAGATTAAACGCCCCATTCTGATAATCACAACAAGCCCCGTTTTTACTGTTGCTTGTGGAGCTAACATCATCGCACACTTAGGGTCGGATACAGTCCAGCTGCTGTAGCTTTCTGTCACAGCGCACACATGCAACTGCATGTGACATCTTAATTGTGGTTCATCTCCCGCTCATTGCCCTAATGAGTGGCTCTGTGAGCGTAGTACCGCGGCAGCAGGCAGTAACTTTAACAACTTGAGGTCCACATGCGCAGTCAGATAAGTGTTTAGCGGTAGTAAACATGGGATTATAAATACCGTCTCACCACTGGATCTCATTTCTCAGCAGTTATGTGGGATCTGAGAAGGGCTTCCAGATGTGTTGTGTTTCATGCTGTTCGCTGTAAATGAGCTGACTCAGGTTATTGTCTGGGGAGGCCCTCCGGCTGTCACCAGCCTCCTTTAATGGAGATTTTGAGAGTCTTTTCCCCTTCATTGCAGCAGTATAGTAACTCAGGGATAGCTTATGATACATCATGGTCCTGAGACCTGCATGAGGTTTACTAAGAACTAAACTGCTGTTACATTAAAATTTTACGGGTATAAGTTTTCCTGTGTTTACACGTCATTTATCTGTCAGTGTGATATTGGCATGGAAAAACTAGGCAATTATTTTTTTTTGTAGATTTACAAAACAAACACTGCCAACATTGAAGTATGGATTTCCTCCCCCAAAAGATAAGAAAGAGTTATGTGGAAAAGTTGAAACTAAATGGCAGTGTGATGTACTGCAGTTAGCAGTTTCCACCAAAAGAGACATTCATCTTGATAAATCATACACATAAATAACGAGCAAGTTGCTCATCTGCCATACTGAGCTTCTACAGTAAAAACTTTCTGATGACATATGGCTTTAGCCACTGTCAAGCAACACTAGACGTTGTATTCATCAACTTTATGTCTCCTCTCTGATTATGTATTTGGATCACGAGGGATGTCTTAGCAGCCTGCATTTTAAATATTGTTGATTTGTCTGTGTTCCTGCTCTGGGATGTGATAACATGTGAAACACTGTACGAGTCGTTGTAAGAAAGACTTCCATTAATAATGCATAACGATCGAAATGTTAATCCTCTCTGACAGTAAGACCTTGCATTTCCTTGTATCTGTCTCGTGGAATATGCCAACTGAATTAAACTTACCCGTTTTATGTTGCATTTGTCAAATTCAGCAGGTAACAAGATTATTGCTTCCTTTTTTTCTTTTCCCCACCAGAACTAGACTTCAACCGCTTGGATGGCGATACCGTCTGCCCACCAATTAGAAGCGGACAAGATGACCTTCCAGGTAATGACATGTAATTGGTTTTTATTCAAACGAAAAAGCAAAAACCACCGCTTGAGCCACCGTTAAGCCATGAGCTTTTAATTAGTTGAACAGGGTGGGCCGCCCTGAGACACCTTTGGATTTCAAATGAGGCAAATAAAATGTTCCACTTGAGCACTACATAATTTTAGTTGGAACAATTCAAACTCAGCAAGATTTTAATTGTTCACCGCTGCCCTGTTTCAACCAGTTCACTCCCTCCACACATCTGTGCACAGTATGCTCTGCGGGTTTGAGACCGTGACTCATTGTTAGGTAGAAAAGGTGTTTATTTCATATGGGATTCATTATGTCTTATTTGAGATGCTCATTTTGCAATCTCATCATAACCTGTATCATACATTTCCTGTTACTAGGTCTAAATAGTATGCCACCATGAAACAAATGCTCTTATGCAATCATTAGTTTCCCAGATAGTTTTTACATACAAAGTAAAATAGTGGTGTTCATGCTAGTCATGTATAGGCTAATGTTAATACTGTTGCTTTTACCTCTTTCGTAAGTAATATTGCTACTACTGCCATGCATTATGATATACATGTAGGCTAGTAGCATTTGGTTATTGTATTAAAATCACTCCTGCTACATATCATACAGTGAACAATAGTGGTTCTCATAACATGACTGTGATCGTGTTTCTCATACATTATCATTTGTAGGTTTTGATCTGATCACTCAGTTCCAGCTGGATGTGATACCTCTGAAAGGGGTGAGGAAGGTCGATGGCTCCACGCCCCTCCAGGTGGCCTATCGTCTCGACAGGGAGGCCAACTTCCAAATTCCAACCATGTAAGTAAAAAAAGGGTTTAAAAGAAAATAGATAAAAACATACACATTTATTAACAGGCTGCGATGGTCTCCTATAGCAGGTGTTGCATTATTACAGGTCCAGCACAGATGTTACTGCATGGCGAGCAGCATATAATTGGTAAAGAAAGGCATGTCTAAACCCATGTGGCATCTCTAAGCAAAGCAAAAGCAAAGTAGAAGCATTTTTGTGTGAGTGTGGAATTGGTAAAGCACTACTTTGATCCTTCTCAAAGCCTTTTCATTCTGTACAATAACAAGACATATTTCACCATGCCTTTTTGGTAACTATAGATATTCTGTTGTATGAAGTCCTGTAAAGGTTTTTACTGAAAAAAAGAGCACTTTTACAGTTTTTGCGAAGTTTGCAATGAACATACAATATAGCTGATTTAACTTGGCTGATGATCCTGGGGCAACAAATTGCTGAAGACCCTATTGAGACACCTCCCTCCTTGTCCTTTTTTGTTTTAAAAACCATAAGTCCTCAAATAATACAGTTCTTTACAATACAAGTTTAAGATTTTGTTCATTCTCTCTTTCATTTCACTTGAATTTGAATGCTATATCGTGTTGAGTTGTTGGTCGAACCAAAACCAGCAATTTCAAGACCTATGATGATTTCATAAGGACATTCTTTTTAAACTTGGGAAATATTCCTGAAGAGACAAACTAATGAGTAAACTAAACCTAATGTATTGGTGGTGTGTCAACTGGGGGGGTTTTATGACATTGAGAATGTTGTCCTGGGGCAGCTTGCCACTTTGGCCAGTATATAATGCAGCTTAGACAATCAAAATAGAGATATTTTGCACTTAGTTTAACAAGTTTTTCACACAATTTGAAAAACATGGTTTCAGTACAGAGTGTGAACGTCTACTGCTTTAAAACTTTACATAACCAAAGACGCCTCCTGGTGTTTCACAGTGTGTCTGCACCAGACTGTTTGGGCTAATCTGCTCCTGCAGGCCAGCTTCCCTTAGAAGTTCTTACATAACCTTCCTCTGTGTCACTCAGGCCTGTCACACCGAATGTAAATACGTGTTTATTTCCTACCACGGGTCCGGTGGCACAGGGGTCCGGTGGCACAGAGTGTACTTTGAAGTCCATCCCTGCCTGCAAGCTTACTATTGCACTACCTCCCTCCGCTTTGCCTGCCAGGCAAAAGCAGCACATACTTAAATGCTTTCTCACCTCGGGACAAGCTAGAGCGTGGTCTTCATTTGTTTCATTGGCTCACAGGAAACTCATTTTTATAGGGCTCACCTTGATCGTTTACAAGATTGTAAAAGTCTAAGCTACAGCACCCATCTATGTAGGAGCCACTTACTGAAAATCTGGCTTGTTAAAAACGCAGAGAGCACCAGACTGTGGATGCTAACCAGAACTGCATGTTGTAATTGAAACAGTGATTGATACGCTAAGGCGGCATCTTTTACAGCAGCTCATCTGTGTCATAATAGCACACCTTAAAACCTACCTTTGTGTCTTTGAAGCACATAGCTTTCATGTATCTGTATGTGACTCTCAAAGACAGCAATGGCATGGCAAGTTATTCCCATCCACATCTTACACTTGATTTTATGATAGTTTTGCTTAGAAGTGTTTAGTTTGTCATCATAAATTCACGTTGACAGAAAATATATTTTGTGAATTATAACCTGACTTGCTTCATGTTGTCTTTGAACCTCTCCTTTTGAGTGCCATTCGGCACAGGAACATTCCACCCCAATAGCTCATCTGATTTGAACCCCTGTGCTTAATTTCCCCTCTCAGGCTTAACTTTCCTCGCGGCTTCCCTGACGAGTATTCCTTCATGGTGACCTTCCGCATGATCAAGAACACGGTGAACAAGGTGTGGAACGTATGGCAAGTGGTGGACGAAGATGGCAACAAACAAGCGGGGCTGAGGCTGAACGGGGACGAGCAGGCTCTGGAGTATTTCTTGATGGGCGCTGATGGCAACCTGCAGACGGTCATCTTCCCAGGCCTTTCTGTGCTCTTCAACACCAAGTGGCACAAGGTGATGATCGGAGTGGAGCGCGAGCAGGTCACTCTCTACGTGGACTGCCAGCCTGTCGACCACAAACCCATTAAGGGCAAAGGCCCCATCAACACAGAGGGAGACACTCTCATTGGCAGGCTGGACGCTGATCCCGATGCCTCCGTAGTGGTAAGCAAGGATGGAGAATTGCCTTGTGCGTTGAGTCATGTCAACTGATTGTCCTTGACAATGGCATAGGTTTTTGTTTAAACAATGGGCAGGGGAGGCAACTTTAGTGGGGCCTGAAAATGTGAGCATCAAATACTTCATTTTCTGCTTTCTGGTGAATTGTTATGCACCAATTTGTGCGTTTTCTGCAAATATACTGTATATATCGGAGAAGTCTTTATATATGTAAGAAATACAGTGCAGTAAGGCTATCAGGCATTCTGTATTGCTTTCAAACATTTATTCTCCTGTATTGTTCAAAACTGTCTGCACATTCAAAACATATCACTTGTTTTTGGGATGTTTTATTTTAGAAATCCTGTACATCTCAATAAAAAATGTGTTAGAGACCTTGGTATATGTTAAGATGGTAAGGTCCACCACAGAGGTGTCTGAAATTGTTGGGAAAAATAAACTTATATATAAAGGTTTCCACCCCCAGAACTACTATTTTTACCTCTTTTGGAGAGAAGGGGGTTGTCTTTTATATTGGTTTGAGGGGGGGCAAACCTCTTCTAAATATTCAGGGGGACATTTCCCATACATCCCCCCTGAAATCTACGCCTATGCTCCTTGCAAACTCTTATCAGTGAAATGGTGCCCTCTGTGTATAAACACATTCAGGTGTATACAGTATGTGTGCTGAGCTTTGCCATAATTCTAAAGTGCTGCTGTCACAGCAAAGCCGCTCAGCTGGGTTCCAGTGGGGAAAAAGGAAAAACGTAATCCCTGCTGAAAAAAAAACATTTGTTGGAAAATCAAGCTCAACAACCCATACAGGAAATTGATTCAAACTACAAAGAATAAAAAGGACAAGACTCTATGTTGTTGTATTTGCAGTAACATTGACATCTCTTTTCAGTTTGAACTCCAGTGGATGTTGATTCACTGTGACCCAAAGAGAGCCCAGAGAGAGAGCTGCAACGAGCTGCCTGCCACCGAGGTACAGTAACAAGGACTAGGATCTGCTCAGCATCTGCTGTGGTTTGTGGTTGTATTCAGGTTAATAGGGATCCCACATGCTGAAAACAGAGGCAGAATTGCTGAGAGGGAGTTGCAGAAGTGTAACAAATACTCCACCAAGCAGCTCCCTTTAGTACACAGGTTGCAGAGTATCCCAAACAATTTGCAAATGTGGCCGATTTTGATTTTATTTCATTGTCCAACCGCAGATTGGAGTTGTAGTTCTCCAAACATTTTCTGGTGGCAGAACTGTTAAACAACAGGCAGACATGATCTCATTGGCTGTTCTAAACCTCAGTGCATCGAGCCAAAACATACACACACCGCTTTGTTAGCTAAATGGCAAACTTTAACAACAAAAAGGAAGTCTCATTAAATTAAAATTGTGAATTCTGAAAACCAGAACTGCATAGTGTCAGATTCTTGTGGTCCATTGAAATTCAGCACAGGATGCAACATTTGCCACAGCTCACAGACCATGAAAATAACAAGTACCACATGTAGCCCACTACCAACAACATGGTTATGGACGGTTACAACCAAACTGAAAAGTTATTGTAGCCGTTTTACTTTCCCTGCATAAAACAAGGGGATAAGACAAATCCGAAGTGTCAGACGTGTGGATTTAAATTTGTTTAATAGACGTCAGTTAAACAGGTAACCATGTTACCCTGCATGTACTTTCATAGTATATGCACACTACCTGCTGCTACTTGACTATCAGCACACAGGTATGCAATACAACACCTGCCACCTGCTAATAGGTAGTTTTCTCTGCCCTTATTGCTGAGCAACAATTGCAATACCAAACAGAGTGTATGCCTACTTCAAAGAACATACCTGTTTCATCCTTCATACCTTCTACTATATTGGCTATGATGGAGCATTAGCAGGCTCACTGACTATAGTCACCTATTACTACATCCAATTTAGGTCAGTTAGCTTAACTAGCTAACATAGATACCTTAGCAAGAACCATTTTAGCTAGTAACATGAGCAATAAACTTAATGAGTTAACCTAATATTTTCTCAAGTTTGCATTTTTCACAGGGTTTCTCTTTTTAGCCAGATTTAGTTTTTCTTTAAAGATAATGTGTGTTCAAACAGAATGCAAAGCAAATGTTAGCATTGCCTTAGCTATACTTTGACTGATGGGCTATTTATAAATCAACTGTAACCTACAGACTAAACCAACGAAAGTTGTAAGCTAGCAAGAAATGGGCTCATTTAACAGTTTAAAATATCTGTAAAATCAGCGAGTGTGATATGATGAAGGCAAGCTTGATTTGTATATATGACTATAATTGCAGCACGAGTTAACCAGTAGATATTCTGTTTTCAGGGAAGATAGGGCAATGTTATCCTGAAATAGTGTAATGCTGAGCAAGAATGATGGCATTTAATTCAATTTAGTTTTATTCATAGAGCACATTTAACGATCACATTAGTTGACCGAAGTGATGTACAGTCCAAAAAAAGAAGTATAAAAACAACAGTAACACTGTTTACATCCTTGAGGCAGTCCAACAGTGGTTTAAGGGAGTTTGTGTCATTTAGTTTCACTTACAGGTAGATCTGAGTATCATCAGCATAGCAGTTAAACACGATACCATGTTTTTTTAGAATGGTCCCTAATTGTAGCAAGTACAGGGACAATTAAATTGGACCAAGAATAGAACCTTGGGGGACTCCACAACTGAGTGGGGCAGAGGAGGACACAGAGTCGCCAAGGCTGACAGAAAAACGTCTGTGGGACAGGTATGACCTGAACCAGTCTAAAGTAACTCCTTTAATGCCAGCACTAGACTAAACATCATTTGACATTTCAGTATGCAGCTTTAGCACAATGAATGAGATTTCTGCCTCTGAAAAATACTTGTAGTCTGCAATGAAAATGCCACTCTGTTGTCTCCCATCTTATTCTGTATAAAGTCTGCAGTGCAATTGTTTTTTATTCAATCACTTATATCCAGATGCTGCCTACCCACTATTGACAGATATGTTTCCTGGCCTGGTGCGCTCTATTAGATTTCAGGCTAACATTCCTGCATCCAGCTCTGAGGTAGTCCTGTACATGGGGAGTGTTGTTACTATGGGCTGTATATTCAAACGACAGCATGATATTACTCACTACTATAGTTATCAACAAGTGCGCTTTTTCTGACGCTTTTGGTGATGGTGGTGTGACTACTTTCACTAACTCTCCCTTTATCTGATTTCTCTTGCTTCTTCAGATGTATGCCAATGAGGAGGTATTTATCTATCTACTCTACTTCCTTTTTGCTTTTTTGATTTCTAGCCAATAATCTACTTCAGTGCTTCGTTTGCCTAATTTTCTCATTGCTTTGTTCCAAATCTTATTTATGGTGGTGGTTTATATTGTTTCCTGTTTAAGGGTTGTGTAGACCATTCTTACACTTCTATGTCAATTCACATGTGAAAGACTGTAAATCCAGTGGGAATATATAGAATCATATCTACAATTTCCTAAATTAGGAAAATCTATGCAGGCTGTAAGAAGACTTGTGTGCTTTAATATAACTATATTTACATATCCAATTCAATTCAAACTAATGTTGACGTCTTTAGGCCTAGCATTTGTCCAAATTTCAGTTTTATTGCTTTGGAAGCATATTGAAATTGATCAAATTTGGTTTTATTTTACCATGCTGAGTGGAATCATTTTTTAAATTGGAAACCTGCAGGTGTTGTTTACTAATTAAATGTTTTTTTTTCTTTCATTATAAAGCTGTTTATAGTTTGTATAAAGTAGCTCCACTGCCATTTGCTGACTTGTTGTCTCCACTCTCAGCCTGACAGATCAGTCCAAGGACCCCCAGGAGCCCCTGGCCCAGAGGGGCCCCGAGGGGATGCAGGAGAAGACGGCAGGGATGGAAGAGATGTGAGTATTTCTTCCTTGATAACAGCTATTGTATTCTACAAATCACTACAGACCTTTAGTGTCTGAAACATTTCTACTCAGACAGAGGATGTATTCGTCATGTCTCTTCTTTCTTTAACTGTTTGTTTTATTGATCTCTGCAGGGTCTTCCAGGTTCCTCTGGCATTCCAGGCTCTACTGTGAGTATGACATGCCAAATGATGTTCTGTCAAGCAGTGCAATGAGTTGATCCACATCTTCCTCTTTGCGTGTTACTTGCCATGTGATTCTTCAGGAAATCATTCACAATTTTTCTGTGTTAAAGCATAAAAACAATATGACTTGGCACTTTAATTCTGGTTTAATGTTTGTTCAAAAAGAAAAAAAAATGTGTTTGTTTAGGAACAATTAAAAAGATGTCTAGCAATAATCTTGCTGTTTGAAGTGGCAATTTAAATAATTTCTTGGAGAGACATACACATCTCCGTACACAAAATGTAATTTTCCCAGATACATAACAGACCTGAAACTTTTGAACCATTTGTTACTGATTGATCCTGAGGCATAACTGAGGCGAACATGTACACTGTCTGCTGGTGCCGTAGGCATTTATCTTTGCTCTTGTTCCTGTCCGACCCATTTGTTATTGGCACGGCCTTACACGAGCTTTGGGTTGCCGCCCACCTTACACTGATTAAATGTTGACCGTCGCTGCCTCTGCGTATCGTAGCAACGGTGCAGAGAGAGAAGCATAGAGGAGATAATACTGTTTCTATTCATGTTGTGTCTGTTTCCCAGGGCAGCAAAGGGGAGAAGGGGGAGATCGGTCTTCCTGGACACAGAGGTCTGCCCGGCCTTCCAGGAGCTTCTGTAGGAAACATCCCCAACATCCACTGAAACTCACTCTTTCTAATGTCTGCTAGTACTGTCTGTGTTTGACTGTGTGTTTGTTGTCTGCAGGGTCCTCTTGGCCCAATGGGTCCCAGAGGTATTGTTGGGGAGAGAGTGAGTAACCATTTAGATCAATTTGATAAATCATTCAGTTAGAATAATAATCATGTTAAACCAAGCGTAAAGACAGTGTTACTGATTTTGTTACCCCTCCCCTTGATCGCAGGGACTTCCCGGCTTTCCTGGACCAGAAGGTCCTCCTGTGAGTGGAAACATATTGTGTTTAAGCAGCAATGCATGCATGGACGTTACACATGTACTGTATATGACTGAAATGAAACTACTAATATTTTAAACTAATATAATGTACTCTGTCTGTCATTTCACAGGGCCCAGCGAGTGAAGGACCTGCAGTATGTGTTTGCATCATCTTCTGTTTAATTCCGAAACTTTGGTAAACCGTTTCTACGTGTGCTGATCTTTATTACCGGTCGTGTCTCTGTGTCTGACAGGGACCAGCCGGGAAACCAGGAACCCCAGGAGATGAAGGAAACATGGGACCTGAGGTCAGATTTTATATTTAGTATATAAAATAGTATATTATATCAATAGTAAAGTATATGTTTATGTTAAGTATATAATCTCTTGAAAATTAAAGTATGTTTGTATTACTTTAGAATGAAACTTTTTATATGCAGGTGTCTGTCAGTACTATATCATCTTCACCTTGTCACTTTATGTTACGGAAAGACTTTAGTCAGTGGTGGATGATGCCATCTAGTAACTAGCTTCTTGTCCATGAAGGCCCCAGGAGGGGTTTGAAGGGAGCGTTGCAATCTCAATACTAGATGAAGCCAAAATACACATTGTAACACAATGTACTTTGAAGAGTGATTATCTAAACTTCTCACAGGGTAAACTTCAAAAACGTTTTGAGATCCTCTCATATTTAAACAGACCATTTGGAGGGCACTGACCCATTGGTTGGGAATCACTGGATTAAACTACAGAACTTTACATAAAGTGGTTGATTCCGTATTTTACTATTTCACTATTTTGCATCATCTTAAAACTGTTTCTTATTTTTCTTGCTTATGTGTTTGATATCAAATGCTTTGACAATATGTGCTGTACCTGCAGGGTCAACCTGGAGCCAGAGGGGAACCTGGCAAGGCTGGGACGGCTGGCCCTCCAGGTCCACCAGGGCCTATGGTAAGAACCTCAACTCACCCATGGCATGTTTAATTGACATCTACTAATTTACCATAAGCTTTTCGGACACGTCATACAAAACAATGATTAAAATGTGTTTTGTATCTCACTTCATTTATCTCATTGTTTGATTTATTTTACGTAGGGATTTTCAAATCTTTAATATTTAAGAGACTAGTATATGCAGATACTGATGTTTGGTATCACAGCTGCTGGTTGTTGATTTTACATGATGGGTTTGAATGACACTTTTCAGGCAAAAATCAAACACATAATGTAACAAGCTATTTATTATGTGTAAAACACCTCTGAAACAGAGTTCAGATCTAAGGATGCTAATATAATGTTATTTGACCTAGACCTAGACCATGTAGGCTTGCTCAAACCTTAAATGCCAAGGTTAGCAAAATAACAAAGTCACTATCTGCATGTCTTTTTCATTAAAGCTCAATAACACCCAGAATACTGAATATTGAGTATCCACTGAAAAGGTGTCAATCCCAGTCTCTCATACTAATGTGTCATTTGTTGTTGTTGTTATCTGTTGGTGTTGCATGTTGCCACCTTGGGAATTTTCTGCTGTGGTGTAGATTTCTTTTTAAACCATCTAAACCCGCCCGCGGCTGTCTTAGATGTGACTCTGTTGTGTTTTAGGGACCGCCTGGTGCCAGCATTGAGGGAAGTGGGGAAGCTGTGAGTGTTTTATTCTCTTACACGCTGCCAAATGTTTCCTGTATGCATGGCAATGGGTTTGGTGACAGTAATATTCCTCGTCAAATGTAGCCATTGAAGTAAAGACCCTCTGCAGCAACCATGTTTCTTGAGTATCTGATATCCTGTGTGTGTGTGTGTGTGTGTGTGTGTGTGTGTGTGTGTGTGTGTGTGTGTGTGTGTGTGTGTGTGTGTGTGTGTGTGTGTGTGTGTGTGTGTGTGTGTGTGTGTGTGTGTGTGTGTGTGCGTGTGTGTGTTTGTAGTGTCCAGCTGCCTGCCCTGCTGGACCACAGGGAGTGGTTGGACTACCGGGGATAAAGGTAAGGAATGTCAATGTCAAAAAGAACCAATAGGTAACAGTGAGGCCCATGTTAGAAAATATGCTAACAGAAAAGGTAGCTAGACAGAAAGCTCTAGGGGAAAATAGTGTGTGTGTGTTTTTAGTGGCTTTAATAGCATCATGAAGCAAAAAAAATATGTCTGGCTAACCCCTTGACAATGTAAAAATAGTTTACACACAATTTGATTTACACTATGTTTTGGTTGGTCAGTCCAACCGTTTGCTCCAGACTGAAACACCTCCACAACTATTGGTTTGTATTAAAGCTCCCATATTATACACTTTTCGGTACTATTATACACCATATTATATGGTCTTAGTGGTCCCTAATACGTTTTTCTTTAATTGTTTGTTGAAAAAAACTTTCAGATAATTTATTGTACTATGCTGATGTTCAGCTAATCTCACAATGGCCTATTTTTTAAAAAGAGCTGCAGCTCCCCTCGTAAATATACAATCTTTGATCTGCCCCCGCCCCCTGTCCGGAAGCGAAGCCAGATACGCCTCGCCCTCTGTCTGTCAGGGCCGTGGACCAATAAGAAATAGGGGTGTGGGCTGCACAGTGGAAGCTTCTGGCTTTCCAGTTTGTGATGTCAGAAAAGGGGAAAATTCTGACTGGAGTATATTGGGGGGGAGGGGTGGGGGTTTCAGAAAGGGGGAGAGTGAGAACAGGAGAGATTGTTATTTTTTTTAATATTTTGGCAGTCTCTAGGCACACCGTGGAGCCATGGATATGTTAGAACACATTTAAAAAGTGCATTTAGCATAATATGTGACCTTTAAAATCTCAGTGAGGCCAACATCTCACTTTGTCCAATAACAGCTGAAGTTGGAGGGGGAACTATGGGACACATTCACACCTTTGTATTCAAAATAAATTAAGCTGTGACAAAGATAAGGCGCAAATCTAATGAATTTACCTATTGTCAATTGGTTGTCACCTTCAGGGACACACAGGGCTGGCTGGTATGCCTGGACAGGATGGAATACCTGGAAAGAAGGTATGAGAGAGAGAGACCTTAATAATTCTGTCTTACTTACTTACTTGAATTGCAAGGTCCCTCTGCACCCACTAATGTATGAATCATCTCAACTGCAGTAACAGGTGATACGTATGGAAGGTGACTTGATACCAAGAAAAACAACGTGTCGTGCACACAAATGATATAATTGCAGCTTAATATGATCATCCCTCTTCCCGTAATTGAGTTAATATGTTCTTGTTTCACAGGGAGATGATGGAGCAGACGGTCCTCAGGGTCCACCGGGTCGCATGGGAGATGATGTAAGAAGAATGTATTATTATATAATGCAAACCAGCATGTGTTTGACTGAGAGAAAGTGATATTTGTATTATATATATACATACACTATATATATATATATATATGTGTGTGTGTGTGTGTGTTTAATAATGCTCTTCTGTCATTTTTAGGGGCAAAGAGGGCCAATCGGATTCCCTGGAACCACAGGGGAAAAAGGAGACAGAGTCAGTAATAAACCAAAGTTGTTCTAGAAATGTTTTTGCTTTCATCCACTAAGGGCTGCTACTTAAAGGTGCAGTGTGTAGAAGGTATTGGTGTTTTCAGGAATACTTGACCCATACGGAACCAGCGTTCTATCATTATAGAATAACTATCATAATATAATGAATCAGGTTTTTCTACCCTCAGTATTCCCTTAGTCTTCCCTTGGCCCAGCTGTCCTGTTAATCCTAATCCTTAATGTGATGTCACAAGAAGGAAACTGTAGGGTTAGACAGTGAGACCATAAAACACTCTTTCTGCCATTTCTCAGGCTAAAATGATCCGATTTTTTTATTCTTTTGCACATTTATACTAAATAGGATCTCCGAGTTCAATACACCTTCATATTCCAACCGGTGAAGTAGGCCTTTAATTAAAGGTGCAGTGTGTAGAAGGTATTGGTGTTTTCAGAAAAGATCGAAATGGAATGTTATATTCACAAGTATGTTTTAATTAGTGTATAATCACTTGCAAATAAAACAATTATTATTTATTTTTTTACCTTAGAATGAGTCTTTCATATCTACACAGGAGCGGAGCACACCGCCATGTTGCACCACCATGTTTCTACAGTAGCACATAATGGACAAACTTAACAGCCTTATGGGGAATACACCTGTTGGAAGATGAAGAAGTACTATAGGATAACTAACTAAATACATTGTCACTTCATCACTTGATATTATGGAAAGACTTGAGCCAGTGGGGGATGATACCATCTTTAGTAACTAGCTTCTTGTCCTTGAAAGCCACCATAGCTCCTCTAAATCCTCCGAACGGGATGGGTAGAGTTGATCGTTGCAATCTAGAATGTCACCACTAGATGATGCCAAAATACACCAATATTACACACTGTACCTTTTAAAAATGAACATTTACTAATGATCACATAAACATTTGTATCATTGAATTCAAATCAAAAGAAAATGTGTGTCTGTCCGTAGGGTTCTCCTGGTTTCAATGGCGTCCCAGGACCCACCGGCCCACCCGGCGCTCCTGTAAGCACTCTTAGTTTGATCAGTCCTCTACTCTCTGCCATTCATTCTACGAGCAACAGACCAGGATGCATTGGAAAACTAATTGTAATGATTTTGCCTCTCTCATTTTTTTTAGGGTGTGGAGGGTATCCGAGGTCGGCAGGGTGTTGAAGGGCCCAAGGGCGAAGAAGTGAGTTCTCCACTTCCATTAGAATCTGGATTGTATTGTCTGTATTGCTAAAGATAATTTGAAAGACCGTTTTTCGATTAAACTCTTTGATTTCCATTAGGGAGCTGTGGGCGCTCAGGGAGAGCAGGGTCCGCAAGGGGAAAAAGGAGACGTTGTAAGTACGCTGATGGGATTGATTGAATTGTGTTGGTGGCTCATGCATTCTTTAGCACACGGCCGTTTGGAGTGTGATTGCTTCCTGACTGTGTTGTGTGTCACATCACAGGGACTGGCTGGTAAAGACGGCTTGGATGGAGAAAATGGAGTTGATGGAGCCAAGGTATTCCAAATCTTTATTATTTTTCGCACCATCATAAATGTTCAAGTATTGAGTCCCCCCTACCCCTGCCCCCCAAGATATGTTTTCACTCTTCACAGTGCAAAGCCTGTGAAACAATGTTTAGATCATCACAGTATGATTAATCTAACTCAATGCTTTTAAATGCGATCTAATTTTTAAACCGCAGATGGAAAAAGCTCAGTGTGCTCTGATTGGCCCTGAATCCAACTGCCGGCTAAACTTTTTAAACTTTTAATTTGTAGATACATTTTTTTCCTCTGACAAAGATATCATGTTCTATAGTCTTTTCCATCAGGCTTGTACTCTGTAATATCAGCAGGGGCCTTCAAGACATACGGACCAATTTATATTAATGTAACTTCTGATCGATTCATTACAATACTTCTACTCAACAGGGAGACGCTGGTACCCCTGGGACTGTTGGTATCAGGGGGATTGTTGGTATTCCAGTAAGTCCAACTTCATCTTTATTCATTGAGTCTTTCTTTTATATTAATCAGTTATTGTCAAATATACCATAGAGATATTAAAGGTGCTGAGAGCGGAATGGTTCTAGGACTTTCTGAAAGTTCAATAGCGCCCCCTTTAAGTAGTGTTTTGAATGCAGGACTTTAATTGGAATATGGTTATATTCACAGTAGAGCTCCTTTCACTTATATAAAGGATGTTAATACTGCTTCTACCTCCGCCATGTCAGTGACTGCAGTTAGCAGTCCCCTCCCTCGTCCCTATGTCACCACATCAATGCACTGCGGTCTTCAAGCAGCAAGTTATTTAGCATCATCTCAGATCCTTTAGTGCGATAAAACTTGATAAAAACCATCAAAACAGACATTGGGAAGGATTTTTACCTCCTCCGGTTGCCGGTTTGTAGCGTTCTCTCCTCTGATTGGATATCAGGTTGTGGGATCCCAGAAAAGTTTATTTGCAGATTACAAGCAGAGTGAGTGACTGAGAGGCCCGTGTTATGAAGCGCGCACACAATAAGTGATCACTATATAAATATAGACCGATTTAACACGTATATTAACATAAATATATTGCTCTCACCTTTAATGACTTTTAATGTTTATATTTGTATTGCAAAGTAAATCAAAGCCATGAAAACTAATGGAGGCCAAGCTGCTCTCTGAAGCCACAAAGCGGCCCAGGTGAATAAAAGATTAAAGTCAAACAACCAGGAGGAAGGAGAATGTACTGTAGCTGCCTCTTTGTGTGTGATATGAGAAGCTGCAGGCCTGAGTAGTAAACTGCATAGTGGAACAACAACAGTGTGTTTTAAACCCCAAACTCAAGGTGCTCTTGCAGTCTTTCTCTTTTATTTCTTGGAGATATATTTTTGGGGAATTGGGAACTTTTGTACCAAGTACCAACGCATTTTCATAAGCTCTAGAACTAATGACTTTCGAAATAAGGTTTTGTGAATGTAAGAGTATGTTTTCATTTCCATTATATCCTAAAGAGGAACGGACATTAACAGTTGCACATACATTAGCAGTGTTGTTGTGTTTTAAACCTTTGGGGCAAAGCACTTTGGTCCTTCTATCTCAGCTTTCAAAAGCTGATACAGCACTTAGGATGGACAATAGCACAGACTGTACGATTAAAGAGCGGAATGTCTGGGGATTTGAATACTGTTAATTGACAACGACTTAACGTTTTCCGTATTAACTGCCAGGTCAAGCATATTGAAGCTTTTAGAAGAGTTTTCTCGATTGGACAAATTCTATATTCTATTTACAAAAAGGAAACTATGACTCAATACATGGAGACAAAACATGTTTGCGGCATAAGTGCACCCCCACAGAGCCACTGCTATGACAGTAGATTCTTTTAAATGATTTCACCGCACACAAACAGGATTTTTGGATGTGGCAGCAGCAATAACATGTCTTTTTCGTATGATGTGTTATTCTTTCTAGGGGCTGCCAGGAAAGCAGGGGGTAGTCGGACCCACTGGTGAGAAGGTAATTGAACTCATCTTCTATTTTACGAGGCGTGTCCATATTGCTGCAAACTGAGCTGATGGAAAATAAAACAAATAAAAAAAACACTAACATAAACCTTTTTTGGATTTAGGGCGATACTGGTGCTGAAGGACCCGTCGGGCCTGTCGGTCTTCCCGGAAAGATAGTGAGACTCTCCAGTCAATCCTCCAATAATAATCATATTATATTCATCTGTTAGAATCTGTTAGTTCATATTTTGACACCCATCTGTCGTAATACAGGGCGAGTCCGGAGATAATGGAGAAGATGGGGCAACAGGAGCTAAAGGATCAACCGTAAGTTTACCTTCTAAATGTGTGTGTGTGTGTGTGTGTGTGTGTGTGTGTGTGTGTGTGTGTGTGTGTGTGTGTGTGTGTGTGTGTGTGTGTGTGTGTGAGTCATGTTAAGGTTTTAGTTCCGGATTTTCTATTGATTTTTTTTATCAAGGTCTAAGGTACAGCATTATATTGCCAGGCTGATGTCCAAGGTGTGTTAACTCTTCTATGATCTATTTCTAGGGTGAAACAGGAAAACAAGGGCCAGTGGGGCCTGCTGGTCCTCCAGGCATCGAGGTAAGGCATCGATAATATACGGTTCCACATACCAGTTGCTGAATGTATCTTTCTATCTAAGGACATTTCGACAAGTATTGCCTTTACAAAGTTATAACAAATGACAGTGTGTCCATTGAATACATCTTCATGATCCTTGAACATTTTTACTTTTTAGTCCATTACATTTGTCGGTTCAAGATTTTTGATCACAATTTTGTATTCCTCGCCTGCACCATTTGTCTCCAAATCTGGTCATTCCACATATAATGCTACAACAGCCAGAGTAGTTTGTCATGTTAGTCAAATTGAAATAAACTAAATGGTGCATAAAAGCTCACGTCTTGTTGGTCACTGTTTTGACCGGCATTCGCTTGCGCTGACATAATGAGAGCTTGCATGGCAGGCAGCTCCCTTTACAGCCACTGGCTCCGCTAGTGAATAGGACTTTCTGAAAGTTCAATAGCGCCCCCTTTAAGTAGTGTTTTGAATGCAGGACTTTAATTGGAATATGGTTATATTCACAGTAGAGCTCCTTTCACTTATATAAAGGATGTTGATACTGCTTGTACCTCCGCCATATTCTAATACTTTGATAATTACATTATCATCATTTATAGAAACCAAGAAAATCAACCTCGGGTATATAGCATTGGAAAAAATGTATGTGTATTTCCAGGGTAACAAGGGAGACAAAGGTGAGACTGGTGCCAAAGGATTGAAGGGTCATACTGGATTCAAAGGTGATCAGGTTAGACAAATCCCACTTTACTAATATTACTTTTAAACATACACAATGATGAAAACATTGAGGTGGACGGAAATAACATAAATGTTTTTTTTTCATGTGTTTTTAAGGGGCCTATGGGACCAGTGGGACCAAAAGGGAGTCTGGTAAGGCACTGTTTACAATCGCTGTATTATTTCTTTCAAATGCATCTGCCATTGTCCTGACACTAGTTTCATCCTTACCATGTTACTGTTGTGAACAGGGAGACACAGGTGCGGCAGGAGACCTCGGGGTCAAGGGAGACCAGGTTTGTGGAGCCACGTTTAGTTCAGCTAAAAATGCAACTATCTTTAAGCGAGAGGATTGGATTTTTTTTAACAAATCTCTGTGTTTGTTTTCAGGGCCCTCCTGGCGTTTCTGGAAACAAAGGAGAGGTATAAAAAAAAACTACTACCTGCACTGCTACTCAAATATTTGTGTTTCTAAAATGTTGCCCAAAGATCTTCTCACAATAAAAAATGTATTATTCCAATATCGTTCAGTAACACCCGCTATTACTGGTGACTGGCATCGTAAATGGGGAAAAATAGTATGAACCAGTTGATTTTGTAGACCCACAACAGTAGTTTGATGGAAACCCTACACATAATAAAGAAGAGGAATGGACATAGTTGTAATAGACTTGCCAATTTCAGAATGGGATGGTAATGGTTTAAATGATTGATTTTTTATTTTCACCTCAAGCGTGGGGATAAGGGCCAAAGAGGAGCTACAGGAGATGAAGGCAGACCCGGTCAGACAGGTCATGAGGGTTTGACCGGTCCAATGGGAGCTCGAGGGCTTGAGGGAGAATCTGGCCTTCCCGGAACTCCAGGTCCCAGAGGTCTACCTGTAAGTGTCTCCATTACCATTGCCAATGTAGAAAGTGATCTATCCGTGCAATTAAAAAACTGATGCATATTTAATTTCTTCATTGCGGGTTTGTAGCATGTTGTTAGCATGCTGACAAAGTCCCAAAGTGGCTAGGATGGCAGTATACACTATTGCAGCATTGCAGAACCCTGTCTTAGAGAGAGCTTTCACCTGTCGCTTTAAAGCCACCATTATTAATTGTTTGTTCTGCTGAAAAACATAAAAGATGAACAATATTGCATTGACTTAAACAACCAACAGACACGCTGCAGTGTTAATGGATTTTCATGAATTCACAGGGTCCAAAAGTGAATGGCGAGGAGCTGCGCGAGATGTGTTCAGCTGTTGTTGCAGGTGCCATTTGTTCCCTTTAATTTGCCGTCATCGCATCCACATATTCAATCATAATTCAACCCATGATAAAAACAAATCATGGGTACTTTATATACCCTTTTTTTACTTTTAAATGCCCTTTTTCTTATTTCTTCTTTGTTCATCTAGAACAATTAGCAGAGTTGAGGAAAGAGTTACTGAGCAGGCCAGCAGCCATTGGGGCCCCTGGTGCCGCTGGAACGGCAGGACCTCCGGGCGCCGCAGGACCAGCTGGGGCGGCAGGAGCAGTGGGAGCCCCAGGGCCTCAGGGGGCCAAAGGACATCCAGGATACTATGGACTTCCAGGAGCACCAGGCAAGAAGGGTCAGTGAGCCTTTTCAAAATCAATTTTCTACTATTCAAATGACCAATAAAGACAGTGTCAAGATAACCAAAGCTACTGGCTTCAGCCAACTATATTGCCTTGTTTCCATGTAGAGTAGAACAGTTAGTTTTGGTTCGGCACGGTTTGGTAAGGGACTGTAACCCTAGATCTGGCTTTTTAAAATCGATTATCCATCCAAATGATTCCGATTTAAATTATTGATACTGTTCAAAAGAGGATATCAGGATCTACTCCAGTACTCTGTTTGCTCAGAGGCGTTGTGGCAAAATATGTCCAGAAAGCAAATGAAAGTCCATGTCTTATCTAGCTTCATGTTATGTGCATTTTAATGTGAAGCTTGTAATGCATGCGAGTTTAAGGCAAGTCAACAATACCTGCAGCAGCAAAAAACCATAGATAGTATAATAACATATAGGGGAGAGTGGGTTGAGTTGTGCCAGTGGGGAAGTAGTGCCACCCCTTGTTTCTAGAAAATCATAGAAGAAATTGGAAATGTGACCACATATTTAAGAAGAGCCATACATACTGTAAAGAAGGGAGACATATGGAATAAGATATAAGCACATTTAAGCTCAAAAAAACAGTTTTTTTGCCTTTCAAAGTAAATTTCCCATGATCAAGGTTTTTGGATTATTGTGTCTTAGCAATTATAGGCACTTTTGAAAACATTTGACTCATGTTTTAGTGCTATAGTATGCTACACTTTGAGTCTATACAGTTAGCACGATGTCAGCCCTAAACTGCTGCGTCATGCTAATTATCCAAAATTCTGGGGTTGGGGTGATTTTTGCCAAAGGGCCTGGGGTGAGTTATAAGTAAATAAGTAAGTAAAATGAATTTATAAAAGCACATTTATAACAGTTTGCACTGTCCAAAGTGATGAGCATAGTACATTCAGTAGGTAAAAAATGAAGGTAAAAAGACATAAAGACATCCACATATAAATAAAGATAGTAGTGCAGAGGTTAGATAATTAATGGGGAGGAAAAGCCAGGGTGTACAGATGGGTTTTGAGCCATGATTTAAAGGCAGAAATGGAGGGGGAATCGCATATGCCAGGTGTCAGTTGGTTCCACAATCGCGGAGCAGCTAGGAATAGATTTCTGAGAGTTGTGCCAGTGGCATGGCTGTATACGCTGGTCACCAAAAAGAAAGTGATTGTCTACAGTAGCTCAGAAGAGACTGACATTCCACTTAACGACACCACTGATGAGAGTTCAGATAGCCAGAAAGATGATGATGGTGACTTTGTCATTGTGAGCTTTGCAGGTTAAACCACCTAGATCTGCTAGGCCTTGTTTAAGAAAATTGACCTTCAGTCTTTGTAAAATATTTACGTTATTTACTTTAAATAAACCTTAAATAAGTAATTGTCTAATGGATTTGTCTTGCATTACAGTTTATGAGATATATATTAATGGCACAATTTACCCCATGGTATTCTGTCCAAAGGCACAACTTACCACGCACCGGGGGCAAGTTGTGCTTGAAAAAAAAAGACAACTTTTTTTCCGGAAGCTATATTTCTTAAACTGTTTATTTCAGATCCAAAGTTATTGTTGCCGGGGGTGCACCACATCCTGAAATATACGTGCATATTTTAGTTGGAGACATAACTGTCAAGGCCTCACTTTAAAGTCACTAGTAAAGAGTGGCACAGCTTCCCCCACTCTCCCCTATTCCTTTTGTTTATTAAAAAATGTAAATAACATTAATTGATTTTTTCAAATTATGAATCGATTCAAAATCTCAGAAGATAGGAATCGTGATTTTAAAATGTTCTGCAGTGGAACAATATTCAGACTGCAGATTGTAGCTTTACGCTTTTGGTACCCCAACAGACAAAAATAGGTGCTGCTCGGCTAGCTTGTTTTGGTGCCCTTCCCAACTTTTTGAAATTAAAAAACTTAACTCTCCTGTTATGTTCCGGGTCAAATTGACCCGTTTCAAAGTTTGAAGATCTAGGAAAAATAGTTAAAAGTATTTTTTCAGTATGAAACTTCTTCTGTTTGCCTTAATTAGTGTAATCAACATATAATATGAAAATATTTCATCTCACACATTTGCAACCACCCCCTGCATGTTTATATCACATAGATACTGTTCGGGTCAATTTGACCCGGCAGTAAAACTGGAGGTAAAATGGTGTCAGAAATGTAAGACTATTTCTTTCTTTACAACTGTGAGACATATTTCACCCAAATCTCACACAGGCACACACATACACACGCCCACGCACGCACACACACACACCCACACAAACACACACACACAGTTGCAAGTGTGATGACTTTTGACGGGAACCATTTATGTTCCCTTGGGAAAACTCCACCCACATTCAGTGGACACTCAACAGGGGAGGGGCAAAACATATAAAATATTTGCTGCATGGGAGTCCTACCAACATTACACTCTGTCAGGCAGACCTTTATAAAATGAGTAGCAGAAACAAAAGGACGACAGTCCAGGAGGCTCTGGAAGTCATCATTGATTATGACAGTGAAATAGAGGAGGATGTATCTTGAGCTAAATTCTGATTCTAATGATTCTGATTTTGAACCAGATGAGGGAATTGCTATTCCTATTCCTCCAAGCAAGACATTCATGTAAAAAAAATTGTGAAATTCATCCCCAAATATGTGTCAGGCAGACCTGTCTGCAGAAAACATACAGGTGAAACTCATATAATTAGAATATCATGGAAAATGAATTGGAATTGAGGCAAGCAGTCATGCAAAATGGACCCAAACCAAGTACTGAGTACACATGCATGGTTATACTTTATAGAGGGCTGATATTTCTGTATTAAAAATAATCTATTTTTTTATTGATTTCATGTAATATTCAAATTTTCTGAGATTAAATTTGGGGTTTTCATAAACTGTGTAAACCATAATAATCTAAATTATAACTAATAAAGGCTTTGAATATCTCACCTTTCATGTAATGGGTCTATTTACTATATTAGTTTCAAATTACTGAAATAAATGAACTTTTGCATGATATTGTAATTTTTCGAGTTTCACCTTAAAGACAGTGCCAGGGCCCACTAGGATGGCACTGACTCGTGTGACTGACATCAAGTCAGCTTTTGAGCTGGTCATGCCAGATTCAATACAGAAAATCATTCTGGAAATGACTAATCTAGAAGGGAGTTGTGTTTTTGGGGAAAAGTGGAAGGAGCTGGACAAAACACATTTAGATGCGTATTTGGGGCTCCTCATCCTGGCTGGGGTCGAAGGATGAATCTACAGCCAGTCTGTGGGATGCAGAGACAGGCAGGGCTATATTTCAAGCCACAATGTCTCTGGAGACTTTTCACATTTTCTCCAGTGTTTCAAAAGTAATAAAGTGGTGAAACATTACAAAAAAAGTTTGAACGTGTATTTTTTTAATGAAAAACGAGTGAATTATCCTTAATAAACCATTACCTGTTAGAGGTATGGAACACCACATTGCACTAAATATTGATAGAATAGTTAGTAATGGAGTTGGTAATTACATGTTCACACTGCTTGTTAGGAATTTTTTTTGGTCTAGGACATTTTTTGGAGATTTAAACATGCAGCGGGTCAAATTGACCCAGAACACCATTGCTGTTCCTGACAAATGAACATAACAGGAGGGTTAATACATGTGTGCAGTGCCGAACCGCACACATGTTTCACTAGTACTGTGATGGAAAAGCTGTACAGCTGTGGTAGCTTTTTGCTTTTACTATTCCTTTACTTTCCTGGGCGATCATCCAGAACTCCGAACAGGCAAATTAAATTAAGCCTTCAGAGAAAACAAGGCTGTGGGTCTTTTGTCTTCACACTGTCACCACAGCACACTAACAGGGGTTATGTACAGAGCTTTGCGGATGGAAGGGATTCACCCATGCATAGTGTTATACAATCAATGATTCACTAAACAAGGCTGAATCCGAACGGAGTCATTATGTTTCCTAATGGCATGCCCCTAAACTGTGAGAACAGCATGCCTCTCCATTTCATACCATCATTAATGTGTGTGTCCTGTGTGTGCTCTTCTGTTCTGCAGGTGAGGCTGGAGAGAAGGGCAATAAGGGAGACAAGGGAGAGGACGGTGTTGGAATCAAAGGCAGCCCGGGGGCACCAGGTGCAGCAGGTAAGGCTGTAGTCTTGTTAGAATTAGAGAACATCACTACTCAGACTTTACCCGGGGTCTTTATTAAAGGTTGAGTGCGCAATTCTGGAGAATGATTGTTGTCAAAGACATTTTTGTAAAAATCAGTGAATATATCCTCACAATCAGCTACCTGTCCATACTCTGTGAGTGCTGAAAAAGACAAATGTTAACGGTCACGTATTGTGCAAAATGCACTTTTTCATTGTTTTTCGTTATGGTTTCCCTGATGTGATTAGACACACCCAAAGCATGAGAAAAAACTACCCTCCCTCTTTTTCCACCTTTCTGAAAACCTGTGTACAAAACCCGCGGTCAGATGTATCTCCCCTTATGATGACATAAGGGGGGAAGCCACACCTCCTCATTACCAACCTGACTCGCACCACCTCCACCTGTAAGAAGCACACCCACAGATGCCACTGAATCTTACTGGTATTCACAATCAAACCGGTAGTTATATCCAGTGCCAATCAGAGCAGACTTGGCTTTATGGAAGGCAGGGATTAAAGAGACAAGCTCTAAAACAGACTGTTACACACAGAGGCTGAAAAGAAGAGATTCAGTAATGGCACTATAAGAAATACAAGGGTTTATTTGACAATACACCATGATAACATGTTTCTAGTAGAAACCCAATTTGAAATTTTAAACCCGAAAAATTAGCATTAGATGTGACCTTTAAAACACAGCCTAGGCTCTGTAAACAGGCATGTTGCTAGCTACCGGTGGGCCCCTTTGTTTACTCTTTGATTACATACCAGTTGACAGAGCCTATGGCTCTGTATTAAAACCAGATTTATTGTCAGTGCTTACACGGTAGGCTACAGAAAGGTAGCAGATCAGGAGGATATTTTAACAATACATTTTCCAATTTTGTAAAACAGAGAAAATAATCTGTTTTGGAACATGATTGTGGAAACGGCTTCTAAGCTTCCAGCCTCTGGGCGGGCGTTTCCCATGAGTCCCATGATTCACTTTTGAGGGCAGACTTTGCTGGAAGACATGCTGTTAAAGCTCCCCTGGTTGAGTTCTCTAGTGAACAAACAAGGGTTTCTGTTTACATTGGCATTATTCACCAAAACTCATTGTTTGTACCGTTGAGGTTTGTGCTGAATGCATTTTCTTCCTCATCAAACATTTGCAAAGGCGTATTTTCAAACAACAAAATCTTGCATTATTGCTTACAAGCTAGTTATTTCCTGACATATTACCACTGTCTGTAGATCAGGGGAATATATTGGGAAACCGTTGGAAGTTACTATTGTTTAGTGTGTCATCTGTGCAGTCCGGATGCAAGCATTTTCTTCCTTTTCATTTTTCACCAAGCCCACATACTGTACATACATAATGTTTGATCCGGTGTAGGTGCCACATATGTTCGGGGTCAGATTCCATCAGGGTACTTAAAATGCAAGCCACACAGCTAACACAAATGCGCTAATAGTAAGCCTAAATAGCTAATGGTACTTAGCTGCACTAGCAGTGCGTCCAGATGCAGGGGACACAGCTTTTACAGCTTTTATTTAATTAGATAATGTGACAGAAATGAACACAGCTTTAACATTGGACCTTTCTTTTTTTCTTGTACCTCCATCAGGTGCAGCCGGCGCTCCTGGCGTGGGCAAGGACGGGAAAGATGGAGCCCGCGGCGAAACGGGAAGTCCTGGTGTCCCGGGAGCATCCGGTCCGCGGGGGTCAATGGGGGCGCCTGGACTCTGTGATCCATCCACCTGTATAGGCAGAGTTCCACCTTTCTACATGGTCAGCGGAAAGAAGTCTGCCGGCTTTAAGAAGAAATGAGAAAACAAACACAGTTCAATGAAACATTCCAGAACTCATCCTGCAGTAAGACCGCGTCCGAGGGGCTTATCAGAAGTCCAGGTGTGGTGAATTTTGTTTGGGGGGGAGTCTTCAAATGTCTCCGTCAGAGCCACGGATCTAAGAGACGCAAAGGGGAAACAGAGACACCAAGGCACCATTGTAGAATACTGTATAGACGTTTTAACTTGTATGTGATTTGAGCGAGAGCGTATCCAATGTTCAAAGATAGCTGCTATGCCGATGCCAAAGCAACTTCTTCCAGCTTGTCCTGAGCCTCTTCGACCTTAAGGAAATCCAATATGAACCGTTTGAAAAAGTTTAATAAAAGTACATTTCTGATTTCCTTTTTAAGCATGTACTTTTGTATTCCTTGAATAAGCTTAAAATATTGCTTCTACTCTTGTAGCTATACATAACGCCAACAAGCATACCAGGTGCATTTTGACCCACTGATTCTTTACTGTAGTAATGAGCCAGTTAGGAACATCATTTCCAAAACAAAGCTACATGAAAATTCACAATGACATGTCTGAATTTCACTTCAGGTGCAGAGCTGACATCTCCACAACAGTGTGCTTTTTAACCATCAACATACATTTTGCCTGTTTCTGTCATACCAATGTTCTTCTTCAAGCTTTTAAATAAAGTGATATGTTTTGGAAGTGGTGCATTCTGTACTAAGAGTGTCTCCCATTCAATATAGCAGGACAACCTCTATGTTCTAGGGTTCACTTCAACGACATGCAAGTGACAATGAAGTCACATTCTTACATAGCACAATGTATAGAATGAATAGATTGACAAGCACATGGCAACATCATCGATCAATGAAGTATTGAACACAATAATTCGATTGATTGTTGCAGCTTTAGTGACAAATGTGTTTTATGGATTATCCAGAATATCGGGGACACTTCTTCTTTAACTAATTTTTCATCAGATCCATGAATCATACTTCTGTTCAACTTCGAAAAAAATTAATATATTGAACACAAGGTCCCCAGGTTGTTATATAGATGATCTGGATTCAGCAGGGCATGTCACTGTTGCCTGGTTACAAAGGAAAATCAACATCATCCCCACCTGTGTTTGCATAACACAAATGCATTTCCCAGATCAACTATGACCTTTACCAAGCTGTTGGAAAGAGCTTGCATGATAGCTGCCCCGCAACAAATCCCCTTTGATTGAATAGATCTCATCATTATGCAAAAAAGACTGTTGATCGCTTCACATATTCAACATACAGATTATTAGACATGATGGATGAAGCTGGGAAAAAATGAGTACACTTCAAAGGGACCTCATTTCAAATGTACGGTAGATTTCTCAAACCATGTGGGGCAAGCCAAGCAGAGCCAGTATTATAAAATGAATCCGTTCCACTCTTTATTATACAGTACAGTACATGTGTATTTCCAATACTTACAATATTCTACTAATTTTAAATATCTTAGCACCAATAGTTTTCATAGTTTTTTTTTCTTTCCGTTTATGCATTAAAACACATTTGTATGAGTTCAAATCATGAATAATTTAGCATGGTAACTTTAAAAAATACATATTTCAATTGGCAAAAAAAACTGCAAATTTGAATAATGAAAGGTTAAATCTTGTTGAAGCTGTGTGCAGCAACTTACCATCCCAGCCTTTAACACATATTATGGTCTATTGGTAACAAGCATTTACAAAACCAGGAAAGGGCAATACTGATACGGTTTGAAGGTTCAATAATAAATCACTGACAGGGAAGCAGCTTATAAAAGATATGTATATATATGTACTGTTTATATATTAAATGTCAACCAGACATTTTGATTCTGAACCTACAGTCACTCTAAACTTCATTACATGTAAGGCAGCTCCCGACCACCATGATAAAAGGAGCCATTCTGTGCTTTGGCATTTTGGTAATACAAACATTTCTCGGAGGAAGAAGTGCTCGTGAGGCCAAAAAACAACAAAATACTCTATTTTAAAGCTAGACAAAGTAACGTTGTAACTTGTAGGCTACCTATCTTATAGTTAATCAGAGGACATTGTCCACATGTTGACCGTTGTAGGATGATGTTTGTAGATGAACAATGTTATGTAATCTACATTGTATTGCTTATTAATTCAACATTTCATTTATGGGATGAAGAATGTGCTATTAGTAAGTCGACAAAACTAAATGACTTCTGCTTCCAGAGCAGCCGAGAAATATTGGTCAAATTAAAAAAACTCCGGCCTGCTTCACCAGCATCTTCAACACTAAGTTATGTTGGAGCCACAACTTCACATTCTTTTTGAATGACCTTTTAATATGGTAACCTGAGCATGAGATGATACGTGTGACTGTCACATATAGTGATAATTGTTTACCTCTAACTCATACTGTATGTCTTGGCAAACTCACATTAGACTTATTTATGCTCCTCATAAAAAATCCCTTTTGCTCTTGTGTATTGAAGTGTTTTTTTGAAAAAAGAAGACAAATGTGCTTCCTTTTGTGGAGTTTATTTAATGTGTTCTAGATGGCCATCACGTCTGAGCTTGTTGGAGAGGTTGTAATTGGTCCATGAGGGACGTAGGGGCAAATGGTTACGACAATGCTTTGGTCATCAGGATGCAAGGTAGAAACTCTCCAATTTAAGGTTCCAACGGGGTGCCAACTAAAAGGGACTGAAAACCGGACTGAGCTGCCCGGGCACTGCCACAGCATAGGCACTTAATAAGCCTCGCAGAACAGAAGTGGTATTAGAGAAAGCACTGTGAAACGAGCAGCTTTTCAAGAAAAAAGGGGGAACAAAGACGGCGATTATACCATCGCTCCCTAAAGCTGTTTACTGCAGCAAGGCCTATGCACGAGTCAAAGAGAAAGGGGCCAGAGCCACTTCATTAAACAGAAAAGTACAAATCTAACGGTGACATTTCTCCCTGTCTCAACATATACGGCTGGAATTTAATAAGCTCCGTGTGGGTGAGCTTGGAATAAATCATAACCTGACATGGATGAATTATGCATAGATGTCATGTCACTATATTGGAGAGAGAGAGAGAAAATAACGTCACAGACTTTGATTCCGGGATTAGATATTCACCTCTAAATGATGAATCGAATCTAAATGTATACAAAATGGCCGAATGTGTAGGCAACCTGTTGCATTTTGTAAGGCAATTAAACATTGTTTTGGAATGAAATCCTTCAAATCTCTCCAAAAGCTTGAAAACAACACTCTCCAGACTAACTCATTGACACTCCTCTCTCACACAGAATCACTATATTGGTATTCCAGATGGCGCCTCCCACTGTCCTCCCCCCTTACTATCAATGACACGAAACAGATTATTCCCTTGACCGAGTAATTGCCGGCACACTAGTAGAATATGACTAGTAGCGACACATCAATTGACTGAGCAATAACTGACATCTACATTGTTTGTACATTGAGTTGTCTCAGTGTGACACTGTGAATGATTATCGATGCAAAATGGAGTGAGGCAGGAACGAAAGCTGAATATTCCTGCAAGAAAAAGCCAAGCTGAACTTTTGAGATAATTACTGATGATACGATACATTATCAGTCCCCCAAATCTTCTCTCCCGGCGGGGGCAGTTGTTGAAGGGGAAGGAATTGCATCATCTTTGTTACTGTATCTCCCTATATAGTTTACAGGAAACATGCAAGTGAGTGAAAAAAAAATACGGTTTAGCTGCCCTCCTCACCCCATATTAAAGGAGGAGTCAACAAAAATAGAGAATGCTTGTTGTGAATATCAATTTGTGTCAAAATCTGTGAAACAAAGGGGGGGGGGCACTCTAGCTAGCAACATGCCAAGTTTAAGAGCCTAGGCTGTGTATTAACACTGGATTTTATTTTCAGTGCACAAAGGTAGTAGCCTGGCACCGCCCGCCTACGTACTTTCGCTCAATTTTCATTTCCCGTCAGTAGTCAGTCTGGGACTGCGGCATATTCTTAGGTTTTCCAATCAGCGAACAGAGGGAGTGGCTCAGAAGCCGGTGCATGACATACGTCATGACCAAACGTTATGCGATTGGTTGGCAGATCCAGATTGCCACTGGGCAGATCCAATAGTTTTAAACTTCAACAGACACCAGGGTTAACGTTTGTCAATTGAGCGATTCCTGAGCTTCTGTACAAATGAAATGAAGCACGATGGTCTGGTAGGACCAGGCTGCACAGGTAGCGGATCGTGAGGAAATATTCACAGATTTTGACAAAATGTGATTTTGACCACAAGCATTCTCTGGAATTGCTGGCTCCACCTTTAAATCGGAAAAAAGTCCTTCAATGCTTCATCCCCATCCACCCCAAGCTTCATACCAAAAAAACTAAGATCAAAACAAAGAATCTGACCGGCAGCACATGTTGCTTCAGCCCTCCATACTGAGGTTATCTTGAAAAAAGGAAAAAGTTCTTGATTCAGACTGACAACGACCAAGTTCATAAATTACAGCTGGACTTCAAAGCTCTTTGTGTCCGTTCTTTGCTTTTTAAGTCCCCTTGACATTTTTGGTGTGGGGTCTCTGTGCCAGGCTGGCGTAGTAGGCACACTGGGTGGGGTCACACTGGCCTGGGGGTCCTGAAGGTCCGGGCTGACCGTGGGGGCCGGGGTTCCCTGGCTCTCCCTGGCCTCCCACTTGTCCCGGGCTTCCGTCTTTACCGTACCCAGGTATACCAGCTGGACCTAGATAGGGAGATGGAACAATTAGCGGCTCGATATTGGGAGAAAGCAACCCTTTCATGAGAATGGATACAGCAATAGAGAGACTAGTGGTTACCTATCGGGCCAACGGGTCCTTGTTCTCCTCTGTCACCGATACCAGGTTCTCCTTTTTCTCCTGAGGAACCTTTCTCACCTGGAAGGAACAGGAAAACAGAATGGTTGTGTTTAGTTAAGTTTGAATGGACCAGACTTTTTCAGTGAGTTTCCAAGTAAGTTATTAAGCTGGAAAATGGGCTTCTGTCTTACCTTTAGGGCCCATGGGTCCCCTGGGTCCTTCTCCTCCATTCTGTCCAGGCATACCAGGCTCTCCGGGGGCACCAGGTCTTCCAGAGTTGCCGTCTTTACCCGAGGGACCCGGAGGTCCCGGGCGACCCGATGTACTCTTCACATGAGCCGGCTGGATCTGAGCCATGATGTAAGCCATTTTGGCTGGAATAGAAATAAAAAGTCCCTTAAATCTCACATAGCTCTATTAAGGCTATCCTATTAGAGCACATTGCAATGCAGCTAATATCTCAGTCAGATTTACAGGCAAGACAAGACTCTGCTCACCATCTAATTGCTTGGCCAGCTCGTCCTGGATCATCCGTCTCATCTGCTCCAGTGATACTGACTCTCCCTGAAACAACAAATACGCTGACGATTAACTCAATTATCATATACCTCAATCTAAATCATTGGAGCGTAATTAACTGAAAAATGATGACGTCATTGGCCTTGCTCATGTTACCGACCGTTATAACTTTTTTTCAAATATATTTTTGTTTTTTTAACCAATGTGCAGATTGGAAATGGGGATGACATATAGAGAAAAGCCCACTGCAACAAGGACTAAGCCTTGACCGTCCGGTTATTACATCATTGGCTGCTACAAACATTGTTTCAAAACCTAATTAAGTTTAAGCCTTTCGTCAATATGACTCACCCTTTGTCCTGGTTGACCAGGGTTTCCTGAAGTTCCTTGTGGCCCAGGGGCTCCCAGTTCTCCTGGGGGCCCTGACATGCCCATCATCCCCGTGTGGCCCTTCCTGCCCGGCTGCCCGGGGTTCCCAGGGATCCCCGGCTCTCCGTTTTGTCCCTTGTCTCCCTTTATACCCCCGTCTCCCTGAATTGGATGACAGCAGTTAGACATTTTCAGGCTTGAAGCACCATCAAAAATGACAAATGGAAATCTGCACAGCGATAGTGAAGAGTGTGTTCCCTATGGATGGACTCACTCATATATCACCATATGTTTATGTCACAATAATGTCCATGTATTTGTGTGGCGGTAATGGTCAGAGGTCACTCATATTTAGTGTCTGTTTTTTGAATTATACAAAGTCAGCAAGGTATACCATTCCTCAATATCTGACAAGGAAGTCCAATTCACAAGTCATCAGTCAAGCTTCATGCTTCAAATTAATTTGGTAAAAGTTTAAAATGGTTATCAATTACATTGTAAGTCAATGGCATGTTTGTTCACATATTGGAAACATCTGCATTAGAAACACTGACTATGAAACATGTCTGCCATCCCTACATTATCCCTATCCCATACATTATTCATATTCATTCATTAAATACAATGGCCCTTTCTGGATTTGGTCGCGTTTCATGTTATCTTTTGTATTTGCTGAGCATATTGTTGGAGTTGCCATAGATGTTTTCTTCATCTACTTGTGTCTTGCTTATTGTTTGCATGTTTCACTCAGTTTGAGTGAGTTAAGCTGTGGCCACCATTATAAATTGCCACTCAAACACATTTAAAATGACTAAATATTCCAATCGAGAGACAATGTCACGGATATTAAGAATCCATTTTGTTTTCTAAAAGCACATTGGAGACAATTCTCTTTGGACACCTGAATACTTTGTCACTAATTGTAAAAAAGAGTGTGTGTGATGTCTATAGGTTTCGAGTTACTGTTTATTTGCATCACTTGTGTCAATCAGGTGGAAGATTTGCACCTAGACCTACATCTAATAACACATTTATATTTGTTAGCATCGCTAGAACTCACCTTATCTCCTTTGTTGCCACGATCACCAACTCTGCCTGGCATCCCCTGCAAAATACAATAAACAGTGTAGGTGAAAAGTAATGTAAATACAGATTTAATGATATAATAATAGTCCTCAATATAGTGTTTTGAAGTGCTTACCTGTTTCCCCTCTGGACCACTTGGACCAGCTGGACCCTGGAAATCAAGATAAAAGTTTAAAACCATAACCCACAGCTGGTCATATTTGTTAATATTTATATTAAAAAATGTGTCAAATCCACTAGTCACTCACCGCAGGACCCTTGGGTCCACTAAAGCCTGGTAATCCTGGGTTCCCGGGCTCTCCCTTGTCTCCCCTTTGACCCTGTACGACAGCAGAGGTGTCCATCACATGGCATCACACACATGGCACACTGTACTTGTGTTCTAAAAGCCATAGTCGCTCATTACTGAGAGATTCAGATAGATTAACATTTAGCTGCAGTCAGTCAACAGTCAGACATGCAGTGGATCAACATATCATCTACCAAACTTGAAGAGATTAAAATCCATATTTACAAGGGATGTGTGGGAATGAGGACAAGCTGGTTATGGCAGCCACAGACTGGATACATCTATTGAACGCATTAATGCTCACAGAGATGAGATAAGGTTTCACTCCCTATTTTTTCCCAATAAGATCTTTAAGAGTATTAAGGCCACGGGGGTGAAAAAGGTTTATTTTCATGACGTGCTTCGAGAATGAAGACGAAATACAATGTTGAGCACAAACTCAACGGTTCCATACTGCGATAAAGCTGAAAGATTTGGACAGATTTGAACTTTGGAAATCAATAACTCATGAGTTTAACGTTACTAAAACACAAAAAAACACATCTTTGCTATTGTCATTAGGCATACAACTAATTTTTACTGAAACAGTTCATCCTCTAAGCTGAATTTATAATATATATATATATCTCTCTATGTTATATCTCTTTCTCTTTCTTAATGAGTTATTGCTCCTGGAAGTTCAAATCTCTTAACACCTTTCCAGCCTTACGGCCGCCTCGTTCTGTCTTTGTTTATTCTCAAAATGGTATTTCGTCTTTTTTATCCAAAATTGTATTTCAATTAAATTCTCGACATTGTGTCTTTTTTTTTCGGAATTGCATCATATAAAAAAAGTACTTTAATTTTCCATTCTCTCATGTGGACCTAATACTCTTCCAAACTACACCCTCCTTTCCTTATGTTGTAAATGTCGCCATCTGATACCATTTCGGGCAATATCTGATCCTACCTCTAACTACCTTCACCCTTCACTGAATTCAAACTACTCCCTGTCCTCCTCTAGGCCGTTTCTAATGCTCTGCTCCCTCTGCTGACTGATGCCATCAACTCCCCTCTCTGATAAACTGCCTGCATATCGTCTGCCCTCCAGTCAGCAACAGTTACCCAACCTCCCAAGAAACTGTCCTTTAAGCACACTGGACCACTGAGCATACAGTATGTCCATCTCTTTCCCTAAACGCATTGTATTGCCAGTTACCACATGTACATGCACAACGTATTCTGATTATGGTCCATATTCTGGATAAGACAATATTGCAAATACGGTGTTTCCATGTGTTGCACAGAAAAATGTGTGACCCATTCAAGTGTGTGACGAATTCAGATCATTCCCGTCCCATCCACGTATAAATGAACACTCTTTATGTCATTATGGTAGGTCTATCAGCCCAAACTGACACCTCTTTTTTGGAGGAGCCTGTTCCCATTTTAACCCACGCTAGTTTAACAGCCATAAACCCTGACAAGCGTAGAAAATGCCATGCAATGCAACGCAAACTACGGTGGGAATATCTAGTGCGATTCAGGTGTAAACATGTCTCAATAACGCGACTAAGATCGGAATACTCCAGCTGTCTTAATGCGATTCAGATTCAGAGTAAGCCATACTCTGAATCTGATACATGTCGGCAAAAACTGCTGTTTAAATGTCTTATACAATGTCTGATTCTGACTATGGTCTTAACTGGGTAAATATTGTAATATTGCTGTTTTTATGTAAATGTGGCCAATGACACCGGCATGTCCAAATTAAAATATATTCTCACTCGAATGTATCTCAAGATACATTTCTCTTTATCTACATATTATTTCAGTCATAAGGTCCAATCCTCTTCCCCGGGCCCTGGTGACAGTGTCACCCTATAAACTGTGTGATCACTGAACCCTCTCAGACTTTAATTAACCTTGTCCATGTGATGAAAGAGTACACAGAGTCCAAGGGCTCTAGAGGTTTATGAGAACTGAAAGAGCACTTTGAAATAACTGCAGATCAGTGCTGGCTGATTGATGCACACTCTCATCATATTTTTTTCCCTTATAATTTTTTCATTACAACATTGGCATATTGTGAATTGTGGCAAATTACCACAAGGAAAATCTGCATGACAGATAGTACAAAAGAACAGACTTTTAAGGACTAAATATTCCTTGTCAGAACATGTTGCCTGCATTACCTACAATGCAATGTAATCGTATTTGTTGTTTGGAAATAGTTACTCTTGGATTTGGTGTAATTTTCCCATCTGTTCCATTAAAGGTGCAGTGTGTAATACAAGTGTATTTTGGCAGCATCTTGTAGTGAAAAAAATCTAGATGTCTAACTCCCCCTGTTGGGATCATTTACATAAGCTATGACCTTCAAGGACAAGCAGCTATTTACTAAAGATAGCATCATCCACCACTACTGCCTCAAGTCTTTCCACAATATCAATTGATGAGGTGAAGATGGATTTAGTTATTTATTCTATAGTACTTCTTCTTTGTCTGCCAACAGGTGCATTTTGAGCAGACACCCACAATACAGTTTATAAAAACATGTAAGGCCATTTAGTTTGTCCATTCTGTTCTATTGTAGAAACATGGCAGTGTAACATGGCGGCCCGCCCCACTCCTATGTAGATAAAGAAGGCATATTTTAAAGTTATAATAATAAGAAAAAAAAAGTTAATTTAAAAGAAATATTCCATTTTGACCAAGTCTGTTCTGAGAAAACGCCAATGCCATTTTCAGACTGCACCTTTAAAATGAAGTTTATGTATGTTAAAGCCAGTTGTGAAGGGGCTTCATAACTATATTTTCTACCTATCCTTACACACTCAGCTTGACACGCACATCTTGGCTGAAGCATCTAAAACAAGGACAACCTTGACCAGTCTGAGCTTTTTTTCCCATGATGCATTGCTTCCCTGCCAATCCCTACATAACCTTGTCTGTATTCTGCATGGATGACTCAGACCCTTTATCAGTGGGGGACACTGCATGGGGTGTTTGTCTATGGATGACCTTTGGAAATTCAAAGCCTTTCCGTGGCACAGCAGACCTCCTGAGGGACTTCTAGCCCATGTGCCCCCTTAGGACACACTGCACCTCTACATGATATTACTTGGCAATCACTTTTCCTTCTGCTCAACTCCTTTCAATCCTAGTTGACCCAGGGGAAAGTGATGTTATCACCCTGGCCACAACAACATTGAAATACTAAACACCCGTATCACGCTTACGGTTAGATCCCACATACAGTAACCGCTTGCTCCATTGATTTTCCAAAATGCTGCTTATTCCTTATTTTCCTCCCTGTCTCTTATCTTTTATCTACGACTGAGTTGTAGGGCCACATTGATGGAAAATAAATTCTGTGACTTTGAGAAACGAGGAGAAATAATTCATACTTTACTAGTAAAAAGTCATCATTTGTGAGAATAGTATGAGAATGAAGTCGTAGTTTTAGGCTGTGTGTTATTTCAAATATGAATTATCAGAAGCTAAATATTAGTTAACTAAGCATAGTTAATGCCAAACCAATCATTGGCTAATCATTAATAACTGAGAATTAACAGTTATTCAATGCTTTATAAGCATTAACTAACCATTAATCAATGTACCCTCATTGTAAAGTATTATACATTGAGGTGTTGTGATGAAGTGTGTGTGTGTGTATTTGTTGCATGTGTTCACTGTTAGTCGAGCAAGAGCCTGTTGCAGATTGCATCTTATGAACAGTGGAAATAGATAACTCACTGGAGTTCCAGGTAGACCTGACTTTCCCGATGGTCCTGGTTCACCAGGTTTTCCCTAGGATGCAGAAGAAGAAGACAAAGAAAAGGGATGAGAATGAGAATATTGATGGGGATGGACAACAGAGAAATTACTTGAGAGCCACTTTAGGTCCACATGTATCTATCTGCTTGACACTGTATGGCCTCTGTTTGCATTGAAGAGCGCTGCCAGTGATTGAAATCCACTCACCGACTCTCCTCTTGGTCCACTAAGTCCTTCTCGGCCTGGAGCTCCCATAGAGCCCTGTATATATATAAGACAAAATATAGTTGTATTTTATTGCAATAAAATACAGCTTCTGCTTTTAATTAGTTAAATCTAAACTTTTTGTGGAAGTAGAAGTGACAAACTACCATTGTGCTGGTAGAACATTCTGTCTCTAACCGCCAGAGGAGGAATTAGGTAAAAAAAAGGCGTTTTTGTTGAAGTGTTACATCCTGCTACTCCTCACATGGGGGAGAGTTAAAGTGCTGCAGTCTTTTAAATGTGTATGTTTGAGAGGGGATTGCAGTTTACCACCTGATGAAGATGAATGGGATGAAACTCTTTCAATGTCAAAAGAGACAAAGCACCTTTGGCTTAGAATTGTACACCGCTGCTGCTAGTGCTGCACCTCTATAGTGTTGTACAGACCATGATTTAATGTGTTAGCACGTTCTCTAAAACTTTGTTTTCTTCCATTTGAGGAGTTGTTATCTGCCTTCAATCAATTGATTGAGAACTGGTTCCAGACTGCATTAATGATTCCTAAAAGCGACTGGAAGTGGCTGCTTCACAGTGCTGGGTGACTGAGCTAAGATGGATGCTGCATTTCAAAGAAGTGAGGCAATAGTAAGGAAACCAGATATGTGCTGTGTGGGAAGCTCTATTGCTTTAAACAAATCTAAGGGGGAAGATTTATATTCATCTACTGTATATTTACCATATATTATATCACTTGATTGTGTCATCTTAAAACCTAACTGCATGTCTCCTCCTTGTTATATTTCGAATGTGTATATGCATATAGGAAGTTTAAATATTGAGTTATGAGAAGGACCATTGAATGTCTCATGTGTATGGTTGAACATACATCCTTCCCAGGTTTGCCGTCACGCCCAAGCGACCCAGGCTTTCCATCTTCTCCCTGTTGAAATAAGGAAATGAATAAAAACTTCAAGGTCTCATTTAAGGTTTACAAATTGTTTGGACCTGAAAACCAAAAATCTTTTTGATCCAGTTGTCTCATGTCAATTGTTCATTCAGCCAAGAAGTGAAACGCATAACTGTGAGGGTTCAGGACTGATTTGAATCATTGGACATAAGTCATCCTAAATCCTTTTCTGGCATACTGAATAACATGGAGGTATATTTACAGTGTATACTAATTTTCATTATCTAACTGTGTACTATGTGTTGTGATATTTTTGTTTTGCCTGATCTCATATCCTTTCAATATATGTGACACTTTTACATTGACACTTAGGTACTGTGCTAAAACCGTACTTCCCACTGTATGCATCAACTATTAATTTCCCTGAATAATAGTGAAAATCATTTCCGATGGGACTGACATTTTGGCGACCGAAATTCTAATCAGTGGAGAGTTATTCTCAGTGTGTCTGTGGAAACTCCTCTAATAAGTTGTCTGCTGCCTGTGTGTCTGTTGAGGGGCTGTCTGACTAGCTGTGGCTCAGAGCTGTCTGTCTGTAATGAGCCATGCTATTGGTCACCGCGGGGGCAGGTACTCGTCCTACAAGGCAGAGCAGCAGGTGCAGCGATTCTCTCTGTGAAGGTGTGTGTGTAGAAAGTGAAATATCTGGACATGACAAAGTGGCATTGCCCAAACACTGAGTGTGGCTGTATGCTATTCCCTGAACTCCTGTAATGAATCGTTCTAGTCATGGATCTTGAACAGAAGGTCTGCTAAATGGATAATCCTTTGTTTTAATGTTTTATACCTTTGTGTTCTTTAAATGAAGTTAAGAGTAATAGATGATACTTACAAGGAATGTTCTCCAAATGTACATTCAATATTGTAATTAATGAAGATTGAGATCATTCCAATTGGTTGATACATTATTTATAGACATATAGGACACATGACTGTGTTGCCTGTACACTAATGGTAAATGGACTTGTATAGCGCTATATCTCCGTTTATCACAGACTCAAAGCGCTTTACATTGTTTTTTTTTTTGTACACATTCACCCAGTCACACACACATTCATACACCGATAGCAGCAGCTACCACGCAGGGTAGGCTTAGCACTACGGTGCTAAGCTAACTAAGCTAACTATCGGGAGCAATTCGGGGTTCAGTGTCTTGCCCAGGGACACTTCGACATGAGGCGGGGAGATGGGGGATCGAACCTCCGACCCTGCACACCAGAGGCGCGCTCCCTACCCACTTCGCCACTGCCGCCCACAATGCTGTCTAAGGTTCTTAGACAGAGTACTTAGTTCTTCTGGCTGTAAAACTGCACACCACATCACCTGTCAACATGTACAGAGCTGCACCGGGGGGATATGTTCAGTTTATTCATTCACTGTCACATTTCCGACACTATTCGATTTTTCCATTTCAAAAAGTCACTATAAGGTTCTTGCATCAAAAATGTATTGTTTTAGTTGGATTTAGCACCCCCTTTGACCAAAAGTGGTAGGGTTTGTAGCGCCTGCTGTCCTAAAGATTTGCTAGCTTGTGTTGGCGGAGCGTGCATTTGTTTAGGAGGTGAGCGAAGGAGAGACCACAGGACCGCGATGAGTTAATGTACTTATATGTGACTTAGTACGATTAATAATGGTAATATGACGATGGTGAAGCAAAGTAAACTTTGATTGTGTACAGTTCATAAACACAGGATGTGCAGGTCTGCCTGCCATAAATAGTTTATTCTGAGTTGGCAGGGATTCAGACCCGAGCATATGTATAAAAATAGCATTTATTCCATGAATGTCTCGCAAGATTTGTAAGGAGGACCTTGCTTGGCATGGGAGCACATCAGCAAAGCATAGCATTAAAAAGCGAAGGCACGTTGGACTCGGCTTGGTAAAATAGTTTGCTTGTTAGCTCATTGCACTCTTAGTGCTAAAGAAAAGATCATGATAATGTTTGTGTTTCTTTGATGCAGAGTGACCTGTTCAGATACATGAAAACAAAGAAGCAGCACACTGACCTTTGGTCCTGGAGGTCCAGGTTCTCCTCTGTGGCCCTTAAAGCCCTGCATAGCAAGAGAAACAGCAGGGAATCAGTCACATGGAATTGTCACGCCAGCTTTCTTCATCCGATCAGTTTATTATTAGGTTACTTACCGGCAGTCCCCTCAGCCCGGAGTTTCCTTGTTGTCCAGGTTCACCCTGCTTTCCCTGTAATGAAAACAGAAAGAAGAAAAACATCATCCTGTGGTCACGTTCAGGGCTGGGTATTGGCATGAACTGTACGATGCGATACACTTCTAACACTACATTGATCACAATATGATATATCACGACACATTACGATATGATGCATATTGGAATATATTGCGATATTCCACATAGTTCACTGAAATGTAAAAACAGAGCTGAAATACAAGTTGCTGTTTACGATCTGGTTGGTCTTAATACATCACACGCATTATATCGATAACTCCAGGAGCGGAGGTTGCCGTTCCCACCCTGTTCAAACCTTGTTTTGTTTTTCTTTTAGGCAAGGCAAGTTTATTTATATAGCACAATTCAGACACAAGGCCATTCAAAGTGCTTTAAAATATTGATTTGCAAGCTTACGATACAACAGATATCAAGATAATAGATATCTCGATATATTGCTGTATCGATTTTTTTTGGCACAGCCTTAGTCACGTTATACTATCAAAAACAAACATTGTCTTGCGCTTTCTACTCTTTGGCTCATTTGTAAACATCTCCATCTACTCACAGGTTCTCCGGGTTCACCAGCTCTGCCATCTTTTCCCATTTTCCCAGGCTCACCCTGCCAATGAGAGAAACAATACACTGTTACTGTCTTCAGAGTCTCTACGCCAAAATACATTTATATTCACAACGGTGCACATCAAATCGTTGTTCCTTACGATCAAGCCGGGAAGACCCGATGGTCCCTGGATTCCTTTGAGACCCTCTTTGCCCTGGCAGACAAAACAAACAAACACAAACAGGTCACCGTCACCAATGAAAAAAGAAATGATTAATGGCCGCTATTATCGCACAGGCCGGCTGACCTACATGCTGGAGGGAGGAGGAGGTTTGTACAACAATGACACATGGGTAATACGTTTTCTGAAGGGAAAAGTACACAGAGTGCGGCCTAACCTTTTCTCCAACAGGCCCGGGGAGACCGGGAGGGCCAGGCTGTCCATCGTTTCCCTGGAGAGACAAGACACAGTGTCAGTCAATGGAGCAATCAGTAGAAATAGAAAGCTTGAGCATGACACACTATAGACACAAATGAGCCCTGTTTACAAAAAGCTAAAAGTAGTTAGCATTCCATTATACTGAACCAATAGGGAAAATACGACCATAAAAGCCACTTACAGCTGAACCCATTAGGCCAGCAGCACCTGGATGGCCGGGGGGTCCAGGGTGACCCTGTTAATACACAAGAGAATGATTAAAACATAAATGTAGGATTAATGTCAGTTTATATTGTGACAAACATTTCTTTAAACACAGAGTGAGAGAAGCAAGAGATTATCTCAAAATGAATGAGTGATAAACAACAGGTAAACCTTTTCTCCTTTGTCTCCAGGGGCTCCAGCAGGTCCTCGATCGCCTTTAACACCCTGCGGTGATAAAGCAAAAAGGATTGTGTGAAATGTCACATTTTGAGAAGAAAGCATCCATTTAAGAAACTATTTGCCAACACGAGATTGTGTCCAAAAGTTTGCCAATCATGCATATGGTTAGCCTCATAGCCTTATTGCCTAAATCACATTTACTCTACCCTACTTTTACTCTACATCTACTCTATTCTACATTTACTGTCTTTGTTGTCTAATAGCAAATTTTTAAGGGTTATAGAGTAGGGTAAAGTAGATGTAGAGTAGAGTAGATATGATTTAGGCAATTATGCTATGAGGATAACGATATGCAGCAGTAGCTAATCTTTTAACCTTATAGCCTGAAGCAATGTAAGTAAAATATGTTTTGTTGTTGTTAACAAAAGCAATAAATTAGCTTTAGACCCCTTGGGGAGTGTTAAGGGTCCGGTTAGTATGCCAACTTGCCTTTCCTCCTTCAGTTCCTGGGGGCCCCTGAGGTCCGGCTGGTCCCGGCGGTCCCTGTAACGACACGGTCAGAGCATCAGTCTCTGTCCAGAGCAAACAGCTCCCAGCACCAGCAGCGGGTCCTAATCGTTCACTGCTGCCCCCAGAGGAAGCCCAGTTAATGGTGCGCAAAGACCCCCTCTCCATCCATCACACCAGCCAAGATCGATGATGACTAACACTGAGCTAGGACATCGTGCCACACTTTGCACTAATACGGACAGAACAAACACTTTATAACAGTTCCATCAAAGAGGAGTGGTTACCATAATAGTCATAATAATCAAATGAGACATGAGGTTATCAGGTCAGGTGAATATTAAAGGTTATACATTCTGCTGATTTTCAGGTTCAAAACTGTAAATAGGGTTTCAACTAGAAAACAGTTTTCATGGTGTACTGTAGTGTAATATTAAATATTTTTCACAGTGCCATTGCAGTATCTCCTTTTTTCAGCCTCTGTCTGACACACTCCTTTTTTACATCTCCGGTTTCTTGAAGCCCAGTCTGCTCTGATTAGCCTGGAATCTAACTGCCACTTTGAATCTAACTGCCAGTTAGATGCAGGGATATCTTGGAGATATCACAGATGGAGTTACTGTAGTGTTCTAAGTTAGATTGGTAATGAGTGAGTTTGGCTTATGATGTCATAAGGGGAGACTGGGGTTTTTGAACACAGGTTTTCAGAAATGTGGATGTGGAGATAAAGAGAGAGGGTTGTTTTTTGTATACCTTGGGAGCCTCTAGTCACACCGGGGACCCATATTAATGTTGGAAGAGCCATGAAGAAGTGCATTTTGCGTAATAGGTGACCTTTTAATGACCTACCTGGTATCCGTCTTGACCGTTCTTCCCAGCAGCTCCTGTGTGTCCTTTGTCCCCTGGAACTCCTGGAAGACCGGGCTGTCCAGCTGGACCTGCAGGGCAGTCTGAGCAAACGCCCTGGAAAGATGGAGGAGACGCGTGTTTATTGGTAAAAGTGATTGGTCTCATGAATTAAACAAAGTACCGTGTCACTGGGGGAGGGCTGGAAATGCTCCTTACCTTCAGGTTCAGGTCAGTGAGGTCGGCTGATTTCCCCTGAGAAACAGTAATGAAAGAGTTCATCAATAAATTCCAATGCATTTAGTATATACACAACATGTCGTAACGGAAAGGCACCTATGTGCTGTTATAGCAGTCTGCGTTTGCTATTTTCAGTCTTTCCACCAGATGTTTTAGAACCTGGCTGCATGGGATTGCACTAAATTAGACTCATCAGCATGGATAAAGTCCAACACTAAAGCTGGGTGATGTGGCTCAAAGTTAGTGTCCCCACTTCATCCTGAAGGTGTTAGATGGGGCTGATCAGAGGTCAGTGGTCCATGAAGGCCAGACAAGTTCTTCAACACCAAACTGGGAGAAGAATCTATTTATCTTAGGCTGGTTTCACACCGGATAGTCTGCATATACTTATATTCCTTGGTTCTTATCAAGAATGATGCATTGGTTTAGTTTTACAACCAGTTCAGTTGTCTTTCACACCTATCATTTCCTCTGGTCTAATCAGTTGATGAAGTGATCCAAAATGCTCAGTAGAAGTAGATCAATCTCACATCCCATAATGCATAGCGTAGCTCGCTACTGGAGCTCGTCACGTAGTGCTTCCCTGAAGTTGGGCCGGACTCAGTCTGATCACATTCTCACCACAAACAAAGCGCACCAGGGTTTGTTTGGAAGTGCAACGAGACCACTTCTCCAACAAGGTCTGGGTATAGGTTTAGGTGTGCACCTGACTATGATTGATGTATCCTTACCTACGCAAACGAACCGCAGCAAAGGTGGAAACATACCCGAGTTTGTTTTAATTAAACCAAACACTGCAGGTGTGAAAGGGTCCTTACAACAGATCATTATGACTGCTGTCTTAAATATGACTGTATGATGTAAATTGCTCTCTGTGTATTTCCCTTTGGAAAGTATTCAGAGGGTGTAACTGATCTAAAGAGAAATGTATTAGTTAAACAAACATCTGGAAGATACACTGTCATTACAACCAAAGAGTTCTGGTTGTTTCTGTACTCACAGGCTCTCCTTGTGATCCCTTCTCTCCCGGCCTTCCTGGTAAACCCTGTGTTTGGAGAAAAAGGCAAGAATAACATTATCCAAACGCCTATATCCGTCAATATCATATACTGTATAATATAACCTACAATGCAATGTGATATATTATTTAAATTCAAACTACTGCAACAATACGATATACGTTTAGAACTCTGCCACTTTGATTTCATAGTCTGACGTTTCATCACCAAGGCAATGGGATTTCTCATCAAGTCGCTCGTTTATTTTTTTAATTTGTTCATTTTTGGGACTCACATTGTGTCCTGCTGGGCCCTCAGGACCGGCCACTCCTTGTGGACCCCTCAAGCCCTGGAACGCACATGAACAGATATTAGAGACTCATGTTTATAGACACCGACATATTCAATATTAATCTCATTCAGATCGTATTTACCGCAGCTCCAGGTTCCCCGTTCTTTCCTGGAAGCCCCTGGAGAAAGAGAAACACATTTTAAAAACACATCATGTAAATAAATACACTGCAGGAAGATAAGGCAACACCAGCCGGCGTTTATAATGCACAATCAGCCTACCTGTGGTCCCATTTTGCCTTCTCCCCCGAGACCCCTGTCCCCGCGTAACCCTGGCTCTCCTCGTGAACCCTGTAAGCCCTGGGAAGAAAAGAAAAGATCAAAGTTTCTTTTTTAACTATTTTATTAAAATTTTATGTCCACTCTTCCGTTATGTTAGGCTAAGGGTAATAAAGAAAAGGAAAACTGCCTCATTCAGCAATGCCTGCTGATCCCAGAAATACCACCACTCTGTTTTTAATCTGTGATAAAAAAAAATAAATAGATAAAAAAAACACACACAATCTGCGGTTGACATTTTGGTCCTTAGAACAGAGAGCCGGCCTTTGATGAGGGTGAGCGATCTGACACCGTGAATCCAGACAAACGTCCCAGTTCACTCCCGCTCTCCACAGCAAAGAGACGCTCATAATCAGAGCGCCGGTCACAGTGCAGTGGACACAGAAATTGCTTTTTGCTTCTTTCATGAAAAATGAATTGTTTTTTTCGCAGCATTGACAGGGATGAAAAAAAAAAAAAAAAGGTTTCTCACATCAACAAAAAGAGCACCTGCATACGCTAGTACCTTACAAAGCCTTAAAAACTCACACATATGCACTTATTTTTTTGTTTGTTTCAAACTTCTTAAAGTGACATTACCTTTGGCCCTGAGGGTCCTTGGATTCCCTGTGGTCCCGGATCGCCCTGTAATATCACAAGATGACATCAATCAAGTCCTTCTGCTCCTGAAAACACTGGAATTAAGCCCTCTTTTGAATAAATCATTTTTTAGAGTTGCCGCTTTCAGTACACACACCACCGTAGCCAGGCCTCAGGGCAGGCAGGCAGGCCGCACCTGGCAGCCGTAAAAATAATAAATAAAACAGAACTGCTGTGAGCCAACGGTGTTGTGTTTCCGGTTGGTGCTTTAATGCGATATGTCTTAACAATGTTGTTCCTGTCGGGCTCCTGCCTCGTCAGCAGGACGGCCACATGTCTGGGGTTGGAACATGACTGTGCAACGTGTTGGACCGAAGCACAAAATGTGCTCACTCAGGCTGCCTGTTCTGCCCATACAGCCGCTCATATTGTGTTTGCGGTTTTGAAGGTGGATCGTAGGCAAGGAGACGTTTACAAGCAGAACACGTGTGGAATGCTAAGACACTGCACGGCAATGTGGCTTCTGTTACGATGAGAATGATGAAAATGCATTTATTCTAACAAGATATTGTTTCCTGTGACTTGTAGTCCTAAACAGGCCTACTATAATTATATAGATATGTCTGATAGGTTTACCTATGATCGGTGATTTTCTATCTCGTCCTTACGAACTTAAGACTACGCGGAATTATACGGGAAACACAGACATTTCCAAAGATAGCAAATGTACCAGGAAAGGCCCTCAAAATTATGCTGAAACCGCAATATTTTCATTTGATGGCATTGTAACTGTAAAACCACGTAGTTTGAATATTTCACTATATATATATACCAGTAGAACTATAGAATAACATGTTGTGCTGACTCTTCATTGAATATGAATATATACAGTATACTGCACTGTATATCTAATGTTGAATTATAGGAAACAGGCCATGGTTGAAAACAGTGAAGCCATTACGAGACAAAAGCATATAACACATTGAACATAGTATGTCTTACTGATTGCCCGTCCTTCCCCTTCCCTGGTGGTCCAGGGGGTCCAGTCAAACCGGGGTCTCCTGATTGGCCAGTGGGACCTGCTTGTCCTGGCTTGCCTTGCTCACCCTGAAATAAATAAAATTACAACAAAAAGAAAGGGACTTGAATGCCTCTTGAGGCTACAATTGGTACTTCAGCACTGCAGACACTTTAAATACCCTTCACATGAATCGTTTGTAGTTCAGAATTCTACATTGTTTGTATTCTTTCATTCTAAGTGTTCGGGCCAATTTTAAAGACTCATGTGCGTGTTATACATAGTGATTGGAGGTGCCTGGCTTATGGCCCTTGGAAACAGATAATGTACCATATGTTCTGTGAATTGGAACCAGTACGTAGTCCTGCTTACTGTGGTGAGTGAACAATAAAGACATGGTGGCATCAAAATACACATTTTAAAAAACTTTGCACTGCAGTAATTTAAACAAGGCCAATAAAAAAGCCATTAGAGACAAGAGACATTTTGTTCTGAACGCCAGAGCTACATGCAGCAGCTGGATGGAGATGAATGAATGGCACACAAGGTCACTCTCTTTTTGTCTGGAGTCTTATTTTCATTCTGCATTGCCAAAGCCATTCTAGTCATCTGGACACAGTCTGATTGCTTTCAGAAACACATCTATCCCAAAAACATAACCCCCAGAATGGCTTTTGAAAAACTGACCTTGTCTCCTCTCTGTCCAGCTGGACCGGGAGGCCCAAGGATCCCCGGTATGCCCTATAGAAGAAAGACACTGAAGTCATTTGAAGTCAACACTGACCCCTTTTAGATATTTTATCATTACAAAAAACACAATTCTGTAAACATATATTCACTTAAAATGCAAGCATAAACGGACCCACATTGGACTTGCAATACATTTCTTAAGGTTGAGAAAAGACCTACCACACTCCCTGCTATTCCACGGGCACCTGCAGGACCAGCTAATCCAGGTGGACCCTGGGAGCAACACAGCAGTTATGGTTAAAAAAAATGGAAGTCAGTACATGAATATTAATTATTGCGTGTGAGGAAAAGGGGGATAGTTTTCATTTACTTTATACTTCTTACAACACTTTTACGGACATGTTTATTTTTTTGTTGGTTTTAATTATCTATTGTGTCGGTTAATTTGCTCTGTCTGGTTTATTTTATTTTATTCACCTATTCTCTTTTTTTCTCATGTTTGAAATAAATAAATAAAAAACCAAACCTAAACAGATCTATCCCAAAGGGAAAGATGTATGAGCACTCACAGGGTCTCCAACACGTCCGGTCTCTCCTGTCGGTCCGGTATCACCTTTTGGACCCTGGAATAACATGGAAAATTTGATTTACATTCCACTTCAAATCCCTCTACGGCACAATGACTGAAGGTTTGGGTGTTAAAGATGACATGGCATCTTACCGCTGGTCCAGCCGGTCCCTTAAAGCCTTGTTCACCGGGTAAACCTCTTGGTCCCTTCAGACAAGACAAACATGAACACCAAAGTTTTAATAGCGTACGTTTAGCATGCTGAAATGTGTAACACATTCTCACACAAATTAAATATTACACGTACTCTTGTCATAATAACACTGTATGGACTATTCTAGTGTTCCAGGTGACAAGGAATGCAGAAAGTTGTTGAAAAAAAGTTTGTAAAAAATAACAATGTGTGTCCCTTATGTAGTATGCTTAGAAAATATAATGGGAACACATTTTATTGAGTGTGTGTGGTAATACATGTAGTTGTTCTGATTTGTCATTCAACTTCAACCAACAAAGACCGTCAATGTCTTAAGCATTCTATTCTGATCCGCCAAATCTACTGTGCATCCATACACTGACATGGACAGAGAATCAGGCCACTGCATTCCTCTCTCTCAACAGTTTAATTGACTTAGCCAATTAAATAATGTCCCACGAGCCCCCATGCTGCAGTGTAGACGCTGCTTCACTACTGCCACACTGACATCTAGTGGACACCTCTGCATATTGCAAGAGGAGGCTGTCTGGTCAGAGATAAAGAGGTAGCATACAAGACAACAAGAAATGGAGAGAGAGAAACCCACCAAGTCTCCTGTTTTCCCTTGGTCCCCCTTCTCTCCCTTCTGTCCGGGTATTCCCTAGAGGAAAAGACCAACAATGCACGAGTAAGTTTGAATGAAGATGAAAATGATATAATTAAATATTTGCTTGTAAAGTATCACAAAACATTCTTTGATTAAAAATATAGAATTAAGGTGAGATGCTGCAGGTGAATATGTTACCATTTTTTTTTTACTTTGATATTGTCATGAAACGTTTTCTCATGTATCATAAATCAGACAACTAACAACATGAACACGTCCTTTAGTATTAACCTTCAGAATAGCAGTTAGAATCATAAGGGGAAATGTTGAATGAGATCTTTGGTTTAGAGTATCGAAAACCACAAATGAAAATGGCTGTTAAAGATGGTTGTAACGGAGTAATATAAACACGCAAAAAGACAAGGTTTAGTAAAATAAACACCTGAATGTACATTTTGGACATTATTTAAACAAATACATATTTTTGAAACAAAATAGCCAAAATTGACTAGTGCTTAAAAAACAAGGTTTTCGCCTGCCATGTCTTGCCTTCAATTTCCAATTATATTATAACAGAATTGGGTCTGTATGATAAAACAAGTGTACTCACAGGTTCACCGGGCTCAGGGATGACATTAGCCACCTGTGAAGAAGGAAGCAGATTATAATGTATTGCAGGGCGGTGACTGTACAGCAGGTAAACATGCTCCTGACAAGCAGCATAAAATATGACTTACATTTCCTGGGATGCCAGGTGGTCCCCTCGCTCCCCCTTCACCCTACGGCAAGAGACAATACATTAACACTGTCTGCATACTAAATGAGACTATTACAGCTAATACAGCATGGCAGCCATTACTGAGACAGAAGTGGGCCGCTCTACCACTTCAACACAGTGGGCTCACACAGCAAGAAATCAGCATTCGCGTTTGAATAATGCTTGACATTGTATTTGTTGTACAGGATATGAAACAAGCGGCGTATTTTCTCATTTACCTTGTCGCCCTTGTCACCTTTCGGCCCAAATGGACCCTCCTTTCCTCTTTCTCCCTGTGAAAAAGAAGCCAAGATATAAATTTTGAAGACAATTCACACACACACATACCACAGACCTTATTTGAACTTTTAAAACAGGAAAATATTTTCCTAATAGGAAGTAGGAAGTCAAGTGCATCTCAAAATGGCATTTTGAAAAATCAGCAGTCCTTGAGGGTTCCCAGGAGGGTTACCCAGCCACTCACTAGTTTATTTGACCAGAGGTGATCATTATTGCAGAGCAATATATCGGTGGACTAAAGAGGATGTCTCCCTATGCACAGTTTTACAACCAATCCAATACTAAATCAACACAATGTGACACTTTTATAAAATGCAGGTCTATAGCTTAGATTGTATATTAAAGAACTAATCAACACTATAGTCTAAAGTTTATAGCTGTGAAATAGTCCATACTTGATAAAAAGCTTTGAGGAGCATACAGTACGTCGTCCCACTCACCTGAACACCCCTGTCTCCTCTGGATCCATCAGCACCTGCTTGTCCGGCGGAACCAGCTAATCCCTGTACATGAAACAATGCATGCTCATACAACGTGTGACATGTTTCCTTACCTAACAAAATATACAAAGCCAAAAAATAATAATGTCAACATCTGTGAAAACTCACTCTCTCCCCTGGAGGTCCCCTCGGTCCAGGAGGCCCGTCGTCACCCTGTGTGTGTGTGTGTGTGTGGAGGGGGGCAGACACACAGCCGTTTAAAGGTCAAATATGCATTTGGAAAACACATGCTGCAAATGTCCTCAGCCACATCCAGTTGTGTTTCTCTGAGTATAATAAAGTGACAGTACCTTAGAGCCGGGCTTGCCAGCAAAACCATCTGCTCCGCGTTCTCCCCTGGGCCCCTTCAGAGACACAACAGTTACATTGAGACTACATTCTCTAAAAAAAACAGAAGCATTGCCAGAAGCATTTATTGGATACTGTACGTACTGTAAAGGTGAAAGCCACCACAACCCAGTTTTGGCATCATATTTGTAATCCTTTAAATGTCCCCGTTAAAAAAGCAGTTTCTTTATAAAACTATTGTTTGCTTTTACTGTTGGTTGTCTAGCATGATAATCAAACTGAATTGACATCACGTCCGATGTGATTTTTTTCCCCCCGGGAATCCATGATTTAGTGACCACACTGCTGTTGGTTTCACATTGAGTTATCTAGCTGCATGTTGTAGGCTGACACATTTAGTTTCTTTATCATCCTCCGCTAGACGTCTAAAGAAAATGTGCTATGCTACTCAGATTGTTATACAGAGAACATGGTATAGGTAATGTAGCCTAGCTGTTTCCCCCAATAGTACATAGATAACTTGTATCTAAAAGACTTGAAAGTTAAGAGGCAATGGGAATCGTCAATACCATAAACTTATATAATTATTAATGCTGTTGTTTTGTGTCTACCTGGGGGCTGAACTCCATGCCAAACTGAACAATGCACACATTTGACGTAGTTTGGCCTTGTCAAGTTGACATGGCTAATGTGTTAGCAAACAATTACTCATATGTATACTGCATAAAGCAGCATTAGCATCCATTTAGAGTTGTGTTTATGCTCATCTGATCTGATCATCCAATATAAACAAGTACTTTTGCTTTGTGTTTGTGTTCACTACATCCTCAGAAATACATCTGGATCTCAAGCTATTGGATGCTTATCTTTGTTCACCTGCTAATTGCTAACTTTGTTTGCAGCGGAGTTTTCAGTTCTTATTGCCAGATGCCGCTGGAAATGTGGTTGTTGTGAGAACAATGAGAGTGAACAAGAACAGTAAAATTGCAGGCCATTAAAAACACAAATGAGCTAAATGATGCTGAGGTGTAGAGCTGGGCAGAACTTAGAAATATAGATAACAATTCTTCATGGTTCCGTCAATATGGGGCTACAGGAGAACCCCTTTCACATTACACAATGGACTCCTGGGCCAATGTTCATATTGAATGTTTGACTGGCGCAGCTTTAAAGTGTAGGTTAGTTCAATGCTTGCACAGAAGGTAAAAATAGAAAAAATTTTGAAAAAATGTATGAAGGTGACACTGACCGTGGCACCGTCATTTCCCGGGAGACCATCCAGACCGTCTTTACCAGGCAGACCCTTTGTAGATCAGCGACAATGAATTAGATTCAGCGACATGGACACAGAACCCACGACACAGATTAAAACATCAACGGCTAATTAAAAATTAATAATATACAGTATTTATTTGAGAAAAAGAGGCCAACTCACAGACTTCCCAGACTCTCCTGGTTTTCCGGAAAATCCGATCTCACCAGGAAGACCCTTCGTAAAAAGAAAGAAACAGGTAGGCTAGGTGAGCACGTTCATTCATTCTGTAACATGTATTCTGTTGCCATAACAAATGATCATATTTAAGAATTGTCTGGGTCTTGGTCTGTGTGTTTGGTCACTTACAGGGGGTCCAGTGTGTCCTTGGTTGCCTGGCTGTCCAGCTGGACCCTGAGGACCCTAGCAAAAAAAAAAAAAAAAAAAAAATGGCATCAATGAATACAGCCCTGGAAAAAATTAAGAGACCAGTCTGGATTTTTCTTCAATCTTCATCTCTACATTACTTATTGAAAATGCTCTAAATGACAATATTTGTATTGTGAATTTGGTAGAAATGTTGTCAGTAGTTTATATTATAAAACCAAAATGTTCATTCTACTCAAACGTATGCCTCTAAAGAGTAAAAGAAGATACACTGAAAATTTGGAGTGGTCTCTACAATTTTTTCTGGAGCTGTATATTCATTATGTTATTCTCAAACCCAGTTAACACTAGTACCAGTGGACAGCCACTAGAGGGAGGTATTAACGCACTGTTCACGTTGTTCGTTCAACATTGGATACCACACATTGGATACACCAAATTAATTGACATAACATGTTGATTTTAATCTAGCCCGATTATATTCCCTCTGTTCAAACATATGGTGAGGACATGCAAATTAAATATTCTAAATAACTCCTCGAGTAATCCTTGAGGCATAAGAACAAAAGCTATACATAAACAAGAGCTCGTCACAAACAGGTTTGTTACCAACATTTGTGTACATATTGTGTGCTTGTTATGAAACTGAAATGTGTTCTTACAGCGGTTCCGGGAAGGCCATCCACTCCAGGCAGTCCATTTTCACCTTTCTTTCCCTGAAAAGAAAATAACAGTTAAAAAAAATGAAAAATGCAGGCAGGTATTACATAATGCAAGTTTTATTATATGAAAAGTGACATTGTATTACATGTTTATGTTGTATTACATTATGCGTTGTTATGATGCAATGTCACCGTCCTCTGTAAAAAAACATGTTCAAAAACTGCTGGAGCTAAGCTTAACTATCATATCAGACAGCAAACTGAGAACCACAGACAGCTGATGATAGCTTTGATGCAGTGGAGGGGCGAGAGAGAGTCAGTGGCTCAATCTATTCTATACCAAGTCAACCATAAACAGCCATACTCTATCAGCGCTGACAGCAGGGGAGAGACCAGCCCATTATCTACTGCTCTCAGCCCTATACCTTCACCCAATTCCCGCAACCCCCACACTCCGTCACACTCTCTGCCTGTGCATCTTTATCTGAGGTATAACAACCCACAATACTGGAGAAAATGGGTCAAGCTCCTTACTACCTGACTGTTGTGTTAGGATTCACCCTTCCACAAGATCATTTCACCCCTCCCCTTGGGGAAAGTTGTGTCGTAGCACAGAGTGTTTTGCATGGGTCAGTGTTCTAAAACCATAATGATTATATCATTTGTTTTTATTCATGTGGGTAAAAAACCTGAGGTATATATAGTCACTATTACTTGAAACAAATACAATTCAAATGTTCTGGAAAATCATAAATAGAAAAAAGAAAATGTCTCATGTTACCCAGTTCTCCCCTACTGTAAACCTGTTCAATCTGGACAAAGGAGGACAAAGTGCATTTCCGTGAATACAAACGTCTGTAGTTAGTGGCCAGAGGGGGTTTGTGTCTCCTCACCTCTGCTGCCCAGCAGAGCAGCTGCTAATGTTCAATCCTACATGTAGCTGATTGGTTTGTAATTGATCCCAGTAGCAAAGGGCAATGGAGGTCACTGCTTGTGTTATTGTTTTAGAAAGACCAATTTATAGGATGAAATGCACAGGACATGGATTTTTCTTTTTGTGTTTGTGTGTCTTTAAATGTTACGTGTGTGTGTGTGTGTGTGTGTGTGTGTGTGTGTGTGTGTGTGTGTGTGTGTGTGTGTCTGTCTGTCTGTGTGTGTGTGTGTGTGTGTGTGTGTGTGTGTGTGTGTGTGTGTGTGTGTGTGTGTGTGTGTGTGTGTGTGTGTGTGTGTGTGTGTGTGTGATCATGCGATGAATTACTTATTCCTCTCGGCTGACATAATACATAACTTCATGTAAAAAGTATTTTACAAATAACAACATACACATTTGTCCTTTTTTTCTCTCTTTTCTTAGTTTGTATGTATTGTCTGGTGTTGTTTGTTTGTTTGCTTATTGTTACAAAAAAAAAAAAAAAAAAAGAATTATACAAAAGAAAAGAAATGCTTAATGTTTTAATTACACAATGCTGTGTGTCAAGGGACCATGGAATGGGGGGAAAAGGAAATGAAGAGATACAAAGACAGTTGTTGTACCAGCACAGATAACATCAACCCTCATTAGCATTAGAGTGTTTCAGCTATAGTTCTAACCCCTTTGGACATTGATAAACACAGTTATGGGAGTACAAAGCAAACTTCCAATTACAGCAGACTATTGTTGTGGGAGAGCTTCCCTGGAGGAATAATAATCTCATTTCAGTCAAACTCACTAGTTTTTTTTTCTGCATAAGTCAAGTCCTATTAAAGCAGTGAAAAGCATAGACTTCCATAGAAGCCAGAGTGCAGGGAGCATAAATATGGTGCAGTGCAGTTATTATTCGGAAGATGTCTTGTTTCAGTAAAAATTTGTCCGAAGCAAAGATGCATCGTTTGTATTTTAATAATGTTTTACTCATGAGTTATTGATCTCAGAGGTTTAAACCTTTGTCAATGTATTTTCAGCTTTACAGCAGTATGGAATGTCCACTTCATTCTGGACATTGTATTTCAACTTTATTCTCCACATTTTGCATTTTTGTCCGTGCATAAAATCGATATTGCATAATGCATATGAGATTTAATTGTGTTTTGATGGGTAACATAATTCATCAAAGGAACAGGACAGGAATTCTGCTTGGGGTCGGGTTAAAGTCAATGACAGATCATGGATATGATTACATGTAAATAACATGTAGTTCTCGTACTCCCAATCACTTTAGACTTTTCTCAACCATCTTCTACAAATATCTTCCGGTAACCGTAACTAAGTGCAGTTTGTATTCCAGACATGCTCCAGCATTCACACTAATTAAGACTGTTTCCTTATTGTGTTTTAAGCACTTGCAAATGAGTGGCATGTACAGTAAATGTCACATCGAAGAAGATAAGTTTATTTTGTGAATCGTAATAACGATACAAGCTGCTTACAACCTGTCCCTTCACATCATGGTCTCGTGAACGGTATCTCACATTTGGCCTTTCACAGAAAAGGGCAAGAGATAAGACAGCAGGAAGCTTACTGTATATGAACGCTTCAGGGACAGACACTGTCTTGCCCTGAATCTGGCCTTGCAGGCAGACTGTAAAATTGTCTACAGAATGAAGAGTTTGTATTGTGTTAAATGCGCTGTACCACCAAGTCGAATACCTATGTCCTTCTGTCCGGATATATCTACTCTGATTCTGATGGTTAAATGTAAGCTTACATCACGTTACAATTTATTAAGCTGACTCTTTTATCCAAAGTGACTTACAATAAGTGCATTCAAACCATGATGGTACAACCTCAGAACAGCGAGATTCACCCAAGTACATTAGCTTCAAATAAACCAAACTACAAAGTGCCACATGTAAGTGTAACATTCACAACACAAGTGCTAGTTTTCTTTTTTGACGTGTTCAGATAGCAGTCATGTCAAAAGTAGACTCTTACCTTCTGGCCAAACTCTCCAGGTTCCCCAGGCAGACCCAGTTGACCCGGAAGGCCCTAAGGGAAAACAATGATCAGCTGGCGGCCATATCAACTGCTCAACCACTGCATCTGAACAGGTGACTTTTCCATGGCAACACAATATCAAAGGCATCATAAAAAAGGGAACATTTGGGAAGGAAGTCATAAATCCTTCAGAGTAATAAAGAGGTAACGATGCTTACAGGAGGGCCAGGGGGGCCGTCAGCCCCGGGAGGTCCGGGAGGTCCTTCAGGTCCCTGAGAACATGAGGATGTTTTACACGTGTCATTTAAAACACAATATTGCTTATATTACTAATGGAGATTACAGTTACAGTTTATACTGTTCTTTAAAAATAAATACAGCATGTACATTGAAATGTGTATTGTTGCGGTTATTTCAGGCCAATTCCATGCAGAGAGAATACACCACAATGTAGATAGAAGTGTATTTATTTGTTGTTGTTGAACACAAACATAATTTTTAATGCTGGTATTGACCCTGGATTCATATTCTGCCACCACATCATTTTCATACTACCGTACACACTCTCTATTCAACCTTTAATAAGTAAAATATGATACTGTTTCATCTTTGAGCATTTACTCACCGCTTCGCCGCGTAAGCCATCTCTTTGAACCTGAAAAAAATGCAGGAAGAAATAATCACATTTTTATTGTCTTATCATTATTTTCTAATGTGAATATCATTGTCAGATTGTTTGTGCTACTTCAGTGTAACTACTGAAGGAATGTGGCCATGTGAAATACACCTGCTGACCCCTTATCTCACACAAATGGTATTTATAGCGTTTCAAAGCAGCGTTTTTGAAAGGGTTTATAAAATGGTGGAAAATAGTCAGATGAATAAAAAAAGGCCAGTACATGTCCTATAGCAGAACAACAATGGTTGTAATGCTTGTTTATTCCCACCAAATACCCCCCACAAATACATCTGTTTATGTTGAAAAATAATGGAAAATATTCATCCATTATCAATTTAGCTTCCATTGACACGTATTATGTCTGTTAAAACACATATCTACTCTGTGGGTCAGCAGGTCAGACCTGTCCTTGATTGTCTGTTTTTTTCTTAAATGAAATTCATAAAACCACATTAAATGAACATAGATCAAATGTAGAACTTTGTCTTTAACTGCATGTTGTTGTTTTGTTTTTGTGGTGTTGTTGTTGCTGCTACTCATCTTTCCACCTCCATTACTGCATTATGTACTTCACCGCATAACAAGCCTGTCATTTTGAAGAATCATACTCTTATACCCTATCGGTCCATTGTTGGTACTCACCACATCTCCAGGTAATCCGGGAAGGCCTCTCTCCCCCTGTGACACACAACAAGGATGAATACTCCGTCATTAGAATCAAGAAGCTCTCAGAGTACAAGAGCCTCGGGCAATATGCTAATGATACGGCAGCCACCATAATTTATGAGACGACGTGTAACCCTAAAGTGTGCACTTATTGTAGGCCTATAGAAGAAAGTGAAACTTGTGTGTAAAGCACCACATAAATTCAATTATCCGTGCATATATATATATATATATATATATATATATATATATATATATATGAGTGTGTGTGTGTGTGTGTGTGTGTGTGTGTGTGTGTGTGTGTGTGTGTGTGTGTATGCGTGCGTCCTAGAGCATGCATATGGGTGTGGTCTAAGAATTTATGTGCACCCCCTGGAAGAATCATCAAAGTCAGTTATTACAGACAGACAAATAAAAATTTTTAAAAAAAATTTTCTCAGACAAATGAGTGGGCTGACTTTGATGGTAGGCACAGAGGAGACTGAGGAATGTCTGGAGAGAGCAGACAGTGGCTTGGGAAAACTGATGAGGCCTTGTTTGAAATGATTTATATCAGCGCGGCTTAATAAAGTTATATGCTTACGGCAATGTCCTCTTTGTAATCTTTTGTAATCAGGTGAACATGGTGTTTTGCATACAGTTTAAGAGTGAGTGGGTTGGGGTGGGGGCATACTGTACCTTGCTGCCTTTGAATCCGCTGGCGCCGGGCGAGCCAATCATTCCTCTGGTTCCCTAGTAATGTATGTAACATCTTCATTAATATCAAAGGTGACTCATGGATGTATATCTGTGGTTTGTGACTGCAGCAACTTAAATATCCCAACTTACATCTTTCCCGGGAACGCCAGGTTTCCCAGGGAATCCATCCAAACCGGGCTCACCCTAAAACAGAAAGTATTAAAGAAAGTGAGCGTGACGTATTGCACATTTCTCAATACATAAGGTTTAAATAACCATTGAAGGTTTTGTTATTCAAAACACCCAATGTCTGTGTTTTGTGTGTGTGAAAATGAGTCCGTACACATAGGAATTGATGTTTAGTTTTTAGCAACCAATTAAAGTTGTGTATACAGTAGTTAGCATGTGCAGCAATAGAAAGTACCATGGATTCACATTTAAGAGCAAAACACTCAAGCTTCATTGTCAAAATAAAATTAAAATTAAAATTAAAAATTAAATCAAAATAATAAGACAAGCCAGTAGGTCTCTGCTTGTTTCTTAACACATCAATGACTTTGCTGATTTGAGCTAAAGGCTGACGTCAACATGCTAACCTAGTCACGCTTACAACGTTTACAATATATTTGTTAATCTTTGGCTTAGCATGTTAATTTGCTAAAATCTGCTGGTCATTACTGTAAACCAAAATATAAAAATATAAACATTTTCAATTATGACCCCATGGTGGAACTAGATGAAAAAAACAAGTTATCACTAAAAATCAATCGTAACAGTTTATCTGGTGGGCTGATAAGGTAATCCATTCGATGGTTGTTGAAATATTATGTTCAAAACTACAAAAATCTAAACCTCATGGTGACGCTTTAGGAAAAGAAACGGCATCAAGTCTTTATGAAACATCATTTGGGAACCCAGAATGCCTGTACCAAATCTTCTGCCAGTACATCAAGTACATACAAGTTATACCAATGGATACATGTATAGTCAGCAGATAGCCAAGGTCATGAGGATTCATCTGCACCATCTCATTCTGTTCCAAGTTTCCATCCTATCGTTTACATGTTTCTCTGTGGACCAGTGATGGACAGGCTAGCATCCCCAGAGCCACGCTGCTAGCATGGCTAATGGAGAACACATTTCTAAAGCAGTGGACAGTGCTGTGTGCAACCCACAACAGAACCCCTTGACTTTTCCAGTCAGCGAGCATTGCCCTGACCTCAACCCCAGGTGCCTCCTCGGAAGCACTTATTCCCTTTAGCGCTTTACTGAGGGAATTGCTTTTCCAGTTTTCACCTACAGGAAATTGCTTACTGACTGACTGACTGACTGACTGACTGACTGAGAGCACTGGATCTGACATCAGCATGTGTCAATGGAGCCTCAGTATGCCTAGAACCTGCTATACATCCTCATGACATATGGGAAAGTAATCAATGTACTAATTCCTTGTTTACCATTGGTTCATTGTTAAAGCCATTTAAAGCCTCTGGAAACCTGGTCTAAAATACTAAATCTCAATATATGACAGCAAAGTCCGGTGTCTCAATAAGCTTTAACAAAAATCTGATTGAAAATAAATGTTCATAAATGTCATAAAAGGTTTGACATGTCTGTGTGGGTGTGGCTGTAACAAAACTGTCCCCATGGCAACAGGCATTGTTTTTATTGAATGTTTGGACAGAGAACTGCCGTGATTTCTTCAAAATACTTATTGTGTAATAAGAACCAGTGCATAGCCCCCCGCAGCTAAACCGAATTTGGTAAAGTTTATCAAACATACTGTAAATGACAATATCCTTCATTTGGATTGATAAAATATGCCTAACTCATTTCAGATGCTTACTAGCATGCAACAAACTCTCCAAATTGCATAGCTAGAAGGATTTTGTGGATTTGCGTTTACAAGGGACTTTATATTTAAATGCTAGTTGACAATTCTGCATGATACAAAAGGAAACGTTACAACTGTTTCTTATATATTTCTGTTGGGATGGATCACAAAAATCATCTTGACAACTTGACATCAGCCGGAATCCATTGTGACGCCTAAAGATAACCTTTTTTTTCTGATTCCATTGTTGTCTGAATTGCCACTGTAACATCCTTGTGCTGGCAAAGGTAGAAAGGTGCTGCAGCTCAACGGAAACTTTCAGACATCAACAAAGCCCTGAATGAGCTGTATACTGGCCAAACACCCCCTCCACACAATCCCAGACAGGAAGTTTGGCCAGTGAATCAAGGAAGCCACATCTGTTTGCACGATTACGCCCCCTTCACTTTCTCGGTTCCTCTGAGAAAGAATGCCCCCCCCCCACCCCTCTCAGAAGTTAACCCTCAGGTTTTGCAGTATTTACTCAATTTAGCCCATGTTCAATCTCACATCATGATTCAAATTACAGGACATGCTGGGAAAACATGGAAAGTAGTCAGGTGTTCTCGAGCAAGTTTTCCTGAATGTATAGTGCTACGCGGCCAAAACCAACAGTTGTATCAGGTAACTCCCATGTAAGATGATGTGGAACTGTGTGAATGTGATGCATAGGCTGTTTACAGAATTACTCACCCTTGTGCCAGGAGTTCCCTTTTCACCTTTTGTACCCAAGTCCCCCTAGAACAATTAAAACACAGCAACGTCATCATGTAATGTAAAATTATTGAATTCATTTTAGATCCAAAGTGATTATTAGCTGAAGTGCAGATTATACTCACAGAGACACCTTTAGGTCCTGGCTGGCCGGCGCTTCCCTCATCCCCTTGAATTCCCTATATATATAACAATGTAACAATAGTATATTAGTGGAAGAAGTTATTGACTTGGGGCTCTTTTTTTTTGTTACTGACTCAGCAATATACAACAGGCCAACTGGGGAAGTACTGCATCAGAGCCAATGTTAAAAAAGTAAGTGACCAACTAGGAGAGCTTGAAACCCTAAAAAAGAAACAGCCGTTGTCAGTGACATGTTCTCACCCTTGTTAGCCTGGCTGATATTTCAAGCAATTCATTTCATATGTTTACGCAGTGGAAACATTACACGCTATTGGACAGTATTACTGAAAACATAGCTTATCTTTGCTCTTTTGGTTTCATACAATTAGCCCAAAAATGTATACATACTTCAGGTATTAAGAATATACTTATATATGTATATAGTCTACTACATACCTGCACATATGTAAGGATAAATCCTGCCAACATCTCATTTTATCACCACTATATTACCAGTCTACCAATAGTATTCTATTCTATTTCAAAAGTATAATGCCTATATTTTATCCATTTATGTCTTCGACGCCTCTTACCACCTGTTTGATTTTCTTTCATTTGCATAGCATTGTTGGACAGAGCATGAGAACTAAGAATTGCTGTGCAGAGGACTGCTTCTGTAACAGTTGCGCATTTGATAATAAAATAACCTTGGTTGTTAGCTTCATTTTGAAGTGTAGCCCTATACTAAACTGGTATGTAGCACAGCATTGTCTACTGATGGGTTAATCAGATCACTCACTCGTGTCTTGTAAATAATGAATGGTTCAATGGACATTTTTCATAAAAGACAGCTTGACATGGCACAGGGGAAAAGCACTGCCAGCTGTAAATGATACAATTAATGATGGCTGAATTCCATTTGGCTCACTGTCATTGTAAATGTTATTGATAGCGTAGCACCTGTGCTGTTCCCGTATTTTGCTGCTCTGAAATAGGCCTATTATACTGTAATGTGAAGTAAGTCACCTGCCCTATAATCTTAATCATTTTTTATATGATTTTTTTGTTAATATTTCGGGGCAAAAAAACGAAAATCCGACAGCCGGGAATACAGTTTTCTTGGTAACTTGGTAGTAAACGATTGCCTTCATCTACATCTATCATACAAAGAGCCAGCTCAGCATAGTGTTTGAGACTTTTTTCTGGCCTCTGATAAGTCCAACATTCACTAAAAATGTAATCCCTGGAACACCAGTTGAAGTTAAAAAGCTGACAAGCTACTGTTTCAGTGCTATAGACAGCAGCAAGGCCCAGAGTTGTGTTTACAAAAATATTTTAGTCTTACGCTTGGTTCCAGGTTCCTCTTCTAAGAATAACATGCAGAGATAACATGTTTTCTAAAATAACAATAAAAAACTGAAAACTGTATAGTGCACCTTTAAATGTGTCATAAAAACCAACCAATGGGTGAAAGGTGACAATTTGTTTTCACCATCTGCTGCTTCATCCAAGGGAAAGTTAACCAATCTGCCCCTCCTTTTCACAAGAAATGGATAGCAGGCTGTGAGGTAATTGTGCATAAAACACATGTACGCCCCCTTTACAGAACAAGTGCCTCTATCTATAATCAGTGGCAAACCAAAATGACTTAAATACTACTTTTTTTTATCAGCATCAACATTATTCTAAATCCTTCAACAATGAGCCAAATGCATGTGGTGTTGGAATAAAAAAATGGGAAGACCAAATTCACACACCTTTTGTCCAGCCAGACCCGGTGGCCCTTTGTCGCCAGCCAGTCCCTTTGCACCCTAAACACACACACATAAAAATCATACATAATTTGAATAGTTTCACTCCTGACTCCTGATCTGAAACATCCAAAAGAGTGCTTCTCACCTTGTCCCCTTTGTCTCCGGATAAGCCGTCGATACCCGGCACACCCCCAGTTCCCTGTCAGATGATTAGAAAAAAAACACATAATTAATACCAGCGTGTGAACCGTTATGATTCACCATATGAAAGAAAATCCTCCCCCACATTTCCAGGGTTGAGTGCCACACCTTCTCTCCTCTCTGTCCAGCAGCACCTGACAACCCTATCCTTCCTGAATCACCCTGTAAACAGAAGGCAAGTGGTTACTGTGACTGTGCTGGAAGTAACACATAAGCATGCAGGATTGGCTGCCAACCCAGGCCACGATCCAGGCGTGCCGTGCTGTCAGAGTATCAACCTGTTAGTGTCACAGAAAAAGGTTTAGTACATGGTGGATGGAAGTTTAATGATGAACGAATGTTAGAGGTGAATTGATGGAATTGATCAAGGCGAGACACGGCAGGCACTGGTAAATTTTGAGATTTTTTTGGCTATTTTGCTTCCATAACATGTATTCTTTCTTTCATAAAAGTATAATTAAAAGGTCCATAATGTACACTACATTTAACTAAACCTTGTCTGTTTGTCTATTTTTTTTCTTTTTTTAATACTCAAAACAAAGTATCTCAACTGGTATAGCACTTTATTAGAATGTGTTCATATCTTGTTAATTGTCTGGTTTATGATGCATTCTGTTCTTAAAAACATGCTGAAAAATATTTTTTTTAAGACTTGCAGGATACATATTTTTTTGTATATATACTGTTTATACATTTATAAAGTCTGCATCCAAAATCTCTTCTGTAAAAACGTTTTGCTTTAATATTTAGTCAAAATTTAATTACGATTTTAACCCAGGCTTTATTCAACCTCTAAATTTTTCGGTTTTAATAGAGACGCAAATTCTCACATAGCATAACGTGATGGTAGATGGCATCTTTACATTCAAAATGTGAACTACTGTATGCACCTGCAGTGTCTCGCCTTAATCCAACAGACGACACAGACATTTGGACACAACAACAGAAGTTACACTGCATTTGACACAGACACAAGTCAGTAAACACAAAGAAACTTTTGTAGTAAACGATTGGGAGCCAGAATATGCTAACAGCTGTCCACATCTTTACAGAGACCCACAATGGTCTGTTCTTCCAACCAAAGACTCCAGGAACAATGGCTTCCTATTGTCTTAAAAAAGTGTTGCACTGTTAGTTTGCACACTTATGTCATATGCAAATCCAAGGAATCCCTTGGAATTGAATAAACTGGACTGGAGTGGGAAAAAAAGTAATGGCTGTTAAATTACACAGTGCCAAGAGGTCTTGCCCACCGCGAGACTTCCCTCTGCTTCGTAAACCACTTTACAAGACACAGAAGGTTGACCTTTAATTATTTTAGGAGCTTATATCATTCCAACGCACGTCATGTCTTTCATCACATAGATTAGACGTGAAGGCCCCATCTCTTGCCCTGCCCAATAACCAAACAGACATTATCTATACCAACACTGCTAAATGGGGGAATTGCCTGTCCTTGTCGGTTTAAAGTTGCAATTACAAAGAAATCGAAGTCGGATGAATTTACTTTCTCCCCCTGTGCGACTCTGTGACCGACGTAGCCATTTAAAACCGCAGCTTGGAGTCGCATTACGTCATGTTTTTTGTATCAGCCTTTGAAAGGTTTACAACAACAAATTGCAGCCTTCTCTGGGAGAAAGTGGAGACAGATGCTAAAGCAGAAAGCAGGGAATAGGAAAAAGCAACAGGGATGCTCTGTATTAAAATTTGATACAATGCGCTTTTATCGAACCAGCAAGGTTTCCAGCACCAAGAACTGAAAAAATGGAAATAGATTTACCATGAAATGAGTTCCGCCGTCTGCATTACTGATGTTATCAAAAAAGAGCCCCTCTACTATTTTTTTATACGAAGATAACAGAGCTTTGTACTGCAGGTACACCTGCATTATTAAAACTATCAAAACCTAAGTAGATAACACAAGATGAGAACACCATGTCCCGCCTTATATCATACGTTCTAAACATTTTAAATGTCCCTCTCTGGACAGTCTGAATGATGCATGCTGAAGATTTTGTCTCGAGGAATGAATTACACTGCGAGACTTCCAGCTGGCATTGCCAGGCAGCAGCACAGAGGCTGTGATTTGAGCTGGGTGGGCGTCTGCGTAGGCAGGCCCGCTCCACTACATCCTCTGTGGTAACCTGTCCTGTAATTCTGACTATAAAAGCTATGAGCATTTTCCTAGCCACTCCCTGACAGAAAAGAGGTCAAACGAAGAACAAAAAACACAAGATAGTTAAAAGAAATGATGGATTTTAAGAAAGAAAAATGAGAAGAATCCAACATGGACATGCATATACAATATGCACGGCATATTTGGGTTAATATGATGCTCATGCAGCATCAGTAGAAGCAGGTGTACTTACCTTCTCACCTCTATCACCTTTGATAGAGATAACTTTGCCCTGCAAATAATTCATCAATAAAGATCAATTATTATCGAGGCAGTAAGAAAAGCAGATGAGATAATAGCTGAAAGGCATGCAATCTGGATAAATAAAATGTATATGATAGTCTAAATGAAACATGGTCCTAACATAGCTAAAAACAATGTGATTTCTCTTCAAAAGAAACTACTGTTGTAAATGTGCACACTTGAGGTTTTCATACAGTTTCTCCTCTTTCTCCTTTGATCCCAGGCGGTCCGAGGGCACCCTTGGTGCCAGTGTCACCCTGAAAAACGTATGTTGACGCAGTGAAAAAGGAGAACAAACAACTGTGGGAAATAATTAAAACTGTAGTGTTTTGTCACACACAAACTAAAGCTTCAAAGCAGTGGTAAATGACCTTTTCACCAGTACGACCTGCAGCACCGGGTGCACCGATCGCTCCCTGTGAGGAATAAAAACATAGACATATTTCGATTCTCGCTCATCCGTGAAAATAATAGATAAGGAAAAAGTCTGGTAAATCTTGGGGCTTTACCTTCTGGCCTTCAGGGCAGGAGCAGTTTGCCTCAGGGCCACTCTTTTGCTCCACAAAAGTAGGTTTAGGAGTGGGGATCTGCACAGGGGGGGCCTCTGTCACAACTTTCTTAGGGCACTGAAAAGGGAACATATAAACCGACAGGGGTCAGCAGTCCGAAAAATAATAGCATGGTAGTGAGAATGAGGTGTCAGGAAGATCTGATGAGCAATGCACAATGTTCAAAATTACAATAACCTTACTGGTGACTCCACATTCCTAATTAATCCTCTTTAATGCTAATTACATGTGTTTAAAGGTCAGATATAATAAACATTTTCAGGTTCAAAATTGTAATTGGTGTTTCTACTAGAAACTGTTTTCATGGTGAATGTCCTCTTTCCAGCCTCTCTCTGAAACCGTTTTAGCGCCTGTCGCTTTAAGCCCCACCTTCCAAAAAGCCCAGTCTGCTCTGATTGACCCTGAATCTAACTGCCGGTTTGAATCTAACTGCCAATTAGACTAAGGGGTATCTGGGTGGGGGGCTATCACAGGTGGACGCAGTGATAGGTAAGATTGGTATTAAAGGTGCATTGCTTCTCCCCTTATGATGTCTTCTTCTGGAGTCTCACACCATATTGATGTTGAAAAACCAAGAAAAGGTGCATTTTGCATAATGGGTGACCTTTAAAATGTTAACTATAGCGCTACATTGATATGTAAGACTGGCTGGCTGCTTAGCTAGCAGCTAACCATCACCGCTTTACTGTGTGCACAGTATTGTTGTTGTGGTATGCTTGCTACAGTAGGTCACATATCCAAAAACTGAATTCTCATGTTGACCTTGCGGTGTGTTTTAAAAGCTAAAAATGTGTGTTGTTTTAATTTAGAAACTAGCTCAGCATGAAAATAGGCATATTGTTTTAGAGTGACCTGCAATTACAAGCCGGCCTACTTATCTATCTGTAACTTGAATTTGATATACTGTAGATCTGGTCTTTTTCATGCAACGCTCTACGTAATAATCATATATTATTATAGTTGGACACATATAGTACTTGCAGAGGATTTAGTGAGTCTGCCTAAGATACTCACAGGACCATTGGGTAGATCACAGCAGGTCTCCAGCTCTGCGTGTTTGGAATCGCAGTAAATCATCATCCTCTGGAGGTCAAACTGCATGGACAAAGACAACAGATCATCCTCAAAACCATAACCATGGCTTAAATATAACAATATCTTCAAAATGGAGTATATAAGTACATATATTACTCTCATAATACTTTATTTAATTACTAGAGTATATCAGTCGGCAACACGTTCAGTTTTAGACTCACATCAATTGGAACACTATCGTACAGCCTCTTCCCGATCACTGTCTTCCCCTGGATATCAATGTCTTCCCTGTCTTCGATGGGCAGGGTCTGGATGAGTTTGCAGTCCAGGTACAGAGACACAGCCTTGGCCTCCACTCTGAGGGCTATCTTGTGCCAGTCGCGGTCAAACAGGTTGTCCACCTCTTGGTTCTTGAACACGGCTCTGACGGCGTCCTTGGTCAGTCCCACAGCGTTGTACTCCACCGCTTTGTTCTCACCGTCCAGGCGGATGGACACCTGACAAGGATATGAGAGAGAGATTCGGACTCTTCGGATATCTTTTTGATATCAAATTTAGGGAATACAACAGGGACAATAACAAGCTAACCCTGCTTCAACATGCAGATTTATTGTATTACTATTACAAGAAGAGATTCCGTTTAAGAATTATGATCAGGCATCTGGATTGCGATTTGATCTTAAAGAATAAAAAAAAGGTCTGAATAGTGATTAAGCAGAGTCTATTTCTAAACTGACCTTGTATGGCCCCCAACTAGACACATAATTGTCCCATGCATTGCTATTTACATGTGGCCAACCCACCTGTGGGATTCCGTATTTGTCATAAACCTGCCACAGGTACCAATCTTCCCGTCTTGAGGTTTTCCTGAATTTGAATGTGGTCACAAAGGCATATTCGTCTGGCAGCCCTTGTGGAAACACTTGTCTGTGGGATAAAAGCACATTGTTATTGCTAACATAAACTGTCCATTTACTTGACTTTAAATCCGCGATAAACAGTTGCAGTGACCCGGTTACAGTTTAGACACTGAATCAAACAAATGTCTATGTTATAACCTAGGAACCTTTATGTCTATGTACACTGGTTTGGTCCGTATAGATCTGTCTGACAAATAGACTTCTGAGGTGGATTAAAGGTGGAGTCAGCAATTTTGGAGAAGTGTTGAACGAGGCCTCCTACGTTTATCGATGCTGAGTTGCACAATCCTGCAAATCCTGGGCACTGCAATTTTATTGCATATTTGTACGGAATTTGCGCCACTGAAGGACAACTTAATGAGGCCTCTGCATTATTACCTGTAATTCTCCTCTTTAAGAGGGGCCCTGTTTCCAAATGTACTGGGCAAAAGGTCAAGTCACATATTTACAAACATGTAGGACAAAGTGGATTGTTTGCATTATAACAGGATGGTCACTTACTCTGTCTGCTGTACAATGGGCATGGTGCCGAGGCGAACATAAGAACTTTGTTCCTCATCGTCTCTGGTTCCCAGGATATTTCTCACATTGAAGTAATCCATCAGGTCGAACCCTGCAGCAACATAGTAAAACAGCAGAGTTGGACACAAGGCAGTCTCTCACGCACATAAAGAAACACACAGCGCTCTCGAGTCGTGAGGTTGAGTTATGGTTTTGTCACGTTTCCCGGGGTCTACCAAGGTTTAATTAGGTCAGTCCCACCACCACACCCTTCTGCATCCACTGTGTCTGTGGCTTTTTAGGGAAAGATTACATTCACAGTATCACTGACTGACTTGAAAATAGAGCTGTTTCTTGGCCATTAAAAATTTGTTAGATTTGCTGCCAGAGAATAAGAAAAAAAAAACTGTTGCCGTCGTTGGTAAGTCTGAGAGTGTGTGCACGTGTGTGTACATTGCACTGCAGCTTGGGATTTGAAGTGGTGTAACCACAGACCATATTTAGGTGGTTTAGGACACTCCCTTGTACAACAAACAAGTGCTGTAGCTATGGCAATGCCAGCAGCGCGAATGCTACCACGGAAAACCGGTGGTCATGTTGTGTGGCTAGAGCTCTTCTGAAAGCAGACTTTAGTGTCATTAGTGAGCCAATAGGATAAAGACAGCCTTAACATATTACTCCGTGGCCTTAAGTACTGCAGAAAAATCTATGAAATGTGACGTTTCCGCTGGGAATATTAACACCAGCGCACTAATCTGTCAAAGAGGAAACGTAATGTGAGAGTCTGGGCGAAAGCTTAGCGGATGGCATTAGAAATAGCCTGGAAACAGGTGGTAAGACACATAGGCTGCCCCCATGCATTAGCAACAGAGTAAAAAATAACATTAAAAGCCAGAGGCATCATAATAGACTGAGTAACTGAGAGGGTCAGCCGTAAGCCTCTACTACCTTGTCTGTCTGTGAAAGCCACCAAGTGTCTCAGATGCCCTGTTAGGGATAATAGATTACTCTGCTCACTATACATTTACCACAGGGTAGATAGAGGGAGTTGCTCAGTGGTGGTTTGAATGCCAATTTGGGGGGACGTTCCTGGTAGACTTTCATTCATTTTGAATCCCGTTTACTCTCTCGTATCTTTAACAGTTAGCTCTACTAGTCAGTAGGTGGTGCTGTCTTTACTTTGGCATAAAAACAACCTGTCCGCCTGGGTTTCTCATTTTCTATGCTTCCGTGTTGGCGATAGCTGGACACATTATGTATTTTAGGGATGTCTGTCCTTCTGTTGGTACGTAGACACGTAAGATCAAGGTCACCGTGACCTCATGCCTCATTTACACACTCTCTCAAGAATGCTTTGAGGGATTTCATCAAATTTGGCACAAACTCACACTTTGATTAGAATATGAACTGAGTACATTTTGGAGCTCAAAGGTTAAGGTCACTGTGACCTTGTGTATTGTTAGCGCAATATTTCAAGATCCCTTTAAGGGACTTTCTTCAAAGTTTTCACAAATGCCGACTGACTCAAAGATGAACTGAATAGATTTTGGAGGTCAAAAGTTACAACAAGCAACAATATGGTACAAGGTCACTGCAACAGTGACCTTGTACCATAGTGTTGCTTCTTCAGAATTTTACCTTCTTTAAAGTATAGCCTACCACTACTGTACTTTCACTGTCCGGCAGTTGTATGCCTGGCAGAGAATATAACCTCCAGGTGGTATTTCTAGGTGGTAGTTTGTGTGCTTTTGTCATAGTTGTAGTATAAATACAGGGACTTGAATAGAAGACCATTGCAACATGCTGTTAGAAGTCGGATGGGAAAGGACCTGGCTTACTTTGAAATTTTTTATAAAACGACGAGTCATAGCAAGTGTATCAAGTATTCTTTGTATCAAGGGGTTTGCTCGAGGAAGCCACGCAGCTGTGCGCTTTGCTGGCTCTGACTCTCTGTCACCATGCTTGCACCGTGCACATTCGCTCACCGCGCCGTTGCTGTGATTGTTTGCGGGCCATCTCAGCACAGAGCTGTAATTTGGACTGGCAGTGGATAGCGTATAATCAGTCCCCGAAGAAGTTATTTTGGACATCCAAAAAACGACCAATGGGGCGATCTGCGGGAGAAGCCAGATGAGTTCACTCCCTGGGAAAAGCAAACGCTTACACTCAGCATTCTCTTGATCGGAGCAGATGGCAACAGTTGTGCAGCAGATAGTGCTGAGCCAGGGCCGCAAAGACAATCCGCAGCCTCCTGGGTTTGATCAGTTAATCTAAGGGGTCAGACTAGACAGCCCATGATAAGTACGAGTCTGACTCAAAACACAGGTCTCTTGGCTGTGGAATCACAATCAGTGGCAAATAGTCCTGACATTTTTTCACAGGGAATGACCCCCTCTCTGCAGCAGTGTACTGAGCACGTGTTGTGTTATTAGAACTGGGAGCTTATACAGGAGCTGCTGATGTAGTACGCAGGAACACTATCGGTCAAAATCACTTTTTGTCAAAATCAGTGAATATCTCCTCACAATCCGCTATGTATGTAAACAAAGGGTAATTTTGACAACAAGCATTCTCCAGAATCACTCTGACTCCACTTTTAAATTGTCAACATAGAGATATTAGAGATCATAAACCACTTTCCATAAACAGCAGATGTAAAGCAGGTACAGAACAAGATCAGGAGATGAAATAAAATGAAGAAATTATAAATGAATTCAAAAAACTAAGACAGAAGACATGAAATTAAAATGTGAGTTTATCAAAAATATGCTCAATGCAGAAGAAACATATTATAAAGAAGAAACATAAAGGCTTGTAGGTCCATTCGCAGTCTGGCATGTCACTTATTGTGTATGTCTTAAAGCCAGGCCACATGTTACAGAACTACTTCGTCTCGGAAAACCCCACACGTCTGTGTCATGCCAGCGAGCTTTAGACCACAGACCACTGTGATAACATTTTGCCCCAAGAGGGGCCCACTTTGGGTTTGGGCTCTTCGATCTGACTGTGTTGTAGGAATATAAAAACCAATAACAGTCCTTCTACTTTTCCTCACTGTGCTAACAAAGAACAAAGTAAACTACATTGCTGGGGACCTGCTGTGGCCTCTTACTGTACTCCTGGTGGGTCTTGGTGGACCACACCATGGGAACAAACATAATAGAAATCCATTTCTAAATATGTAATCTAATAATAGATCAAATGGTGGAATAACACCATGGCAGTACCAAAGGATTTCAAATGAGTATAGTGATTAGTAGCTCTAAGTGAGCACTGTTTCATTTCTGGTGCTCCTAGCTAAATGTAAAATAAATATAAATCAGTGTGTTTATGGTTTATTCCACAATAACCTAGCATTTGGTCACATAAAAGATTCATTTTCTTATATCATCTTCCAGCGGAACAATACTTCGATATTTAATCGAAAGACAAAAAAAAAGCAACCTAGAAGGATGTATTGCAGAGCGTTCATAAAATTTGACGTAGTGGAACATTCAAAAGCATGAGAGTTTTTCAGTGATTTATCTTAAGTTTGCTCTAATTATTTAGCTGTTTGAAGGACACACTTAACCACATAATTAGCACTTTCCCAATGAGGAGGACGTGATAACATGTCTCAACAGTTGGAATTCATGCTGTCAGCTCCTCAACTCCATGCTGCCAAATCACCCTTGCTTGTCAGTTCTTTAAGTGTAACCAAAAAGTAACTCTTCCTTACTTGTGAGTGGATGAATTTGTGATATCAAATATGAAGCTCTGGCTACCCAACAATGCTAGCTCAGCTTCAGTGGTGAAAAGGAGTGCATATACTCAAGATCTGTACCTATAATTTTAATGCTCTTGGATTTGCATTGTATTGCTAAATAAACTGTATATTACAACTCTACAACATTTCAGAGCAAAATTTAGCTTTTTTTACATCCGGTAATACAGTATTATGGATGTATAACTACACTTTTACTTTTTCCATTTAACGGAAATGTTCTGTAGGTAGGCCTACCTTATTTCTACATCTTGGAAGTGCTTTTTTCCCTAAGTAAATTATATAATACCTCATCTTGTAGGGGACCCATGGAACAGTACTATGAAATACAAAGAGTCAGCCTGTCGTTTTCGTCCAGCACAGTTCTTCAAAGGTCATACTGAATCGGCAGTCATTCCGGTGGTTTTCTGTGCAGAGTGTGCATGTTATGTCTGCATGGAGTTCCTCTAGGTGCTCTGGTTTCCCCCTTTAGCCTGAAGACCTTTAGATTAGATTAATTGGAAACACCCAATTGGTCGTAGGAGTGAATGTGCTTGTTGGAGTTTCTGGTACTGTGAGAAACTGGCTACCTGTCCATACCTCTCATCCAGTGCATGATGGGATATAATCCAGCCTGCCACAACACTTAAAAAGTAGTGGGTAAATACATTTCCCCATTGGAAAGCTCATTACTATCATTAAATATTGATGATTTGATATTTTAATTGGTCAGTGTTTGGTGAGCTTCCTTCCATTTGATAGAGACCTGTATAGCCTGACAAGAACACATTTCTTTAACTTTTGTCCGAACAAATAACTGGATATTGGCCAAAGGTCTTTAATTTGCTATCAGAGACCCGTATCACTATCTGATGTTTCAGTACGACTTTATAAAACACAGAATTCACCACGCCAACATCTCTTTTTCCATGCGGTTCAACCTAGCAGGAGTCCAAACAGTCAGGTCTGGGCATCTGTTTTTTCTCTCAGTATGATGGATGTGGGTGGGAGACACAGACAGGAACTCAGATCCCCCAGAAGACACTCCTATAACAACATCCGACCTTTCTGGATAAACGCTATACGAGAGTTCTGAGAAACCCTTAAGCAGCTTGGACTAAATGTATGAGAGCATCAAATGATACAGGACTAGCAATGCACTTCACTTAACTAGTACTGGTAACTACCACTGGACTTTAAAATCATAGCACCATTCAGAGGAAAGTATTGCTGTTTTGAAGTTCTCCACCTCTGAAAAAAATAGTTTTCCTTTTGGAACATTTTCAGAAATTAGTTTATTCCCCTGTTTGCTGGGTAATGAGGGATCACAGCTGTATAGTAAATATGAAGCTACCATCAACAGCTTTTTAGCTTAGCTTAGCAGCGAAACAGCCTATCTTAACTAATGTTAAACTTTTCCTTTAATCATGTAGTCTTTACATTTTGTTAACCATCTCTCAATGCAGGTTGCTGCAACTTTGCCAAAAAATTTAACTTCATATTCAATGTGAATTATAACACCTTTCAAGCAAATCTGTAGGGTCTACAAATAAACTTTTTGTATCAAATGGAAAATGGATGGAAGCCAATGGCTACAATGAACAAAATGCATTCACATTTCTCAAACACGGAAGCTTGGATCCCAGAAATATTTGCAGGGAAGTTAACTGGGAAAATGCATGCAAAGTTTAACCTTTAAAGCTTGTGAGTGATAAGTGTCTATACCGTTAAAAAAATATATTTGTGTTTGTGTGCATATGTACAGTAAGTAAACCAGCTAAATGTGGAAGTGTAGTAGATGCTCTGAACAATAAATAGCTGACTTTGTTTTTGACACAGCGATGTGTGTTGCCTTTTGACAGGCAGCAAATTGCACATACCTGGAACCTCTGTGAGACCATAACTGGTGCTGTTGGGCTTAAAGCGATCGGGTTGAACCTTCATGTTTGGACACAAGACATCTGAGGAGAAGAAAGACAATAGTTAAGTTAGACATGCTGCAAATCACCATGTCATGATCTTTTGGGAACAAAAGGCAATATACTACAATATAGGCCAAGAGAACTGTATTAGTATTAACTTGTATTAGTTACCTTCATTTTGGAAATGGTTAGCCTCATAGCATAAATGCCTAAATCATATTTACTCTATTACTATTCTACTTTTACTCTACATCTACTCTATTCTACATCTACTTCTCATTAGTCTAATAGCATAATTGTCTAAGTCATATTTTAAGGGTTATAGAGTAGGGTAAAGTAAAAGTAGAGTAAATGTGATTTAGATAATTATGCTATGAGGCTAACAAAATGTAATCATATGTTATTGTTTACTTACAAGAAGCAGTGACTCTGAAAGTTTGTAAGAGGTCAAAAATGTAAAAAAAAAGTTACAGAAATGTTGGCTAGTTTATGACATTGGCGATCTGGGGGCAGCAGAGCAGACGGACTGCCCTCCATCTCTCCTCTATAGTGTGTCTGGGGACTGCAGGCAGTGTGTGGGCGGGGTTGGGGTGACACATTCACAGGCCAAAGAAGCTGTAAAAGTTTTATATTTCAACACACACACATATTTCAGTGATGGTGATGACAGTGAGAAAGGCAACGCCATCAGGAGAAGTTTTTATTGGCAGGGAGGTGGGTATTCTTGCCAAGATGCCAGCTTCATTACTAAAGAATGTGCAGATATGGATAAGGTGTGTGTGTGTGTGTGTGTGTGTGCGTGTGTGTGTGTGTGTGTGTGTGTGTGTGTGTGTGTGTGTGTGTGTGTGTGTAAACATTGGCTTGGAGAAGAGTTTTGACATTTTTAAATGGTTGGTTCACCCTAATTAGGCTATATGGTTTGTTGTTATAACAACAAACCATACTTTGTCGCTTGAAGGCTGGGAGCTTTGTTTATGGTCCTCACAACATTTAACATTTATAGAAGACAGTATTTCATAGACATCGCTATCAACAGTTTTTATTAGAACATGTCTCCAGCAGAAAAACACTTCCAATGGAAACAGTTCATAGAAAGGTCTGTGGGCTCTCTGGATAGACACATTGCTGTCACAACTTTACAGACAGATTAACAGCATGGCTGAACAACAATGGGCTTCTCAGAATACAATTAAGTAACTTTACCTTTTACCTTTACCTTCTTCATTGCATTGATGCAGTATCTGTTGCAGCGGTTATGTAAGATTACACTCAACCTATACCTCTTCATTAAATAGCAAGGCTGCAACAGAAGAAGGTCCCAGCTAGTGCTGCATAGTGTTTAATGTTCACAAATCAGTATTCTTTGATGATGATCCCCTGCATTCATTTTACAACTGACAATGTGAATATGAGTTAACCTTCACACCGTAAGACAGTGCTTCTCAAATGGTGGGGCGCGCCCCCCTGGGGGGGGGTGCCTTGATTTTCAACTGAAAAATAAATAAATAATAATAATGTTTTTGTGCTAGCGAGCACGATGTGTGCTTGTGTATGGTCATAACCGCGCAAAAGACCGCGATTTGCAGTAAATAAACGTCCACATGTGTCTCCAAGTGTCTCTGTATGCTATTTAAAAATAAATCAAGCAAGTAGACTAATAATAACATTAATGAATTATAGGTTATCGCATCACAGAAGGCACATTTGCCTATAATAATACAAAAACACCACCTTAACTATGTTTACAGTTTAACATTTTTTTGAATGAAATGCAAACCTCAGGGAATCATTTGCTCTTGTTTCTCTGTCCTGAGATTCACACAGACTGAGTAGTCTTGTTTAAATGTTACAAATTGAGCTAATAAACTGAACTTCAATTTTTTTTTAAGTAGCTGCAGAAGTTATCTCAGCTAATTTTATAATCGAACATCTAATTTGATAATAAGGTGATTGTATGCAGAATGCTCATGCCAGAAACTCATACAGTGGTTTTGTACAGATAAATAAATAAATATTAGCAGGTTCTCAACAGTATTTCAATTTAGGGGGGGCGCGAAAAAATTTCTGTCCCCTAGGGGGGCATGAGAGAAAATAATTGAGAACCACTGCCGTAAGACACATCTACCTATTTTTGATGATGTTTGACAGCCTATCAGCGCCTTGTCATCAGGATGTAATCAATCTGCCCAGAGGAACTTCTCATTAAACCTAATATTAGCCAAACAAATTGACTGCTTACTGACTGTCAGTCTAACATGTTATGTGTGGCTGAAAATATATCATAGTGTGGCGACACCCCAACTTCCCTAATAGGCCCTAGTTATCAGATATCAACCGAAACATTTTCTGTCAAATCCTGTAATTTGCTTGAGTCACAGCTTCAGAAAAATCCCCATGTCAGAGTTGCTTTTAACCTTTGCAACTTTCATTATGAGGAAAGCTCTCTTGGCTTGACTTGCAAAACCCAAAATAATCCCTAATAGGAAAACCAAAGTAGCTTAATTAACCACCAGTATTTGCATATTTGTTGGGGTAATGTAAGTGTTATCTCCATTTAGCATGGCTTATTGCTCATTTCAGCTGTGTAGAGTGTGTCCTTTGTGTCTGTTTGTTTGTTTGTTTAGCAGTGTAATTAAAGGGGCCTTTTTGAAGCAATAATTAAAGATCTCAGAAAAAGATACTTGATTTATATTTTTTTAAGAAGAAAGTCTCCAAAAAGAAAATTCCCATTCTGTGATTGAATGGAAGTGCGTCACTCTCTTTTTAAAGACAATGTTGTTGCACAGTTCCCTGAGACTTAGCATGCTAGACAGTTTAGCAACTCCCTGCACTTGCGGCCCTAGAGGTATAATTTAGGGATCCGGCTGTGCGTTAAAATGGAAGCAATGTCAAACGTGCATTTGGAAATAAATCTCTCATACAGGTTTGTGGCATCAGTAGAAGCTTTAGCATTACGCACCTAACAACCACCTATTCGACTGCAGACAGACTAATCATGTTTAATTCCTACCATCGCTTTTAACTGTCTCCATTGTGGCTAATGCATTTTTTTTAAAACACACTAGTTGTTAGACAAGGGCTTTGATATTAGAGTTCTATGTCACCGCTGAGGTCAAATGAGGTTGTGTATGTGATGTTGTAGCGAGACCACACATGCCCTAATGAATTGGCGCGGCACATAATAAGCAGTGGCCCTTTTTAAAGCTATGGATTAAAAGGTGAAAACATTTAACATTGGACACTGGAGCGGCTTCCCTGGGACACACTTGAAACATTAGAGCTGTAATTTTCTGGGTGAAAATAACTCGCATTGCTCAGAGAGCCAGTTGTGCTGACCACTGATATACTTAGAGACTCGCTCATTGTGATTTTAGAGATTATTGAAATCTCAATGTAAATGTAGCCTTTGGTTGGTCTGAACATGCATGTACGGCATGTTTTATAAAAAAATATAACCCACATTATGAGTGACAGACTGTAATCTATGGAGTCAAGGAGCAAGGTCAAAGGGCAGTGGCTTTAAAATGAATCTCCCTGTGGCCCTAGCAGCAGTGTCACTCTGCAATATGATACGCCCTTTGAAAAGTATAAAAGGCCTTTTAGAATGTGAATCAACACTTTCTCCATGGGAATATTCACTTTTGCCTTGTCAAACTTGACAATTTAGAGCCCGATTAAAGTGCGAGCTGAGTCTGTCATTGCTTATCTGTTTGCTAAACCGTGTAATCATGTCTTTTCCGTTTTTTGTATTTACTGTTTGCGGCAAAGACTCGTGGCATCCTTTTCTTTCCCGTCTGACTAATTTTAGTCAGGAATTTCAAGCGTTGGAGCGCAAAGCATCCATCTTCTCGCCATTCAAACACTCACATGTAGATACTTCTCCACTTCTACACAAAGTTCAAGGACAATTTGGCCCTTTACTTTATTTTTAAGCCAATTTTAGCTAATTCGAAGAGTGACTACTTTCTGAGCCCCTATGCCTGTGTTGAAAGATTTTCTCAGCACACATAGTGGGAAAACCATTGAGGTTAGCTTGAGACAAGCTTTCCAGTGCTAAACACCTCTGCACCAAAGCAGCAGTCAAAAAACGCAGCTACACCACAGAAATGTCTTGGTCAGAAAACTGTCATTTACAAGCCAATTTTTGCAACAGCCCCCTCACACGCTTCATATTCGCTCAAAGAGAGAACCAAAGATAGCACTGCATGCACATACTGTATGTGCAGCAGCTCTTTGAGGTTAGGGTGGGGTTTTGTGGTCGGGGTCTTTCCTCCATATAGCACTAGGAGGATAAAATAAGATTAAAATAAGAGTCTAATTTGATTGAGTGCACGTTCAGGGTGAGGCAGGATCTTTAAAGAGAGGCTTCAAACAGAAGCCACACAGCAAAAAAATGCCTCTCTAAAAATAAGTATACAGTAGAGCAAATAAGCAATACAGGTTGTAGTTCACTTGTGAGAAGTAAAAACATCTGCCAATGGAACAAGGGAAAATTCACTTGGTAAGATGTATTGTAATAAGATGTAATATTTAGGAGATCTTAAAATGAGCGGGGAAAACTCATTTGCGCCATATTGTACTTGTGTGAGGTAATGTTATGTATCATGATAAGCCTGTAGACTAATGCTCAAAAGCGACTTGTCGATGTCATTCTCTTAGTTTCAAGTAGCCTACAATAGTGGCACTGTTCTAGATTTAAGATAATCACCCACTTGAAATAAGAATATTAGGCCTAAGTGATATTTAGCATTTAAAGGAGAGCTATGTGTTAGCTAGAAATGCTCATATTGAGAATGTGTTTTCTAGTAAGAACTTTGGTGTCATAGTAAGCCAGCCTTGTAATCTTAATATCCCCTGTATCTCACTGAAATGTTGCATGTTAGTGATTGTGTCTTATATTAGGATGAAAGATTTTGACTTGAAATACGACCAATATACCTGGTCAGATTTAGAATTTTTGCAGTGGCGTGTGTATGGCTTGCAGTGTGAGTGACGTGTTGGCAGCGAGCCCATTGATGGTTGACTTACTCTCACACAGCCTCCTCCTCAGCCTGCCCCTGATCTTGTCGATGGCGTTGAAGTCCGTCACGTGGAAGACGTGGGCGTTCTTTGGCTCTGCTGCGATCTCCTCAAGCTCTACCTTCAGCGCCTCGCCGATGCCCACAGCGAACATCCTGATGCCGGCCTTGGCAGCCGCCTTAGAGGGCTCCAGAACATAATCCTGGCTTCGGCCGTCCGTGAGAAGGATGGCCACCCTTTGAATGCCTTTGGCTTTGGGTCTCACGCCGTTCCTCTCCGTGAAGATGTTGGTGGTGGTGTAGCTGATAGCATCCCCGGTCATTGTATTCCCCCCCAGATAGCGTATGTTACGGGCGGCTCGCTTCACCTCCTCCAGGGTCCTGTGTCTATCCAGGTTGAACTCAGTGGTCGGCCTGTCACTGAAGCGAACCACGGCCACTCTCGTCTTGTCGGGTGCCACGTCGAAAGACTCCACGAGGTTTGCCACCCATTGCCTGATCTTCTCAAAGTTCTCCTTGCCAACACTGGATGAGGTGTCCAGGATAAACGCCAAGTCGTAGTGGACATTTTTGCATCCTGCCATAGGTAAACAAAGGAAAAATGTAGTCACATACAGTGGATATGAGTTCTACCATTGGAGTTGTGTCAGATAATGACATCTTAATGGCTTTACCTGCCCTCTGTGCCTCCACCATCTCGCCGGAAAGAGTCAAGGCCAGAATGACGAAGACCAGGGTGATCCTGAATCCCAGTCGTAATTCCATCTCGGCCTTTGCTTTGGGTTTGTTGTGTTTAGCTTATTACCAACATCAAGCTCTCCAGTCTGTGGAAAGGTCAGTAGAAACATCAACAATGAACTGTTATACATACTCCTGCTGACACTACAGTTAGTTAGCCTGCGTTGGAAATGTGCAACCGTACTATAACACATATTAGAATCTCAATTATGTTTGCCAAGCTGTCTCGCGCAAACAGGTTTTGCAATCATTTATTTCCAATGGTGAAGCCAACATTTTATTTATTTTATTTTTTATTTTAATGTTTATTTGACAGGGACAATACATACAACATTGCCACAAAAAATGGGAAAATGTGATGCATATAAGACGTCTAGCTTCAGCTAATTTGCAGTCTTTGTCCCTGGGTCAGACATAGGTGAAACACTTCCTGCTATGCCAGTGGGATGCTGTAAAAAAAAAGCAGGCATCAAATAATAGCTGCTGGCACATCCACTCGTCTTTTCGGCATGCCTTGGTGCCCTGTTTTAAATCTTTTTTCACACCAGTGTATTTAACCTGCCGGCGACTGGGACTTCAACACCTGCCCTGAGATCATACAATGGGTGCCCCTTTGATATTATTTTAGGGGGGCAAATAATATTTTTTTTTCTTTTTTTTACCGTAGGGAAAAATAGAAGTACATGAGCCTCTCACTTTTTTCACCAGGTGCCCTGGTGGCACACTTCCATGCTTCCTTTTTGCTCTAAGATCACATGAGGGGGCTTTTGTGTGTGTGTGTGTGTGTGTGTGTGTGTGTGTGTGTGTGTGTGTGTGTGTGTGTGTGTGTGTGTGTGTGTCACCTAATTTAGCCAAAACTAATATTCACCCCAATATCTAGGGACTGTCAGTCAGGGCCTCCTGACCCCAGTTGGGATCCAACGGGAACGATATTGTCCATATCATCTCAGCTATTGTCCAGTATATTTCTACTGTCCCCTGTTTGAATGTCTTTCTGGTATGGAGGCTGTCAGGAAATGTTCTTCATTCTCGGGCTGCGATAATTGAAACCTTTGACTGAAATACACATCTCTCTACAGCAGCAACTGAAGAAAAGAAGAAAAAAAACTGGATGTACTAAAGATTGTTGGACCTTGCTGCCAAACTACTTATTTTACTGTCTCCACCCAAGAAGACAGGAAAGGGAGTGTGCAGTTTGATGATGTTGCACGCAATGATTTCTCCATGGAGATGTTTTAAGGTTTGAAATTCCCCAAAGTATCTGAAGAACTCATTTGGAGCGCTGAGGTGGAATCTGTAAAGCTTTAAAAACACCAGTAAAGGACTGTCTTTGTAATATTTCTTCGAGACTGTTGTGCCTGGGTGGCATTGACAGAAAGCTGTCATGTAAACACAAAACTATTCTTGTTCTTATTGTTCATTAGTGGTTGTGATGCCTGCCATTAGGGCTGATGTGTGACTGACCGTAGCCATAACAATGGACTCATCTTCACTTGGAGAGTGTCTCATCACGGGGGGGTCACAAAGGGGAAGTAGAGGAAAGCAATAATATCCCATTGTGTTCTGAAAGGTTATTCACAATCAATGTATGCTTATCTAAGTACTCTTAATGGAATCAGTCTGTATTTATATTTGTTCTGGAGATACTATCCATATTAGGGTGATGGATGCTCTCATATCTGTTTGTTAAATGTGTTGCTGAACCAGGAAAATAGTTAGCATAGCTTAGTATTCACACTGAACAGGAGTAAACAGTTTGGCTCCGTCTACCAGTGGAAGAATATTCAAAGCTCACTATTAAAAAAGCTTTATCTTGTTTGGTAAATACGCACAAAAACTAGAATGTAAAAACGAGAAGTTGAGATCATTCTGGGGGTTTGTTCTACATTATTTCCTGGCTGTGACTCCAAACCTCTGGGACCCAAGAGGGGCCAACCCAGGTAAAATAATGATGTACGTACACAGGCCCAAGGAGCATTTTTCCCATGAACAGTCGTGTTTTTATTACCAAACACTTGGAGCTGTGTACAAGAGCCATATGATAATTGTAATTCTAGCGTGCATGCTCTATATGGTAAACATTAATTTGGTAAGATGTTCTACCTATTGCATCCATGAATGACATTTTTTCTTTTTCATTTGTTACTCGGTTAATACCTACAATTTTGTGCACCTTATTGTAAAGTGTTACCAACAATTATATTAATAAATATGTCTGCTTTGTAATAAAAAAGCAATGTAAAGCAGATTTTGTTACATCCAGACAGAGCGAGGCCAGCTTTTCCCCCTGCTTCTAGTCTTTATGTGTATTTCTAAAATCCTAAAGTATCTACAAGGAACTTTTAAGTTTTTGTTGATTCTGGCGGCACCTTTGGACAAAAGCGGTATTGTTTTAACGACACCAGCACCCAAGACGCGTACAGTTGTTCAGGAAGTGATTTGAAAGGGAGACCGCAGGATGCATCCTGATGTGGTAATGTATTCATGACTATGTCAGACTAATAATGGTAATATGACAGTGGACAAACTTTGATTTTGTACCATTCATAAACACAGGATGTTCTGGTCTGCCTGACGTAATTCGTTTTGTCTAAGTTCCCAGGAAGAATTGGAAGTTAAGGGTTGTTTTTTGTCGATGGTCTTGTTGCTGTTACAGGTCATTTATGATCAACAGAGGAAAAATAAGACTGTTTCATTAACATGTAAAAGTTCCTCATAAGAGTTTTAAAATCATTTTTAAAAGCAGGGTATATATATTTATATATAATGTGTTTCAATCTTTATGGCACAATTGAGTAGATACAGAAGGAAGAAGTTACAATGTAATTATAGTGGGTATGCCTGCATGTTTTGAAATAAAGAGTGATTTGAGCAGCAGCCTGTTGACTGTGGCACTGCCTATACAGCCTGTGAAACAGTGAGTGCATTATCAAGAACTCTGGCCTCCAGGTACAAGTTATTTTTCTTCTTATCTGATTCTCCATTAGGCTATTTCTGCTTTTGGTTTCACTGGTGCTATTAATGAGCAGAATAGGCACGCTAGCTGGATCGCTGTAATTGCCCCAATTAGTGTGCATTTAAAATCTGACAAATTCAGCCCAGGCAATACTCGAATGAATAAAAAAATAGAAAATCTCATTGGCTGTTGTAAAAGCTGAGCTGAGCAAGATTTGAATTCATGCTTCATAATCCACTTTACCCAAGTTTATACACGTTGTAATCTGGCTCACTTTCATCTCTGATTACATTTAAATACATTCCGTGGGTCTCCCTGTGCTGCGTTGAATTAACCTGCGGGGTTTTTACAAGCAGATACAGTTTTCCGAGGCAAAGCTAAAAACAAGCTGCTTTCGCCTTGTGTCAACATCTAAACCTGGGGGCCAGATTCCTCCTTACTGGGTCTGTATCATCACCCCTGTTTCCACTTCCTCTCCCAACGGTGGACCTAGATGTGTATAACAGAAGCACCACGTTTATCATTCCTAAAATGTAAAAAACAGAACTCAGATTTTTTTTCCCCATGCATGCAATCTGAGAAGAGGAACAAAAAAAATATGAGGTAAAGTCTGTTCACTGATAAGGCATATAAAAAGCATGTGGACACCAAAAAAAAAAGACCTCATGCCAACACGTCAACACATCTGCAGATTAAATATTTTAGAGACAGTTTTTATAGGGAGACGGCAGTGGCAGATGGAGAATTTTATGATGCAATATTTTATTTTTGTGCCTTACCTGGCCTGTCAGTCAGCGTTACTGAGGTGTCCGTCTCTCTCTCTCTCTCTCTCTCTCTCTCTGCCTCCAGCACTCACACCCTGAATCAAGACTGGGGCCGCATCAATTGCAGGTGAAAATAATAATCCAAAATATCACACCACTACCGCAGGCGCCCAGAAACCAAAATGAGATTATTTTATAGCATAATCCAAGGGTGACAATCCAGTGTACAGTGTTGTTGGAAAAGTGAGATGAGGTGAGCTTCAGAAACTTTGTGGATGGGTTGGACAGAGTGGGTGGGAACACATGAGGGGGGGGGAAGTGTAGGGTTTCAATAGGGGGGGGGGCGAGTGGCTTTGACTGGGCTCAGTGCTCACACACACACACACACACACACACACACAGAAGAGGAAAAAACGACTGAGAGGCGCAGCCAATTATAGACCCAACTTTCTGGATATTTTTGTCCCTTTTTTCCCTCTGCTTTATGACTGCACCCATCTGAAAGTGTGGCCCTCAAAGAAAAAGGCACAGCTTCTTGGCCACCGCCTCCAACTGTCCAGCCTTTGCCACTGTCATACAGCCACAGAGGAGCCGCCCTTTGGGGCTGGTGGTGGTGGTGGTGGGCCGCGTTGTTGGCTTCAAGCAGCCACACTCGTATGGAGGAGAAGGGCTGTATTTTAGTTGGGAGAAATGATTACAGAACACTCGTGGGCTCAGAGCTCTGCGTTAAATGTCTGTTCTTGCACTGGCTCACAATAAAGCTTTGTGATCATTCTGTATTACTCATGTTGGGGGCTGTTTTCACGTGGTAATAATCATTTCAGACAGCCCCTCTTTAATTTGTTTTTCGAACATTTTCATATCTGACATATGAAAAACATTTCCTTTCATTTGTTTCTTGACTTGCCTCAGTAATCACACTTTTTTTTTTTACTTTTGTGCTATGTGTTCATTTATGTTTTTTAATTTGCTTTATTGGACAAGAACAGATTTTTATTCTAACACGTACCACTGCTAAACAGTGCAATTATGTCATAGATAAAAAGTCACATTTAAGGTATTTCAATCAATCAAAATGTATTATAGCCAAATTTTACATAACAATGCCTCAAAGGCTAAACAACAACATTAGCAAACTAGAACTAGCGCCTGGTAGTAACATGCCTTATTGAGGCATACAATTACAGAGGGGTGAGAGTACAGTGGTGGTAGGCAATGCTTTAACGGAGGTAAAGCTCCTATAGAAGCTACACTACGGTACAACGTCACTGCAACCTGACAAAATGTAATGTCGCAGTAACCTTTGACCTCCAAACTCTAATTAGTACATCCTCGAGTCCAAGTTTTAGTTTGTGCTAAATTTGACAAAATCCCTCAATGCATTCTTTAGACATTGTGCTCACAAGATTTGAGGTCAGAGGGACCTTTACCGTTGACCTCCAACATGTAATAAGTCCATCCTTTAGTCAAAGTGTGAGTTTGGGCAAAATTTGACAAAAATGAGAAAAAATTAATTCATGGAGTCACAGTGACCTTGACCTTTGGCCTATGTCCTCCAAACTGTAACCAGCACATCCTTGAGTCAGAGCGGAGATCTCTGCAAACTTTAAAGAAAATCCCTCAAAGCGTTCATGAGATATCGTGGCCCGGATGGACAGCAAACTACATCCTGATGTGATATACAGTATATGGTATGACTGTTATTCACATTTCAGTGTAGGCCTACACTGATGTCCTTATCATGTGCAGTCATGCTCCCTGGCAGGAGAGAAAGCTGCATTGAAACACACCATCCCTCTATTTCTCTCTCTCTCAGACATCCTGCCTGGCAAACATTATGTGTTTCTCCTCTAAAGTCCTCTGAAACACAAGTCTCATGTTGGCAGTGTCTTGGGTGCACTTTCTCTATGTAATGTGCTCCTACAGCTGTCACCATATGCTTAGGCTGCATCAGAAAAAAATATATCCAAAAATCTACTGTGGAGATTTGTTGATTCTGTAAAAACAGACTGTCAATATTTGAATGTCATGGACAACAAACAAGTTAGCCATTACATCCCCGGGCCTATTTATAGGGCCTTTGTATAGCCGAGGAAAGTGAGCGCAAGACATGCTATGTATAGGCTTCAGCGTGAAGTGGATGGGAAGTGTGCTGACGATTGGAGGCAGATGCACTGTTATGAGCAATGGTGTCAGTCTTTGGGAAGCGTCTGTCGCCTTATGTGAGAGGGCCAAAGAGGTGACCAGCATGCAGGGTGAGCGAGAGACTGCGAGCACCGCGCAGTGCTGGAGAAGAAAAGCCATCTGTTGTCTGACTGACAGCCAGCTTTCAACCTCCCACACTGGAGAGGAGGCTCTCCTTTCAAAATATGTTCAAAATATTAATGTGTGAGCCGACGCATATTTAAAAGTAGAATTTAGCTAGTAATTTAACAGTAATAGCATTTAATTTTTACATATTATTTAGCACTTTGCGTGGAACCAGATTCCTACCTTTCAGCTTGGTAAGGGATGTTTGACAGCACAAAGGATCCAATGACTATTCTCAAAGGGGAAACTGGGAAAAAGTCCATTGTTACTGCTTTAAATACAACGTATATCAGTTTAACATGTTTTAAGAAATAGGCCTTTACCAACGTGTCACTTATTTGATGCTGGTTTGCATGGAGAAGTTTGTATGGAAGTTTAGCTACGTCTTTTCCCATTGACACTGGGTAACCACCAGAGTCCATTGTAAGTCAAGGCCGCAGCTGACAGACACCCCATAGAGTAGAATGGAGACAGAGTCATATTTGATATTCCACATTTTCATTGGAGAATTCCTTTAACCAAGAAGGACAGATAGACACAAAGAAAGTCTCAGAAGTTACTGTTCAAAGTCCGAGCAGTAAGCTGTGAAACAAAGCCAGGTAGAACAGAGGCTCCATCTTAGCCACTTTAGCTCTATGGGATCTGACAGCATCTGTTCTGGTCTGATTGTTGTTTGTGAGTGAAACACAGAGGCGGAAACATTCCCCTCTTCTGTGTAGAGAGAAAACCAAAAAAGAAAAGATAGTCTTTGCAAAGAGACAAATCATTTACAAAGACACACGGTTAAATGAACCTTGCAGTGTCTAATGACATAGACGGTGAGATCATAAGGAGCTTTTTTGTGAGTTGAGTTATATTTCGATCATGTTCCCTGTCTGGCTAATGACCAACAGTCGGATAAAGCATTATTCAAGTAGTCGGCCAAATGTTCCATAGTGCAAAGCATTGTGGGGGAGGGAGGAGGGCCATCGAACAACAACGAAGCAGGCATTTTAAAGGTTAGACATCGATTGCTCAGGGGCTGGTTTAGATTGGCAAACGTGTGTTGGGGGGTCAGATTTGGTTGGAGTCACTTGTTTGTTGATTGTGTATCATTTGTTTGTTTGTTTTGTGTTGGTAAAAAAAGAAACAAATAAAGATGAAAAAAAATCAATAATTACTGCTGTTATGTATAAATCATATTTTCAATATAACAAGCAGACACAGTACATACAGTAGATCTGTCTGAGAAGTGAATGGTTTTGTAGTCAATTTTATTAATGTAATTTTTTTTATCCTTATCTAAGATGTGGAGTGGGACATTCAACAGTTGGGTTACATGTTTAATATTCACACATAGCCATCACAGTATTCATTGGATTCAACTGACAAAAGTTTTATTTAACGATCAAATAAGGATGTCTGTTGACTGCCGGTAGCTGTCTGTTTAATTAGACTTCCTAATTGCAGATCATACCGACCTTGTTTCTATGACGAATTGTAATTGTACGTTTCACCCAATGGAATCTGTGCTACTCTGATCTTGGAAAAAGCTTTTGGAAATGGGACAATCCATAACTTAGAGAGGCCTGGCATACACTTTTAGGAAATCTTGCCCATTTGTTTATTCTCTATTTAGGGAGAACAAGTGAAGGTCTGCTGGATCATTAAAGAGGACCTATGATGCTTTTTGACTTTTATGACCTATAAACGTTGTTATGATGATTCATAGTCATGCTTAACCATACTAAATGATCAAATAATGACTTACATGCATTTCGACATATTCCCTGCTGACCGTCTGGGGTGTCTGTGCAGAGCACTAAACACTATTCTAGCCAGTCGAGAAGTCACGTCTTCAAAGCGGTCTACCCTTTCATAATTTGTGACGTCGCATAAAACTTTGTGACGTCACCACGCGGATGTTTTCCATGTATGGTAATGCTGTCACTTCCCTGTTCGCGTCTGCCTCGCGCCCTTATAGGTCCGTGCTCGCGCTTCCCGCCACTGAAAGTGTTCCGGAAGGAAGGTAACCAATCACAACGGAGTGGGGTTTGCAGGAGGGGGGGGAGGGGAGCGGAGATTGCCGAAGCACAGGCGGAGGAAGCGGAGATGGCCGAAGCACACACACTCAAGTGTTGACAGGACGTGCTGGATCGCCAAAATAAGAGAAAGCGCTTCCTGAAAATCTACATAGTTTTTTGTGATGTGATTCGTGTCAGGTTGCTCTATAGCAGTGTAAAACAAGAAATTAAGACCAGAAAAGTAGTATAATAGGTCCTCTTTAATGAACGTGAAATGAGTCTGGCTCTGTGCCAGTGATATGTTACTGAATACTAATGGCAATACAATGCATGTTTTTTTATTTTTTTTATAAAATCATGCACTCCAGTGCAAATAATTTAAAAAAAATTAAGAGATAAAGCCAAAAACAAAGTTTAATTGTGGCTGTATGCATTGGCCTTGATATTAACAAATGACTTTATTGTCAAAACACATTGTTAATAGTCTATATACAACAAAAATAAAAAGAGTTTACTAAAACACGATTAGATAGTGACACTGATTATTTGGAGAGTGATATTTAAATTTTTCTCCAGAGCTATTCAGAATGTACATTTTATAGACTAAACCATTAACAATATATATGCTCATGCTTTTGTACTTAATAAGAACGACAAAACTGTTTTGCAGAGTTGAAAGATTTAAAGGTCACATATCATGCTAATTGTCAGGTTCAAAATTGATGAAAAAAACTTTTTGTATTTCTCACGCTGGCATTTCTGAATCTCCTTTTTTCAGCCTCTGTCTGAAACACTTAGTTTTAGAGCGTTTTAGAGTCTCTTCAAGCTCCACCTTTCAAAAAGTCTGCTCTGATTGGCCCTGAACCTAACTGTCGTTTAAAATCTAACTGCTAGTTTGATTCAGGGGGATCTGGGGGTGTGCTAATCACAGTTGGAGGTAGTGCTAAATTGGGTTGGTAATGAGGGGCCGTGGTTTATCCCCTCATGACATCATATAGGTATAGACTGATTGGGGATTTTGAACACAGGTTTTTCAGAAGGTTGCGGTGGAGGAAAAGAGAGGCAAAACCATGGAAAAGTGCATTTTGCATAATAGATAAGGTCTTAAAAGGGAATCCACAGCACTTAATAATGGCACAACTTGAGACAGCATTTCCCAAATCTTTTATATTTTGTACTGCTGGGAAAATGACACTATTGACTATCCTCCATATCACTGTTTAGTAGATTAGGAATCAGCTTCCAAAATGGGACATGAGCCTCTTTTCTGGTGGGCGGCCTGCATGACCCAGAGTGCAGCTCTAGAAGCATGACATCATTTTGCAAAAGTCCTGAGTTGCAAATGTGAAAGATCCAATTTAATTACCGCTGGACACATTCCAGGGGGACTGCATTGTTAGGCTTTGTGATTAATTTTTTTATTTTTTATTTTTTTAATCTCAAGTTAGAAGCACTTAGAAGCATGGTCCCCTCAAATGCATATTCGCTGCTCCCATCTTCTGCCTGCTGTCGGTTCAGAGTGCATTTTGCAGATTGCTGACTGCGACCATCGTCTTGATGGCTCTTCCTGATGTTTCCATCATCCAGGGATCCCACGGTAGTCTCTTTGATGCCTTTACCCGGATGAGGCTGGCCTCTCGGGGCCCTGTCATTGCCCTGGACACCTTGGGTAACCTGGCCTTTAGCTGCAGGTAATCCCCTTATTGACGTGTTGGAATTGCACTGATCCTCTGATCCTTCTAGGCATTGTGCTCTCCTCAGGCTGGGCCTACTCCCAATCTCCTGCTGTGAAGTGCTTGGGTTTTGGCATGCTACCTCTGTGCCACGTGCGGCCCGAGCTTTAAGTTTAAGTAAATGAGGGGCAGCAGGCTTTAGACACACAGGAGCCAGGGTACCTTGACAAGCCATATCATCCATAAGATTCATGTCTCCATTTTGCTGTAAGGGACACGAGCGTGTCAGCTGGGGCCTTTGCAATTTATTTTGTTGTCGGGCTTTGAGCGTTGGATCAATGGAAGCAGCTATCTGTTTTTTCACACTGGGCTTCATCTTTCTTGTACGGGGCTCATTCACTGTCCCATCAAGTTTTTGCCTCTGAGCCTCCTTGACTTTCTCCGGTAGCTCCAGTGGGGCGAGCTTGCGAGGGCGTGTGACTGGTTGATTCTGGGCCTCTCTCTCTGTGGCAGCAGGCCTGGTGGTAGCCTCCAGTAGCAACAAGTCCAACTGTTGCTGTGTCTTGGTGCCCTGCAGGGTCAAGGAACAGGCCGTAAGCCGAGCCACTGCCTCCTTTCCCAGTGTGGCTGACAGACGGAGGCCAGGTGTTTTTGAACTGCTTTGTCCATTTTTAGCCAGCAGTCCGAGGTTTTGAGCATTCAGATGCAACGTGGTATCTTTAACTTGGGTGGTTGATGTTTCGCCTCCCTGGGAGGCCCCCTGAACAAAAGAAAATCAGTGAATGAACAATACTGCAAATCACAAGGGTACTTATCCAATGCAAAACCTCTTAGGAATATGCATAATGTCTTCACCATTCTCTAACAAAGTACTCTTCAAAGTGTTTAGGGATTGGGTCCACTCGCGCCATTGCCCTAACAATATTTATTTCCTATGTTAAGGGGAGGCACTGCAGGTGAAAGAGGGTAAAATGTTGAACTTATTGATATCACCATAAAACTTTGCCAGTTGAATACATACATACATTGAAAGGATTATTTAAAAATGTCAGAAAATGTTTAATAAATATGCAAATGTGGCTATCTCTAACTTTTCATAAGTAATTCTGCATCTCTTTGATATCATTAAATTCACTCATACATTTTTGTAATTATTAAGGACACATTTGGGAGGGTCAGGAACTGAAACACACCTTTACATCTGTTTCATTTTTAATACTTACTATATCTTATTGATCCAGAAGACCCCCCTAATGAAATGTTCACCCTCTGGATAATCACTGAAGAGCATCTGGGCCTTCCTCTATGTTTTAACAAGTGATTCATATTTACAACTGCAGACTTTATGACTTATTGTAAACTGAGAAACCCACTGCTTACCCACATCTATAAACTCAGTCTCAGTGGGTGATTTAGATAAAGTAAGTCATCAATAAATGGTCATAAGTTTCCTGCTTATTAAGAAAAAAAGTTCTGCAATAATAAATGTTTTTATGTCATTACTAAATGGTTTGTTCACTACTATCATCCACCAAGCCTTGAGTTGTAAATGTTAATGAGTTGGTAACTCATTTAGCATGGACCAAGTGCTTTGCAGCTCCTTTCTAGAATAGCGGTTTACACAAACCGAAGGCCCGGAAGGGAAAAAAGGGCCATTTGATTACACTGCTCATAACTAATAACATGCAGCCTTGTGACTAGGGGTCAGGAGGGTATATTACGTCCCCTTTAAACAGCCATAAGCAAAGAAGTTTGTGAACCCATTTCCTAGACAATGGTGGAGCAGTCAGTCAAAGGGCTGTTTGCCAATAATTGAAGAAGTTCTCTACACAATAGGCAAAATTGGAATGCAAGTAGCTTAGGTTAACTATTATGCATTGCTAGAAAAAAACACAAAGTCATAGTGTTATCAACACTAAGCACAATGCATATTTGTGGGTCGTGTCTCAAAACATACAGCACATGCTTGAAGCAGTCGATAAGGCTGCTGTACACACAGTATCACATGGATGTTCCCTCACTTTCACCACATGTCACTCAAACTAACAACAGCTAAATCCATTGCCAGCCATAAACCATTTAAAAGCAGTTATGTGTTCCGAGATGCTAGAGTATACTCACAGGTTTGGCAGACATTTCCTGCTTGAATGTGTGCTGAATCTCTTCCCACAGTGCAACACAACTGTCTTGTTGTCCCTGTGTTTATTTGGTCCATGCCACCTGGCCAAAGGCAGTCACATTACAGTAGCCAATGGTCTTTTAGCAGCCATAGGGCTAATGTCATTAAGCAGATTAGGGTCACAGTATGGCACAGTATAACACGGCCTTGTTTACAAGAGTTTATTTCCACTCATCCGCAGTACAACTTTATATTGACATATAAGGAATGACTAGTTGCTGCAGCTGGTAATTGGTAATGAAGTCCAATCTAGAAGGGTTTTCTTCTATTTCCCTGGCCACTAGATGGTACCAGAGACCTCCTTTACATATTAGCATGAACGCTGGAGTTTTGTTGTCTCATCACCAGTTATATATGTGTGGAACGCAAGCAGCTGCTAAGGAGATTGTGGGTTCAGCTCAATTATTATGAGCCCACTTAATATGTGTTGCATTGAAATTTTAATATAATTTTAACAATATGTGGAGGAAATTCTCCTAAAATCTATTGTGTTTATTATTGCTGGTCGGGGCCAAATATTTTGAGGAGGACGAGGAAGAAAAAGAGGATGAATGAGAGGGAGGAGAGAAAAATGAGAAATACCAGAGGGTTTTGCCAACATAAATGCCATATAGAGCCATTGATGCTCATCATTGAGTATGTTCAAGGCATAGGCATACTGTTTAAGTGAGTGTTGGTGAGCAGTGTGTAGGGGATTTGAAGTCCCGACCTCTCACTCTGATAACCAGTATCAGCCTTATTGAGCTACAGCTCCTCTAAGAATCTGGGCTGACTTATAACATGACTTTACCTTACTAGAACTGATTGCTAATTGGTAGTGATGTAGAGCCATATCTAACACATTCAGGGGAGGCGTCCACAGCACAATGTCTGATTAGACATCTTAATCACTTTCACACAGCAGCACATTTAAAATTCTAGCTTCATGGCTCCAATGTCAGCCTTATTGATTATTTCAGAAGGTACAGACTGTGGCAGAGTGTTCATGCCATGGATGGGTCTGCCACTGGTGGTGCCCATGGACCTGCATGAGTGGCTAGTGCAGTGCTTCTCAAATGGTGGGTGCGCCCCCCCCCCTCCCCTGAGTTGTCAGGGGGGGGGGGGGGGGGCTGGCGGCTGCCTTGATTTCCAACTGACCAAAAAAAAATTATGATTATTATTTTTTTTTTTGTGCTTGCAAGCGCAATGTGTGCTTGTGGTCATATCCGCGCGAAAGGCCGCGATTTGCAGTATATGATTGTCCACATGTGTCTCCAAGTGTCTCTTTAGGCTATTTAAAAAGAAATCAAGCAAGTAGACTAATAATAACATTAATTCATTATTGGTTATCGCATCACAGAAGGCCTATTGGCCTATAATAATAAAAAACACCACCTCTACTATGTTTACAGTTTAATTTGTTATCTAATTTGATAATAAGGTGATTGTATGTAGAATGCTTGTGCCAGAAACTCATACAGTGGTTTTGTACAGATAAATAAATAAGTAAATATTAACAGGTTCTCAATAGTATTTCAATTAAGGGGGGGGGGGCGCGAAAAAATTTCTGTCCCCCAGGGGGGGCATGACAGAAAATAATTGAGAACCACTGGGCTAGTGTGTCGCAAGCACAGTTATGCTGTTTTCAAGACCTTTGCTGACCTGAGATCAGTTCTAGTGGCCACAGTCCTACCATTACTGTAGTAGATTTAAATGGCAAACTGGTCCCATATCAGTGGATTAGCTGTCAATCATTGATAGATTAGTGTTTGTGTGATGAATGTGGCAACATCAGAAAAAAAAGGTAAGAAAGAAAAAAATTAATACATATCATCTCTTAACTAGGCTAACTATCAGGAAGAAAAAAATTATATATATATATATATATATATATATATATATATATATATATATATATATATATATATATATATCAGCACAGGGGTGGTCAGTAAGATTTCAAAATTGCCACTGGCCATCCCTACTCAATCACTGACTATGTTTACATGCACAGCATGTTCTGATTAAGGTCCATATTCCAGTCAGGACAATATTCCAAATAAGTTGTTACATGTGCAGCAGCTATGGGGATATTCCTGTTTACATGTCAATCAGTATATTCTGAATACGTGGTAAAAAAAAAAAAGAAGCTGCAGCATGTCAGCACCTGCTTCTTGCAGAGCGTCATCATATCATTGGTATGGTGGACTCTGTCCCCGCTGCTGAACAACTTGGCTCGGCTTACATGATCATTTGAGATGCAAAATTACAGGCTTGACGCCAAGAGATAGCCTCAACGCCCCTCTGCCACTGTTCTTATTGTGTCGCCCTCTGCATTGCCTGATGCTCGCCGCTGACAGTGTAATTATCGCGGTGTAGGAGGGGGATAAAATAGGGTATTGCCTGCTCATTCTCCCACAGCTGCAGGGCACAGTCACACGGACCACTCTGAGAGACGAAGGCTGCGAGTGAATACCAGAGATCATGTTGTGTTCGAAATTTGTGATAAATATTTATGTCATGAAGTTGCTCTGACATGGGTTTTATAAAACGTATTTGCCAGTACTTATATGTTGAACCCATATTCAGCAATATTGTAGACACTGCACTAAAACGTTATATTACAAGAAGAAGAAATATGCACTTTGCACCAGTGAAGAGACATGTTTCAAAAAGAAGAAACTGCTGATTTGCAATGGTGGAGGAAGTATTCAAAAGCACAAATACCAAACTTTCAAAAATACTCTGGTAGTCTTGCATCGATTATCAGAATCATTGTCATTAGCCAATTCATTATGTATCGTAAGCCCAAATCTTAATGTGTAAAGTAACTAGTAACTAAAGTTATCAGATGTAGTGGAGTACAAGTATAAAGTAAAGTGTCTCATACTTCATATTTAAGTGGAGTAAATGTAAGTTACATTCCAGCTCTGAAATCACATAAACACCTTATTCCATTGCACAGATGGATTGTAAGGACCTTTACTCAAGTACTGTACTGTACTGATTTCTTGAACTTTCTTCGATCTTAATATGGCCACATGTCCCTGAGAGGAACTGTTTGACTTTGTGGAAATTGTAGTTTGCTTTCCTGCAGAGAGGGAGATGAGAGAATTGATAGTACTAACTCTTGAATGTCAAATAGCCCTTCTAACAAATTAAAGTAAAGAAATCAAGTAAAAGTCAAACAAGCAAAACGGAGGCCTTGTGATTGAGTTTGCACAAGAGTCTCTATTTTCTCTATCGCAGCGAAGGCTCCAATACTCTGATACTATCCTTGCCTGAAAGTCGGAGTATTTAAGAATGAGACTATTTAGCTAAGCTCACAGTCTCTCTTTCTTTTCATCAGCAGATAATCTAGGAGGCCAGGCTTCTCTGGCTTGTAAAAAATGTTAGAAAGCTACACTTCTCTAAACTTTAATTATAAAGACATTCTTGCAATCTTGCGAGATGTTTTAGCTTTTTTTTAATGAACCATAGCCAAGCGAAATGTTTAATGAATTTATAACAATGAAAAACTAATTTGTGAATTAAATATAACTTGTTGCAGTTAGTCTAGGTCCTGGGAAAGTTTTGTATGCGCTTCATTTAGCGGAGTATATCTCAACTGTAATAGACTAATATGACCCCAGTGAACAACGTGGGTTGTGTGACAAAATCTCTATCCGGAGTAAAAGTCCTGAAAATGACCACAACAGGTTACACTAGCATCACGGTGAAGGGGACTTTTTTTTCCTTTATAGATATCCTCATACTTTTTTACCAGATTATTCTTCATATTAAGATAAATACTTTTTGTATTACACTTTGTCTAAAAATTTAATAAAATATGCAAATGAGAAAATATCTCATTAAATATGCGTACATACTGTATAAACCCTTGAAGTTACAGATTTTCTGAGAGGATCACTATGTTCACAATGACAATGATTATAAAGTCATAGAAGAGTGTAAACATTCAGATTTGATATATAATTACAATGGCTAAAAAACAGTCAACCTATTACGTACTGTCTGTATGCATATTGAATGAGATATTGCCTAATTTGCATATTTTATTAAATGTTTTAGACTAAGTGAAATACAAAAAGTATTTCTCTTAACATGAAGATTAATCTGGTAAAAAAGTATGAGGATATCTATAAAGGAAAAAAAGTCCCATTCACCACGTAGTGTGATACCAAGCCCCAACCTCAGATTTTTACCAGCAACCAATAAGGAAGTGACCACAACTGTAGTAACCCGGAAGTGCCACTGAGGGTGGTACCAAGACTGAGCAATTTTTCTTTGACTCACTCGTTAGACAGGCCGTTTTCAAAGTCTTATTAAACATATTTACAGCCTGGTCCACAAAACCATTTTAGTCTATGTTTAGGTCATATCTCCATGACAACACTGAGGGGGGTGAACTTTTTTGGACCACGCTAGTTTTTATTCTTTTGGAGGTCACAAAATGGCGACGTGCACAAACCAGGATTATTGGATGCCGTGTGAATAACTGAGGTCAGCCGGGATGCTACATCCATATTATTTACTATCTATGTGTGATACTAGTGTAACCTGTTGTGGTCATTTTCAGGACTTTTGTCCCGGGTAGAGATTTTCTCACACATCCCATGTTGTTCAATGGGGTCATATTAGTCTATAACAATTGAGATATTCTTCGCTAAATGAAGTGCATACAAATCGTATCCAGGACCTCTACTAAAGGGTTTATATGTAGGCTATGCATATTTAATGAGATATTTCCTTATTTGCATATTTTATTACATTTTTAGACAGTGTAATACAAAAAAAATATTTCTCTTAATATGAAGATTAATCTGGCAAAAAGTATGACGATATCTATAAAAGGAAAAAAAAAGTCCCATTCACCACGTAGTGTGATACTAGTGTAACCTGTTGTGGTCATTTTCAGGACTTTCCCCCCGGATAGAGATTTTGTCACACATCCCACATTGTTCACCGGGGTTATATTAGTATATAACAGTTGAGATATTCTCCACCAAACGAAGTGCATACAAAACTGTCCCAGGACCGCCACTAAGTTGAGCATCTGGAGATGTTCACAAGAAGACAGAGGGTTTTTTTTCAGAAGGAGGCTCATCATTTTTATTCAAGTGTGTTATGGCTTCACCCAGGCTGTGTAACCCCAGTGAGTCACTCACACCAAATCATGCACACACGCATCAAGGAGAAAAAAACAAACAAACAAAAAACAACATAACGAATGTAAAATCTTATGCAAAATGTTAATTTCACTCTGAACAACTGTCAACAATCTCTTCTCGGTGTGGTGAAAAGAGCTGGGGGACCCATTAACCGGAGTGTATGCTGTACAGACATCTTTTTTTTTTTATTGTGACAGAAGACGATCGGGTCGGTTCCACACGACCAACGAAAACCACACGGATGCCAAACGAGATGGGATATATAATCTCCTGTAAGGAGTATGGAACATGGAATTGATTTGTTCATCAGACCAACAGACGAATCCATATTGCAAAAGGATATTTCACAAATAGAAGTGAGGGAACACAGCCTTTTTATTATATTATATTATATTATATTATATTATATTATATTATATTATATTATATTATATTATATTACACAGAGAGTAGTGCAATTTGTTTCTCATTGTCCCTGTCCTATAGGTAAACATGGCACGTTGACAGATGAAACGGCCTGCACATACTGCCACATGCAGTAAAAGGAGGCCTGGAGCCCAAGCAACGCTACGTAAGAAATACAGACAAAACAAAACAAAACAAAAGGCAACCAATTCGGGAATCAATTCACCTTGGTGTTGTTTGACGCCACGTGGCAGGTAACCACGAGAGAAAATAAAAATGTGGCACTGTTTGTCTCTCGAAGGGCGCTGGTGTGTGTGTGTGTGTGTGTGTGTGTGTGTGTGTGTGTGTGTGTGGCCGTTTCTCTGCGCCATCTGTGTTATAGGGTAACATTCAGTCCATCAATATGACATGTGGCATGATGGCAGACATATCTGAGTAATATGTGTGCGTGTGGGAGGCTTGTGAAAAACGATGCGACTCGCAGCTCACGACAAGCCAATGAGTTAAATTTGTTTTGCTGCTTCATTTATAAAAAATAAATTAAAAAAATAATCATGGCTGATACATTCCCCCAAAATGTTGCCTGTAAAAAGTTTGTGGAAGTGGAAGGCGGACGACACTGATCGACCATCAGTGATTTCTTATTAAATGTGTAGATGATACTGTATATTCTCTCAGCTTTCTCAGGAAATGTTTAAAGGTACATTCCGGGTTTAATACAAGGTGGGTCTTATTTTTACACTTTTGGCCATTAGTAATGGTTATTGAAATGAGGAAAAAAATGGTTTATTGTATTTAGCAAAGTAATAGCTAAAGGTACAGTGTACACAGAGGCTGAGAAACACCGAGGAGGAAAATGTATTGTGGGCGGCTGGTGCTGTATGAAGCCGCTCGGGAATAAAAGACGTGGGGAAAGTAAACCAGGAGAATGGACTTCCTGGTTAATTCAGTGAACATGTGTAGCTGTGCTTTAGCCGATAAACCAAGTTAGCACCGGATCGCATTAGTTAACTCACCCGGTTGTGTGCGGGCGGCTAGCGCCTCATATTATGAACCCAAACATGACGGCTATGTCCGGGGAACTTTCAAGACAAGTGTAGCGAAGCACCGGTGTTTATCTACGCCAGCCACGGTCCCCTGTCACAGCCAGGTAGGGTAATGTTGGCTACTTGCCTTTATTTTGTGCCGCCGTGCACCGATGCTGCTGTAACTGTGTTTGTTATGTAGCTGCCTTGCTGTATGAATTTCCGAGCGGCGTGAATATGCAATACTGTTTTAATGCTAGGCTGTTTGTGCTGTTCAGTTGCTGTTTATTTGTCTTTTGGCACAGTTGTTGGCCGTGTTGTTGTTGTTTTTGTGCGGACATGCACGCTGTTGTGTCAGGTCTGGTCTTATCGCAGCCATGGTTGATTAGGGGAAATAAATTATCGGGCGGGAGACTAGGCACGTTACGCGCGTAGAACCATTTTTGACACAAAATGATCAAGCAACATTTTAGCTGCGTTATGCGCGTAAAGCTTACGCACGGAACGCGTGTACTGTGGTGGCACCTTAAGATCTGGGATCCTTAATACAACTATTTCCAGTCATGCAAAAAATAAACATCCACAAGATGTTACCATGCCAATAGCTTAGCCTGACTATATCAAAACACTTTTATGGAGGTAAAGCTAAATGTGCGATCGCCCAAAATGTCTGCTATAATCTGTCATTCAACAGTAAAACTGTTCACATACCAAACTCGGGTAGCTTGAGGGTTGAACCGAAACTTTGGTCTGAAAATGGTGATAGATGTTTACGACATCTATCACCATTTGAGCTGGTGTTGTCAGTGATTTCTGCTGCCCCCAAGTGGCCAAAATAATCATGAACGCAGCTTTAAAAGACAGTAATTCCTTAAAACAGTCAGGCACTGAGTTTTTTTTAGCAAACTGTTGTTACTCAAACAGGATAGAGGTGGATTAATACAAAATGTGGTGCTCAAGCGAGTTCTAACAGCCGGCCTTGGCAATATGTGTTGGATCAACTGAAAATAATAGAATGTTTCACTGCAACAGTATGGCTCATTTGTGTGTTTTTAATAATTTCAGCCTACAATGTAGCTCGAAGGCACAGATAAATTTGAATAGTTCAATGATAGTAGGATTACATTTATTGTTGGATCTGGTTCACGGTTGACAGAATATTGCAAGCCTTACCTTTAAAGAGGACCTATTATACTACTTTTCTGGTCTTAATTTCTTAAAGTGGTTCGGCTCCCTCCGCCTGTGCTTCGGCCATCTCCGCTACCCTCCCCCCCCTCCAGCAAACCCCACTCCGTTGTGATTGGTTACCTTCCTTCCGGAACACTTTCAGTGGCGGGAAGCGCGAGCATGGACCTATAAGGGCGCGAGGCAGACGCGAACAGGGAAGTGACAGCATTACCATACATGGAAACATCCGCGTGGTGAAGTCACGAAGTTTTATGCGACGTCACGAATTATGAAAGGGTAGACCGCTTTGAACACGTGACTTCTCGACTGGCTAGAATAGTGTTTAGTGCTCGGCACAGACACCCCAGACGGTCAGCAGGGAATACGTCGAAATGCATGTAAGTCATTATTTGATAATTTAGTATGGTTAAGCATGACTATGAATCATCATAACAACGTTTATAGGTCATAAAAGTCAAAAAGCATCATAGGTCCTCTTTAAACCTGGCTAATAATATTATGTTTATAGGACTTCTTTCAAGAGATGAGTACTCTGTGAGTAGATGTTATTATTAGCGATACAAGGGATGGCCAAAACTGTGACAATAAGACCCAAGTTGCTTTACACTTTGAACTACTATAGAATGTCTATAAAACAAGTATGGGAGTGATTCAATCCGCTTTGGCACTGGGTGTGAACGTGGTTATAGAAGGTACGTACGTATATAAGATCAGATGTGGATTTTTCATCTCCTTATCTGAACTTGTGACCTGCACCTCTCAACCCAACCGGTTTGCGAAAGCACAAACAGATCCACAGCCACCACCGTATTCAAATGTGCCCACTTCAGAAACACCGACTGCTGTTTCTTCAAGGCACGTATGCTAATGTATAAAAATACATATGCATCTCAGCCATGAAAAGGCCTTTTTATTCCAAAGGTTGTTATAAACATATTGTACAGGATATGAAGATAAGCCGTTATAGTTCCAGTGACGAAACAATGCGTTTGAGGGGCTTATCTCGGACTCCACACATGGTTATGTTTTGACACGGCTGAATAGGATTCCGTGGCATTTCACCACTTCCCGAAAACAGAGTGGTATTCACCTTGCGAGGCGTTTCTCAGCTACCCGGGGCGTTAATAATGGAAGCTAGTTAAACGCCAGGCTACAGAGAATACTGAAGGAAACGATTCCTGGAAGTTCAAGGTTTGAAATAAATTGGTTTAAATATGGTTCCATAAATATTGATTGATTTTGAAGGAAGAAAAAAAACCATAGCTGCCAGGCCTGTGAAACTTTAAAAAGCTTTTTTTTTATATATAAACGGTACATACTTAGATATACAGTAACAGCTTAAAAAGTATGGTAACACTTTATAATAACTATCCGTTGTAACTCGTTAATAGATCATTAGTAAACTCTTAATTAATGATTATTAATGATTTGTTAAGTGTTTGTTAGCAGTTTGTTAAGGATTTATAACAATGGTAGATAGTTAATAGTTTAATAATTGAATCAGTTCATCTGGGAGGTAATCCGAGATACCGACGAGGCTGAAATAGGCTATAGACTATACACAGTGCATGGGCAACTGAGGGCAGCCCCATTTTCAAATATTTTTAAATAAACTCAATACACACTGTGCATGCCATGGACTTGAACGTGACGTGATCAGTTAATCTCGGATTACCTCCCAGATGAACTGATTCAATTATTAAACTATTAACTATCTACCATTGTTATAAATCCTTAACAAACTGCTAACAAACACTTAACAAATCATTAATAATCATTAATTAAGAGTTTACTAATGATCTATTAACGAGTTACAACGGATAGTTATTATAAAGTGTTACCAAAAGTATTTCGAAATCATATTTAGATTTTCAATTCTGCATTAATTAGGAGCACATTGATAGTGGAAATGTTTCGTTTGACATCTACCATCGGAACAGCTGTGACAGTAAAAAGGGGCATTAGGCTTTAAAACAGGTCAAGAATATTTTTCCGACTTAGTGGCTCTCCACAAAAGGTGCCTACAATGCAAACTGACTCCCTCTACATCAGATGCAGCACAGGCCTCAGTGAGATGATGCATCTCAGTCGCGTTTCTCAGAAAATCCCATACTATTTAAAAATAAGTAAGTTTCTATTCTATCGTTTGACTGATGCACTTGCACTTAATAAGGGGATGGTGTTTGTAATAAGAGCAAATGAAGAAAAAAATGAAAAAGGCCGATTCATTCAAACCTGAGAACGAACATCATTCGATCATTTTACAGTTTGTTTGAATTTGAAATCAAGTGTGTTACTTTCGGAAAAATGCTGGACATCGGCAAAATAAACCACCGATGCTGTGAATCATTCTTAAGACATTTTTGCCATTGAGATCATATTTTAAGTAATTTTTAAATCATTTCCCCGTTCATCATACGAAGTTCATGCTCTTTCAAAAAATAATTAAAAAAAATATCCTATCCCCCCCCCCCCCACCCCTTCTACAGAAAAAGGAAAGGATCATACTGATGTTATTGTGTGTATAATCTGTGACCCCTTTAGCTGTCCCCTCACATTAACTCACACTCATTGTCTCTGCTGGTTTTTTCGTGTTGATGCATTTATCGGATTCTGTTTCCCAAATGGCTCCAAAGTGCATCCTAAACCTCCAGAGTTGTCACTTTAGATCTGCATGCTACTCCGTCACTGTAAACAGTCGTGCTGCTCTCAGGGCTGCATGGTTACATCTGAACAGGGTTTTGTTCAGACTCAAGGTCGGCTACTACAGGCATGCAGCATCACAGACTATGGGGCAGCACTTTGGAGCGTGACCATGCATGTCCTTTCATGCTTGCATTGCTTGCAAAATTCAGTAATTGTATTTGCACTTTGGTTGCTGCTTACAAATTCCACCTTCGGATCCTTTTACGTCTTATATGTTTTTGGACTCTGATGCTAACTTTAGACATTTTATAATTATCAAACCTTTTTCAAAGTTAGTATCAGCCGAATTCCCAACAATGCTTTTTAAAACATCTTGAGATATTGTTGCACCCTGTCAAAGGTGGATTTTTGAAGCTACGTGGCCATCTTTTTGTTTGTGCAAATAAGTGCTAATATGATACACTCAACAAAAATATAAACGCAACACTTTTGTTTTTGCTCCCATTTTTCATGAGATGGACTTAAAGATCTAAAATTCATTCCAGATACACAATATTACCATTTCTCTCAAACATTGTTCACAAATCTGTCTAAATGTGTGATAGTGAGCACTTCTGCTTTGCTGAGACAATCCATCCCACCTCACATGTGTGCCACATCAAGATGCTGATCTGACATCATGATTAGTGCACAGGTGTGCCTTAGACTGTCCACAATAAAAGGCCACCCTGAAATGTGCAGTTTTGTCTCACAGCAAAATGCCACAGATGCCACAAGCATTGAGGGAGCGTGCAATTGGCATGCTGACAGCAGGAATGTCAACCAGATATGTTGCTCGTGCATTGAATGTTCATTTCTCCACCATAAGCCGTCTCCAAAGGCGTTTCAGAGAATATGGCAGTACATCCAACCGGCCTCACAACCGCAGACCACGTGTAACCACACCAGCCCAGGACCTCCACATCCAGCAGGTTCACCTCCAAGATCGTCTGAGACCAGCCACTGAGACAGCTGCTGAAACAATTGGTTTGCATAACCAAATAATTTCTGCACAAACTGTCAGAAACCGTCTCAGGGAAGCTCAACTGTATGCTCGTTGTCCTCATCGGGGTCTTGACCTGACTCCAGCTCGTCGCCGTAACAGACTTGAGTGGGCAAATGCTCACATTCGATGGCGTCTGGCATGTTGGAGAGGTGTTCTCTTCACGGATGAATCTCGGTTTACATTGTTCAGGGCAGATGGCAGACAGCGTGTGTGGCGTCGTGTGGGTGAGCGCTTTGCTGATGTCAATGTTGTGGATCGAGTGGCCCATGGTGGTGGTGGAGTTATGGTATGGGCAGGCATCTGTTATGGACGAAGAACACAGGTGCATTTTATTGATGGCATTTTGAATGCACAGAGATACCGTGATGAGATCCTGAGGCCCATTGTTGTGCCATACAACATATGAACATCACCTCACGTTTCAGCAAGATAATGCACGGCCCCATGTTGCAAGGATCTGTACACAATTTTTGGAAGCTGAAAATGTCCCAGTTCTTGCATGGCCAGCATACTCACCGGACATGTCACCCATTGATCATGTTTGGGATGTGCTTGACCGGCGTATACGACAGCATGCACCACTTCCCACTAATATCCAGCAACTTCGCACAGCCATTGAAGAGGAGTGGACCAACATTCCACAGGCCACAATTTACAATCTGATAAACTCTATGCGAAGAAGATGTGTTGCACTGCATGAGGCAAATGGTGGTCACATCAGATACTGACTGGTTCTGAGTCCCCAGACCCCCAATAAAGCAAAAAAATGCACATTTCAGAGTGGCCTTTTATTGTGGACAGTCTAAGGCACACCTGTGCACTAATCATGATGTCAGATCAGCATCTTGATGTGGCACACCTGTGAGGTGGGATGGATTATCTCAGCAAAGCAGAAGTGCTCACTATCACACATTTAGACAGATTTGTGAACAATGTTTGAGAGAAATGGTAATATTGTGTATCTGGAATGAATTTTAGATCTTTAAGTCCATCTCATGAAAAATGGGAGCAAAAACAAAAGTGTTGCATTTATATTTTTGTTGAGTGTATGTATATCAGTCAACCAATTTACACATGCCGTTCAGTTTACCTGTCATGAGGAGAACTACACAGGCTGTGAAAGCTGTATGCTATGTTATGCTAAGCTTATAACAGCATAGTGACTTACTCAGGGAGGTTTGGGTTTAGGGTTTGTTTGAATTAAAATAAAAACCCTCATTACAAACTGGAGGTTTAGAATTGGCAAAAGTTGGCATTTAGGAAGCAGTGAGGGCCAAATGAAAGATGCCATTGAGTTGCATCATGGGAATTGTAGAATCCATTGTTTTAAGGGCTTGAGACATTCTTGGGACTAAAGTTTGTATTCCTTCTGCACCAAATCGACCATTCTCTTGTGTTTGTCCCCCAACTTTATGCAATACTAAATCGATGAATGACTCCTTTGTTAAATTGCTTTAGCTGCAATGCCTTCTAGTCTATAAAGGTGAAGTAAATGAAGTAATTGGTCTATCTTGTTCTTTAACAATGGCGTTATACCAATAAGAACGGTAAATATTGGAGCAAGACAATCAATGTAGAGAGCAGGGCACTTCATTTGAACCGTTCAATATCAATGCCAATGGGGGAAAATGCACAAACAAATAATAATGCAGACCCCAACACTGGGAAACAGTATAGTGGGGAGGGTGGATTTTCCTTAATGAAAGCCTGAATCAAAGCTTCTGTGGCTAGAATGGATCCTGGATGAGGTTGAATTATCAATAACAGCAGCATGATCTTTTCAATCCAAGACTAAGCCCTTCAAAAAGCTGTTCTACAAACCCGACAAACGAATGTCAGAAAACCATGGCACACTCATTAAATGACATCTAATGCACATGCTAATATTGGCAACAATGTTTTGGCGTGACGTGTGGTGAAACCGTTCAAAATATATGATTGCTTATAGTAAACAATACCTGATGCTTTAAGTCATTTAGAAAATCTCTGTCTGCAAGTGAGGAAATGGAATAGTGCTGTACATAATGGCAAAAGTTTCGTCAAGTCGAGGTGAAACAAGCACACTCCCTATTGAAAAATAGCATTTCCCCCCAGCTGTGCATCATTTGGTATGTAACAAGAGTATCAATTTTGTACTGTAAATCTGAAATAAGGAAGGTCTTGTAGTTTGTGTAAATGGAGCGATCTCTTTGAAAAAATAGACATCCATGCTTCATGCTTTGCATCCCGTTTGTGTCCACGCTTGCTGTTCTGCGTAGAACTCTTCATCTGTTTCAAAGAATACTTTTTATATAACTGTACAACCTAAAAGGAAGGGAGGGAAAAAAAGTGCTAAAATAAGATTTGGTAAGGAGCAGCATTGCAAATGTTTGACCTTTGTGTATAAAACATGGAAACGTATTTGTCCAATGTGTATGTGTCTTTGTTATGGTTCAGATGGACTTCCTTCTCCTCATGAGCAGGTGATTGTCGGTGAAGCTGAGAAGGCCCGGTGAAAGCGAGCTGAGGGGCGAAGGGAAGAAGCTGTTTTTCAAGGTGCTGGGCGAGATCTCCTCGATCCGGTAGGAGACCGAGTGAAAGTACTGATTGGGGTTCAGCTGCGAGCTGAAGGAGTTCTGATGGGAGTAGGCACAGCCCAGGCCTCCCATGCCTCCCGCTGAGCTGCTGAAGTCATGGGAGTGGTAGTGCATACAGGAGCAGACCGACTGCAAATCGGTCACGTCCGTGCGGTAGGGCTTCTCGCGTCGCCGCCGCCCCCGTGGCAAAGACTCGTCCTGGATGTGGATGATCATGCTGTTCCTGTTGCCAGCTAGCGAGGCCCGTTCCTCGGCATCCCTTCGCTCGTCTTCGCTGTTCATAGTCAGGAAACGGAGCACCACCAGGTTGAGGAAGGCCCCTATAACCGTCAGCCCTACCAGGATATACATGAAGCTAAAGGCCACGTACAGGGGCTTCTTCTGGAGGGCCCGGTTCTTTTGGAGGGCCACAAAGTCCCCGAAGCCTATAGTAGTCAACGTGATGAAGCAGTAGTAGTAGGACTGGAAGAAGCTCCAGTCCTCGTAGTGGGAGAAGGCGATGGCTCCGATGCACAGGGTGCCCACGCAGGAGAAGAAACCCACGGTCACCATGTTCTCCATGGACACGTCGGTGATGCTCATGCCGCAGCACTTCTTGATGCGCTTCAGCAGGTACTTGACAAAAGTGTTCATCCTCTCGCCCAGACTCTGGAACATGACCAGAGTCAGAGGGATCCCCAGGACGGCGTAAAACATGCAGAAGGCCTTCCCCGCGTCAGTCCCTGGCGCCGCGTGCCCGTAGCCTGGGAAGAGAGCAGAAAGACAAGACAGCGGAGATTAGTGATGCGGAATAAGATTGCTCTGCCTGCTTCCTTTTAAGGTCAGCTTTAATGAGATATAGGCATGGTTTTGTCATGGTTTTTAAACATTTATATGAGTCCCTGGTGTGTCTAGAGACTGCCAAAGTATGAGAAAAAAACAACCCTCTCTCTTTTTCTCCACCTCCACCTTTCTGAAAACCTTTGTTCATAAACCCCAGTCAGACCCCCCCCCCCCCCATTATGACTTCATAAGTGGAGATGGGCACGTAAAGAGTGTTTTAGACGGAGGCTGAAAAGTGAAGATTCAGCCACGGTATCATGTTTTTTTGGGAGACTACACCGTAGAAACAGCTTCTAGTAGAAATCCTTATCACAACATTGAACCTGAACATGAGCATGACATGCTAACCTTTAAAAAAGCCCCCGATCAGCTTCAGTTTACAAACATTGACCAAGCAAGAAATCTCCCTAAGAGTCTGCGGGCGCTGCCAACAGGGGTATTGAAGTAACGTATGCCACAGAAATGTGTCTGCTCGTTAATCTTATTTGGGCTCAGGATTATTGCAAATTAGTCCGAAGTTTCTGGTGAGGTGGAAGACTTTGAAGAAGGCATTGAAAAAGGAGTCATGGGGGAGCCAGTGAAGCTTTTAGCTTAATTAAACTTTATCTTCAGACCATAAGCTGCTGACTCACACAAAATACAGTTGTTTGCAAATCAAACTGTGAGGCTAACAATAGGAATTCCTATAAAACTATACGAGATTTAAATCTTGAAGGCAGTATAATTGATTTGATGTGCTTTTGCAGGATATTTTACAGTCACCGCAAAGGTTGCAGTATGAATGGAGTCTACTGCTCTTGAATATGCAGGGCTGGGGAGAAAAAAAAGAGCATTGTATTGATTATCTTTCCTCTACCACAGCCCATATTTTTTAGTATTAAACATCCATATGGTAGCCAATAAACACCCACCCATTGGTTGGCATTTAGGCACCACTTCAACAACTGCCTGCCAAATAAAGACGTGATATTTTAAGGTCTACCCCACAGTATTGTTTGTATTTATTTATTTTAGGTATGTCGTGAGCAAGTTGTGCATTTTGCACTCTCAAATATTGATTCTGTGTATTCCCATATGGCTCTCCACCCACTCAAGCATGTGTTTAGCTATGTACTTAAAAATCTACTTTGAAAAAAAAATCCAGTTTCTACTAGCAACAACAGCACTTATATCTGTTATTGGCTTGAGGTATTCTAGATGAAATTTAAAGAAACATGGTGTAGAAGCACTATAATAAGTCTTGCGCTAGCAACTGTCTGGTAGGTAAGTTTTTAGTGACATGAACATGTATTTGTTGGATCCTAATTTGTTTCAGTTTGGTTTCTTTGTGAAAATGGAATACATATTATAACCCATTATCTAACATGTGGTTTTTAAAGAGATGCGAATTTAGAAATAATTAGTTAGATTTGCCAAATTTGCATATGGATCTCTGAAACCTAAAATTATCTTTTTAATGTTATGAATCAACTGGCAAAGTTTCATGATGATATTTTTCCAATTTAAAATGTCACCCTAATTCACCTGCAGTGTCTTGCAGAAAAACAAAAAAAGATGCAATACCACCTCTGTTATTGAGTTGGAGGAAACCATTTATCTACAGTGGTTAATAATTGCTTTAAAACTTCACCCAATCTAATGCTCCTGCTTTCCCCGGCTAACTTGTGTTGATTTTATCCACACCCTAGTCAAAGGAGCAACAGAACACAGCAGAACACAACTTGCTGTAATGCCATATGCAAGGATTTTTTTTCTCCTGTCAAAGTCTTGTGCTGGTTAATATTGATTGCAAATGAACTGAGTGAACTCTTTGAACAATGAGCGTCATTTTGCACATTATTTCCTTAATACACACAAAGTGAGAGCGTCCTCTATCAACAGCCTCATTGGAAATATCTAAAACACACAGACATACATTGCTCTATTACACAAGATAGTATATGAATCGCAAGGAGCTTTGTGGAATTAAGATAACCAGCAAAATATGATGAAAATCTGTGACTAGGCATATTATGAAAAACTGACTTTTCAGGGGTGGCAGCACTAAAACGGAGCATTTCAGACATATGGTGAAAAAAGCTGGATATAGGTGACGAAGAAATGGGCAGTGTGAGAAAAATAATGTCCCTTTTTTCATAAATAATTCCATTTAAACCGTAGACACTTGGAACCCGAAAAGTAGCATATATGTTAAAACTAGGCAGAAGACAACTGAGGATGTGTACCGATTGTTGACAGCATAGGGATTGGCCAAAATATACTGTATATCTGTACAGTGAGTAATAACACTAATATATGAAGTCAGGAAAGCATTCATTAAGAGGGATAAAAAGTAATGAAATCCAATAAGTGTACTTCAATTTCCAAAAGGCAGGATAATAACTTTGTATTGTATATTGGCTATTATGAATTTTTAAAAGGAAACAAGATGATGCGTTCATGAAAGCTTTTCACTTTGCATTTCTGTCTGGGAGCAGAGTTGCATTCATTTTGATGCATTTATTTCTCAACGTCTGTCTCTTAAATGGAGCAGATAAAAAACATCCAAACGATTTCTAAGCCCCTAAATAAGCAAAAGAGGAGAAAGATGTGTAGATTATTTTTTTTTTTTCCCCGAGTCTGAGTTTGATGGGATGTGGGGTTTTCTGTGGCAGACAGCGCTGCACTGTGTAATCTGTTTGTCCTGTTATAATGACTCTATTATCTGCTGTTGTCCTGGGAAACAGACATATTTGCTCTGCCACACAGAGCCCTGCCATGCACAGGTGCTTTTGTGCTGGTGTGTGTGCACAGGTGAACGCGTCTGTACGGCGCAGTGTGTGCAGTGCAGCGGAAAAGAGAATGACGCTCTCCGGTGAATGGTAAAAGCACAAGAAAGGCATGGCCACTCAAATATTACTCAATAGGACACATTTTTTGCAAAATGGAGGGGTTATGTTTTGGACATCCTGAAAGGGGGAAGAAGAAGTAAACGTGACTTATTTTCTCCTACAAGCTGAACCAAACCAGATTTGTTTGCAAAAGAAAGCCCACCAGCCTTATCAGCCAGAAGCACAAAGGGTGTCAAAGTCTGCAACAGAGACATTTCACTAATTAAGTTGCTGTTCAAACGCCCAGATATAAATCTAATGTGGGGAGAATTTCAAAGAAATGTTGGAGAATTGTTTTTTTCCCCCTCTGGTCTTCTTTAGTGCATCTTAATATTCAAAGAGGTTGGAATTATATTAAACAAAGTAACAATTTTTATTTAACAAACTATTTTTTTTAAAAAAGATCTCCTATTATACTACTTTTCTGGTCTTAATTTCTTGTTAAAAACTGCTATAGAGCAACCTGACACGAATCACATCACAAAAAACCATGTAGATTTTCGGGACACTCTTCCTCTCACCCTAGCGAGCACAGCAGTCTGCTCCACACACTGCCTTGAGCTTCTCCGCCCCCCCCCTCCTGCAAATCCCACTCCGTTGTGATTGGTTACCTTCCTTCCGGAACATTTCCAGCAGCGCACGGGGAGATTTCTGAGAGAGGAAGGTGGGGGCATGAGCTTTCCTGAGCAGCATTACCATACATGGAAACATCCGGGGACGTGACGACACGATACCCGGAAATTTGAACAAGTGAATTCTCGACCGGCTGCCCTAGTGTTTAGTGCTCTGCATAACCACCCCAGATGGTACGCAGGGAATAAGTCTAAATGCATGTACGTAATTATTTGATACGCTAGTATGGTTAAACATGACTATAAATCATTATAACAACGTTTATAGGTCATAAGAGTTGAAAGGTATCATAGGTCCTCTTTAAATAAAAACTAATTTACAATGTTTATAGTATTGCTCCATAAACCTGGCCATTTGCTAAAAGATAAACAGCAGAAATATACGGTGCATGTCTTATTACCTGTGTACAGTCCTCAACATGAGCAAACAATAAAAGATCGTCATTTTAAGTCTGCCGAGTACATCATCTTCTCTCACAGAACATTTCAGTTTGAACACATTTTCCGTCTCAGTGGACCTCTGTTGAGTCATTCTTCAAATGTTTGAACAAACCATGATAAAATGTCTGCATAGAAGTGCCTGCTGAAATATTTTTACTGCCATTAGGAAACTGTTTTCATGGTGTGGTATCCAACAAAAACCTTTATATTTCTCAGTGCCATTGCTCAATTTCGTAGTGTTTGCATCTGCTTGAAACGCTCCATTTTAGAGAGGAAACTAAACTTATTAAGATACATTGGTCTGGAAATGTTTGTACAGGAAAAGTCCATAGTGACTGGCTACCCATAGCTGCTTGCATTAAGTCCAAGTCACTACTGCTTACCGGCAGGGGCGTGCACATGTAGACACCAAGTGGTGCCTGAGCACCTGCCCTTTGCCCCCAAAAAATATTTTAGCAGTGTATCTTGCCCATATTGACATGACCATCTATAAATACTCGATGATTAAATGTATGTGATAACAATGCCCCAATAATAAGAAATAAAGAAAATAATAAAGATTTTTTAATCGATTTTTTACTGGCTCAATATAGGCCCCTGATCTTTGAAGGCCCCGAACAATGTTATTTAAAAAAAATATATATATATTACTGGCCCCTGATCTTCGTAGGGGGGGTGGCGGTTTACGGAGATGAGGGGCCTATCGAAGAGTTCAAAGAGAGAAGGAGCTTCGGGATAAGGGATTATTTTAAAAAATCCGAAGCTGACTGTTTTTTCAAACATGTACATTTTGTCTTTCTGCTTTTTGGTAATTCTGTGTCTCCAAATTATTCCAGAAAATAGTACTAAATAGCCCACATTGACTTTCTTCTCAAAGTGCACCAGATTGAAGAATTTTACTTTAAAAGGTTCAAATTTTTCTTAGAAGGTCCAGGGTCCCAAACACAGTCTCCCAAATTCCCGTGAGAAACACTGTATGTGTGGCCAGGTATTACAAGTCATTAGGCCAGGGGGGGATTTTGTACAAGGAACCATAAAATGATTTGCTCATTCATCGATAGAATATATTGTGCCCTTTCTTTGCACTGAGCACCTGCCCCCCAAAATGTCTGTGCACGCCACTGCTTACCGGTATTACTACTAGCACAACACCCACCAGTTGTGACCCACTTCTCTCATTCAGGTTCAAGAGCCTTCTCGTTCACTACGATTTGCAAATGAATGGTTACTAGTCATACTGTCTTGTAATGTCAAGGTGAGCAGCAGAATCCTTTTATGCCTTCAAAAGTTGATGGAAGCCCTGTTACCTCTTCTGACACTATTAACTCACTCTCAAGGCTCTCTCTCTCGATCCCTCACTATCTCTTTGTCAGAAATAGAATGAAATTTGCTAGGCACTTATTGTCGCTTCATACACCTGCAATCCTTTTAACTCTTGTGTCAGGCTGAAAGTTGAGGAACTTAAGGCTTCTCCTTGGTCTGATGTGGTTTAGGATGGTACCTCATTTGTACATCGCTTTGGACAAAAGCATCTGTCAAAGGAATGAATGTAAAAGTAAATGCTTTTCTGCTTAAGACCATTTAGAGGCAATCCATCCTATAGCTGTCAAGGCATGTGAATTTCTGTGAAATATTTCATGGAAATCCATCAGCTAATAGTTGACATTTTATGTCTGCACTAAAGTTGTCGATCAAAAATAAAATAAAAAAGTAAGGTTGAGAGGAAACTATGATTGTGAGCAAGATGACTGATGTTGAAGAAACCACAGATACTACAGTATATAATATGTATGTCACTACAGAAAACCCCACTGACACAACCACGTAATTATATCCATTTCAAACTGAATGCAGATGTCTCCCAATATCACCAAATTCAATTAATATTTGTAAAAGCGTATCACACCCCGTCTCCTTCAGTCGCATCCAAAGTGCCTCTAATGTGCTACACATTTGTGAATACATCAAGGCAGTTTTCATCATGAAATGCATGACTCATCTTGTGTTTGGCTCCAATCCAATTTACTATGACTTGTTTTGAATGTCTGCCCACGCCCAAAAAGCTATCTTTATAGGTCTGTGTGTGTGTGTGTGTGTGTGGTGTGTGTGTGTGTGTGTGTGTGTGTGTGTGTGTGAGGGAGCGGGTGTGCATGCATGAGACATTGTTGCTCAAACTCGTGAATTGACACGGCTGGCAGCCTAAATCACATTATTTTATCATTCTATTATGACATCATCAATATTACATTTCTGGTGCGCTGGAAGAGAAGGGGGACATCTCATAGTCATGTAATGGCTTGATGAATTAACCAACGGCCTGCCTACACCTCGAAAGAGTTCAGACACTAAAATCCATCAGCCTCTCATGCTGCTGCTACCCAGTGAGTCATCCACATTAATCCTTAATGCATCGGAAATCTATAATAAAGTACGGCTCGGCAACATTAAGAATTCATGGTTAAATAAAATAAACTTAAAATATAGGAAAAACATCCATAAAAAATACATTTTAATACAATTTAACTCAAATCAAACTTCAAACTGATCTAATTGTGATTCAAGTTACACTAAATCCTGATTAGACTTTTCCATCATCCTGCCTCTGCTCACACCAGCAACAAAAGAATAGACAAATATTTCATGTTGAAACCGCAAAACTATTCCGATTTCAACAGAAGGCAATTTGTTCATGTACAAACAATAAAACGCAGATTATGTACTATGAGTCATGTTCTGCTATGTAAAAGCTCCCAGTATAGTTGTAAACTGTGTCCGTCGAGTGACAAGTCAGTGGTGCTGGGCAGGTGGTGCACAGTGGAGTTTCGCCGATTACAACACCTGAGGCTCTTTATTTGCTAAGTGTACTAGCTAGATGCTAACTCACAGGTGCTGTGGGGGTCATTGAAGCTTTTTCACGAATGGAAACTGCCTGCTGAAGTTGTAAACAAGGGTGTGCACTGTGAGACTGACCTCAAACAGCACAGTAAAACCAAATCATTGCAGTGTCAGGTGGCTATTCTCTGTTGGTTTGAGCCAATGAGTGACCTCTTTCACATTACACAAGGTCATTTGATCTTTTGTCAATGTGATAATATTGAGCAGTGCAGCTTTAAGGTTAAGGTCTGCACAGGGGGGAGTGAACAGAGTTGCCTGCTGGAAACAGGGTTGATGAGGCAAAACAGTATTGTTGTACAAACCAAAATACTGAGCCGAAACAAGCTAAAATATTCATTGGAACTATAAGAGGAAGTAAGGATTTGGTGATTATTGTCTGTAGTTTCACCTCTACATCCACCCCCATCAAGTTACACAGTTGATCCATTGTTGATATAAAAATATAGCTGGTATTTTTTTTAAATTTTTGAATTATCATCAAGGGCATGTGTTTGCAGCAGCCAAAAGTTGAAAAGTTTCATTTTTGTATTGATATTTTTCATCCCAAAACATTTCAGTCATATTACGACACCATTTTTTAAATATAAAACGTACTAGAAATTAAAATTGCTGCTTCATATCCAAATACGAGTTTCTCTATTTATTCGGATTGGGAGCATATATTATTCATATAATATTCACACTAAAATTAAAATGGAAACGTATTGTCCGCGTATCATTTGATCCAGTGAACACGTCCTTTTGTCAGACACTGCAGTGGAGTGGTGGGAATCTCTCCTGTTGGTCTTCTTTTTTTTTGTTACACATCACTGGTTATATAACATGTATCATTCATTATGCATGAACCTATCAGGGGTAGTCCCCCTCATTAGCACCCACACCCACGCTGCCTGGGGAGTGACTCTACAAGTGTCAAGCGATTCTTTAAAAAAAACACCTTTTTGCTTGTTTGATCTGCGGGTTAATTCAGGTAGTCCCCGGCAGTAGCATTAATTGCTACAGGCCATGGCATTTTAATGAAGGTCAAGAGGAGCAGGGAGCGTGGAGGGGAGAACACCGTGTTCAGATAACTGCCACGAGTCTCCACCACGTCACCCCCGCAAGAGCTTAAAGCCCAGTTCAGACCAAAGATTCGCCTTGCAACTGCTTGCGACGAGACAGTTTTAGAACGTCGCGGGGGATAAATCGCAGCAGTGTGAACTGCTCGTTGCAGCTCGTTGCAAGGCGTCGCAGAAGATTCAACATGTCAAATCGCAAGGTCCAGTTTTAGAACGTTTCGGCGGTCTAGTCGCAAGGAGTTGCAGTTGCAAGCAGTTGCAAGGTGAATCTTTGGTCTGAACTGGGCTTAAAGGTTCAGTAAGCGGAATGGTCAGTTTAGCTAACTTCTTGTCAGTTACTGCAGTTAGCAGTCCCCTCCCTCGTCCCTACGTCACCACATTAATGCAATGCGGTCTTCAAGCAGCAAGTTATCTAGCATCATCTCAGATCCATAAGTGTGATAAAAGATGATAAAAACCATCAAAACAGACATTGGGAAGAATTTTTACCTGCTTCGCCATTGTAGGCGCATACACATTCACCCATCTGTCGCACTGAGATGGGTGCCGGTTTGTAGCATTCTCTCTTCTGATTGGATACCAGTTTCGGGATCCCCGAAAAGTTTATTTGCTGATTACATGCAGAGTGAGTGACTGAGAGATCGGTTTAATGAAACGCGCACACTATATGAGTGATCACTGTACGAATAAAAAGCGATTTCACACTTATATTAACATAAATAAATTGCTTACTTTACCTTTAATGGTTATGGTCTTTTCAGCTGATGGTCATCCTAACTTGCTTGTTCAAAGGGAATAAATGTCTAACGTAAAAATGCTACGCCAGCAAAGAAGAAAAGCAACACCAACTACATCAGAGCTTGCCAGCAGCTTGGCAAAGATCACATTTGCATTTTAAGCGTTTCATCCAATGCTCTCGTCCATTGATGTACAATGAGTGCAGGATCACATAGAGTAATATAGTACAGACACAAAGCTGATTTTCCTTAAAGTCACCATCCAACGTCTTATACATAAGAATAAAGATTTGTTTCGCTGTTTCTTAAAGGTGGAGTCAGCAATTCTGTAGAATACTCAGTGAATATATCCTCACAATGCGTTACCTGTACATATTGTGTGTGCGGCAAAAATAATCCAGTGTTAATACACAGCCTAGGCTCTGTAAATGTTGCAAGCTATGGTGGGCCCCCTTTGTTAAGATACCCTTTGTTTACAGTCCAGTTTAAAGAGCCTAGGCTGTGTATTAACATCAGAGTTAGCGAGCAGATCGTGAGGAGATATTAGTCTTATTTCCTCAAGTTGTTGGGAAAATGAAAGAGTAAAGTTTTTGTCGTAAGGTCAAGAGCATTCACTTCACTTCACCACACACACACACACACACACACACACACACACACACACACACACAGCAACTACAGTGATAGGATGAGAAAGTCAGTGATCTTGCTATTGTGAAATATCTTTGGTGAACCAACTGCAATCATTTCATGACTTTTATTATGGCACATAAATACCACACCTCTCCCAGAGAAAACTAATCCGTCTCAAGAAGTTGTTTCTTTATATATTCTCAGTTTATCTAGAATAAACAGGGGTAAGCTATTGCAGCTATCATTTCTCTGCACTCAAACTGTACTCTAGGCAATACGCAACATATAGCCTATAGTACAGACAGAGCCGGCCCGAGGCATAAGCGAACTAAGCGGCCGCACAGGGCCCCCGACTGCCTGAAATTTTTTTTTTTTTTTTTTTAGTTTGTGTGTTTGATATTAACATCATATTGTGCAAATGTGAGTTATCATACAAAAAAGGGAATACAATGTTTTGGTCTAGATAATTAATAGCCTAAAAATGTAATCAGTTCATCTGGGAGGAAATCCGAAATTATCTGATCATGTCACGTTCACGTCCATGCACAGTGTGTATTGAGTTTGTTTAAAAACAATTGGAAATGGGGCTGCCCTCAGTTGCCCATGCACTGTGTATAGTCTATAGCCTATTTCAGCCTTGTCTGTGGAAAAAAAGATACAGTAGCTGGACCACAGAGTTTTTCTGCTTAGTTCCTCACACTGCATTTAAATGCATTCACTATATTACAGAGAAATATGTCCCGTAAAAGAAAAAGAGCTCCAAGCCCAACCCAGAGGACCCTCCATAATATTTTATTTTATATTAATATATATATATTTTTTTTTTAAAGATATTTTTTGGGCATTTTTATGCTTTATTGATAGTGCAGAGAGACAGAGGTGAAATGGGGCAGAGAGGTCTGCTGCTGGGCGCGGCCCGGGAGGGGGACGCCTTACTATATTAATATTTTTATGGAAAATCCATGTGTCCTTCTTCAATAGCTTCTAATTCATCTGACCCAGTGTCTCCAAATTATTTTTTAACACAATTTCGCAGATTCAGCCTCTTAATTTTCCTCTCAAAGTGCACCAGATTCATGCATTTCACTTTAAAAAGGTTAAAAAAAATCTCCCGGGGGGGCATACCCCCGGACCCCCTAGGAGGGTCTGAATCTCGCCTGTCAAATATTTTCGCACAGCTGCACAGTGGAGGCACTAGCGGAAAACACTGGGTGTGTGAAGGATATTTAACAAAGATCTATAGTTTCAGCAGCACTAACATTGGAGAGGGGCCCCCTAATCATATTTCGCTTAGGGCCCCCTGAAGGCTTGGGCCGGCTCTGAGTACAGAAAGCCAAACTTGCTCAATAGAAAAAAGGACGATAGGGGTTTTCGGCCATACTTTCATGTGTTGTTGATAGCAGTGGACAACAAGGCAAATGCACAAGAAGATGCTGCTCTACTAATGGCTCCAAGCAAAACACTGACTACGCTGAAAACATCAAGCCTCCTCCTTGAAGTCAAAGCTGTTCATCTACAAATAGTTTGAGTCACGACAAGTCATGTATTCTAGCTTTTGGTGGTGGACAAAAAATGCTTCATTATTAGGTTCAAATAGGGATAGCTCTGAGGACCTTTTTCTCTTTCAGTGACTAGGTGTCTCAACCACACACACATTTCCTCAACTACTGTATATCTTAACAATGAAATTAACTTACATTTAGGCATCAGTTAGGTTTAGGGATTAGACATAGTTTTAAAAAATGAGTTGCTCAGACAAATTAGTTTGGCAGCCTGATAGAAGCAAACTGTAATGACAACACCCCCATAATAGCAGCTTATAAACTTGTTGTGGCTGACACCTTGCACACAGTTTACAAATAGGTAAAAAAACATATAGCAATGTTAGAATTCATTTTGAGTCATGTTTCTGTCCAACTGATGAAAGCAAGTCCAATATTCACCATCCTTTTAACTAAGTTTTGGTCCATACCAGAACCTAAGGCTCTTAATTTGCTTAATGTACTAGCTGGATGCTAATTTACAAGTGCCTAAGTTCCCTTTTTAAAATATTTTTTCAAACTAGTGTGTTAAACCTAACAACTTGCAAAACGTTTTAAGAACCAGTTTGCTTTTACACTTCATGACGTCAGCATATACAGTGCCTCATTTTACGTCCGCTCAATTTTAATTTCCCTTCAGTAGTCAGTCTGGTTCCGCGGTATATTTGCAGGTTTTCTCTGTCCAGAGAAAAATCACGTTGAGGTTGTGCGCTACTTTCAGTTGTAGTCAGAAGCCGGCGCATGACATACGTCACATCCAAACGTTATGCAATTGGTTATGGCAAATCCAGAGCAGTGCTGGGCAGATCCAATAGTTTTAAACTTCAACAGACACCCACCTTCAAGTGAGGTAATGTTTGTCAATTGAGCGATTCCAGACCTTCTGTACAAATGAAATGAAGTACAATGGTCTGGTAGGACCAGGCTAGGTAATGCTAGTGCTAAAGTCAAGATTATGTTTCGATTACGTGTCACAGCGCTGTTTGCTAACATTTTGCTCCCACAGTTTTAGTTGATGTGGTTGGTCTGGATAATCCTGCCCCCTATCCTAAGTCTAAAACAAATTAGGCCTAATATTGGCAGATGGTATTGAAACTGATTTGAACTGCGGTCTCCTATGGCAAAGTCAACTGGTTTGCGGACACAACCCTGCCAACTGACATCCGACACTTTCTGCAACACTGGTTCTGTCATGTTATGTACACTTTTTCCATTTTTCCTTCTTTAAATTTTGGATTTTCTGGCCCTTGTTACTAATAAATATAACAATATGCTGGACAGGGAATATTGTTAGAGAAATACTCAAGGTCACTGCATGAGAAAGTGTCGGACTGCCTGCGCCAGCAATTAAGGCTAAGTAAACAGGAATTAATTCTAGCATGTGTAGGGTCATTTTGTATTCATGTCCCAAGCTGAAAAATGTTAAACCAGCTAGATCAAGAAATGCGTGAGGATCCCTGCAGAGTCAATTTACAGTGAGGACATTGCAGCTTTACATTTGTAGTCCCTCAGGTTTCTGTTTGCTCTTGAGAGCTCAATTTTTCATTCCTTGGAGAGACAAGGCAGACAGTACACACAAAGGGAGTCTGAGCTAGGAGCTGAGCAGCCTGAACAGAGAGGCCGGTAAGCCCGAGTATTGTCTAGGGAAGCTGGCCGCTGTTTGCTTCTCAGACAAATTGAGATTTTATTTTTTTAAATCTTGAGGTACAGCTAGTGTATACTAGGTATGTCATCCATCTCACAACTAAGACCTGTTACGTCTAACCCGACTATAATTCTCTCAATGAGACTAGCATCAGAAGAGGATTTATAGAGATGCATTTTTTATTCCGTGAATGGTTTCCTCATATATTGTCAAACAGGCCCTCCTCTCGTGAGTGTGCTTCCTGATGAATTTGAGCAGCAGGAAGCGCAACAAACAACCCCCCCTCGAGGCTCCACAGAACAGAAGCCAGCAGAGACACGTCACTGAGATATGGGACGCAAAGAATGTACAATAAAAGACAAGCCATCGGCAAGTATAGGAATGAGAGAGGGGAACATCAGCCACAGCCTCGGCAGGGTGTAGTGAGGAGAATAACAGGCAGAAGTTTGAACCCAACAAGAATCAAAGGCATCGTTGATGAGACTGATAGATTTTCATATTTAACCCTTAGGTACTCTTGGGGACGTTTTTGTCCTTTCACACTTTTTTTCCCGCTCTTTTTTGTGTATAACTTTGGCTGTGCTTATGTTAACTGAAATATTTTTGGCCAGGGATTTTTTTTTTTCAAATTTTTTGTGAATTTCTACTCAGCAACTTTGTACCATCTATAATAAAGGCAGGAGACATTTTTTTTACACTCATGTCCCCAAGGACGTTTTTGTCCCCTATTGACTCCCATTCAAAATGGCCTTTTTTTTACCAATTTGATCCTGCTGTCATTACAGCATAAAATATTTTTTTCAATGATTTTATGCTTTCATCCTCGACATAAAGCATCAAAATTTATCATTTTCAACACTTTCACAATTTTGAGTCATTTCCCTATATTTGGCATAGGGTTGAATTACAAGCAATTTTCCAGGTTGTCGGTCCTGCCCCCCACAGTGCAATAGAAAAAAAATTAACCTAAATGGTGTGAGTGTGTTGGTAGGGATGCTAGTGTGTGGTGCATATGTGTGTATTGAGAAAATATAGTGTGTGTGTTTGTGTACACACAGCCAAACTTTACAAACTCAAACTTGTATGGAAAAAATGGCCCAATTTAAAGTTTATTTTTTTTCAAACCATAGCCATGATGACAAACACATGTAAATTTGATGATATTAGGCAATAATCCAACACTTAAGACACCAACATTGCTTTTTTAGCCCTATCTAGCTCAATCATTTGTTTCCTCCTGTTTTTTTTGAGGATCAAATATGCTCCCTAAAACCATTTTTGTACTTTTTTGTAATTTTTTAGTTTTAGAGTTAAAGGCCTAAACATAAGAAATATGAGAAATTAATGGACTGTGTGGATCCATATGGATACCTTAGGGTTGTGTCTGTGTGTGTGTTGTGAAATTACTGTGTGTGTATGTGTGTGTGTCTTGGTGCGCATGCATATGTGTGCAGCTGTAAGGTGCAATTTGTGGGTTTTCAGGTGGCTGCAAGTTCACTATGTTACTTTGGTACTTTGTTGACATCATCAAAGAAACTGGAAATAAAAGGTCAAAAGCAACTGACAATGAATTAATATTTGATATGTATGTAAAGAGGTCAAGTGGGATAAAAGGTTTTCAAAAAAAGTAGAAAAAAATATTACTGTATAATGTTTTTAGGGCAGTTTATAGGGAGAGGACATTTTTGTCCTTAGGGAGGTGAGTGTGAGTATTTATTTGCATCTGTGACTGCACAAATACTAAACATGTATCAAAAGCAGTTTTATTGCAAATCATTAACATATCCTAGAGTCTGATTATCCCACTCAACAAAAATCCACTTTGCATCTATTATATGAGAAATGTTTCAATTATTGTGTTTTTTTTAATAAAAATGGCTCACGTCATCACATAAGCTTGCATGTAAAGGGTTAAAAGCAATTACAAATGAATGAATATTTGATATGTATGTAAAGAGGTCAAGTGGGATGAAAGGTTTGTAAAAAAAAGAAGAAAAAAATATTACTTTATACTGTTTTTATGGCAGTGTATAGGGAGAGGACGTTTTTGTCCTCTAGGGTACTGAGTGTACACAAAAAGTTAAGGTCACACAAGGGTTAAAACACAACCCATTGTATTATTGGGAAGTGATTGGTAACCATTCGGTAAGCATTTGCAGCTCCAAAAAAACATGCTAAACTGGGTAAGTCTATCCAAGACGGTTTTAACAGCCTTTCAGTGACTACATTTAATGTAAAGTAGGTTCTACACATTGAAAACAGTTACTAAAAAGTTTTTTTAAGCTATTGTTATAAATAAACCTAGTCTACAAAACACCTAGCCTGGGGAGAACAGCCTGATCTTGCACACTTCACATTTGTAGGGAGAGGCCCAGCCCCGTCCATTAGTGAAAGGCAGCCCCTGATTGGTTCATGTAGTCATCAATAAAACTTCCAATCAGACCAGAGGGGTATATTACGAAGCAAGTTCAAGAGAGCCTGGCTCTACACTAGGGCCTACTGATTAAAAAAAAAAAAAAGATCACAATTAAATGTTGCAACCTGTGATTTTATAGAACGCTTCATTAAATGTGTGTAAATGGCCAGGTAAAATTATTTGAAGTGAGAGCATAAAGTAGCGCTGCATACAGTAGGCCTAGGCTATTTTACATGTTCTGCGTCAATAACTGTGCAACATGTGGCAAACAGTCACAGCGCAATGTTGCAGTTCACTCTGTTGTAAGCTAATGTGACGGATTTGTTCCGTTCATTAACGTGCGGATCAATAAGTTTACTGATTTCACAAATTCCCTCATTTAGAATGTATCTCTCTGACAATATCGTCAGGTCCGCGGGATTTCCAAAGGTGTAAACCTAAAGGGCAGTACATACCAGTTTTTTGTCTTATTGACAATGCAAATTCTCCAGATTATGACATATTCCCTTTTGAACGCTTTTAGCCAACAGCGCCTGGTCCAGGTCAGCCTTAACTCACTTTAAGACAGACACATGCTGCAGGTTCAGGATAGATCAGTTCATCAATATAATCCATCTCAGACCTCTTACGTAATGCATCTTGCCTTGGCAGATCTTTTTGATAATGGTAAAAGGTTTATAATAATAGAGGGTCCGAGGTAAATTTCGAATGACTTCAAATCATAGTGGCTCCACCTACTCAGATTCACTCCCTCAAGTCTTTATTTATCTTCCTTACACTTTCTCTTAAGCATTCAGTTACACACACACATACTCTAGCCAAGGGGACTTAAAAGGCTTACCTATTGTGAAACTACAAATCAACAATGAGTCACCCAACACCTTATCATAAAGACATTATGGCACCGCTCGTCAATCTGACACCACATGGGAGGCAAGTCTTAAAAAAGCTGACTCATGCTTCTGTAACCTTTAAGATGAATCATATTTCCATATTTCATTTGTAAAGAGGTTTCAAAAATTGTGTGTGTTTTTTTTTAAATGCATGCTGTGAACCGTCTTTGAAGTCACCCCTCTGTTTGTTTCTGCCTACCGCCAGTCAACAAGCTACTAGCGCAGCTCCAGTGATAAACATGACTACAGGAGTTTAGAACAAGAGGTTGAGAATGTTTCACAGTAGGCGACCAACTGCAATGGCCGTTTAGAGAGATTACTCAGGTCAAAATGTTGATATGTTGTGATTTCTGAAGGAATATGGAGTCAGTGATTCTGGAGAATTCTTGTCGTCAAAATCTCCTCACAATCTACTACCTGTATTACTAGGTGCGCACTGAAAAAATTCCAGTGTTAACATACAGCCCAGGATCTGTAAATGGGCATGTTGATAGCTAACCTGGTTCTACCAGACCATCGTACTTCATTTCATTTGTACAGAAGGTCTGGAACTGCTGTAATAGGCAAACGTTCACTCACTTGGAGGAGGGTGTCTGTTGAAGTTTAAAACTATTGGATCCGCCCAGTGCCACTCTGGATTAGCCAACCAATCGCATAACATTTGGTCGTGACGTACATATGTCATAAGCCGGCTTCTGACGACGGTGTGTTCCAGTTGTACAGGGAACTCGGAAATTTCCGACTTCACTACATATTGTAGTCTATGGATCTACCGGTACCTGGCAACGGTAACTTGCTAGAGCCTAACGTTTAGTTATTTGGATGAGAAGCAGATGAACTGGAACACAGACAGGTCCCAACTCGGAACTACCTAGTCGGAAATTTCCGAGTTCCGAGTATAAAGAAACGCAGCATTCAACTGAAACTGGCCCGCGACTTCGACGTCATCGTTCTCAGCCACATGCTCTGTTAGCTGATTGGACCGGTTTGAGCAGGATTCCATGAATACACTGCAGCCCCAGACTGACTACTGAAGTGAAATGAAAATTGAGCGGAAGTAGGTAGGCGGGCGGAGCCAGGCTAGTTGATAGCTACAGTGGGCCCCCTTTTTTTTCAGCGCACACGCATAACAGGCAGGAGGCAGATTGTGAGATATTGATTTTGACAAAAAGTGATTTTGACAACAAGCATTCTACAGAATCACTGACTCCACCTTTAAGGCAACCTTTAATACAGTGAGTTAAGGAAGAGTTGGCACACAGTATGGGTCCCTTTTGGATTTACAATCAGTTTTGTTGTGGTTCTTTTGTGCGCTATACATTAGTCCTGACGACGATTGAAGCCTCACTAGAGTACAAGTTATTGTAAAAATTGTGTTGCCTCACCCAGGTCTGAATTTCCAAATGTATTGAACTTTTCAGTATCCAGTCCACCAATAGTGGGTGTTTAGAACCTTTCAGGCAACAACCCTGTCTCATCAAAATTACGTTCCCAGAGGACTATTCGGCATTCTCAATTACGTTTGACTAACAAACGTATTTTGTCCGTGATTACGTTTTAATGAACATATCGCAAACAAGCTCGTTCTCAGCCTAGAACTGTTCGGGATTCTCAATTACGTTTGGCTACAAAACGTATTGATTACGTTTTAATAAACATATCGCATACGTTCGTTCTCAGCCTATTTTTTGCCATTTATTTACCTCTAGGATTATGTTTGGTTGAAGTGTGCATTGTCTGGGCGGCTGCCTGAACTACAGCGCTGCAGAAAATTAATATGTACCATTGATATGTTCACATGTTTCTTCATTCATTCATTCAAACAAACTGGTGAAGGCAATCGACGTTCCGACATGGCCACGCCCCCTTTGGGTGGAAAACAAAGCGATTTTGACTATAATGCAAAATTGCGGTCCAAAACAGCACAAAAAGAAAACGATCAGAGGTAAATAAGTTACAATTTGACCGACAGACACAATGTTAAGATCCTTTACAACAACTCTGCCAGCTAGATAACGTTAAAGACACTTATAAATGATTAATTTGATCAATCTAAAACCATTTGTGTGTCTAGTCTCTCAGCATCAATCTGGCGCAATGATCCGACCCATTGGCCAGAGATGTCATGCCCTGATGTAGGCTATATATTCACCTCACTGAGTCTCTATGTAAGCTGATTACACGTGAACTAATTGATCTTTAGATAGCAAACTCCCACTGAATACAGAGCGCAGCCGGGAGCTTCCTGCTGTCATACAGCCCTTCTTTAGGGGAATTTTTGGGGGCATGGCAAAGGAATAAAACCATGATGTTTGTTTTTTACTTTGTAAACCACAAAACAGCTCAGGACATTGCAGATTTGAGCTATAACGCTTATTTTGAATGATCGCGCTGTCTTTGAGTACTGCCACGAGAGTTCCGTCTAGATGACGTATTGCCGACCTGATGAAGGGTGACGTCAGACCAGACGCACGCCCCTCTACAAACCAATCAATGTCGAGGAATGTCACGTGACGCGAAACGAGCCTATAGCGGCAGCCCTGAGCTACGAAGAGCATAAATCGTTGTGAGATGATCATTGTTGTTTGTGAGAAATGCAACACAATCGTCACTCAGTAAATGTGCACCATTTAGATTGATGGTTATCACGAATAAGGAGTTTTAGGCGGGCTTTACAGTTAAATAAGCAGGAAAACTACAACCATATACCCACTTTGCTTGTCTTTTTACCTCTGTATAACCTTGTGGATTAAATTACTTTTATTTTCTTCAGTATTTTACATTAAATGATCTTTGAAGTAAGATATCATTCACAACTTTTTTATATATAGCCTATATCTCACCTGCACAATATGTTGCTTTTTAAAAAAAAATTTATATTTTATATTTCTGTGGCCAATGTTCTTTGTTGTTTTTATTGTGCAAATAAATTAAATCTAATCAAAAGCATGGTGGTGAATTGTAGGTGTGTTTAAATGTAAAATTGTACAATCTTCACACTCTCAACATTAGCACCTTTCCAGCAATGTATTCAGTTGGTGTTCTTTACCGCAAGGTTGATTTTCTGATAAATTTGAAGGCCCAATATGGAAAATTAAGCTTTTTGTTTGCTCATTTGTTTTCTTGTGGAAATAGTAAACCAAAAGGTGTGTCCTTCAGAGATTATAATAGCCTACAGAACCCATATGCATAGGCGTTGTTTAAATATACCTGCATGGATGGATGGACTTATAGATGGATAATGTACCTTATTTATAGGGAAATACTAGGCCATAGGGAAAGTGTGGCATTGTAGCAGCAGTTATTGTGGATTGTATCAGGAATGACTTTCTGTAGTGGTCAAATAGCTGAAGGTGATGCTGTCCATCATCTTCAGCAGCTTGCGCATTATCATTCTCTCCACAACCAACTGGGCTTAAACAGGTTAACAAGGATTTGCTCATGAAGTAGAGTCTGCTCTGTCCCTCCATGCACAACCTCCATGTTACATTTGCAGTCTGTTGTTTAATTAAATGCCCAGGTTTCTGTAGCCCTCCATCAACTCAACCTTTTCTCCCAGAATGGAGATTTAGCCTAGTCCTCCTGGTCCTCCCAAAATCCATATCCATCTCCCAACCTTGGTTACATTTAAGAGGTGTGTAGCTCCTACCATGCCCGAACACTACTGTCCACCTGTTCCCTGTCCCTGTAAACTGTCCCGTGAACTGCACACAGAACTGACACACCTTGCATCTGCGGAATCATCTGAATATTTAATTAAAATAGGCCCATGTGAAAGTGACATGTGCTAATTGAGGGATGTGAAATACAAAGGCAGTTTGAACAAAATAGGCTAGAGTCATTGGAAAAACTGTTATAGAGAGATCTGAACCTTGCAGATTAAATCAGGGCGCTGTCAAGGCTTCCTCGCCCAATGCTACACCACAGGTCCAGCGCGATACACAGGTGGAATGTCGCTGCCCGTATGAAAAGAACAAGAATAAATCTCTTATCAATACAGGTGAAACTTGAAAAATTAGAATATCGTGCAAAAGTTCATTTATTTCAGTAATTCAACCTAAATGGTGAAACTAATATATTATATAGACTCATTACATTCAAAGTGAGATATTTCAAGCCTTTATTTGTTATAATTGTGATTATTATGGCTTACAGCTTATGAAAACCCCAAATTCAAAATCTCTGAAAATTAGAATATTACATAAAATCAATAAAAAAAGGATTTTAAATACAAAAATGTCGGCCCTCTATAAAGTATAATCATGCATATGTACTAAGTACTTGGTTTGGGCCCCTTTTGCACAAATTATTGCCTAAATGCGGTGTGGCATGGATGCTATCAGTCTGTGGCACTGCTGAGGTGTTATGGAAGCCCAGGTTGCCTTGATAGTGGCCTTCAGATCGTCTGTATTGTTGGGTCTGGTGTGTATCATCTTCCTCTTGACAATAGTCCATAGTTTCTCTATTGGGTTCAGGTCAGGAGAGTTGTCTGGCCAATCAACACAGTAATACCATGGTCAGTCAACCAGTTACTTGTGGTTTTGGCACTGTGGACAGGTGTCAAGTCTTGCTGGAAAAAGTAATTCAGCATCTCCATAAAGCTTGTCAACAGACAGAAGCATGAAGTGCACTAAAATCTCCTGGTAGACAGCTGTGGTGACTTTGGACTTGATAACACAGTGGACCAACACCATCAGATGACATGGTGCCTCAAATCATCACTGACTGTTGAAACTTGACAGTGGTCTTCAAGCCCCTTGGATTTTGTGCCCCTTCACTCGTCCTCTAGACTGTGGAACCTTGATTTCCAAATGAAACGCAACATTTCATTTGGATCAGTGATGATTTGAGGTATCATGTCATCTGCTGCTGTTGGTCCACTGTGTTATCAAGTCCAAAGTCACCACAGCCATCTACCAGAAGATTTTAGAGCACTTCATGCTTCTGTCTGTTGACAAGCTTTATGGAGATGACAATTTCCATTTCCAGCTAGACTTGGCACCTGCCCACGGTACCATAAACCACTGGTAACTGGTTGACTGACCATGGTATTACTCTGCATGAATGGCCAGACAACTCTCCTGACCTGAACTCCATAGAGAAACTATGGACTATTGTCAAGAGGAAGATGATACACACCAGACCCAACAATACAGACGAGCTGAAGGCCACATCAAAGCAACCTGGGCTTCCATAACACCTCAGCAGTGCCACAGGCTGATAGCATCCATGCCACGCCGCATTTAGGCAATAATTCATGCAAAAGGGGCCCAAACCAAGTACTTAGTACATATGCATGATTATACTTTCTAGAGGGCCGACATTTCTGTATTTAAAATCCTTTTTTTATTGATTTTATGTAATATTCTAATTTTCTGAGATTTTGAATTTGGGGTTTTTATAAACTGTAAGCCATAATAATCACAATTATAACAAATAAAGGCTTCACATATCTAACTTTGTATGTAATGAGTCTGTATAAGATATTATTCTCACCTATAAAGTTGAATTACTGAAATAAATGAACTTTTGCACGATATTCTAATTTTTCGAGTTTCACCTGTATATCATGCCAAGTGTGTGGTGGACAAACCGCCGTCAAGACCACTTACCATTAAGACAGGGGACAATATACTGAGTCAACTGCATATGCAGAAAATAATAAACACTGCCACACCACACCGCAAACACTGATTAAGCACTGTTCATAAGACTGCCTAAAATTCTACCTTTGTAAGGTCAAAATCATGAATAAAGCAATCTTTAAACTACTCCCATTTGAGTAACTGGCCTACTCCTTCCAAATACTTTCAGTTGCAGGATTCACATTCAATATGCACCTAGTTTTATATTATGTGTAGGCTATGCACAATTAGCAACATTTGATATCATTAACTAAAAGAAAACAACCAAATCCCTGTCAGGATAGGCTACAAGATGTGACACACACACACACACACACACACACGCACACGCACGCACGCACACGTACACACGCACACACACGCATTGTAGAGTACTGCTTTAGTAAGTTCAAGAAGCCTATTCAGTGACATTTTAAACTGTATATTTAATTGTTTTATAATTTCATGTATAATCCGCCACATATGTGATCAGAAGCTTTAAATTATACAACCACAAAGGCTATAAAACACATTTTTCTAACAGAAATAGTGTCCCTAGAATAGTGGGTAGGCTACAATGATACATGCTTTAAGGTTTAGGATAGGCCTATACAGAATGTGTTCAATTTAAGTTATTTTATTCATTTTTTGGTAGTGCAGCATGTTTCTGTAAATGGTTCCATTATTCCTAAGGGCCCTTATGATGTTTCTGTGTGGAAACGGGGACGTTTCGGAGGAGGGGAATAATGTAACCTACTTCCTGTTAAGTGCTTTTTTTATGAAGGGGCAGAACGGAAGTGTCAGCAGTGTGAACGTGTCTGACTTGTGGTTTTACGGCGGAGGCCCTGAGTTGTAAATGGAATGCGCCCTGAATTGGCAGACAGGAGTCGAACGGGTCCACCCAGCCCTAAAGGATGATGGGAAATGTATGATTACATAGCAACGGTGGTAAATACGTCAGCAAACTAACCAAATAGGCTAGAGATCAGATACTTCCAATGACCGAATATAGCCTAATGATATTCTGATGTATTTCTCGCAAGATATGTTTTCAAAACATATGTTTATGCACTTACTAGCTGAAGTGTGACGTATTTGTGTCACCATGATAACCATTGACAACAAAAATGTGCTCTGGGAAAAAAACTCGGCGGAGGGAGGGAGCGCTCTTGTCAGCTGTGTGTGTGTGTGCTATCTTTGATTTTGTCCAGTTGATCAACAGCTTGGCACGTAGCTTATTTGTGTACCGAACATTTCTTGAGAATTAGCCTATCAGACTTCAGACAGATCATATGAATTCACAATATCAAGATTATGAAAATAAAGTACATAGGTCTCGCTAGAAATCTTATAATCTTTCAGGGCTGCCGATAGGCTCGTTTTCTCATTCCTCGATATTGATTGGTTTGTAGAGGGGCGTGCGTCTGACGTCACCGGTATTTAATAAACGAGAATATTTCCCCTGCAGCCCTGTGTAGTTCCGTAGTCTAGTTTAACGTTATCTAGTTGGCAGAGTTGTTGTAAAGGATCTTAGCATTGTGTCTGTCGGTCAAATTGTAACTTATTTACCTCTGATCGTTTTCTTTTTGTGCTGTTTTGGACCGCAATTTTGCATTATAGTCAAAATCGCTTTGTTTCCCACCCAAAGGGGGCGTGGCCATGTCGGAACGTCGATTGCCTTCACCAGTTTGTTTGAATGAATGAATGAAGAAACATGTGAACATATCAATGGTACATATTAATTTCCTGCAGCGCTGTAGTTCAGGCAGCCGCCCAGACAATGCACACTTCAACCAAACATAATCCTAGAGGTAAATAAATGGCAAAAAATAGGCTGAGAACGAACGTATGCGATATGTTTATTAAAACGTAATCAATACGTTTTGTAGCCAAACGTAATTGAGAATCCCGAACAGTTCTAGGCTGAGAACGAGCTTGTTTGCGATATGTTCATTAAAACGTAATCACGGACAAAATACGTTTGTTAGTCAAACGTAATTGAGAATGCCGAATAGTCCTCTGGGAACGTAATTTTGATGAGACAGGGTTGCAGGCAACAAGAGTGGCGGGTACTAGCAGGATACAGACCAAATTAATCAAACTACGGCAAATTGTAAAATTATGTTGGTAAGTACAATGGTATGATAACGAATAGAAATAAATGCTGTCAAACTATGACAATAAGACACACATATCATTTATAGGAGTCAGTGATTCTGGAGAAGACTTTGTCAAAATGACAATATTGTAGATTGAATATCTTTTCACAATCGAATACCTGTCCGTACTGTGTGTGCGCTGAAAATAAATCCATTGTTAATACACAGCCTAGGCTCTGTAAACTGGTATGTAAACAATGGGTTTGTTAAGAAAGGGGCCCATCATAGCCAGCAACATGCCCGTGTACAGAGTCAAGGCTCTGTATTTAAACCGGTTTTCTTCCAGGTATAGGCGGGTAGCGGATCGTGAGGAGATATTCACTGATTGAGAAAAGGTTATTTTGATAATATGCATACTCTATAACCACTGACCCTACATTTAACTGGAATTAAAGATTATGTTATAGTTCAGTTCACCAGGATTGATAATATGTCACACCATAGACCACTAATGGGCTAAATGTAGTCAGCACCCCTCCAAAGTGTACAGTTTATAGCAAAAACATATTACCTTTTTTAATTCTATTCAGCACAGAGAGGGCTGCAAAATTACTCACACCAAGGCAATCAAAATAAAAAAGCTATTTCCAGAAACTACTCCGTTATTATTATTTTACCAATAAGCCGTCAAGGAAAATGTCGATGGACTGTCAATAATGTAAAGGCCAGTAATTGGTGCTGAGCAGCGGAGGCTTACTTGTTCTTAAAAGACAATTATGGTACAGTGCCATATGGATTCCTGCTGCCTCAACAAAGAGTGAGGTTCTGCAGCATGTTACATCCTTTGTATCGGATTTTAAAGCTTGAAACTCAATTAGTTTTTTTCTGAAATACTTTTTTTTTGCAGTTGTGCTAGGATATTTGAAAGATTTTTAATTTATTTTTAATTGTGGGAGGTCCACTGGCTTTTTGACCTATTGTGTTTAGATAAGTTAAGTGATTCTATGCTGTTGCAAAAAAAAGAATGAACCCACGATTGATTTTTCTCTCCTGCTTTGTTGATAGAGATACAAACCCTACTAAATTAGCTTCAGGCGAGATTCATTTTAGATTAATGTTCCACCAGATGAATTGTAATTGTGATGATGAAGTGATAACTTTCATTAACATCAAAGCTTCATATGTTTGCGCTCCCTATAGTGTAGAGAACACTAAGCTGGATGCATTCTGAAGCCTAGCGTGCTCATCATCATGCTCCTCTTGATGTTCCATCATCACAATGTCTTCAGGTATTTAAAGGCATGTCGCATTTGATGCAAATACAACCTGGCAAGACTCTGACTCGTCCCAGGTGTAACTTAAGGCTTGTAACCCTGTTAGGCTTCACTTAATGAAGCTCATTGGCCAGCGCCGGGGAATATGGCCATCGAGGGGCTGCTAAGCAACAGGCAACAGGCAACTGCAGCTGGTCTACTGTAGCTAAAAATCACCTCCCCAGAGAAACTGACACTATTTTGCCTGGAGTGCCCTCCAACCTCTCTGCCGACAAACTTGTAACTGGAATATGTTTTGCTGTAGTCAGAAGGACATCCCAAACTGATATCTAGGGTTTTTTTTTTTGTTTTTTTTACATGCGATGTTAGTCCAGGCAGGTCTGTGATTATGTTGACCCATAGCAGCCGGGCAGCCTTCACTAATGGTCGCCTCTTGGCCCCACGTTACAGCTGGCTTGTCACATGGTCTCTGAGAGCAGAAGACAGACACACAGAACAGACTGCAAACTGGGGCTGTGTTCCAATACTCACAAGTCCCTACTATTGAGTATGGTAGAAAAAGATTTAGGATGTCCCAAAATATGTGGTCAGCATGCTTTTATTGCGCTTCTTACCCACAATCCACTGCACACTGGAAGTTATGTCACATCGATGGAGCCTCCAAGTGAAAAAAGTCTGTCCCAATTGTATGCCTACTGCATGCAAACTACGTACCTTTTATGATCAGCTGTTGTATGTAGAATAGTATGTGATTTGGCTTTCCTTTTTTCCACCCTACTTTTGGTTACTTTACTTCATATTGCTTCTCGAGGCAAATAAGTCCAGCAGCAGAATCAGCATTTATAATACACATGCTGTCATGATCCCGCTTGGGCCCCTTGGCCTTGTGTGTGTTTTCCCTTTCACCCTTGTCTGTTTGTGGTCTAATTGCAGGGTTGGAATCAGGTGTGCTGGAGTCAATTACCTACATTCACAGCTGCCTTCAATCATCATCAACTGCCCTACATATACCCGGTCCTACCTTCCAGACACTGCCAGATTGTAGCTTCTGTTTTCATACAGTCAGTTCACGCTCTTGCTCACCTGTTTACGACTCCGCTTTTCTGCATTTTTTCCTGGTTAACCCCTGTTTCTCTGCCACAGTTCTCCCGGCCTGACTCCAGCCACCAGTTCCAGCCCTAGCTCTCCAGCACCACTCCTCGGACCCCTCCTGCCTGTCTGCTCTAGCCTGCTTCCCCCCGGCCCCCTGGACTTGCCCCGTTGCTCTCTCCCTGGACCTCCATGCCAGCCAGTTCCCCTCCCCGGATCACGGTCCTTACACCCTGCTGGTTTCTCCTGAAATAAATCATCTTTTACTTATACTGTCTCCGCGCCTGTGTCCTCCAGACCCAACCGTTACACATGCAACGACTTGAAACTAAGCTTTGTATTTACATAAATCAACATTCATGCCATGATTACTTTGCACAAATGGAACACCTGCATGCATAATGTTCCTATAGTCACGCAACTGAGCAGTCTTAAAAAGCACATGTTGAATATCATGTCTCATGATGATAATTTAGCTATTCTTTTCATGTATGAGTTAATGATCATATAGCCTAATTAAGGACAAACTATGTCAACATGCCCTCACAGCTATGCCAAGCGAAATTAATGTGATGCTGTAAGAATGATAGCCCTATATTTCCTACCTATGTAATTCTAATGCCGCTGTGCTATCACAATGTATTAGTTTTCCACCCTCCGGAGGTACAGCCTATACCACATTTAGTATCAGAGACACTGCTTGTGTATAAAAAAAAACGCTAGTGGACCACACTCTGTGCACAAGGCTCCAACGCTGATTTCATGCTGCTGTTCCGTGGCAAATAGCTCATACAGGAGACCACACACTCCCACTCTTTCTACCTACGGGATAAAGTGGTTGTGATAAGACCGTGTGGGAGTGCATTACTGTACAGAGGCAAAATGATTGTCAGTATCCAGCCAGAGAGAATTAACAGCAGGTGGTGGTTACAAAACCCCCTGACAAATGACATAAAAATACCCCCTATGTGCAGGTTCTTTAAGGTGAGACACTGCAGGTGAATAAGGAAAGTTTGCCTGTTGATTCCTGATTTTTTTAAAAACATATCAAATGCATTTTCAGCATGTTTTTAAGAACACAATGTATCATAAATCAGACAATTAACAACATGTGAACAAATCATTCTGTAATAATCTTCAGTAGTGCTCAAAATTATTATGGAAATTGCATTTGTCAGTAAGTTGAGATCTTTGGTTCAGAGTATTGAAACAAACTAATCTTTAACGTCTGTATAGGATGGTTGTATAGAAGACTCACACAGACAAGGTTAAGTCAAATAAACAACTAAATGTACATTTTGGACCTCATATTCATACTGGTATTGAAGTAGACATGTTATGGAAGCCAAATACCCCCCCCAAAAAAAAAAATAAAAAATTGCTTGAAACACTGCTTGAAAATACGATGTTTTTGCCTGCCTTCAAGGGAGAAACATGACAGAGAGATATATGAACAGAGTGTGTGACTCCAGGAGCATGGTGTGTGAACAAAACAATAAGATGAAATGCAAATGTGTGTTGTGTCTGAGCCGCAAGAAGAAGCAGCCAGCCGTTTGGCAGCTGGCTACTGTGTCATGCTGACTCACAGCCCGCGGCGGGACAAAGTAGATCAAAATGCAACCGGCAGCCAGAGGATGACGTGAGCTAGTGTGGCAGTGTCCACTTGATTTTCCCACAGACTGCTGGGAAATGCTGAGATTTACAGTTCAAGGGGTCTTTAGGTTCAACACTGAAAGAAAAACGCTATATATTTTCACAAAGCAAGACACTGAAAGGATTTTTTCTCGCCGTTAGCAAATCCATTGAAAAGACCAAAAAAAAAATCAGTCCATCTCTCAGTATCTTCAGACTTCCCATCCAAACCTAGTTGTTCCTAATAATAAATTAATAAAGGAATAGTTTAGATATGGACATTATGCCAAATCACCACATGTTTTTATGTTCAAAAGTTTGATGACAAGATAAATTCCACACTCACATTTGTCTGTTTGGAGCAATATCTGGTAGGCTAATACTTTAGATAACCATAAAGACTAAAGACATGGGCTTCTAAATGAACTTACTTTATCATGTTTGTTTGATATGTACACAAGAAAGGCAAATATGACCAGATGTGAATTTAAGGAGTGTTCTGAAAACCAAACACCCGGGTTCTGTTATAGAAACAAGAAAACTAATTTAGAAAAAAAAAACTCTTTTTCCTCACCTTTCGGAACCTATGTTCAAAAACCCCAGTCAGATTTACCTCCCCTTGTGATGTCATAAGGGGAGAAGCCACGGCCCCTACAGTAACTAAGCACTACCTGCTCCTGTGATAAGCCCACCCCAAAATCCCCCTGAATCAAACTAGCAGTAAGATTCAGTTAGTTTGCCGTGCCATTCAGAGCAGACTGGGCTTTTTGGAAGGTGGGGCTTTAAGAGACAGACTCCAAAACAGAGTCTTTCAGACAGAGGCTAAAAAGAGGTGATTCTGTAATAGCACTGCTAGAAATATAAAGCATGTTGGACCATTGAAAACCGTTTCATTTTGGAACCCTAATTACAATTTTGAACCTGAAAATTAGCATGATATGTCAGCTTTAAATACACTAGTGGCTAACAGAGGCTAAACCAGACACACGTCAACTTCTGTATTTTATTTATTTATTTTTTTAAGGTATTTTTGGGGCATTTTTATGCTTTATTGATAGAGCAGAGAGACAGAGGTGAAATGGGGCAGAGAGGGGAGTGACATGCAGAGAATGACCGCGGGCGGGAATTGAACCTGCTGCTGGGCCCGACCTGGGAGGGGACGCCCTACCAACTGAGCTAAGGGCAAAACTTCTGTATTTCTGAGCCATAACTTACAGGGACACACATATATTTTTTCCATTTTACAATGTCGTGTTTAGAAAAGGTTATTTAAATAGGATGAAAAAAAGCTCCCAAATGCATTATTTCATGACATGACATCAGCACAACAAAGTTCAACGAGGTTAGACAAACTAGCAGATCAGAATCAGAATGTGGTAAACAAGCAGTTTGAGGGTGAGAATCATCATATCTTCTTGGTTCATGTCAAATTATAATGAACAAGAAATATCCATTCAGATTCTGTCCTCATGTATTAAACAACATTTGAATCCAGCTTGCAAGTTATGAGATCACTTATCAATATTTCAAGGAAATGACTGCATTAGTATTTGTGTATAATTAATAAGCAGACCCTTTTTGCAGCGGGTGTCCTCCATGTCATTTTTATTTTTATCTGAGTCATCTTAGTCCTAACTGACACATCAAAATCTCGAGCTAGGTTTAATAATGTACAGTAATAACTGTACTGCAGTATGTTGGCAGGAACTTTTTCTCTGTTCCTAGCAAATGTGACATTTATATTGGCATTCAGTGGCATAACTTTGAGCCAGGATCTTCAAAGGTGGGCTTGTTTTATTAACTGTAAAGTGCAGTAGCTCACTGTGCACATTTGTTAGAGCTGGTGACGTGGTGCACCGAATGACATATTTGGTGTTGTTCACGGATTTTGACATTTATTGACCACAAGAAGGATTTTTGCTAGAAGGAGAAATATTTCGAAAGCAAAACAATGGAGCTGCTCAGTCACCATGTTTACCCCGTATAGCTATGCAAAAACATGCTTGTTTTTTTCTCTGAAGGAACTGTTCACCTTTTATTTTAAGCTTGTTGCCTCACTCTTCGGTTCATGAAAAAGCGACAGAAACCATTCCCTTAACTGAGCCGACGTTTTGTTTTATTTGGTTGTAAAATGACAGAGAGCAAATAATATAGTATAACATAAAGCGCAACACAACGTTGTAAATAAACAAGTTGCAACAAGCACACAGGACCTTTTAGTGATGTTGTAAAGTTTACCTTCTGACTGCCAGCAGAGACAGGCTAATGCTCCCATTGACTACCTGCATTTGTGATACGCTAACTAGCGAAGAGTGGCATTTGCCCAATTCTTCCTCAAATATGCACACACATCTAGAGTAATGGTTCCAGTTGCATTGTCTTGAACCTGAGAATTAGGAAACAAGCTAAACATGTTGAACTATTCCATTAAATATATCCCAACAAAGCCTTTATTTATGAAGAATTTCTCCCTTTGTCCATCTCCTTCCCCATAGTTCAGTCAACATGGTTCCACTCTGACAGCAGCTTCAGAAGGCTGGCACCTGGACCCGCCCGACCCCCCAACACATTAACTATATCTACGAAAGAGGCATCATTGGAAAAATTGTCTTTAAAAACCCAGCTGGCCATGTGCTAAATGTGCTACTTGTAGAATTCACTCTACCCGTTTATTTCTGATAACCTATGTTTTCTAGTTGCTGCTTCATTTTTTCTGACCCTATGGAGACATACGTTAGCCTCAGGCTATCTTGATGTTACAAGATAGACAGCGCTTCGAGATGACTGACAAGTAGTGAGGCAGCAATCAGACAGACTTGAGCGAAGAAGGGGTCCTTTCTCCAGGTGAGAAGGCTTATCTAGGCTTAAATGGAAGAACATTTCCACATGTCATTCAACTTTTCAGCATGGGTATTCTTGTACCTGATTTTTATTCTGACAGGAAAAGCCAAACTCTTTTTTTTGTGGCGTAGTATAAAGTCTGCACTAACGTTCTGTTTTATTACAGCTTTGGTCTTATTTTCACACTTTTGGTCAACGTTTATAGCACTGACATTGCATAATCAAGACATGTTAACAGGCCAACAGGATTGCCTGATGATCTTTTTCACTAAACCATGGTAATTACAATGGCACACATGAACCAGGAGGTCATGCAAAAAAATGTGATGGATGCTTACAATAAGTTATCATGTTACTATTCAGCATTCTCTGCCGCATAACTTTGGTTTGTTTAATTGTATCAGACTTCTTTGTTGTTGTTATACCATAACCTTTGATTTAATGAGCAAAAAGTAATTATTGCTGATCCAAATAAATGCAATAAATATCAATATTAACATGCTTATTTGAAGAAGTTAAAATGTACTAGGTTCACCGTGATAGTTTGGCTTGTCTGCTTTTTAAAGCCAGTTAGCATTCACTATTTATCACAGCGGAGATGTAGGCCTACAGCAGAGGTTGCTGGGACTGTCATTCGTTTAAAGGTCTCCTATTATCCTACTTTTCTGGTCTTAATTTCTCATTAGTGACTCCTATAGAGCAACCTGACACGAATCACAGCACACAAAACCATGTAGATTTTCGGGAAACTCTCATCTGGGTGCATTCAGCATTCCCTGTCAACACTCGGTTTTGTGCTTCTCCAGCCCCTCGCCCCCCTCCTGCAAACCCCACTCCGTTGTGATTGGTTACCTTCCTTCCGGAAAACACTTTCAGCAGTGTGAGGGCAGATTTGAGCAGGCATGGGGGGGGGGCATGGCCAGAGCGTGCCTGAGCACGTTGCAGCATTACCATACATGGAAAAATCCGGATTTGTGATGTTACGAATCCCGGAAATTTGAACAAGTGAAATCTCGACCGGCTGCCCTAGTGTTTAACCCTCTGCACAGCCATCCCAGACGGTCAGCAGGGAATACGTCTAAATGCATGTAAGTCATTATTTGATACTTTAGTATGGTTAAATATGACTATAAATCATTATAACAACGTTTATAGGTCATAAAAGTCGAAAAAGTATAATAGGTCCACTTTAAAGGCCTACTTCACCGGTGGGAATATGAAGGTGTATTGAATTCTGAGATCCTATGTAGTATAAATGTGCAAAAAAAATTAAATTGGTTCATCCTAGCCTGAGAAAAGGCAGATAGAGTGTTTTATGGTCTCACTGTCTAACCCTACATTTCTCTTACTGTGACATCACAATTTCAATTTTTTTTGCACATTTATACTACATAGGATCTCAGAATTCAATACACCTTCACATTCCCACCGGTGAAGTAGGCCTTTAAGCAGCAATGGACTAATGATTCTTTTGACCCGATGATAACAGAAGACGAAAGGTCAGGGTATGAATGAAGTCAGTGGGATTCTCCCTGGGGGCCCATGGATGTCGGCACAATATGTTATGGCATTCCATCTAGTACTGGCTTAGATACTTTACTTTGTACAAAACAGGTGGACCAAAAGACTGAACAGAGTGAAATACTGACACACTGATATTAGTATTCCTAGAGTCATGCTGCAACCATGGCCAAGGAGAATGGTCTAAATCGAAGTGGCAGATGTCCTCACTTTTAGTCTTTAGTGCTGGTCAAGGTCCAATAAAAACTAGATCCTACATTTCCCCTGATGCACCTTGACAGCATCTTAAGAGCCTTTGTTTTCTCGCAAGTGCCCATGTCTTTCATTCGCCACACTTCCAGTTTGTAATGAAGGCGTTTTTATAAATGTGTTGCCTGCAAGCCAAAACCACAGCAGGAATAATGTCACAGATGACATTATTCAAGAGCTGAATGGTACTCATTTTGATGACTATGATGTGTAAAGTCAAATGTGTGCCCATTTAAGTTAAGGGATAGTTGGACAAACTAGAGTCCTCTATGTCTTTATTTGGGGGGGATGCTATTTCATTTCCATTGTTCCTTTTGGGATCAAGCCCCAGGGGGAATCTGTGCTGTTCTAAGGGACCTTGTGAGCATATAGTTTACGCTGTGAGAGGTGAAAAATAGAGCAGCCGGCTCCAGAGCCAGTGACTCCCGCAGAGAGCATCAGCGCCACAGGAACCCATTGCCATCGATCTGTGTAGAGACCTCCATCAGGCTCCCGGTAGGACACTCCAGTAAAGTGAAAATAATCTACCGACTACAAAGTGCAACCAGGGTGAATGGCTTGAATCATTTCTCAATAAGCAGCAGTCGGACGATAACTATTGCAACAGCTTTCCTGATTGGAGAAGTAAAGCGAGTAGACACATCCATCCAGCATTGTCAGGAATCACAGCAGGCTACCACACAGTAACATGTTAATTCACAGCACACACTTGATCTCACTAATTGGGGACATGGAAATAAAATCTCAAGTGAATCCACAACGCTCTGTTAATCATTGATAGATGTTGCTGGATGAGTCCAGGTTCTATAACACCACAGTCTAAGGGGTTAACAACAGAGGAATCTTCACCTGCACAGCAAATAGTCCCTAGTTGTTTTAATCAATATTCAGTTATTATAGTGCTACATCAAGCAGTGGAAAAGTACACCACACTATAGTTTAACATTCTAGATACTGGTGTAAACAAATGAGTCTTTCAACGAAGGCCATGCAAAACATTCTTTATTTAGTTCACATCCATCAAGTACTCTGAGCTTGAGAACTGGTTGTCATTTAATATATTAAAATAAACATAACATTCAGAATGAATGTGAAGTGAGGTAGAGAAGATGCTGTTTTTGTATAGGTTGTGTATTGAATAATAACAGATGCAGAATTGGCCTCATGGGCGAAATAATGCAGAATTGGCCTCATGGGCGAAAATGTTCAATGCACATATTTAAACTGTTATAGTTCATGATTTCACTCCAAATCCGCTAAAAAGGTTGTGACATAAATGGGATCAAATGGGAGTAAACTTGTATATTAAGTTACTCACAGGTTTTAAGTAAAGCTAATTCTTATTTTTCTAGAACTACAACTAGTATGTCTACTGAAATTAATTTACACATACTGTAGACTACGAGGTGGACCCAAGAAGATTCCTACCGTGCTAGCAGTGCGAAGCTGGGGAGCGTGTCTATGTTCCCACAGCCCGTTGGTCCCACATTTCTAAGTATTCTAACTATATGATAGAGAATAGTATGTGATTGGGTGTGTGTCACTCCTAATCGAACCTCTCCCTGTGCCCTGTCCCCTTAACCTAACCACCCAGCTGTGATGCCTGAACCTAATCGCCAATTTCAGGAACATACGGCTGTGGGACCATTGGTCTGAGGGAACATAGGGATGAACGCTGAAGGTGTACAAATGCTTACATGCTCACCATGACAACATTAAAATGCTAAGGTAAGCAGGTTCACAATCTTAGTTTGGCACATTAGCATGTCCGTATTTATAAATTATTTAAGCTGAAAAACAGCTGAGGCTGATGGAGAAGTAATTGACCATAAACTATAGCACTGGATATGTTGGATATGATATGGTATGGGATATGAATCTTTGTTTTCCTACTTTCCTTGGAGTTTTACATAATCCATACTGAGTGATGGGACACCTGGGGAATTACAGCCCATATGTCATCAAGAAGATCCTGATGAGAATGTAGCAGAGGTTGGACCAATTCATTGTTATATGAAGTCACAAGTAAGGTCTTTGCACTCCAGTCCACATTCTAAATCTAAGTCAAGTCTGACCAGCTTTTTCTTTCTGAGCGTACTGACAGGTTGTAGTTTGTGAAGAGACAAAAAAAGGATTTTGACCACAATCGATGTCCAGAATCACTGAATCTTACTTTCACGTTAGTTGTTTCAGTAAATGAAGAGATATGAATTCATTCATGGCATATTGTACTTTTTAACATTTGGAAAAGGTTTTGAAGTGTAAGTTGAGTTGGAAGACTGCTTAAATTTGCGAATTTGAGACCATCCTTGTGATTGTGCTAACACAGCTGCAGAACCATTAAGAGGTTTATCATTGGGAATGATGGAACTCTGTTGCATGCCAGGAAAAGCGAGGGGGAAAATTGCCTTCATCCATAATGACATTGTACGTCAAGCTCTCCAATCAGCCCTTACAAGAAGCAACGTAGACGGACACAAAGATGCATAAATGTGAGCCACCCTCCAGCCAACCTTCATCATGTTCACACACACACACACACACACACACACACACACACACACACACACACACACACACACACACACACACACACACACACTTAAACACCAGGCAATCACTGTTTTCATGCCTCACATCTTCAGATTTCCACCAAACAATGCCAGTCAAGCATTGCATTGTGTATTATCAACTAGAGGCTGACAACTGAGCTGAAGCAAAGTGAAGCTTTTAGCAGCCTTTGACCTGTATGCCGCATCAGACTTATTGCAGAGCACTTATATTGTATGCAAATGGACTCTTGAAAACATTGCAATAGCCAACCACAGCCAACAGCCAACAGCCATACTACAGTATTTCCTTTGCTGGAGTCAATTTTTTTTTTATCCAATCATAAATCATATATCAAATGCTTTCATGTGCCATGTAACCAGCCTGGCTCCACAGACATTATGTCGGATTGAAGCACATGCCTAAACCTATTATTTTGTAGAATACATGAATAGAAAGTCAGGATAAATACATGCAGAGAGTTTAAGGTGAACACTAAAATTGGAACACCATGTTGATTTACTGTATAATGTGTAATTATAATCAGCGGTTGTGAATCATAGTTGGACATACTCTTTTCCCCTACCACTATATATATATAATTTATAAAAAATGATAGATGAAAATCTATACTGGCTTCTTTTGAATAGGTTTATTCCTAATGCACTTTCTTTTAGTGGACATTGTCATTCTGGCGCATAAACTTGATGTAATTTCTGTCTGAGCGCAAGTGCAGAAATCCTGCAGAGAGATTTGCCTGTAATGTAAAGTGGTAGTTGCCGTGCAGCGTAATCGAAACCGTGAACGCCACAATGCGCCGAACAATAGACAAGGCATCTGACTCATCTCCACAAAGCGCTTTCATTAGAGAGGACAGGTGATGCATTTATCTTTGAGGGTGGAATAGCCTCTCGTACAGCACTACAAAATGGAAAGCAATCAACTGTACTATTATGTAAATAACCATGCGCTCAACTGAGTGACCTTGACATTCGGAGTATGAAAATGTTGTCGATTGGAGGCTATCAGGAGCAAAGTGTTAAACTGTGTCACATTAAAGGTGGAGTCAGTGATTCTGGAGAACGCTTGTTGACAAAATCCCCTTTTGTCAAAATCAGTGAATATCTCCTCACGATCCGGCTACCTGTAAGTACTTTGTGTTTGTGAAAATAAATCTGGTGTTGATACACAGCCCAGGCTCTGTAAAAGGGGTATGTTTCTCTATGGTTGGCCCCTTTGTTGTGTATTAACACCAGATTACTACATGTAGTATGATAGAAACAAATCCACAGATGAATATTATCCAACTTTGCCGTTCCCCTTCGCAATTCAGATTGCTTTTAGCATTTGATCTCGTTGTTTCGGCTCTACAAGCCAAAAACTCTACTCTCATCAGCATGATGGCCGGCAGCAGCTGGCAGCAGTTTTAGTTGGATGGTTAGAAACTAACTGGCAAAGAAAGTGAAACTCTAAGGAAGCTAAACAGACAAAATAATTTACTCAAGAGTTGGGGAGACCAAAACAGCACAGAAACCAGAGTGGATATTGGACTTTGGTGAGGTAGTCAGGTACAATAGTCTAAATGAATACTGGTATTGTGCATGTTTCTCACATTGCTCCAACCATAATCATTATTAGGAATGTTTTTAACCGAATGCTACAAAGTGAAAACCGTCCCTGTGATCTGAATAGTACAATAACGCTACCGTTAACTGCAATTCATCAATTCAACCCCATGCTGATGTTACATTTGTCAGGCATTGGCCTCTTGATTAGGAATGACATATTGGCCAGTTTTGACATTTATCAACAACGTGGCAGAGGTTTCGAACTGCCACAGCCTGTAAAAAAAAATCTGCATTTCATTTCAATTCTCGGAACACAATTTGTATTTAATTACTGTTTGCAGCAAATATATTCTTCATTAAAAAGCAATTGTGTTTTTGTGTGCCATCAAACACAGCCTTAAAGTGCCGCTCACCCCGATGGAACTCCATTAGTTTGGTTTGCATGGGGAGTTTCCCTGGTGTTCTGGTGACAGTCATAATGAGGTTTCAGAGGCGTTCTTTTTCCAAAAAAGACAGAAAGTAAACACTATATTATAGCGTTGGTTTACACATTAAAAGGCAAGAATAGTAGTTTTTGGTTTCACCCTTCAAAAGTGAAACGGCTGCCTATCTTCATACACACATGTTGATATTTCCAGACATTTAGCTGAGATGACTTTGGCCTTTCAAGCTGTCTTTGGTCTCCTGGCAACATGGGTGTCTCAACACAGAGAAAGTAGGTGTGTTAATGTGTGTGTGTGTGTGTGTGTGTGTGTGTGTGTGTGTGTGTGTGTGTGTGTGTGTGTGTATGTGTGTGTGTGTGTACATATATATATATATATATATATATATTAGGGCTGTCAAATTAACGCGTTAATTTCGATTAATTAATCACAGAAAAATTAGCGCGATTCAATAATGCCCTTTGACACGGTGCAAAAATGCTGCGCAGCTGCACCTGTAGCCAATTGCTTACACGGCCCGTGCGGGTAGAAGGGAGAAAAGTAAAGAGAGAAGCAGGGGAAAGGGGGCGAGGCGAGGGCTCTATGGACGGTTTATGGGATGCTTCGGGCAAATAAGCATGAAGGTGGGAAGACATCTTACTTTATTCTCAGCAGTGTCTGTGCATTATTGATTTAGTGGGTGCAAAAATGTAGGTTCAAAACAGTATTTCTCAATCTACCTCCGTGTGTCTCAATTTTGTTTGCTAGCTGTCTCGTCTCCGCATAAACGGACACCCGCCCTGTGTGTGTATGTATGCGTGTGTGTGTGTGTGTCAATATTTTTGCCTATGAGTACGACGATGGTGAATGAATCGGCTTAGTTGTGGGAGATGGAAAGTAGTCATTTAGTCTGCTTGTTTTTTTGAGAAAATTCATTTAGATTGATTAATCACAGAGCCTGTAATTAATTAGATTAATTTTTTTAATCGCTTGACAGCCCTAATATATATATATAGACACAGTAGTACACCATGCTGTAGTTACTGTACGAAACCCCTGCTGCACTCACTGTCATCACTAAGTTATGCATTGGGTGTCACAATCAGTCACAGGACACAGGTCAACCTGCATGGTCAGAGTGAGGGGGGGGCAGGGTGCATACAGCCTATGACCAGGACAGCTGCTCTGACATGTGCTAACACTATCACAGCTGGGCTCCAGTTCCAGACCTTCGCCTCTTTATTTCTTTTGCCCACGCAGTTTACGGAGGCAGGATGATAATGACGGTGAGCATGTGATCCAGCATTACCAACACAAGTTCCCTAAAACTGGATGTTTGACTGAGTTGGGCCTGTTATCTCGAGCTACTTTCAGCTGTAGATTACAGATCTTTAAAGGTACAGTGTGTTATATCGGCGTATAATATATAGCGGCATATGTGGTGAGTTCCCAGATTGCAACGCTCCCTTTCAAATATTACAGAAGCTACGGTGGCCTTCAAGGACAAGAAGCTAGTTACTAAAGATGGCATCATTCACCACTCCCTTAAGTTCCACAAGTGAGGTTAAGATGTATTTAGTTATATTCTATAGTATTTCTTCTTCATCTTCCAAAAGGAGCATTTCCCTAGGCCATTCGCTATATATAAATAGCCAGAAGGGTCGTAAATTTGTCCGTTCTGTGCTACTTCAAAAAATATGGCACAACTAAAATTAAATGCATTCAAATGCTCTTCAATTATTCACTCTGAACCTTCAATCCTCCGTGAGTATGTGTGTACCTAGCTTCTGGTCCTCAATTTAGTGCAGGTGCACTTTCATTTCCAATACTGTTACTAGTACAAGTACATGTGCTATTAGATGTTGTATTGAAATTGAGATTATACTGCATTGGTATAACGCATATTTAATTCAAATTGCAACTGCTGCTGCTGCTGCCATTTTTATTAGCAGACTAAAAAGCCTCATTCTGTCTTTAAGGAGGCTGATGTGTTGTTTATCGACAGGGATCATTCAATGCTGTTTTTGCTACCACTAATACCGTCATCAATACTATTACTACAACAGCTACACCATCTACAACGTATGCTACTTCTACTTCTAATATTCAGGGTCCATTTACTGCTGCTTCTTCTACAAGGACATTTACTAGTGATGTGGCCACTAATATCATTGATCTTACTGCAGTTCTTGAGTCTTTACTTAGTTGACTAAAGTTTACTTTTTTTTCTTTCTTTTTTTACATTTTGATGTTGTACTTTAGAAGTTTATTTTAGTAAAATAAGATTGCATTTTTCTTTTTTAAATAATGCAAAGCGGACAGAGTGTGAGAAATAGAAGATGAGTTTGCTGTGAAGACAAGAAATCTACATGGAAATAAGGCTGTAAGTACAGATGGGAAAGAGATTAAAGGAAAATTATACATGAAGCAGTCTTCAATCATTTGCTTTGATGATGGTGGCAGATAGAGTTGTCTTTTTATGTTCGTTATCATTGGGGGTAAAGGGAGCCCTGTAATGGGAGACAACTCCATTTGTAAGGATACCCTGCTCGTTTATTGAGGTTTCTTCCTCGATTTTGTCACCTATGCACATGGGCGTTGTAATGGGAGTAGAGGTAGAACTGACTACCCAGGGCCAAAATCAGGAGGGGGAGAGAGGGGTATTCAAAAAGTCTCACCCCATCCAGTGTCCAAAATGGTTTGTGCTAAGAGTGGACAATAAATAGAAAAGAAAGAAAGAAAGAAAGAAAGAAAGAAAGAAAGAAAGAAAGAAAGAAAGAAAGAAAGAAAGAAAGAAAGAAAGAAAGAAAGAAAGAAAGAAAGAAAGAAAGAAAGAAAGAAAGAGTTTCAACTCTCCTTGGGTGTTTGGTCTTTTCTTGTGCTTCATCCTGCTGTAAACACACATCTGGCATTGCAGCGTGTGTTATATCTTAATGGACATCTTTGCAGCAGTTTCAACTGTCCCACACGATGTCACTAAAATCTAATGAGTTTCGACAAACGAGCTTGTGGTTGACACGGTCCAAATTGTTTTTCCTTATCTTTGTTGCAGAGTTTGGTTCTGCACAAAGGCACTTTGAATTCTTTCACTTTTTTTTGTTGGTGGAAATAATAGTTTAAAAAGTCATTGATTCAGTGCAGACGAATAAATCTAGTTTCATTATTTCCGGAGAGGCAAAAAATATACTTTGAAGGCGTTAAAAATGGGTGATATGAGAGAATGAGGCGATCACTCTCACATACTGTCAGCTGAGCGAGTGCTATATTTGAGTGCAGTCTTCCGATCAATGAGTGCACTCATCAAAACAAAGCTTCCACTCCCTAAAGACATGGATGGTCGGGTCAAATACTACTTGCGAATAATTCTTACCTTCACATTAAACCTACTAAGAGTGCCACATGGGTCTGCCTAAAAAGTCTGGATGCTCGAGACGACTTCAACTTGACATCTGGACACTTTCCTGTGATTGTCTTTACTACATGGTCTGAGGCATCAAGAGGAAATGTCCTCTGTCCCAAAATTACAGTAATATCACTCAAAGTAATGAACGTCTTGTACCAGTAAAAAATATCACCGGATAACTGCTCGCAGTTTCAATTTAAGATAGTGGATTTGCCCATTTATTTTTCTCATTTCTAGCTTCACTTTCTTTCTATAAAAATGTGTTTTCCAGAAAAGATTCTTCTTGTTATTCAGTAAACTAAAGTGCAATCATGCTGCCGGCCTTTGCAGTGTTTCTTACAGTATACATCACACTAGGCGCCAGGCAATATGGTTAGTGGATAAGTCTGGAAATATTCTGTATAATATTCTTAAGTTATTGTCACAAAGTCACATAAAAAATCGAAAACTAGCAATGTGTTAGTCCATCTCTAAAACACTTCCCCCGCCTGCCTCTTCTTGCCCATCATTCCTAGGACGTAATTCCTGGCTCACACATTCATACAGTACTTTCATTTTCAAAGTAGACTTTGTCTCACCAATGTCACACAAACAGGAGGAAATTGTGCTTTTCCTCCAGGAACTATATTTTCAGCTGCGCGTTGACACAGTAGCAGGAGAGGGTTTGTAGACTACTGAACTGAAAATGAAGTAACACCCGATGCAACAGATGTGGCTCATTGATATGTTTTAATAGGATTTTTTATGCCAACAATGGAACTCTTTTGGCACAGAGGATGCATCAGACTTTAGGTACACTGAATATATGTGTCAGTAGAGGCAGTACATTGCTAGTTCATGGTCTTTTTGTGGGGTTTGGTGACAATACGATGAATACAAGTAGAGACACTGTAGGCAAAAAACTGTTTTTTCAAGCAATGATCAATTTTGATCACCGCAATAAAGCCATTTTGCTTTCATAACATAATAATATGTTTTCTTTCATACCTGTTTATATACATGGTACAAAATGTACATTTAGGTGTTAATTAAACTAAACCTTGTCTTTCTGGATGTGTGTGTGTGTGTGTGTTTAATGGCACATACAATACTAAAACTGGTGTCCAATGCAATGAACTGTTGTGTTTAACATGATGCACAACTTGTAAAACAAACTGCTCTCAAGCTCATTTCATGTTATTTTATCAATACAATTTGCATGAATTTATTCATTTTGACACACCATGCTCATATCATCATGAAGCAGTTCCACTCTATCATAAAGTAATCAAACGTCTGCAGATTTCATTGGTCATCAGTAGTTTTGTTGAGATGTGTGTGTGTTCTAATTTGGTCCTACAAGTAATGAGGTGAATTCCTTGCAATCAGCAAGAAAAAAAAACTTCTTCTGCCAGATAGGGTTTTCTCTCCACTCTTCTTTAGTGCAGTCTCCTACAACTGAATAAATCCAGCCACTGTCATAAATAATGACCCTGCCCTGTCCTGTGTGTGTGTGTGTGTGTGTGCCTGCCTGGCTTGATTCGCATCTTATTCTCAAGCCGCGCATGCATGACAACAACAGGCCGTCGAGTTGTTGGGCTCATTCATTTTGCAGGGAAAGTCTAAGCGTCCCCCTGCACTGCACTACGAGAGTGTGGTTGTAACGCATTGGAGAGAAAAAAGAAGAAGAAGTGAGACACAGTCCGCTGCTGCAAATGTAACCACTTCACAGAACATGAATATTACAATGGCCTCTCGTTGCTTGTAGCCTAGAAACAACAGCGGTACCAACCTCCCCTGTTCGGCCCCTTTTAAGTGTTGCCTGGCAAGCTTGAGGAGGGAGGACAGGCCCGGTGCATTAGCTACAAGTCCTCTTTCTTCACTAACAAACAGTCTGACTTCAACAGACGACTGTGTTTGACCTCTGATGGATTCATTCGAAACGTTGTGCATATAGCGCATTATAACTTTGATTGATGATCGAAATGTTATACTAGAACGTATTTTTTTTATTATTATCATTGATATAGGGCCACGTACATTTGAACTAATTCAATCGACTCCAATTCAATTCACTCAAGCTGCATGCGTTCACTTGTTGTTGTATGCGCTTTGATTACGTATAGCGTAAACAGAGAGAAACTCAGGTCAGCGCACGCACCCCCCTCCTTCACAGAACCAATATTTCTGACGCAGACGCATCATCGCAAGTAGCAAGGAACTGATGAAACTGACATAAATGCAATTGTATGAGCCTGGACGTATTTGTCCTAACATATGACCCTCAGGCAGCTCTCACAGACGCCTCATATGTTTCCATTTACAATCACTTGTTGAAGTAAAGCAGTTTTCCAAATATAGCTTGTTGACCCCCACCCACACAACATCCCGAGAGCAATCCTTAAATGCAATGTCAATCTAACCTCAAGCTAAAATTGAACTGTTCTGTGTACAATGTCAAAAGAGAACCAGGATGAGCATAGATGTGGCGTCAGCTTTCAGTTTGCTGAGCACTCGTCGGAAGGAGCTGTCCTTTCAGCACCACACACAGCACGGCCCGCTGCCTCCCTCACGAAAGCTCTCAATCAGCCCCGTTCACCAAGCCTCGTTCTCCTCAGCTCAATGAGCCCTCAAAATCAACCGAACACCCCTGAACCCCTCACACTCTGCCATACTTTGAGCTGCATGTTGGCGACGCACCGTAACAGCTTGAATCCTAATGCAAGCCTTATACAGCTGCACCAAAGGCAATTATAGCTTATGTTTAAACATGCTTATTGTTGCGCTGCGTCAATATTCATTCGTATTTCTTCTTAACGCCTGTAAATGAGTTATAAAAGTATAGGCTACATCCAATTATCTTCATTATTTGGGCCTAAAAGACACAAAGCTCCTTCCTCGCAGTTCAGAGATCACTTTGGACGAGCGAGTGAGCAGCCCACTGCAACATGTTGCTTAAAAACTTTATCTCAACAGGCCGTTTTATAACCTGTCAAATGCTTTTGTCCTATCATGCCCTGATGCAGCAGTGACACCGAGGTTATGCTTCTTTTAGAAACTTGATACTTACCTATAGTGGTTATGACCGTGATGGCAAAGTAAAATGACCCCGCGAATTTCCACTGCACGCCGGCTCTGTGCGGCTCTGCCTCCATGATGATGCTCTCCAGCTTGCGGTAATCCTCCTCGCTGATGTTATATTTCCCCTGGAGACGCTTCTCCTCTGCTTCCAGCTGCTCATTCTCGCGCATCTCGTAGTCCGACTCCAGGGCGTCAAAGACGGCGGCCCCGACGAGCAGGTACGTGAACGTGCAAATGATCAGGGACAAGGTCCGCACGTTTTGCCGCTTCATGGCCAACAGGAACCGGCGACCGAGGGGCTCATGTCCCCTCGGAGTCCCCGGGAAGGCGCAGTAAGCGCGGGGGAAGCCGTACGGCTGTGGACAGCGCCCGGAGGCGGAGAAAGGTGCGCTCCGGTGGTGGTGGTTGTGCTGGCACTGGTGGTGGTGGTGGACGCCGGAGTCAGAGCAGCGAATGAAAGCCGCCCCCCCAGCCGACTTATTGCGGTTATCCCGGTAACAGACCCCCAGATCCTGTTCCTGGTTCGCGGAGAGACACAAGAGACTGCTGGAGCGCCTGGACCACGAGCCCTGCAGCCGAAAGACCCTGCGCAAGACCTGCCCAAACCAAGTCCACCCGGTGCGCAGTGCCATCAACGAGCTGCTTCACCAAGATCGCCTGTTGGTCTGTTCTAGTCTCATCCAAGTGAACTGTGCTGATCTCAATCAATTCCTTCGTAGAAAAAATAAATGAGCGTTGAAAGAATATTTTCTTTTCCCTTTGACGCTCCACTCAAAGACTTTAAAATGATTTAAAATGTCCTAGAACTGGGCATATTTATCGCACGTCTTCGTGCAAGTTGTTCGGCTAAACAACAACCTGTTCATTGTAACCCCATCAGCATTCGGGCTATTTTTAGCAGCAATTCCCCAGACTAGGACCCAAAAAAAAGCAAAATCCAATTCCTGTGAAATCCTCAGAGCGTCCCTCCTTTCGGGCAGCGGACATCCTCATCTCAAATGTGCTGAGTCGTCCATTAGTCGGCAGGGGTCACAGAGTAGGCGGCTATCGCACCATCAAAGTTGTGAAAGGTCACAAACATCAAACATTTCACACATGCAGCTTTTTTTTCAGCGGTTCTGCTCCTGGAAGGAAGTCACCCACTTGTTATGGGAATAGAAATATATTCCCAAGCACGCAACGAATACGCCTCGAAAACAGAACCCATCGCAACAGTTGCGCGGCTCTCTCAAGATGTTTCGAATATGGAGAGGGAAAAAAAGAGACTTCAGAGCTCGACTGAACACAACTCAGACAAGGGCTACTACTACTACAGCGCGCCTGCAGTGCCAGTCATTGTCCGTTGCGCACATCCAAACCTCCTCTCCCGTGTATAGCCTATCTGCTGATCAGTTGAAGCTGCCTTATTAGAAAATAACAGAATGCAAAAAAGAGAGAAAACACACGTGTATTCCCTAGTCGTGCGGGGGGGGGGGGGGTAGTAAAACCATGCGTGGCATGAGCCGCTCGTATTTTTGAAAATGCTCCACAGTTGATGTCTCCACGCGCGCTCCAGCCGGCAGTCTGTAATCGGTGGGCGTCGCTCCTCCAGTTTCTCTGTGCTCTTCACCCTCTCTTTTTTTTCTTTCTCCAAGTGTCACGACTCATCCCATATTCTGCTGCCTATACTCTTGGAAGCTTTCTGTTATGGAGAGAAATCTGCTGTTGTCAACCCACTCTCTCCATCCATCCATCTACCCCCGTCTAAACACACACACACACACACGCGACCCCTCCCACAGTGACCACTCCTCCTCATTATATGGACACAGCACCAGAGCCCGGGTTGACTCACACGCGGATGGGTCACATCAGTTGCGCTCTTTACATTCAGGCAGCAGTGGGACTTCACGTCAGCGCTGCTCCCCAGGCTTGCAGCTTCACGGGCCGCTGCCTGCGCTGTCCATGGTGCTGAAAAAGGAGGCCGGGAGACTGCTGCGCACGGTACACAATCCTGTACACACACCATGTCATTTGGAACCATGAAGACGCATCTCCTGCAACAGGCAGGGGGTCAGTACAAAGATATTTAAGAGACTATCCATCCTGAAAACAAGGCTGTATCGGGGCAAAGCAGGAAGCAGGCAAAATGACCTCAAATGATCCAGGTTAAATTTACCTGTGGCTGTTTGAGTCATTGCTAAATTGTTTGTTAAAGGTATTGTGCGTAACTTTTTCACATAAATTAATGTCTGCTTGTTGCATTCAAGCCATTGGCAAATGAAACAATAAAACAAAATAGATGGTTGAGAGCTTATTATTGTTAGACTTCAGTTCTTTGTCGTGAAACAGAGTTGTTTGAATGTAGGGAAAATACAGGACACTCTAATCTTGGGAAAGATGGAAACTCATATTCTGGTGTCATAATTCGTAGACTTACAGGATAAACTTAAAAAAAACTCCTGTATAGTTCCAAAGTATCCACAATCAGGGTGACTTCCTCACAGATGATTGAATGGTATCATGCTGTGTACGAGCACAGGGGAAATGGCCAAACGAACACAAATATCATGGTAATATCATTACCAGTGAAAATTTAAGATGAAATCCACCTGTAGAACAATCAGCACATACAGTATGTAAAACGAGTGAGTACTCTCCGCTGACCGATGTTCTGCTACATTTCAAATTTTTACTGGGAGATAATTAGAGAATAAATCCATAAAATCCTAACCTGGCCTGGCCTCCTACTTACCCAAAGCAGCAACTATACAGCGTGAGCCCGAGCAGCTTTTGATTTCACATCTTGTACTGTTTTATAACCGATACAATCCCACAGTGGGATATTAAGTGGTTTTATTTAGGTTCATTAATTGAGGTGTGTTTTTTCATTGTCACATTTCATCATTTTAACTATCTTTTTCTTTTTCTTTTTTACATCCAAAAAACAAGTAGGTGGAAGTAAACAGAATATTCCTCCGGAATGAAGATAAAGAGTTATTAGAAAAGCAAATGTGAAAAGAGAATCGTAATATTGGTTTTATATGAGTAATCAACTGGCAAAGTTTCCTGAGGATATCTATAAGCTAAACATTTACCCTATTCACCTGCAGTGTCTCACCGACTATGTCCACACTTGAACTCATTCTACTGAGCTATGCTGATGTCGTTTGTTATTTCATTGCATATGCGGACAGAGGGTGTCACACTGTATGAGTAGCAACAGGTTCATCTCAGTAAGACAAGGCGGTGGAGTGCAGGCAGTAGCCAAGACATCAAGCACAGCGTTTCATAATGTAGCCATTTAAAGAGTGGAACCAAGCAGATCGGCTCATCAACAGTGTCTGGCTCTGTAGCCGCACTATATTTAGCTCCCCATTTTCATCACATCTCTGCCCACCTTCAGAAAAAAGTTTAATAATGGCAAGTAACCGCTTAGATGAGTCTCCATGGTAATAATGACAGCCAAGTCACAGTATGATAATAATGATATTGGATTGGATTTATATAGTGCTTTTCTCGCACTCAAAGTGCTTTTACAGGTATCCAGCTATCATTCATTCTCACACAGTCATACTGCTGGTGGTAAGCTACGATAGTAGCCACATCTGCTCTTGGGCAGACTGACGGAAGCGTGGCTGCCATTCAGCGCCTACGGTCCCTCCGACCACCACCTCAAACATACAGCAGTCATACACATACACACGAGACAAGGTGGGCGAAGAGTCTTGCCCAAGGACACAACAATCTTGACACAGGTGGCAGGGTGGGAATCGAACCACCAACCCTCTGATCATTGGCCGACCCGCTCTACCACCTGAGCCACGGTAGGAATCGCCAATGGTACAGACCTCTACTCTGAAGTCAACATGATGGCAGGATTTCTCCACATATGATCTAAACTGACAGCACAGCCCCCACACATCCACTGTTAGGAGTGTTGAAAGAGAGACAGACAGCTTACTACTTCTATTTTAGGGAAGTTCTTTTAAGCCTAAATTGATCCAAGTCAATATATGGTATCTGAAAATAGAGTTTTCATTAAATGATTCCTTCTTTGGACAATGATTGTTGAGTCTTAATCGATACACAACCAACCATAACAGTTTTATATCATTTTGGCATTCTTTCTCTGACTGTCACCCTATTTACTGATGTCTCTTTACAATAGAGTAATAACGAAACCAGATTAAAACAAAGGTAAAAAAGTTTGAATGTGGATTGTACTAGGGATAAAAGCTCCAATTTGCATTAAAGTATATACGCATCAAATATAATATGCAACTTAAATGTTAAATACAATAAAAATTATCTTTTCCTTTAAACTCAGATTACATTCATTACATAGCTAATATGTTTTTTGGGAAAAAAAGTAAAATTTCTGCTATCATGGTTGTTTATTTCACTACGTTATGCCTGGGGTGACCAGGGACCCCATCGGTAGTCTGTGTACATATGTAAAATAGGCTGGTAGAATGAGGGGTAAAGCATTGCCTATAACACCACTGGACTTTCACCATTCGGCAATTGTGTGCCTCTCGGAGGCATCTTACCGCCATGTGGTGGTTCTACTTGACATTGGAAGTAGTAATTAGACAAAATGAGGTGAAACACAAGATTCATTAACTAGCTTTTATAGAGCTTTCAGCTGTGTATCACAGACATTCAGCGCCCCACCCCGCCAAAATAAAACCATTTATCACTTGATGACAACAGAGTGAGCTCCAGCCACTGAGGAAGACCATGACATGTAGCAGAAAACACAACAAGAAGCTATGAGTGTGATTATTTGGTCAAACATAAACTTTCTGTTCACCTCTTATAATGGCCTCCACATAACATGACGCTTTGGTTCAGGTCTTCTTTTTTAGAACATGGTAAATTTGCATATCCTGACATGGAAGGATAGTGATCGAGCTGAAGCAGTATTTTCTTTTCATTTCATGGGGACTTTAACTTGGAAAGAAATTCTCACATGCGCTGCAGTCACAATTTCAACTTCAGTTTCGGTTTAATTCATATTTGCCTAGGCAGCCCGTGTGCCGGCACAGATAGTGTGTTAATTAAGTCGCGGTCACAGTGGATCAGTAAACAAGGTTCCTGTGTCTCTGCCAGGTTTCTCTCTCTCTGCAGTGCTTACAGGCGGGAGAGTGGAAAGGCAGCACAGGTGTCAAATAGCTCATATTTCTACAGCATGCCTCCTAACACCCCCTCACCCACACACACACACACACACACATAAACATACACACCCCTTCCTGGATCCACTCCTGACATAATTTACTGTATATGAATGGATGTGACTTATCATTCAGTGCTGAAAGAAGGGAGAAGAGGATTAAATTGAACGTTGGCTTGGTGGAGGTTCATTTGAATGAATTTTTTTCAGGCAGAGTGAGACACCGCACTGATTCTGGGGGATTGCTTTGCCACTAAATGAATGGCTCTTATTTGCTCTCACACAAGGCTTTTTCCACTCTGTTGTAACCATCTAATATCAGGCGGGGGGGGGGGGGGGGGGGGGGGAGGGGGGGATGGAGTGGTCCGCATGGATTGATGGATGATTGTCATAGGGCTGATTAGGATCCAAATTACAGGTGTGCTTGCAAGGTGATGAAGGTTGGTGGCCAATAACTAAGTGTTGATTATGCTGATAAGAAACTTAATTTAAACCCCTGACAAGATCCTTCTCTCTTCCGAGTGTCCTCGGTCGAGGGGAGGTCAGTTTAGGGACGGTGATAGGATCTGACACACACACTGATGCTCTTGACGTCATGCTGTATTTTATACTCATGAAAGACTTTACACACACATTTTAAAGCTGCTCAAAAGTCATTTATGGTGATAGAAGAAGTACACCAATGTTTGGTGGGAACTGGAAAGCGGAGTCAAAAATGCTGACATTTAAGAAAATAAAAAAATAATGAAAAAAGCATTTGCAAAAAGATCTACAGCCTCTCTTCTAATATCTTTGGAGGAGGTTATCACTTTTGGGCCAAATAAGATTTGTTTTGTTGCAGTACCACAATAGGCCACTAAGAAAAACAACCATCAAGTTGGACTGCCACATTAACTACATCCTACATTAGCTGAGTCTGGGACCACTGCCAATCCAAACGGTTAGAGAGGTGAAATTGTCACTGGAAGATGGCCCACTCAGGTTCATAGATGGATACTGAGTAGCCTAATGCTTTTCCCCACAATGCATCAGTCAGCGCGTTTCCATGGGACAACTGGATTGGACACACATATACCAAACTTGCCACTCGAACGGACCGCGTCACTTGTCTGAGTATACATGGCCTTTCAAATATTCGATAAATGTCCGATGCATGGCCGTCTTCACTATGCTAGGTGGCGCTGTAGCCCTTTCAACAAGTGGTTATAGAGCCACGTCCGGTTCCCTTCCGGCAACAACCCTACTATTTTTTACTTCGTCTCCTTCCACTTCCTTGTGAAATCCTTCCCAGGGATTCTCGAGCAAGCGCAGAACGAGAACTTCCGATATGCGATATCCAATCACTGTATACATGCAGAGAGAATGCCGACTATGAACGAGTTATCTAGGTGTTCTTATCCGACTTCGCTTGTCCGTTAATGTGCCGATTTGTGTGTGAAATAGATCAGATAAAAGGTGTTTACATGCATTTTACAAGTCCTGTTGAAGTCTTATTCGTTTATTTAACCGATTATGAGTCTGCATGTAAACGCACTGAGTGACGCAGTAGATACACTGGTCAGTATAATGATGAACTTTGGTCACATGGGCCTCCTTCAAACTGCTGACATCATTCAAAGTAATTATGTCAGTAGGTCTTTTTCTTACACTTTGTAGTGAACTAGAAGGTATCATTGGACAGCAGTATGTTGGTCAACTGTATGTCTGCAATGCTTTTTTTTTTAAAAATGCGTTTGTGAATGTCAGACTTGAGCTTCTTCAAATATTGAAGTGATAAAGGTCATCCCAACAGGAAGAACATGAAGTTGGTCACAGAGCGATAATGGCTGTGAAGGACAAAAAGAGCTGGAATAATGTCAAACTAAACAGGAAGCTGCCTGTAGTTCTAGAGAATGTTGGTACTCACTTGCTGCTGGAGTTATTTTTGTTATTTTCCTCTGAAGTTCTATTTACTGACTTCCTGCTCCGTGAATATAATTTGCTGCTGAAAATGTGATAGGCCACCTTTTTAATTGCAAGCTCTGCTTTGTAATTTAGGCTTATGAAATGGAGTTACCTCAACTGAAAAGAGGAGCAATAAGGGTCAGTAAACAATATGCAGAAGATAGAATTAATATTGGAGAGGTCGTTCACACAGACTGCATTGAAAGCAGCCTGGGGGTCCTCTCACAGCAACACTTCAACACAATCCAGGTTTATTGTTGCACGCATATCAATTTGAGTTGCTTTTTTGAAGCCATTGCACGCACGCACACACACAATTCTTGATCAAATAGATAAACAAATTAATAAGCACGGAGGGCATGACTTTGGAATTGTTTGCGTCGTATGCATAACTGATAACCTCTGTGGATTGACTGATGTATTATTCACATTATGTAAACTAGCAGCACATTTACTAAGAGCGGAAAAGCTGTTTGTCAACCAACTTCAAATGTGACCTTCAAGAGGAACCTGGAGTCAGAAAAAAAAACTACTTTCAAATACGTTTCACATTTCAGAAACACAGTAGCCTAACATTGCATACTATTTTGCCTATGCCATTACTTTACAGAGGCATGATAGCAGTTGGAAGGACAATGGTCAGGCAGACACTGGACTATAGAGCAATCACTCCCTGATCCTCTCAGTATTAGAGTCAAGCTCTCATTACACACAAAGCCCAGACCAAATGGACTGGGCTGGATTGCCACATGCCAAAGGAGCCTTTTTAATTCACTGATAAAACCTCCTTTCAATGCCACCTCAAACTAATCTCCCTTCAGCATCTCGTTATCACCCGGTTTCACATTTGGTCCAGCAGAGAGGGTTTACAACACTTTAGCTGCATTAGCAAGCAGAGTGTGGGACTATCACTGACCTAAAAGGTTGCAGAAGCCAGCTTCGTACTGGAAGATTGCTCATCCAGGTTCAAAGATTGGATAATGAGACATGCTTTCCCCCACAATGCATCAGTGATGTGCTGGGTATACTGGTAAGCATAATGATGAACTGAAATCACAGGGGCCTCCGTAAAGGGCACCTATTATGGAAAATGTACTTTTTCAGGGTTTTCTAACATTAGAGACTCACAAAGGAGGAGACTCCTACCATTTTTAAACCCGGTTTTATGGTACAGTCCTTACCACTAGCCAAAATGCGGACATAACAATTTCAGATTTCTCTTCCTCTATGACGTCATAAAGAGAAGCCACAGTGCTAAGGAAGTTTGGTAATGTTTACCAAATTTACTGAGCTTTACATCGCCCTGTGATTAGCCACACCCCAAGATACCCCCTCAATATAAATGGCAGTTCGGTTCAAACCTGCAGTTAGATCCAGGGCCAGTCAGAGCAGATTGGGCTTTTTGGCAGGAATATGTTACATTTAAAACTGCTGTGACATCATCCAATGCACTGATGTTTGAACAAGTGTAGGGAAAAGTGTGCCTGGGTTCTTTTTAATATAATTTGTGATGAACTGCAAGGTATCAGTGGACTGCAGCATGTTTGATCCCCCTGTATATGGAATTGTTCAAAAATGATTATCGGGCTGCAATGTTTTCCCCCGGTCCTTACTGTTTATGGATTTGGTGTTGGTGAATGTCAGACTTGAGCTTCTTCAAATGTTGAGGTGATAAAGGTCATCACAGGAGGCAGGAAATGAAGTCACAGAGCTATAATGGCTGGGATGGACTAAAGACTCAAAATAAACATAAGACTGCCTTCTTTTAATAATTTATATACAGCAATAATATGTCACACATAATAACGTCAAGACAGTGAGCTTCATCAGTAATTCAGTGTGTAGAGGGACGAGGAAATGTCTATACAGCAGTAGAAATAAATACATTTTTGAAGTGTAAATGACTGGATATAGATTCGGCCTGATGACATTTCCAGTGTTGGTGTGCAGCTCCTCGTCTTCGGTAGAAGGCTCTTAAGTTCTTCTGCGCGGATGCAACAACTCTTAATTTCCTTTCAAAAGACATGTTACAAAATACTAGGCAACAACATGATATCACTGAGAAAAAGGCAGTGTATTTAAAAAAATCTGCCAAAGAGAGGAAAACACTGTGACAATGATGTAAGTGTTCAGTCTGATCAGAAAGTGGACATTTGCCCGTCGTCGCAGAATAGCTTCTTGAAGTAACTAACCGAGCAAAACAGAAGGAAAGTTTACACAGTTATTTCAAGGGAACGCAATTGCAGCATCATTTCCTCCTAACAATTGACCTGCATCTCCGCTGTGGAGCGATTTGAACCCCACCCTGTTGGGTCAGTGGTTAATGTTTCAAAAAGTTCAACTCAGCATGGAAGCATGAGTGAGTCCATTGACTGCATATATTAGATTTGTATGGAAAGAAAGTGGAGTGAAGGTCGCCTTCCCAGGAGTGTGCCCGTAAATCTTTGCACTGCTCTGACTCAGAGTGATACCAGATCTCATCACAAACTACAGTCATTTCCCTGCACTGTGTCTCTTGAATCATCTCATCTCATCTATAGGGTAGATTCATAAAGTCTGAGAATAAGCCCTCATTTATATTTTATTAAAAAAAAAAAAAAAAAAAAAAAAAAAAGCACTCAAGTATTTCAAAAATTGGATTCCACATACCCTTACACTCTATTGCACACATGCTGCATAACCTTTGACAAAATGATATTTACATGTGGGGGTATTTACAGAGAACATGGACAGAACTCAAGATTCCACCATAGAGCTTAGGCCCCGGCCTGCTGCGGTGTGTCCAGGGCTTGGATGTGCACACTGGGCAGAGTGAACCAGGCTAAGGGAAGCTCCCGTCCAGCGCTGTCATCCTGGAACTTGATATTAAGGTAGAAATCTCCAGCGTATAGAAAGAGGAGGGCACCCACACACACTGAGCTTTCTTTGGGTTTGACCTGGAGGTGGAAAAGACAGACAGACAGACAGCAGGATGAATCACGAGCAGCTGCATAGCGCCCCCTTTTAGTGGCTTTAGAATGAACTTAGCAAAATGTCAGCCAGAGTGAACCATTTAAAAAGAGAACGTTTTAAAGTGGATGTGGCTTTGACAAAAAAAAAGTTCAAACAAGTGCAGCCTTTCTTCTTCCTATTGAGAACAATTCCAAAAATGAGGTTGTTTTGTTCATTCAGGAATATTGGGAATTGCTTCATGCTTTCATCTGCTTTTTAGTGTGTTTTTTTTTTCCTCGCATCCAGCTTGTTCAGTCATCGAATCCCTTCTCTGATATCTATCTTTGTAATGTGAAGATTTCAGCCATGCCCTTTAAATGACCTCATCTGTGTGAGAGTGTTTTCAGGCTGTTTTTCTCAAGCACACCTTAGTAGGGGAGAGTGGCCTAAGTTGTGCCGGTGGGCAAGTTGTGCCACCCCTTGTTTCTAGAAAACCATAGAAGAAATTGGAAATGTGACCACATATTTAAGAAGAGCCATCCATTAAACTCATCCTGTAAAGAAGGGAGAAACATGGAATAAGATATAAGCACATTTAAGCTAAAAAAACAGGTTTTTACCTTTCAAAGTAAAATTTCCATGATCAAGGTTTTTTGATTACTGTGTCTGAACAATTATAGACACGTTTAAAAACATTTGACACATGTTTTAGTGCTTTAGTATGCTACACTTTGTGTCTATATAGTTAGCACGATGTCAGCCCTAAACTGCTGCATCATGCGTATTATCCAAAATTCTGGGGATGGGGTGATTTGTGCCAGAGGGCCTAGGTGAGTTATAAGTAAGTAAGTAATTAAAATGTATTTATAAAAGCACATTTATAACAGTTTGCACTGTCCAAAGTGCTTTACATAGTGCATTCAGTAGGTAAAAAATTAAGGTAAAATAACAATAACCAAAATAAAAGACATAATGCCCAGACATCCACATATGAACAAAGATAGTAGAGCAGAGGTAAGATAGTTAATTTGGAGGAAAAACCAGGGTGTACAGATGGGTTTTGAGCCATGATTTAAAGGCAGAAATGGAGAGGGAATCGCATATGCCAGGTGGCAGTTGTTTCTACAAGGGCAGAGCAGCTAGTGCAACGTACATTTCTGAGAGTTGTGCCATTGGCATGGTGGTATACACTGGTCACCAAAAGAAAGTGATTGTCTACAGTAGCTCAAAAGAGACATCTCCATTCCACTTAACGACACCACTGACAAGAGTTCAGATGGCCAGAAAGATGATGATGGTGACTTTGTCATTGTCAGCTTTGCAGGCAAAACCACCTACCGTACTTTTCGGCCTATAAGCCGCAACTTTTTCCCCGTTTTTTGACCCTGTTATTACACAGCACAGTATATCTTCTGTAGCTACTGGGGATGGGCGTTAGTAATCGAATACTCGTTTCAAATGATCTCGATTGGTGGATGAGGAAAATCGTTTTTTCTTTTTGTTTAGTGTCTGTAGCCTTTAGGCCGGCGGGCCGCCCCTATCTTAAAATGTTATATATGTGTACAAAACGGCACAAAACGGATAAAATAAAGTTTAACAAAATTAAATAGTTTGATCCAAGTTAAATAAACTAAGCGTTGTGTCAAACAGCAACCGCAAATAACTGCCACCTCCGTGCAGCGCAGCCAGTGTGTGGTCTCCACAGCACGGCGGAGCTGAATGCGTTGCTGGAAAACTTGGAAAGTCACGTAAAGAAGCCAAGCTGACTTCGGGCACATTCGAGCAAACGACAGTTAAGAAGCCTTTATTATGGAATATAGGATTGAGATTCAAAAGCCGACCGGTGTAACGTTCCGTTAACGAGGAATTAGTCGCGGTAATTAGTCACGGACACGGAGTGAGCATTACACGGTTCGATATACTACTACTTCTACTGCTTTGGTGAGTTATTTAGCCTATCTATGTGTTTAAATTGTAGGACAATAATTTTATTGTATTTGCTGCCCTTCTTATTTTAAATGGTGTCTATTTTGATGGTTAGCCAACTACAGCCCATGCTTTTTTCTCTCTTTTTTTTCTCTCCACCGCAGACCTACTCGATCGGTTTAAATTGTGGCCCGCTTGTTTAATTACTTTCAGTTAGGAAAATGTGTTTAAACTTGTGGAAAATAAATCCTTACAATCATATGGCAACTGCGACTGTTTGACAAGAAGCATTAAGCGCAGGTTATTGGCTTTATTGCGATGCACCGTTATTCTGCAGACAGATGCGCTGCCTTCTAATAATTTAAAAAAGTTTAACGAGGAATCGATTGATCCTCGAGGAATGCAAGCGATCACACGAGTAGTGAAAACACTCGTGTCCATCCCTAGTAGCTATTGCACTAAATGGTAACACTTGAATACGTTATGCAAATATGAAACTTGTTTGTTGAAATGTTAATAAATGGGAGCTCAAGCAGCCATCTCTTTCCCGACAATCCCCTCTGTGCACGAATTCTTACATATGGTAATTATAGGGGCGCCTTTAGCTCAGTTGGTAAGGCGTCCCCCTCCCGGGCCGGGCCCAGCAGCAGACCCGGGTTCGATTCCCACCCGCGGTCGTTCTCTGCATGTCACTCCCCTCTCTGCCCCGTTTCACCTCTGTCTCTACACTATCAATAAAGCATAAAAATGCCCAAAAAAAAATCTTAAAAAAAAAAAAAAAAACATATGGTAATTAAACATTATAACACCCGCGGCTTATAGTCCAGTGCGCCTTATAGTCCGGAAAGTACGGTAGATCTGCTAGGCCTTGTTTAAGAAAATTGACCTTCAATCTTTGTAAAATATTTACTTTATTTACTTTAAATAAACCTTAAATAAGTGATTGTCTAATGGATTTGTCTTGCATTACAGTTTATGAGATATATATCAATGGCACAATTTACCCCATGGTATTTTCTCCAATGGCACAACTTACACCACACCGGGGGCAAGTTGTGCCACAAGACAACTTTTTTTCCGAAAGCTATATTTCTTCAAATATATATATATTCAGTTTATTCCAGATCCAAAGTTTTTATTGCCAGGGATGCACAACACCCTGAAATATATGTATATATTTGAGTTGGAGACTTTACTGTCAAGGCCTCACTTTAAAGCCATTTTGAGTAAAAAGTGGCACAACTTAGGCCACTCTCCCCTATATATATTTCTTGGAATGTTTTTTCTTGCTAGACAGCCACTGGTTTCCAGTCACAATCTAAAGTCCCTTGAAAAATGTCACGTCAGCCTCTAATGTCCATACAGGTACATTCATGTGTGTGTGTTATAAACTGTCCTGCAATGCAACATAATGTTAATACCATTTTGACAAAACTACAATCAGCCATGACACGACTCAAGACAATCTGATAACTTGAATATCATATTACATAGAAATTAATACCAATGGCTTTGGCTAAGGAAGGGTCACAGGTAACGCCATATGACTAGAGATAACTAGAGCTACTACAGGTTACACAGTAGGAAAACTTTACTTTTTGTTCCAATGTTAGGTATTCAGAAGTAGTATATAAACATTTAATAAATTGTTGATATCACAGTATAATTGAGTTGGAAGCAAAAAAAACCAGTGTGTATATAAATGTATTATACAACTCTGTAAAATACTGCACTGTAACTGAAGTGGAGGCTGGTGTTTGGATGGGTAATGAGTGACAATAGAGTAAAACATAGTTCATAGGAGTAGTGTGTTATAAACCATGTATTAAATGTGTGTGTGTATGTATGCTTCCACTCTTTTGTGTAGGCTGGTATTCTTTCACTTTCCCACTCAACTAAAGCTATTTCCAGATTACATGTTCCAAAATCTTGCACAAAGCATATTTTGAATAAATCATATTTGAAACCTTTAGCTGAAACATTTGGAAAGCTTAAAAATAGCTTAAAACTGAGCCCAACTTAATCACAACATGAAGCATTCTGGTTAAGAAAAAAAGGGAGGCATTATTAGTGTATTCTGTTTTCTTAATGAACGGTGGTGGTTACATAATGTGACATAATGGGTTTCGCTTTTTGTTAGTGTATTATTATACATTTATTTTATATAGCGCTTTTCAAGCTAGTCAAAGACACTTCACAATAAATTTGTACACAAGCAAATTAAAAACAGGTGTAGCAATTGAGCCAACACAATCAACAAAAGCAAAGACATGTACGCATATTAAAAGCAAGCCAAACCATTAAAATCAGTATATTAGGGCAGGTGTAATGTAAATATGTCAAATACATATGTCATGTAAATATGTTAACATTTAATAGTAACATTGGCTGGAGATGTGTGTTTCAATAAGTGATTTGAATGTGTTGAGGTGGGTACGGTCTGGAATGTGTATGGGTAGGGGAGTTCCAGAGGGAGGGGGGCTGCCATGGTGAATGCTCTGTTTGACTAGATCAGTAGAGTTTCTCCATCTGAAAAGTACTATTATACAAATGAAGTCTGAGTGATTGATTGATAGATATCTATTGCACGATCTCCGTCCTGGGAGAGGGATCCCCTCCTCTGTCAACTCTCGCTGAGGTTTCTCAATTTTTTAATCCCGATAAAGGGGTTTTTACAGGGAGTTTTTTCCCTCAGCCGAGCTAAGGGTCTAAAGGGCAGGGTGTCGTACTGTATGGAATGTAAAGCCCACTGAGGCAAATGTCTATTTGTGATATTGGGCTATACAAATAAAACAGATTTTAAATTGGTACTGACCGTGTCAATGTAGAAGGTGTTGGAGCCAATGAAGGTGGCTGCGTCCTGCAGGTCGTAGTTCTGCACTCCATTCTGGTAGTCCTGGTAGGGCAGCACGGTCAGAGCCAGCGGGCCCACAGGGTTCTTACTGCGGTTGGTCAGCTGAACCTCCAGGGCCACCGCCTCACCCACTCTACAGTCGGCGATGACACCACAGTCACATGGCTTCCCATTCACCTGCACATCTGAGCACAGCAGATGAAAGAAACAAAGTAGGGGATTAGCGAGGACACTTCCTTTGTCTAACATCCTGGTAAACCAAAAAATGGAACTGGAGAACTGTTGGGAAAGAAGAATTAAAAAAGGTGGAGTCTGCAATTCTGGAGGGACGCTTGTTGTCGAAAATCACTTTTTATTCCAAATCTGTGAATGTCTCCTCAAGATCCGCGACGTGTCCGTACTGTGCGTGTGCGCTGATAAAAGATTCCAGTGTTAAACCACAGCCTATTTTATTGGCTCTGCAAATGGGCATGTTGCTAGGCAAGGTGTCTCCCCTTTGTTTAGTATACATACCCTTTCTTTACACATATCAGTTTACAGAGCCTAGGCTGTGTATTAACACCATATTTGTTTTCAGCGCACACACAGTGCAGAAAAGCAGCAGATCTTGAGGAGAAATTCACTGATTTTCTGACAAAAAGTGATTTTTTTTCTGACAAGTGTCCTCCAGAATCACTGACTCCACCTTCCAAACCAACATTTACATCTTTGTGCACACAGCCAGTCACTGAATCCCCATCCAATCACCACTCCATTTGTATTCATCAGAACCACGAACTGGCCATTATTGACCTATCATACAGCTCATAGTGGAGGATCAATAGGCATTTGTTGGTGCCGAAATACATTTTATTGACATGGGCGAAGACGGCCGGAGCAGTGGGTATTAAACTGAATTCCCTCCTTTTTATCATGCATGACTAATTTATGTCAAGATGGGACGAAGGAGATTGTCGGAACAATCCTGAAACAGAGACACACACACACACGTCTCTCTCTCTCTACTCCTCTGGCTATATTTCCCAGGCCCCCAGGAATGTGCCTTCTCCGAGCAGCCAGCATGGACATGTGGCCAAGCCATTGGTATTGCATGGTTGGGGGAGGAGCTTATTTTCATGCGGCCCGTAGGCAGATTTCCCCGTCCACACAGTACAAGCGGCGAACAAGATTGTCCCTCCGCAAAAAAATTCTGGATATCAATCATAGGCTCATACTTATCTTTACACCATATACTATTAAAATGGAAGTTTTCTCATTTCGAAACGCCACCTCAAGCGTTTTATTAGCCCAACAGCTTTTAACGGCTTTCAGTTTGTTTTCGCCAGGCTAGATGCTACAGAACGAGAATGATTCTACACCCGCCTCCAGTCCGCTGCGCTTGCCGCCCTCTTTCTTGATAGGTCCATAATGCAGCTACGTCCATGCTAAGTCATGCTTCCGGGCCGCATGGAATTTCCGGATTATGCTTCCTTGTTGCTTCTCTGCGCCAATGAGCAGCTTTCATAGGAATGAATGGGCGCCGTGTTTCAATCCGGTGTCCATTTCTTTATATGTCCATGATATTTCCCCCCCTTCTGTCAAAACCAAACAAGAAAACACTGAGTGAGTTCAATTAAATGTTGCTAATGCGTGGCCGATCACTCCTGATATGGCCGTCTATGTGGCTGAGGTGCACAGGGAGACACCATTCATTTATTTTTAAACAGTGAGCTGTGTGAACTAAGCTCAGGATAAGACTGACTCCAAACATGGGGGATTCGTAGAGATCACACGAGTAATCAGTCCTAAGACAATAATGGCGGCATAAACAGACACACACATTTCATGGTGTGAATGTGTATGATTGCTGTATGTTTGAGGTGGTGGTCGCAGGGGCCGTTGGCGCTGAATGGCAGCCACGCTTCCACGCGTCAGTCTGCCCCAGGGCAGCTGTGGCTACTATCGTAGTTTACCACCACCGGTATGACTGTGTGTGAACAAATTGAACCAGGAACCCTGTAAAGTGTCTTTTGAGGCAATAAAGCGCTATATAAAACCTATCAATTAATTGTACAGCCAGACCTACACACACATTTCAACCGCCATAGTTGTGAGGCCACTCATTGACATAACGCATTCCATATCCCCCAACCCTAACCCTAAGCATCAAAATGAATTGCCTAACTCAAACACATAAACTAACCCTAACCTTATTCATACCTGAACCTTAACACCTATAACCTTAATCCTAATACACCCCTTTCATGGCCTGTTCCGAAGTGAGAACCGACCAAAATGTCCTCACTTTTCAGTTCTAAAACTCAAATTGGTTCTCACAAAAATAGTTGTACAAGTACACACACACACACACACCAAGCGTCAGTCATAGGCGTTCTAGTGTCACGCCCGAGGCTGTCATAAACACTGTGAGTCAGGGCAGCTCAGCCTGTGTGACAGACTGATGAAAGAGTCACGCAGCGTTCGGGGAAGATCTGTTGCGTACAGTGTGAGGTGGGGAGGGGAGGTCAAGGAGAAGGCTTAGGGTGATAGGCAGACAATACAGCAGGAGGTAAGGTGGTGGGGTGGGGGGCAAAGGTGGGTGTGGGTGACCCACGCCGGGCTGTATCAGTCAGGGGGAGCGCCCCCCGCGGGTGTGGCTTGAGCTACAGCAGGGTGACATTCAGCTTTGAGGCTGTATTAAAAACACACACTTCAGTCAACACAGGCAAGCAGCAAAGGCTGAGCTTAATGAGGGGAACAGAACGGAAGAGTAGGAAATGTCTCACTATTTGGAATGATGAATAATTTTGCTAATGCTGGCCTTTATTAAATGATCTTTTTTAGACGTGAATATTTCTATACTCTGACATTCACGTTGTTTATTATATTCCTTATTAATGGGGTGGAGATTGATTCTATTGTAATGGTAAATGGACGCGCACGCACACACACACACACACACACACACACACACACACACACACACACACACACACACACACACACACACACACACACACACACACACACACACACACACACACACACACACACACACACACACACACACACACACACACACACACACACAGAAAAGCAGCAGCTAGCATGCAGGGTGCAAACTAATCATCGGTAGCAGTTTGGGGTTCAGTGTCTTGCCCAGGGACAGTTCGAAATGTGGCAGGAGGTTCTCCACATCAAATCAAAAAGATTAATTACTGCTATGGTTTCAATTGCTGATGCTATCATCGACTTTAGGTCAGTAAAGGGAGTTCTTGATGCAATTGTATTCATAATAAAGAAGCTGGACAAAGGAACCAGGGTTTCCCAAACTGTAGGTGGTAAACAATGTTATAAGTACAAGTCTACTTGTTTTGGTATTTTGACAAATGCTAAACCATCTGTTAGCTACCTACCTAGCTTACTGACAACAGGTGGTGGCAAAAGTTCATAGTACAAGCTAACCACTCCTTTATGAACACATTTTATTTCCAAATATCTGAAATGAGACAGAATGCGTTTATTTTAGGGCTGTCAAATTAACGTGTTAATTTCGATTAATTAATCACAGAAAAATTAACGCGATTAAAAAAATTAACGCACATTAATCACACGTCTATAGTGCCCTTTGACCCGGTGCAAAAGGGGTGAGACGATAGCGCAGCTGCACCTGTAGTCCCGTGCAAAGAAGCATAGAGAGGGCTCTATGGACGTGTTATGGGAAGCTTCGGGCAAATAAGCATGAAGGTAGGAAGTTATCTTATGTTATTCTCTGCAGTGTCTGTGCATTATTGATTTAGTGGGTGCCTAATTAACAATATAGGTTCAACACTCTCAGTATCTTCCGTCTCACTTTTGTTTGCTAGCTTAACGCATAAACGGACGTGACTCTTCCTAGCATATGCAGCCTGCCTTTTTTCCTCTTTTGTGTGTGTGTGTGTGTGTCTGTCAATATTTTTGGCTATAACCTGGCTGAGGGGAGGAGACAGAAGTTATGAGAGAGAGAGAGAGAGAGAGAAAGAGAGAGAGAGAGAGAGAGAGAGAGAGCGAAACAAACTGTTGGCTATACAGCTGTTTATAAACAGGCATACAAGTGTCATATAAGTATGCGATTAATTTAGATTAATTAATCACAGAGCCTGTAATTAATTAGATTAATTTTTTTAATCACTTGACAGCCCTAGTTTATTTTCTTCTTCAGTTATCATTCTAGCTGCACATTATAAAAGGAAAACTACTCACGCCTCTTTTAGTGGAAAACAAAGTGTTATTAATTATGTGATTATTAAATATTGAATTCAAAGATCTTTGCAATTCCTCTTGTTACTGTGTACTGCAAATGGAAACTGATGACGTATTTTTGATTTTTCTTTTAACCAGAAGACATGTGTTGATGTTGCATATAGCAACCCATGCACACACATAAACAGAAGAACACACACTTATAACACAGTGCTTTCATAGCCAGTAGCACTGAGCCCGTAGTGACACCTTAGCAAGTAGTTATATTTAGTTTGTTCAAAGTCCTGTTGCTAGGAGATATGCAAATGATGTGTAGCCTACTATAGACACTAAATCTGGAAATACATTATTTCACATTAAAAGCGAACAAAAGAGAATGCTTAGTCCGTAATGAGCTGATGAACTCCCACGCACAGAACATTTGCCACACCGTTTTTGTACTCAGCTATCCAGGATTGTGTAGGAGCACACAGGCAATGCAACAGTTACACCAAACAACACTCGGCAAAATAAATAGTGTGCCTCAGTACAACGAGGAACACTGCTCATCTGTTAAAAAATACATGTAACTGTAGATATAAATAGTTGTTACTATGAAGAAACATCATTTATTCACTACAATTTTGGTTGAATAGTATAGTGATGAGATGAGCTAGCTAACATTACATTGTTGGTGATTTGGAAGTTATATAATAGTGTGTGTAATCCTCAAGACAAATAGGCAAAGAATAAAGCAACGAAAGTTTCTGAATGTCTGTGGTCTTTTGGGAGGACACAAAAGGTCATGACAGAACGCTGCTTCTTAAAAGCATCGGTTGTGGATTTCAGCAAGCTAGAGCCTGAGGTGGGTGCTGTGGGGATACTCTACCTCTTTATTTCACCTCCTTAAGTACGGTAGGTGCGTCCCTCAAGGCTGAGCGAGCACAGGTTACATGGCTCAAACGTACGGAGGAAAACAGCTAATGCTCAATTATTTTAGGAAAACTTCAAATTGGTATTTCGCTGTAGCCTACAAACATGTGAATGGATGACTGTACATGGATGAGTAACATACTGTGTACTGTTTCAGTACTCATTCAGTATCAGAGGCCTGTATTTGTTGCTAACTTGTTTCTACATGAATGGAATCAGATCAAATATTTCTGTTGTTGTGTCTTGGCATCCTCCCCTTTGAGGAAAGTCATCTCTATAACAAACCTTTATTACAATATCATATCGCTTGACATTAGTAAATAATGTTCGATTACAGGTGAAGTAATTACAGGTCTTACTTCAATAGATGCTCTGAATTTTTCTAGCGTGTCCGAGTTTTGTAAAAAACATTTTCAGGTTTCTACAAACAGAAAACATGCACGTAAGTACCCTTGCATTATCAGTCGCTTAATAAAATAGCGTTACTAACAATCTTTAAAAAAAGGAGGAAAGGAACACTAGTAGAAATAGCTAACATGCCAGCGGCACGCTATTAAATAAACAATGTTAAAACCTCTTGTGGTGGAAAACAACGAGATGAAAGGTGGGAGAGGATGAGAGAAAAGAGGGAGAGCAGAATGGCAAATAAAGCTGCAGAGAAGCAGTTGGGCCCGTTAGAAGAATTGTACTAATAAAACAGGCCACAAAACACAGAAGGGGTAAATATCCACAGGAAAGAGAGGGTGAAATATCACTGCGACAAAACACACTGCTTCAACAAGTGCTGCATGGGCAACAGGTCCATAACAGTGTGTAGGGCTAAGTGTGTGTTTGTGTGTGTGTGCGTAAGTGTAAGAGCACTGTTGAGTTGGGACTCCAGTTAGCTCTCTTCTGAATGCATTGATTTGTTTGTGCTGCCACTGGCTCATCAACAAACAGTAGAGGAATGAGAGGAATTGATCTGTTTATTATTTCATGCCCTGGGGGCTCACGCACACACGGGGGCCAGTAAATTACAACATGTTATGCAACCGGCCGTTTGGCTCCAACGTTGGCGCGCTCACAACTCTGCTACCCGATGCTACTGCTGGAGTCTGCAGAAGTCAACCGCTGCGGCAGGCGTCGCCACGGCAACCAGGAGAGATACACAGAGAGAGAGAGAGAGAGAGAGAGAGAGAGAGAGAGAGAGAGAAAGAGAGAGAGAGAGAAAGAGACCTCCCTCCTGTATGAGTATGAGAGCCACAGATCAGACTAGGTGTCAGATATTAAAGAAGCATCCCCGCCCCTCACCTTATATCGCTGTCACCCATTAAGATAAAGATGACGCACAGGTTTTTTGCCAGTGTTTACAGGATTATGGTGTGTTTGCTTCACACCGGGTGACGATCCAGCTCATTAATATTCACTTACAAATATTGCGCGGGGGGAGGAGAAGAAATCTCATCCAAACCAATGTCGATGTTGTGTACATGGCACTTCATGTAGAAATTACATTTCTCAAGTGTGCGCAGGGAATGCTCATTAAACGTTAAACATTAAAGGTGTACTCTGTTGCTGCAAAATTTATCAATACAGTGGAGGAAATAAGTATTTGATCCCTCACCGATTTTGTAAGTTTGCCTACTCACAACGAAATGAGCGGTCTATAATTTTAAAGCTAGGTTTATTTTAACAGTGATAGACAGAATATCTAAAAGAAAATGATTTTGCATTTCATTGAGTGAAATAAGTATTTGATCCCCTACCAACCATAAAGAATTCTGGCTCCCACAGATTAGTCCTCGTGCTTTAAAAAAGTATTCCTAATCTCAACTAGTTTCCTGTATAATACACACCTGTCTCAACGTGTTACCTGTATAAAAGACACCTGTCCACAGAGTCAATAAATCAAACTCCAACATCTCCATCATGGGCCAGACCAAAGAGCTGTCTTAGGACATCAGGGACAAGATTGTAGACCTGCACAAGGCCGGAATAGACTACAAGACCATTGGCGAGAAGCTGGGTGAGAAGGAGACAACTGTTGGTATGATTATTCGAAAATGAAAGAAATACAAAATGACCATAAATATCCCTTGGTCTGGGGCTCCATGCAAGATCTCACCTTGTCTATCACTGTTAAAATAAACCTAGCATTAAAATTATAGACCAATCATTTCATTGTAAGTGGGCAAACTTACAAAATAAATGAGGGATCAAATACTTATTTCCGCCACTGTTTGTTGTTCAGTGAAGTCCGTTATGTATGTGCATGTGTGTGCGTGTGTGTGTGAAGAAAAGAAAAAGCAATAAAAGAAAATAAGTCAAGCTTTTGAGAATGTTGTTGGAAAGGCATGTTGTTTTTGAACAAATGGCAGTGTGCCAACTGTTGCATTAGTTACTCTGGTACATCAGAAGGTGAATTAAATGTTTATATAATAAAACACATTTATAATTTTTATTTGTGACCGGCGGGCCATTACATTTGGTGGATATAAAAAGAAATTAAGAAATTACGCCCACGAAGACATTCAGAGATTTCTCTCCCAAAAATCTAAAATGAGGCTCAGAGCAACACAACTCATATAATAAAGGGAACGTATCACACCTCGGAACTATTCCTTCCAAGATAAAAAAGAAGGATGATGCCTTTGAGTATTGAGAGTGGGAGAAATAAGGAAAACAGCTATAACAAGAAGAAAAGAAAGTTAGGGAAAAAAAGAAATCTATAACCCATGCATTAAAAATAAATGGAAATTCTGACCCGGCAAACAAGAAGAGAAAAGAAAAATGGATGAGGCCAGACTCATTAATCAATGTTACTACTGTATATGACAATGAGAAAGAACATTGTTTTACCTTGAATAGTACACACCAACACAAAGGCAAACAACAGTAAAAAAGAAAAAAAGGGGAAAGAAAGGCTAAAAATAAGTAAAAAGTTCTCATATTCATCAATTTAAAATCCTTGTGGAATGAGCAGCAAACATGGAGGGTCACAGTCACATACATGTCTGTCTACTACGGACAGACAGCAGATATACAGTGTGTCATCTGATCTGAGATAATAATTACATGAACTGTGTGAGATATTTAGATTTGTGGATATATGATGATAGTGTGCCAACAATGGCTACATCGAAATATCCCAATGAACCAATCATGTGTGGCCAGGGATACACAACACAAAATCGAGTCAAATATAAATCTTTTTATGATCATAAACGTGTATAGGCCTACATTTAATCAACATTCTGTGTGTTTTAATGACTGTTTCAAAGCCTTTATAGTGGCAGATATTGGAATTAGCAGTAGTTATACATGCTGTGTGCTGAACACTGGATATTTGTATTTCTGAAGTGTCAATGTGGTAGAATCGGTCCCTATCATATAGACATAACATAAAATGAAGAAATCCTCAACAGTGGCTTGAAAAGTGTCTTCTGCTTGCTTTAAAAAGAGCAACTAAAAGAAAAAGAAAGATCTACACTGATAGATTAAAAAGACATGATTCAAGCAGAACTCCAGGTTAATCCAGTAGCTGTGTCTTTTCCTCCCGAATGACCATTAACAGAGTTGTGCTCCGGCCCGATACAACCAGGTCAGCAATGTTTAACAGCACATCCATGGCCTGGGGCTGCTAGCCAGGCAGGGTCACTGATGAATGCTCTGATGGGAGCCAGAGGATGTGCTTTAAAAGGTTGAGGTGTGCTACTGCAGCATGTCTAAAAATAACCCGACAGCCTCTGATGTCCCCCCTAAGCCATCTGCCCCTTCTATAATTATCCCCATAACAACCACTCAAATGATATGTGGTCTTTTCCTTCCAATGCTGAGACATTAAAAAAGAAAAAAATCTGACGAAAAAGAGAAAAGCTAGAAGCACTTGAGGAGGACCAGAAACATGTCCACGTTTGTCAGTCTGGGGCCAGGAGGAGAACCCTAACATCTTGAACTCTACTTATTTTGGACCGCTCTGTGGCAACATATGCCGTCTCATAGATAATACATTGTTTAAGGCAACATAAACAAACCGTAAATGTGCGGATTACACTTCTCCCATTGCAGCGTCTTTTGAAAAAGTCGGAGTAATCGCCCATCCGTCTGGGCCTCCCTTTGAAATCCACCACTGACAGTGTTGAATTATTTCACTGTAAAGCAGCACCGATTTAACAAGCTTCAGCCCCTAAACACGCAGACCTGCACAGCTCCTATCATTTCAATGAGCAGTGGAGCAGCAGCCTGTGGCAGAGAGATTGGCGGGTCGTGTTGCAGCAACAGTTTAAAAGCTAGGTGGACTGACTGTTGGCTGGTGTCCACGCAGGACACCTGACTGAGCTGAGCTGCTCCCAATCCTGTACACACTGTCAGCATCATGACCACATAAGCCACAGCATTACTCATCCACAACGTTCAACGGTGCTTTTTCTCTCCCCCTCCCCTTTCTTTTTTACTTGTGTTTACTCAAACAGACGTTCCCTCCACTTCTCACCATTCATTCGATCTCTCCTATCCCTCTTCAAGAACAAGAGTGTATACTTGTGGCGTACAATGTACATTAGTGTCCTTAACCTTCACTTCCAGCCTCACTCAATGCAGGCAGCATTCTATGAGGATGTGAGGACAAGATGCAAACAGATTACTGTGATGTTCTACAATGCACCTTAATGCTAATTTGCAGACTAGACCAAGTGGGAGTAATAGTGCGCTTTGCATTGCTCTAAGAGGGAAACACTGTACAATATACCTGAAGAGACTCTTGCATGAGTCAGGATAGTTCATATATAATGAATGAATGACCAATACAGGCAAAGAAGAATGACAAACTCTAAGCAAAGGATGGCTGTCAATGTCAAATTCAATCTAATTCTTCTTTTTTAATCTTAAACTACATTTTAAAGACAGCTGTTGAAGAAGTTTATAAATATTAAGAGGTTTCTCCAATATGAGGGACAAGCTGCCAAATTTCTTCTCTATGTTCAGACAGTACCAAGCCCCCTGAGTTTTTAAAAAAAAACATTTGAAAACATGGAACACCTTCATACACATCATATAAAGAAACTAGCAATACTGCCTGGTGGTCCTATGCCTCCGAGAAGCATCCAATTGCAGAAAGGTGAAAGTACAGTGGTGTTAGGCAAGGCTTTAAAGAATTCTTAAGAAACTACAAAATGATACAAGGTCACTAGCAGTCGTAGTGTGAGTCTGTGCCACATTTTTTCGACAGTCAACGTTTGAATTTGTGCCAAATCTGAAGAAAAATCCCTCAGAGAGTGTTATTGCGTTCATGGGGTTGGAGGTCACAGTGACATTAAACTTTGACTTATAACCACCAAAATCGAGTTTTTGCAACGTTGGAAAAAAATCCAGTTTAACCCATTGATGACTATGGCAATCTCGGATGCATGTCCTTAATGCCTGAGGGTTTTCTGAAAAAATAGTAGGAATTGTCAAGTCTACCAAAACCTTAATATCTAAGCCTGTGTAGCACATACAAACATGAAATAAAATACATTTAAAAGTTAAGGTTCACAAGTTTTATTTAAACATGCTCCCTTAGCGCTTACAAACCAACAAATATTTCTAAAAATCGTCAAAATGAGATGAATTAGAAAATTATTAAATATTGTTAATAAATAGATGCAATGTGTTGTGTGATTTTCGTCAGTAGTCTATAGTAGACCTTGATTCTGCGCACCAAACGCCACTAACTGTTCTGTCGCCGACATAGCTCGCGTATTTTTTTAATTATTTTGTTTTATTTTTTTATTTTTATTTTTTTTGATTGACATGATTTTTGGCAAACCACACAACTTTTGGGTGGTCACGTGGTCTTAAAAAAATCAACAAAACCCACCTCATGTGTATTTGAACCAATGACAGTGCATTCTATGCTGGGAATGCCATGAAAATTAGATAAAGTAATAATGCTGCGCGACGCAGCATCAGGCAGGAGAGCCAATGTGGCATCGCGCAGCAGCCGTCATCAATGGGTTAATAGGTATTGAGTTCACAAGAATGGCCCAGGTGGACAGACGGATGGAGAGACATATGTACATACGTTCAGACAACACAAGAACACAATGCCTCCAGGCTTCGCCTATTGCCGACATAAAAAAAAGACAGTTACAAAAAGACATTGTGGTTGGTTGAATCAGTATGCTTCAAACCAAGTTCTTGTTGAATCGTCAGACAGCATCTGAAACCCACCCCGTACTACAAAATAATTAAATTCAAGCATATACAAGCCTTACGGGCCTAACGTGTTCTGGAGATACACCAAGCAAGAATCAACCAAGGTCTCATGCTGTTAAGGCCACACAAGTCTTTCCATCACAGACATCTCAGTCAGACAAAGTTATTCAGGGCGCACTCACACTTGGCAAATTTTCCTGTTCCGTGCTACAGCATGATTGCCCCCCCTCCCCACTCCCCTGCTGGCCTGTGCTCACACTGCTCGTGGCCTGGGCACGATTGCACCTTGCCTACGTCACCGTGCGCGTTTAGGATTTGGAGCGTAGTCTACTTGTAGGCTATAAGACGGCCAAATTTGCAACAAATATTCCATTTCCACATTAGAGCAACGAGAATCCTTAAGGTATTGTTTTTTTTTAATGTAGCCTTGACGCGGTGGACAGTCTCATATTTGTGCAGCACGCTGTTTATTATTAATATAACAACCCGTCATCAGACCATACGTACCGGATGGTTTTATACACATCGCTCGCTCCATCAAGTAATCCAAGTCAGAACTTTTTGTATGGGCAGAGATCTTTATTTTAAGTGTCTTTACAAAGTTTCTTGTTAAACCTTAGTGTAGGCTACTGTTTCCTTATCACCGCGCCGCGGAGTCCCGCTGTGTGTTGTTTTGGGTTCGTCTCAACTGCCATGCGTAAAGGCAGTATTATGACAGCTGACGGGAGGAAAAAGTTAAAAATCATCTGACGAACGTGGGTAAACACGAAAACCTTTTTGCTTTGCTTTCTGCGCTCACCTATTTAGCTCTCTCCCTCTTTTATTAGCCCACACCTAGGCCTATACACACGTTAATTCTTACACATTTTATGTAGCTAAAAGTCCAAGTGGTGGGCAATTCTGGTGCCGACTAGTAAGGCAGCGGACGTTAACGGACTATGCATCCTTAATAAATTCACGTCAGGAACGCCGCCTGTGCGCTTGCTTGTGCGGGTGTCATCTAAGTAGCATCTGTACTTTGGCCACGGCACACCTCTCCCAAGTGCGCCGTGGCCAAGGGGGTGTTCCGTGCTGGAATACGGGTGGCGTGGTCACACTAGCCAAACGTTCTAGACTTTAGTATGCAAATGAGCTCGGGCAAGGAACAGCCGACCTAATGTGAGTGCGCCCTCAGACTGAGCTATTATTGACATACTTGTGAGCTTCCTGTCACTGTAGCTTGTATCTGTCTGTATGATCTCTCATGCCAGGGGTTTGGGCTCAAAGCAATCTATAAAAGAAAGCCTGAGGCCAGCATCAAGTCTGCCTATCAATTCAGAATCCTTGTTGCAAATGCCATGTCCAATTTATAAAGGCTGAAGAATCTTTGCTACAGTAACTTTCAATATAGAGCAAATCAATAGTGTGGGGGAGCGCTAGTGTGGTGGCTGGGTGCCATGGCATTTGAATGGCCCCATAAGGAGAGCGCAGTAACTTTGGGGCTTCTAGCTGTGCAGTCAACTAATTCTTCAATCAGACTATGACTACATTCTGAATATTCTTTTCACAACCCTCTGCAATGAACATGCCATTGCCCCGGTACAAAAACCATAGTATTTACCGTATTTTCCGTACTATAAGTCGCACTCGACTATTTGCCGCAGGTGTTATAATGTTTAAATACCATATGTAAGAGTTCGTGCACAGAGGGGATTGTCGGGAACGAGATGGCTGCTTGAGGAAGCTCCCATTTATTAAAATTTCAACAAACAACTTGCATATTTGCATAACGTACGTAAGTGTTACCATTTAGTGCAATAGTAGCTACTAGGGATGGGCACGAGTGTTTTCGCTACTCGTGTGATCGCTTGCATTCCTCGAGGATCAATCGATTCCTCGTTAAACTTTTTTCTATTTTTAGAACACAACGCATCTGTCTACAGAACGGTTGACCGCAATAAAGTGCTCAATGCTTATGTCAAACAGTCACAGTTACGGTGGCGCTGAGCATTCACCAAATAAAAAAAAGTTTCACAGCTAATGTAACCATTAGTACACTCAGGATCTCGTAATTACGAGAAAAGATCTCGTAACTACGAGATAAGGATCGCCCCTCTCATTCATCAATAATGATGGTTGGCTGGCTGCAGGAAGGCAAAGACTCTGTCCGACCTTATCGTCTTTTATTCCTGCCCTAAAAGCACACTTTACTCTATTTTTACACACAATCCATGACCAGGATATCAAGTAGGCCTATGAGAATAATGGCCTAAATCAGGGATTCCCAAAGTGTGGTGCGCGCACCCCTGGGGGGTGCGTGAGCTGCTGCTAGGGGGTGCGCGAGATGAAAAATTTAATGGCGGTCTGATCATTACACAATCCATATTGGTCCGAGTATAAGAGGGTTTTATTTTCGCGGAAATAGGTCGTAAAAAGTCGGGTCGTGTTTTCCAAGTTGTGTTTATTTTCTTTTTTTAATCGGGTGGAACACTGGCTGTGCTCTCGGAAGCGGCCGGGGCGTTTGTGCGCTTGGAGAGAGAACGCTTTGTGTGGAGAGAAAAAAGAGGCACGGGACATCGACGAAGCCTATTCAAAGCCTCAAATCATTATGTTGCCAGTCAACATGTCAGAGGCAGGAATTGGCAGAGCGATCGACTTTTACTGTGGCTTTTTAGCTGCTGCAGTTGTGCTGAGGAGAGATTGCCAACTGCGCTGTCCTTTTACGCACCAGCACTGCTGCTGTAATGTTCAGATTTCCTCATTTGCATCAAAGCCCTAATGATTTTAAGAATGAGACGCTTTATTTAAACGCTGTCCATGTGATGGTGGTGATTGTCACTTTGTGAGCTGTAAACTGAAACCAATGGAGATCTCGGAGGGCTTCCCCTCGACAACGTTAACATGCCCCGGTTATCATTTCAGCCTTAAACCACGGCGTTGATAGCTTTCGTTTCAGCACTAGGCTATGTGATTAACTATGAGCATTAAATAAATGTTGCGTCTCAGATGCCGAGGACAGCAGCGAGGATGACCCGCTATGCACGACCGAACCAGAGCATAAGGAGAGATAACAGCGAGAGCGATCACAGCGGGGCAGAGGAATTTGCGTGTGAAGAATAGTCTGTAGTGAACACATCAGAGTTCGGTCTTTGCACTATCCTACTGTTTATTTGCAATGAAGAAAAGTGTTTTTTTCAATGCGTTTTTATTTTCGTACATTATTTAAATAAATAAAATGTATTGAGTTGAGTTTTGAAAAACGGGGGGTTCGTCTTATAATCGGGGTTGTCTTATACTCATACCAATACGGGTACAGTGTTTTTTCTCCACAAAATAAAGACGTGTAAATAAACATTTCCTTTGTAAAATTTAGAATCAAAAACTTGAATTTTAATTAATAAATAAATGGAGGCTATTCAAAATGAAGCGAAGTTATCTTCTTCTACGCATATGTGCACCTAGTTTGTGGCCTCTACATTCATTCTCGCAATTTATTTAAAATTACTGGCGTTCTAATTTTATTTCCATAACCTGTGTTATGATGACGGGGTTGTTTGCTCCACGGCCATTTAAACTTGCTGCAATTGTTGCTCAACGTGACTCAAAATATTAGGCTATAATATTTTCCCCATTTTATCTGCTTTCTGCCCCTTGTTGTGATCGTGATTATTTTATTATGTGTGTTCTGGTCATTTGAGCATGATTGAACATGCCACCTTTAATATGGCTATAAAAAAGCTTGTTGCATTTTTTTTTAATGTGTGGGGGTGCGTCAACATGGTTGGGACATAGAAGGGGGTGCGAGGCTAAAAAAGTTTGGGAACCGCTGGCCTAAATGTTGATTTAGCAATTTACTGATTGCGGTTCCGGTGTCGTGCCAGACTTATAGTGTGTGTCTGTGTGTGTGTGTGTGTGTGTGTGCAGACGAGGTGAACCTAGCCATAGGCAAACGTAGGCAATTGCCTTGGTTTCCGGACTAGAATGGGCACCATAATCAATACAATTATTTTAAATTAATCATTAATCAGCGATCGCATCGGGTAGCCTATACTGAGGGACACTCTTTCGGCTTTACGCCCGTGATCAGCTGCTGAGGTCCGACTGGGCTTTTCTCCTGTTGGCTCGGAGCGAATGTGCCTGAAGTAAGACTTGCTTCTTCTTTACTTTTCTTTCCAAGCGGAGAACACCTTGCATGCTCACCTGGAGTCTACTCATTACTAACTGAGAGTAACAGGTGTCATCTCCCCTTTTTATAAACGTAACTTTATCATCTGCTTGGAAATAATTGGACAGTTATATTCCTGAAAATGTTCTGGAGAAGAAAGGAGAGACCGTGTTCAGCTCCGCGGTGCTGTGGAGAACACAGGCTGCACGGAGGTGGCAGTTATTTGCAGTTGATGTTTGACACAACGCTCAGTTTATTGCACTTGCATCAAAATATTTAATTGTGTTAAACTTTATTTTATCCGTTTTGTGCCGTTTTGTACATGTATATAACATTTTAAAATAGGGGCGGCCGCGGCCTAAAGGCCTAAAGGCTACAGACACTAAAAAAAAAAATGATTTTCCTCATCCACCAATCGAGTTCATTTGAAACGAGGAGTAGGCCTACTCGAGTACTCGATTACTAACGCCCATCCCTAGTAGCTACAGAACATATACTGTGCTGTGTAATAACAGGGTCGAGAAATGGGGAAAAAGTTGCGGCTTATAGTCCGAAAACTACGGTAAATCTATCTGTGAATGTAGGCTGTTGCATTTTTCAAACTCAAATCTACGCTTGATTAGCATGGGCTGATTAAATCGACTTGGACTCAATAGTAGCTGGAGTAAACAAGATGACTTGGGTTTGAACTTTTATGCGGATGATTATGTAGTGTGATTGTGCATTTAAATTGGGGTTTGTCTGAATAACAGTGCTTTGTAATTCCAGTTGCCACTCCATTTCTTTCCTTTCACAAGATGGCCGACAGCAGATTGGCGCTGTGTCATCCTCTGTTCACATTGGGTTGTGGCTGCTAGTTGCCACTCACCTGAGCATAGCAGTTGCTCAGGCAAAAAAACAGTCCCTGCTTTACATAGAAAAATTATTTCATGGTTGAGACTACAACAGTTAATTTTGACATTTGTTTTTTAACTCATTGTGGAAGATCTTCAAAGGGGACATATTATGAAAAACCAAACATTGCCGGTGTTTGGGCACACTTTTAGGTTATTGGGGTCCCTACGAGCACACACAAGCTTCAGCTGGGCGTGTGCCATGCCCGTATAGGTTGGTATAGAGTAAATGAGCAGGGCGGTGCATGCACGCCCATGTTGATCTGACCAGTCAGAGCAGACTAGGATTTTTGCGAAGGGGGGTAGATGTCAAAACCAACCTTTTGAGATAGAGAGCAGAAGAGGCTGGAAAAGGCGATGAAGAAATGGGAAATGGTAGAAAACTAATGGGTTTTTTGAACAATAAACCATTAAAACCTTTTCTAGTAGACCTCGGAAATATACATTTTAACCCGAGTTTTTGCACAATATGTCCCCTTTAAATGCACCTATCTACGGGGCGCCCTTAGCTCAGTTGGTAGGGCGCCCCCCCCATCCCCCCCCCCCCCCGGGCCGGGCCCAGCAGCAAACCCGGGTTTGATTCCCGCCCGCGGTCGTTCTCTGCATGTCACTCCCCTCTCTGCCCCATTTCACCTCTGTCTCTCTGCACTATCAATAATGCATAACAATGCAAAAAAGATCTCTTAAAAAATTAAATAAAAATGCACCTATCTACAATATAACAGATACAGATATGACATCGCTCATTCTTATGTAAGCAGGTGGTATCACATTGCTAAGGTGGTAAGAATGCTAAACTGAAGCTTTAGAGAAAAATCCAATTTGGGCTTTCAGATGAAAAGTTAAGGGTTTGGTACACTTGATGGAGTACATTCTGAGTGGCCATGAATGTGTGTATTGAATTTTGCAGCATTCCATCCAAAAGCTGTTGAGATAATTCAGTCTGGACCAACTGACTGACTATTATTGCTGTCGTAAGAGCCAGGCTGCTAGCTTGGCAGGAAAAATAGGCAAAACCATGAAATCTCATCTATGCAGCTTTACAGAGAGCCAATGGGATGTGGATATTTTAACATTGAAATCCAAGGCTTGTGCAGCTTTCACTTTCTAAATTTATTAGTATAGTGCTACTTTTTTAATTCCTATTATATGCATATCTGCCCAGCTAAGATCATTTTGCAACAGCACAATATAAACTATAGGTTTTTGGCAACGCTTCTTATCGGCTTCTCTTCACACACATTCACCATTAACCAAACAGCATTACAACTGTACTCATCCATCTTTTTCTAATTTACTTGCCCCTTGGTCTCAATGAACCAAAAAAACTATTTAGGGCTAATCAACAACACTATTCATAGATGGGCTGTCATGCTTTGAAGGCCAACAATTACACTACAAATACAATGAATATCCAATACAGGTTTTTGGCATATTAGTTCAATTAAATACGCCAAATAGTTCTCCTTGATAGCTCACAAGCTAAATAGATGCATTCGGGACTCCAGGCTTCTTTGACCTTCCCTACAACGCATTTCTGTTCTGCTGAATCTTAAAACAAAATTTACATAAAATGCAAATATGCAGAGAAAAAGTAAACTAAAAGACTGTTACAAAGACACTTTCTGTAATTTCATTCTCCCATATTCCCATAAAGGCTTAAAGCACAGTCAGCCGTGAACTGACAGAGCAAATGTGAAACTACTGGTCCGTGTTCGCTCCGATATTGTACAAGAGATATTGTACAAGAGTGTTCAAGAGGCCTGCGTACTGAGCACTTAAATCTCTGTTAATCACATATGGATGGAAAATAATTAGGGCTATCTTCCCATTGCAGACATCGATAGCATGGGTGTTGAAGCATGAAAAACAGCTGCTGCCATAAATCTGATCTGATAATCCAGTAGGCAGATTTGAACACAACCAGAGCGGCTATTCTCACGGTCAGTGACTGACCCGACTATATTCTCACTGCTTAAAGATATCATTTTTACACACACATTATCCTATGCGAAAAAGCTGGCGTTCTGATGACCGTATTGGACTTGTGTAAAGAAAAAAAAAAGTTTATCCAAGGTGACAGCCAATAAATATAGTCATTATTTGGTTTAAAACTATTTACTACTGGTACAGAATCAAGCGGACTGGGAATAGGCCCACAAACAAAACATTATTACAGAGTTATGCTTTCATTGACTCTGAACTGTCACAGTCCATAAAGTCACTCTTCCATGTATTGTCTATAAAGCGGCTTCAGTCCGCAAGTGTTTGCTGATAAAGCAATGACTCAGATAATTGATTTGTTGTTTTATAGTTTGAAGAGATGGAGAGAGTAGGGGAGAACGGGGTAATTTGTCAAACGGGTTGGTTGTCACAATCGTTATATCTCGGAACCAGAAGGGGCTGTCTGTGAAGTTTTGGTATGTAAATATCCAGAATTGTGATCAGAGGTCACCTACATAGTCTTCCTTGGAGTAAAACTGCTGAATTTGAGGTGAGACGACTGTTTGTGTTTTTCATGTCAAATTGAAAATATTTAGCTCCTCAGTATTTTTCTTCTAGGCTTTTACATAATGGGTTTATAACAAAACACTTGTTACCCATAAAAAGTGTGAAGGGTAAACTATAGTTTAGATTGTGGTTAGCAAGCTAATTAGTTGTCAGATGGTTGTTGGCCTTGTTGGTTGTCACATGTTATCTCAAGGCTGCAGCCAGAAAAGGAACCCAATAACGAAATAAATTGTCAAGCTGTATCCTCACTGACACCCCAGAGAAGGAAAGAATAGAGCAGGAAAAGGCAGCTAGCATGCAAAAGAAAAAAGGGCAACAAAATCAAAACAACCCAGTGCATCCCAAACTAGACCAGCTGCCAAGGCTACAGTAAGTTATGTAGGCCTATTTGTCAACTTGACAATGCAATTAAACTTTCAAATTTAGTTCTACTTTCTTGCCTTCTTTTTAAGATTATTCCCATTAAGATAACATTGTGACAAACAACCCCATAGTGTTTGACAACTGACCCCTTGTTGGGGTTGGTTATCACAATGTGTAAGGGTGTCTTTGATGATTCATTTCTTCTTTATTACAATAAGATAGAAAAAGTGAGGGGTACACATTTCAAGCCAACAACTTAAGCTTCAATTTAATGTAGGAATGACTATTGAAAGATGTTTAGGTGATAAGCAATTCTCACTAGAGTAAAACGTGTGCCTACTTACCCTGTTCTCCCCTATCTATGCAATGATATGTCTTGAATACAATATCAACAGTCTTCTTTACAGAATCAGAATTGATTGTCCATTGATGATATGTGTCCATTAAATGTAGAGCTACAGCTAAGCGTTTGTTAGTTAAGTACGGGTCCTCAGTTTACTGAGGACACATAATTATTGTTCTTCGTTTTTTCAGCCATGAAATTCTTCGTTTTTTCAGCCATGAAATTTTCCTAGCTGCTACTCCTCCCACACCGTTACACGCAGACATGCAAAAATTTCACAGAACGTGCGTCCCCACTCCACGGGGTGTGCTATAATAGTTTTTTGAATTTCCGCTAGGGGGCGCTGTTATTAAGACCCGACTGAAAAAGTTTGAGAGGCCATGCCCCGCACACTGTAAGTCTGATTGACTTGAAATTTCACACACAGGTGTATGTTAGGGTGCTCTATAAAAAAGCCTCTGGGACCATAAAAGTACTAAGTTTGTGTTATTTATATTGTTTTGGCGATTAGGTTCAGGCATCACAGCTGGGTGGTTAGGGCAAGGGGACAGGGAGAGGTTAGAATATAGATAGAACATTGACGGAACACCACGGCGGCCATCTTGAGTACGTCACATCGAACAATAAAAAAGAATGCAGTGTTATTTATATTGTTTTGAGGATTAGGTTCAGGCATCATAGCTGGGTGGTTAGGGATAGGGCAAATGAGTGACGTAGCAGACATGTCATGGAAGCTAAATAGTCCAAAATCACGTCCGTCACACCACAGTTACTTCCGTCACGCCTGGGTGTTGTTGTCACGCCAGGGTGTTTGTCTCCGGGGCTGCAGCTGGACTCTACTCCGATTGCAACCTTCAATTGGCCAAAACTTCGGGACTCGAGATTGGAAAGCCCGCGGCGGCGGTTCATAGAAGCGTTCGAGGCCGGCCGACGGGTAGGGCGCCGCCGATGCGGTGCTGGCGGTTGGCACCGGGCTGCCCGTACTTTCAAAATCTCCGCGGGATTTTCTTGTTTTTACTTTAAAACTCTTTTTTCACTTTTATTCATACAAAAGTGTTGTTGGAAACAGCTTGTGATTCTATGGCTAAGCTTACTGCCTGCTCATTCAATATTAGTTACAAAAGACTCACACTAGGCAATTTGATCATGTCCAAGCACACTCGAAGCCTTACGTAATTGTTTGACTAGTTTGAATGCCCTGGCAAGAGCTGTGCTTGGGCATGGTACTGATGCTCATGAAAGAGCACAAGCACAGTAGACAGCGGTCCTGCTGTCAGTTTATATGTGACAGATGAAAAAAAAAATTTTGGTTCACGTTGGTGTAATGCAGAGGTGGCGCAGACATAACAGCGTCAACAGAAATTTCTTTTGTGAAATAAGCCAAAGACGTTCCGACTTTAGCAGTACATTGTGTGTTTATGTCGCACCGTTTGGTCATAGTAGAAGCTTTGTGAGTAAATTGTTTTTTCTCTGTAATAAAAATCATTGAAAACATATGAGAGTTTTATCAAGCATTTCATTGCTTCCTCTGGGCAAGTAAGCCAATACACATATTTCCCATATTTCGAACACCAACCCATTTCATGAATACAACACACACTCAGTCATAAAAGGCTAATAAGGACCTACCCTGGGACAACCTATCATTGGTTATGTTAATGTGGAGTCTTCAACAACCCTGCTGGGAGATTCAGCTCTCCACAGGGGGCTTCAAACACTTTGATTTCTTTTACTTTTATTTGACTTACCTCAAATGGCAATGTCTTTGAATGTATCATCATTATAATTTGTGGGTGCTATTTTGCTCATTGGCGTAGGAATCGACAGCAGATATCCCAGGGTTGTGTGGAGGATCATTCGGTTTGATAAATATTACAACACTGCAACTGGTCCGACAAGCTGGTCAAAAGGGGGTCCAACAACACATACTTGTCTAGAAGCTCATTTAAAAAGAAGAACACAATTCACAGTATGTAACTAACTAGAAATTATTTGATTTTCTATTACAGGTGGAGTCAGCGATTATGGAGTATGCTTGTTGTCGAAATCACTTTGTCAAAATCTCCTCACAAATCGCGAATCGTGTGTTGAGAAAAATATCCAGTGTTAAAACACAGCCTAGGTTCTGTAAATGGGCATATTGCTAGCTACAATGGCCCGCTTTGTTTACATACCAGTTAACAGCGCCTAGGCTGTGTATTAACATGATTTTTTACCTCGCACACAGAGTACGGACAGGAAGCAGATTGTGGGCAGATATAAACTGACTGATTGACAACAAGCATTTTCCATAATCGCCGGCTCAACCTTTACCGAGTTATATAATCGGATAAACTTGGCACACAAAAAGGAAACCAAAGACAAACATGACATTGTACGCATGTGGACTACGACTGGGCAGTTGAGTGCTTTCGGCCATTTATGAACAATATTTACAATGCGGCGCGGACTGCATTCTGGAAATAAACAGAGAGAAGCTCAACGACAAACACTAATGCTTCACAAGAGAAGCAGGCTTTGCCTGAGAATGGTTTCAATGCAATACAATGGCTCTACTGCCGTCAAATATTTGCTCAATGGGATGATATGGCACTCGATAGTGCAGTGGATGCGCCACACTGTAAAGTGTCCCACCTTTTGCCCCCAATGGCATAATCTCTAAGAATGGAAAACCAAACAAGGCCACTGTACAATAGCCTGCCATATCAATTTTGCGCTTGACACTGGAACAACAGCTTCAGCAGGCAGTGTAGGGGCTTGTTTGAAGAGGACAGATTCAGAATGTGTGTGTAAATCAGGCGGTGGCTGCTTTGACTCATCTACAGAAAAGAAAAAAATTACGAGTCATTAGGAAGCCTCCCATGAGAAATTCCCTGTAGTGCGGTGTAAACACTTACTCCCATTTCCCCATTACTCATTACTATGCTCTGCCTAACCCACCTGATTATGCATATCAATCCACTTTACCTTCAACATTAGAACTCTAATAAGAGATAGCTACAGGCACGGTGGTAGAAAATTCCTGTCCAGATCCTAACCTTAAAGCCAATTATAGACCAGTTAGAAAAGAAGATACTGCCGCTATTGTTTTGCACATTGATCTTTGTCTAATGAGGCAAAACCTTCCCTAACATGATTGGTTTTCACGAAATTGCTCTTTGGAAAGAGACATTCCCTATAGCTAGATTATCATGGCATACATTCTATGGTAATACTCAAATAATAAATAAACAAATAATGGGTTTTCATTGAGTCAATCAATATGGACATTTTTATAGTAGAAACCTTTTAAACTATTATAGACATGGATTGTCTAACTCGGTCTTAAAGACACCAGTGGAAGCACCTCTGCTTCCCCTTCCTCCTCCTTTCCTGTTTCAAGCGTGCCATCATGTGGGATGTGAAAAGCAAAGCAGTAAAGACATGCTCTTGATGACACACATACAATTGACTAGAAAAGGGGTTCCCAGCAAGAACTGAAGGCATTTCTGAAGGAGTTTTCTTACAACAAAGCACTGCCTGCTCACCCACACAAGATCTGCTGATGCACGATGTTCCTGTGGCTGCCTTATTTTTTCTCGAGTAGATAATATAACACACAGACACACCGTGGGGAACAGTACTTTTATGTGGCAAACATGCCCAAGACAAATTAACCCTCAGGTACTTACACAGTCTATAACTATATATTTAAACTTTGACAAATTGTTTAGGAAGGAAAAAGGACAACACAGAAAGTTTATGTAACAAGCAGGCAAAGTGCTGATATAAAAAAATTAATAAAAAGTCTTCATTTGCCAGATTTGTAGGGCGGACCTTGCTTGGCATGGGAGCACACCAGCAATGCACCAGCATTTGAAGAGGAGGCACTTTGGACTTGTGAACAATGCAGACTCGGCTGCCAAGCAAGGTCCGCCTTAGAAATCTTGCAAGTCAGCCAGACTTAAGACATTCTTCGATGCAATAAGACTGTCGCCATTTTGCTATGTTTTGTTTATACCTGTTGCGTTCAGTCGCTCTTACACATGCACAGCTCTCAGAGATAGGAAGAACGCGAGATCATCGTAACAAAAAAAAGGATAAATCATGATTGATATGTGACAGGATAGGTACAAAGCAGGATATTTTACAGTTGAAGCTTCTAGTTATTGCAATTCCACAAGGTATGTAAACCTGCTGTACCTTTTCTTGCTACAGTTGCTAGTTAAGCTAGTTCTTCCACTGGAAACAAACTTTTGAGAATCTGAATATTAATCTGAGCCCAAGTTCTCTTACTGTCTGAGGTTACGTGGTCACTTTGTTGTGTATGGCTTACATGTCCAAGCCAGAATGTCAATACATTATGTCATCAATCAGAACTGAAGATTGAAAGAACATTCACAATCTGATGTATACGGTACAAGGCACGTTTAGTTCACGGTCAGACCAGCGAGTGGCACAGCGAATAAAAAAGGGTCTGTTTGGAGAAATGACAACAATAGACGGCAACTAGACACTAATCAGATGCTAGCTGGATGCCAAAATTGAACTATCTAAAAGCTTTGCACGCACAAGTTTACTTCCCATCAGTGAGGAACAGTGTTGAGTTGATTCGTTTGCAATGAATTGCTTTTGTTAAAAAAAATTGCATATTATAACACTGGTTTTCCCTGGCCTTTAGCTGTCTGTTTAGCGAGAATCAATTAACATCTTTTTTTTGTCAGAGGAGTTAGCAGTATTATTCCAACTAAAACAAAAGAAAACTGAGTTTTTTAAGGGGGAAGAATTCATCCCCATGAATGTACAAGTTTTAGGTAAAAAACAAAAAAACAAAGTGCCATGACAAGCACACCTCTAATTATCAGTGTGAAGCAGGAACACTAAGGTAGTGAGCTGTCATTACTGCACTGTGGGGTAAATCCCCATAGATAGCAGAGCTACCTGGCAAGGCTGTATTTCCTCTACCGAATGAATGGTAATCAATAACTTAGAAAAAGTTATTTCACTCACCTGCAGGGGGTATCAAGAATTCCTCTGGGAGTGATATGGTACAAGCCAAGTCTTCTCATTAAAGACATGCTCCTCCTTACTCATACAAACTCAGATCCACAGAGAATCTTGATCTTATTTTGTAAACAAAACACTCATTAGCAGGAAAGAAAACTACTACTTAAGGGGTTAGTGCTGTTATTATAAGAATACCTAATGAACTTGAGTGGTTTTGACAAGGCTGGACGTCCAAGGTTAGTTATAAGGTAATGAATCGTTGTGTGTGTGTTTGTGTGTATGGCATCCCCTCTCAAACCCAGAGGTACATCAGAGCACCATGCTTTAGCCTGAGCTTGTCTCCTTTGTGACCTTTTAGTAATGCTTCAATGCACCTCGTTAATGACTGCACTCTTGCATTTTAACACATTTTAATTAGCAACCCTTTTCACCACGCCAGGGATGAATGCACTTAATCTCTGATGCGATACAGCGCGCCAGCATACACACAATGCTGATCAGCATCAAGTGTGGATGAAGCTTAGTAGAATGGAGATCTTATGAAAGCTGTTGTACTTGTTGTGTCACTGGATGATTTTTGACTGTTTAAATGCAGTATCTAAAGGCATGCATAATTTATTGGCATTGTTCTGAACAGACTTTTAATGGAATATTTAGAACTATGTTGTACGAACTGTATAGAGCTGTTGCGTTATCCATATCAAGTACCAGATTGCCACTTACTTACTGTAGCAAACGTGCATGTTAATTGTTTGGTAGTGATGTAATAGGTAAACCGGAAAAGGGTCCAATACTAACAAGTTGGGCGTGGACGGAAAGGGGCTTATCATTCACCACCTATCGTAGCGGAATCAGACATGCTTTTGTCAATAAATAGATCCCCCTCCCATGCTTGGACAAGGACTGTAGTCCAATTAAATGGTCTAGTCGAGCTATTTAATGTAGCTGCAATTAACCTTGCATCTAAACATTCTGACTGTCAACTCAATCCACATAAAAGTGAGTTTACCCAACAAAGATTAATGAAGAAATGATGATAGAATCTCTCAAAACGGGCTGGTAGAAGGTCAAACAGAATTAGCCTATGCTATGCAATACAAGTTCCACAGCCTCTAAATTAAATCACCTCGAACTGCGTTACATCTCTAACCCGGCCGCCATCAATCACCCGACTAAAGCAGGTACCCAAATGGACTCGCTCCATCAGTCTGGGCCTCAGTATACTCCTTTGTCTCTTCCTCCTCTCCTCTTCCAAAATCACTCAGTCAGCCAGTAGTGACAGTCTTTGCATTCTCCATACCCGTCAACCGGGGCCGCACTCCATCTCCATTTCTCACTCTGTCACTTCTCAACTCTATCATCCCCCACTCATTAAGCGCTGTGGGACTAGGTTGTCGTATCTATCTTCACAAATCAAAGTTAATTCCTTCCTCCCCACTTGCCTCGTTCATTTTAAATCGCCGGACCCTCTATCTCTGTTTCCTTCATCTCAATGTCCCTTCATTAGCACTGACCATCTCTATCACTGCAATCTCTCATATTGTTTCCCATTAGTCATATCCCCCCACCCCAATGTGGCACAAACTCCGCTACAGTTGGTGATGCTTTCTACAAGCAGTTAAAGCTATAGTGCGGAACTTCTTTGTACCGCAATGAGGAATTCTGAGTAAGTACAACACTGTCGGAGAATCTACATGAGGTAAGCCTTCGGTAAATCAACAACTGAAACTTTTCTTGGGATTTTTCTGAACTCCGGTGCCAGTGTCGGGGGGCGACAACAGTTGCCACACTGATAAATACAGAGATTTTTGTGGAGCTGATAGGCTTTATCAACTTTGTGTCAACTTGTGTGGCGATGGCTTGATTGTAACCATTAATTTATATGAAAAGGTTACCCACTATAGCTTTGATAGTGCTATGTGTATTTAACAAAAAGTGAAGGATAGAAAAAATACTGATTTAAAAAGAACAGACCTCGTTGGGGTGACCACTCATAGTTGAGCAACTCTGACTTGATTTGTAAGCAGTGGTTAACTGCAAAATCTATTTTTATTCTGTACAACTTTGATTAAACTAACAAATTAAACTAAATACCTTCATATCCTTTCAACAATTTAAACAAACTCTTAAATCTTAAATCTGCCAAACTCTACCTGTAACTGTTTTAATTAGGCTATATTGTACTTTCACCCATTTCATTTTAATTGCTGCCACTCTTCACCACGGTGTAAATGTTTCAATTGTTTTTCTCTTCACCTGTTGTTGTGTATTTGATGTATTTGCATTGAATATTGTTTATGTATTGTTGTTTTTCCTTTGAATTTGTTTGAACTCGACGTCATTGTAAATGAGGGTCACCCCTCAATTGGTCTCTCAAGGATAAATAAAAGTTAAATGAAAAAAAAAAAATAAATATCGCAAGTGCTTGCTGTGGCGGTATCTTTGTGCTTTAATTCCATGACATCATTCCCATTTTTGTTTATCCCAAAACCACCCGCTGCGGGCTGCTGAAAATTTTAAACACATTACTTCCTCTACGAAAGCTTTTTGCCAAGACCTCAAGAGGTTGAATCACTGCTGTCTCATGTTTATTGGTAATAAAAGGTTACAAAACAGACAATTATATAACAATAATATGTTATACAAATCAACTGGTTAATATAGTTTGAGCATTTAATGAGAATTATGGAAATAAATAATAAACGCCGGGAGCTATCAATTATTTCAATAGAAGAAATGTGTGGGCAAATAGCTCTACAGGTCATCAAGCAGGCCATCAAGAGACAGCCAGAGGTGTACTAAATGTCTCTAAAAAAAGTTAATACCAGTTTCAGGCTAAGCCACGTACAGTGGCAGTGTTCAGCCTCATGCATTTCAGGACAATTCTAGATTATAGATATCTCTCAAGTCTATAACTTTAAGTAAGCTTTCTTCTTGATGAAACAAACTTGTCCTTTTGAAGATATTTTGGAAATAAAACACGGGAAGCGTAAGTTTCCCAATACAGCTTTTGCTGACCCCAGCAGTCATTATAATGTTAGTTTGTGTCGAACAGGCACATTACCATTCAGGAATTAGTACTGTGGATCCCCTTAATTACTTTTTTTACACAGGGAAGATAAAGATATACTCCTTAAGATTGTCATGTATTCAAACCCGGTTTTAGATACTATTCATGATCTGTATTTTTCAGCAACATCCATTAATATATTTTTATTTTATTATTTATTATTATTATTATGTATTATTATTTAATGCACAGCATGGAACTTGCTGTTACCACTAGTAACCACATATGTGTTAGGAATATACAACTAAAGAACTGCAATTGGATATCAATCACTAAAACATGTACACTATGTACTCAAGGTGCTTAGATCAAACATTAATACCATGGAAGATATAAAATGAATGTAAATTGAATGCAATTTGAGAGAGGTTAGAGTCCAATTTAATGAAGGTCAATTTCCACCTACGTGAGATTGCAGTTAATTGAAAGGTGAACAGCTGCCTACCTAGTTGAATTTGGTCAAACTTCAAAGTGCCGCTGATGACTAAATAAGGTTAATCTCGACATGTATTATACAGTAGTGCTGCGGACCCTCATGTCCATGATGTTACTATTTCAATAAACCCCTCTCCAGATCATAGGCAGGGACATACTAATGCAAAACAAGACCAATACACGGTCTCACCACAGAAGATGAATAAACATTAGTCTACCAAGTACCACTCAACATCTGGCTATTGATTTGCCATCTGTGCATGGAGCAAACAGCTTTTTAACAGCAAATGGGAGCTATTGCAGAACACCTGTACAATGTAGCGCAATCCAATGCAATAACCCTGCAATAAATGTGTCACTTGTAAAGCTTAATATGCTCTATTTTTGTTGTTGACTGACAGAAAGGTTTCAGCCCTGTGGTAGTTTTCAAAAATTTATTTTCTAGGGATGGTGTTGGATTACACTTTGTTGTGAGGTCTGTTTAAGCCTCCATATAAACATGCAGAAGTAGATATACTTTACAACAACTTTGCTAACAAATCTGAATCTATTTTAGGGATATTTAGCTTTGTTGGCAAAGCATTGGTTATATTTGAACTGATCAACATGCATCATCAGACGTACAGTACCAAGTTACAGATTTTCCAAATACAAATGTTTCCTTAATGTCCTTAAATGTGGTTAATACTTTCTTTCATAATATATTGTTTTGTTGAACATTCGTACATGAATGTCATTTTGAGGAGACAGGGTCCGTGTAACAGGTGGTTGTGACCAGCTTGTCATGCAAGGGTGTCACTGCATAAAATCAAACCATCACAATACTCTACACTACAATACTTATAATTATCACAAGCTATGATACAATGTCATGGAGATCATCAAGGGCCTACTTTTCCTGATGATTCTAGACATGGATAACATGGCTGATGAATAAATGTAAAGGGTTGGTTGACACTGCAATAATACAGTAAGTTGTAGAGGGTTACACAGGGTAGCTAAACTCTGCTGCTCCTGTCCTCCTAGAAGACCTCTCAAGACGGGAGGAGACTTGATAATCTTGATGGCAATGGAGGGGTTGGTAAAAATCTTGTTAAGGAGTGAATATCAGATGCAATTATAAAGCAGGTTTGAGAGAGACCCCTGTGCCTCTTAGCCAAGGTCTAATTACACAGATCAGTTTGGCCTGTGTTTGATATAATGAAGAGGTAGAGGAGAGGCATTGTCACTGAAGAGGACCCAGATCAGAGCATCAGGCACAACCATAATCTAAAACACTTGAGTGCTTTATTTCAGTATATTATAGTGTGTATGCAGATGCTGGCCAGTGGGCAAACCTGACTGCATTTACAGTGTTATAAAACAGCCAAGCAGAATGTTAAAAATACCACAAATGCAAATGTAAGAGATTAAAAATCTACAAAAAAACATATATGTAGGTATAGACATGAATATGAAGCCAAGACCCATCAATATCATGAAAAATAAGTGCTGCAAAAAAAAAAGAAGAAAAAAAAGAAGTTATTTCTTCAATCCACTTTCTCTTTTCTCGCTCATCCCTTCCTTCTCATGAATTATTTAATTTTAATACAAGCTGTGTAAAGTGCTGGCTCTAAAATAGCCCAGACTTCTAAAAACAGCCAATGAGGGGCACCAACTTACCAACATCCACTGAATGATTCATGGATTTCTGTAATAATAAACGGAGTCTGATGTATTTCGAGAGTCTGGATGGAGACACGGAAACACAGGGCTGTTAAAGTGGTCCAGACGGGGGGAAAAACATTGTAACTTTCATCTTAACTAGGTATTAATATTGATACACAGGAGTCGACAAAACAACAGCAACTTGTATTTATCACGTACCTTCCTGGCAACTTTTCCATGAACCAGTATGCCTGTGCCCCCTTCGCTATAGTTAAATCTTAATGCTTGGAACAATACAAGGAACACACCAATTAGACATGTGGAGTTTATCTTAAGCAATAGCTCTGTCAAAGCATGATACTAAAGAAAATATAGCTTACAGTATTATAGTATGTGTTGCTGGGTGATAAGGTAAGAATCTTCCCTTCCCCCAGGCAGATCTAAATATGTCTCTATGTGATGGACGGTAGAGGCTGATGGTCCACCAATACAAATGAGACCAAAGTCTGGGTCTAATTGAATGCTAATCCATTGGTTCAAACAGAGTAAAACATGTCTTGTAATGCCAGAAGAGAAGGAGTTTATTGTCAGGAGTCAGGCTTCATGAAGGCATTGCTGCTGTTATTTACAACTCGTCAACTGTAAATGTGGTCATTTCCACAAACCATGAATGTAGGTTTGGGTGGAATTTTAAAATGTCGGGTTAAAGCTGGGGTATGTGATTTCTGATTGGTCAAAGTTAACATGAGCTGTACACTTTGACCAATCAGAGCGAGGCTCCGATTCTCTGTTCTCATTGGCTGTTGGGACTGTCCATTCACTTTGGCATGACTTTGTTGCTCTAGAGCATGTCGGGGAGGGACCATAGGGGAGGGACCAAAGAGAACAAGTGGAGCGGTTGGGGTATTTGGATTCGAATCTCTATCCCAACTGCCATTTTCTCCCCAAATCCTCCACCCCAGCTTTAAGCTATGAAAGCCTTAAAAGGTCACATTTTATGCTTATTTTCAGGTTCACACTTGTAATTTTAATTTCTACTAGGAACGGTTTACAGTCTGAAAAACCGTGGCTGTAGACCATTTCTCTTGCTTAACTCAACTCATTTCATTATTATGTTTCACCGTGGCAGCCTAGACATACTGGGCAACAGCAATAATACAGATGAATCAGAACTGTATTTGTAGGAGATGTAGTTTTTGTGCTAATGATAGCAATAGCTTTACTATTAACAAATGCAAAGAAAAGCTAAATGACAGTTAAAAAAAACTTCTAGTGCAGAAAGTGCAGCCCGCTAAATGTGAGAGCTTGTGAATTTGTCATTTCCAATCAAGAGTTCACATCTGATTACCATTACAAGGACAAAGGTAAATAACCCATTATATGATGTCGGAGGAAAGACCCAGAAGATCTAACGATGTAAATGGCTGGTCGTAACATTTTAAATAAATTAGATCTGGCATTGTCCAATGTTATCATGTTCAAGACAGTTCAGTTCATCTGGTCTCTCTTTCTATGGAGGCCAATCAAATAACCTGGCTGCAAAAGTAAATAGCAGGGGACAGTCTGCCATCACCTACATATTTCTCTTGCGTGATATTTCCCATCAGCCATTCCTCTGCTCTGACCTCAGAGTAGTGTGAGAAGAGTCCGACTGGCAATGCATATTAAGGTCTGCATGGATGCTCCCGGTCATGCAGCATTACACCAAGCAATGCAAGATAAGCATGACAGAGAGACAGGACAGTGAGGAAGACACAACTCTCTGTGACAGCATGCCAGCTCAGTCCCCTGTGGGCTGACAGCACAGTCACATTTGTCACTGTGGCCCTTGCATAAGATGCTATGCGTCTCTTGGTATCCCTTGGCTCGGCTCTGCAAATTATCTGGAAGTCGAAGATTCAGTGGAAAGCAGCCATGATGGCAGGACGGAGACAACTGGACTTCTTAAAACTCATGGTACTTGCACATACAAGCATCCCATGTGTTATACTGACGGGAGAAAATCTCACATGCCTGGATTACAGAGTGAATCAATTGTTACAAATGCATACAGGTAGCTCTACCTTAAACACACCATCACTTTCATACCAATACTTGTGTATTGTATTGTGACGGTTCAGTCAAGACTTTTAGTTAATCCTGTTTATTACTGGTCAATTTCAAATACAGGGATGAAGGAGATATCATTTGCATTCAAGATTTTTTTTAACTTGTCTTCTCGAATCAATGGTTAAAAAAATAATGACAGGATGCCTGCTGGCTTGGCTTCCTAAATATCTCCATTGAAAAAAAACTAATCAGAACAAAAAACTACAACTGTACATTACAACCATGAAAGCTATGCAGTGCATCAACAATTGCCCCGCAGTACCTCAGTAAAAGCTCAAAACTCTCCGTTATAGATACTGAGAAACTTATTTTTTTTAAACACATTTAAAAAAAAATCACCTTGTATGTGACACACTATCATTGTTAAAGTTTGAAATATTAAAAAAAAATGCTACAACACATACGGTCCTCACTAAGTTTGTGTAAAAAAACTAATTCTTGCAATTTTACCTAGCTATAACTGACCCACTGCCTCTGCCAGAATTGTTCTAACAGAGCTACTGGGTTAAAATGCTGAACTTATGGTCAAAAACCCAATTTTTACCATTGTGTAGAGATGAGAGACCAAAACAAATGCCTGCTTGGATGCTGCTGCTAATGTTGCTAATGGTAAAACATTCCTTAATACCTAAACACTCTGGGGAAACTAAGGCACATTATTTGCTTAGAGCTTCACAACCTCACAATACAATCTGCTATTACGTACAGAGACAGTTCTAGGCGGAGAGAGAGATACATAGCTGGACTCAGGGACCTATAGTTGCAGCTGTGTGAGCTATTATTTTAATCAATGGCGAGGACTGATATCTGGGATTGCCGTTCAACCGGGGAGAGGCACCAAGAGACACAAAGAGAAACGCACCCGGTATGATGAATGGGTGAGACGGGAGCGAGATTAGGAGTACTCCACTGAATAAATTAACAAATGAATGAAGTGAGAAAAAAAAGAACAAAATTCTAAATAAAAAAAAGTGCTTGCCTCTGGTTATGGGGCTAAGATCGCCATCATCATTAGCATCTGCGTGGTGTGATTCTCAACATAGCAAAAGGTGCAGCGTGACTGATGGAGTTGATGGCATGTTGCTAACTTATCCTGTTTTTGTCACAAAGTCCCCCTGTATTTTTGCACTGTAATCGCTGCAACTTATTACAGGGCTTGGAACTACATTATATATGCAGTAAAATCGACTCTCTTTTGTACTGAGCATTCAAATGCAGCATAGGTGATAGGATAGAATACAGCTGGAGTGATGAAAACCAATAAAACCCGGGCTACAAATCTAAGCAAAATAAAGTTTACCAAAAGCTCAGAGTTAGAGTTGTTTTCTGGGCTGTATTTGTTCAGTTACCCTGGAGCAATGATATGCTGGTGAAGGTAGTGCATGCTTGCAGAGTTGCAATAACAACTTGTCAATGTGCTCTGTGACACTTTATCCCAATTACATTTTTTTTCTACCAACCAGTTTGTGGCAGTGAGGATCTAAAAGGACTAGTGCAACATTTTGGTATTGTGTTTTCTTGCAGTTAGATAAGAGGACGGAAACAACTCTCATGTCTGGACATAAAGTCAGTTAACTTAAAATTAAGAATATTTCATCACAGCCACAGGTGACTAGTGAATAAAACAAAGTCAAGTTGTACCTCCTGTGAATTTGATTGTACATTAGGGCTGTGCTAAAAAATCCATACGGCAATATAGCTTGATATTTAATTTTTGGATATCTGTATCGTAAGCTCCAGAAATTGTAATTTAAAAAAAAAATGCATGTTCTAAACTGATTGTGAATAACTACAATAAGATGATGTATTTAGAGCACCCAGATCGTACACAGCGACTTTTTAGTGAACTATGTCGAATATAGATATATATATATATTAGCAAAATGCATTGTATAGCAATGAATCGTGATATAGCATATCGTGACCCATAGATCGTGGTGTGAATAGTATTTTGAAGCACTTTCCAATAACCAGCCCTATTTTACATTATAAATCAATATCATATTTATATGACATGGAGTATCTCAACACGTCAGCAGCACACAAGACCAGGGGGAGGAGTTGATGTTTCTCTCTTTATTTGATCAGCAGAGGGGATGATAGTGACGTAGTGATTCATCTGCTCCTAGGCCACTCTTGCTTGTCACGCTTGCATTGCTCATGGCAAAAGCAGTTGGTGGGGCCAGAGTATCACTTGGGAATGTGGGTCAGTGTGGGTAGATTCATCACAACATGTGAAACATCAAATACCGATCAATCCATTTGTCAGTGTATTTGTCTTCTATAGTATGCATGTTTTTCTATACATATTTAAATTCATCTGTGTACCATATCCCCTAGCATATCCTTCCACTACCCTTAAGTAAGCCCTACAAGTCTACAACAGGGTTTTTTTTTTCTGCAAAGAGAATTTCAAAAAGGCTTCATTGTCACAAATGCCATGCTGCTTGTACAAAAACATGACCGTTTGGCAATGGCTATTTTGAGAGTGTTGCACTAAATGCAAACGCTGCCAATAACTGCAACAGTGAAAAAGTTCCAGAGTGGATAAGGTAAAAAGACAGCACATTGCAAGATGATTCATGAGCTAATTAGTGCTGGCTATGAAAAGCCCTGTTCACATTGCTAAAAAAGATGGGGTACATTTGTCAGCTCTGACAGTCAGTTAAACAGAGATTCAAAAGTGGCTGATGGCTTCCAATGATTGGTTTGGTGACACATGCCAATTCTTAGTGGTACATTGCATCCACTGCTGTTCCACTGGCATGTGACATATAGAGCCAGTGTGTTTCAGTGTTACTTGTGTTCCAGTGGCAGGTATTATAAAACTGCCATAATCCAGTAGCACAGCAGCAGCAGCAGCATACCACTCATTTAGGTGGCATACCACTTACAACTGGCATATGACCCTCAAACAAGATTGTTTTATGACTATGGACAGTGACCATAGACAGTGGATCACAAGTGATGCACCATGTATGAGTGTTAAAAGTCTAAAACTCAATTAAAAGTTGACAATTATATATATATATATGTATATGATATTGGGTTACATAAATATAAATGACTTCATTTGACTAGTTTGTTTTTCTGTTTAAGTGACTATGATGGACCGCTCAGTATTGTTGATTCTAGCGTCCCCTTAGGACAATAAATAGTGTGTTACACAGAAAGATTTGCTCGAAACTGTACATGTGAATACTTCATTATCATGCTGCCAAGAAAATAAGTATGTGTATATGATATTCCCATCAGCTGAGGCTGATGGGAATATCAGTGTTTTCTTTAGGTATTTTGTCATTAACCAATTACAAGTTTGGCTAGCTGGGGATAATGCATGTGTGCAATAAATTCCACAGCAATATATCTTATATTTGTAAAGATATGATACTGTGAGTGCCAAAGTATGTAGGATTTACAGTAACTGTGGTAAACCATGAATGGATGTTTACAATCTTATGGAAATCCAGCCACTAGTTAAGATATAAAGTGTTGACCAAAGTGGTAAACTTACTAACTTACCAACATGCAGCTAAAGCATGACTTCAAATACAGCAAGATCAAATTGTGATCAGTTTTTTTGGCTATACAACTATCCAAATCGTATCTGGGGCTTCCTATATGTATAGCAAGCCAGCCAGTAGGGTCATGTGCACAGCTTATTTAGGACCTGGCTTATGTTTAAAATTGTTTTCCTATTGAAGTTATAGATTGATCTTCAGTAGGTCATGTTTGAGGTAACACCTCTGCGGTTCTTCGAGGCAGGAGAAAAACCAACCGCGCAAACATACAAATGCAAATGTAAATATAGATATTTTACAGTAGACTACATATTTCCTATGGCATCCTTCTGATAACAAAACGATTCCCGGTGCTTGTTTCTGGATTGTAAACGGTGAAGATAGAGAAGGAATGCTTTCGAAAAGAGGACAAGTTTTTTCAAAAAGGCTGCAGAGCAAACCATTGTGAAAAAAGTATAATGAGCTTGACACATGGAAGGTGATGTTGACTATCTTCTATTCATTAAAAATAAAACAGTGAGAAGGGATGAAAAAGTGAGTTCATTTTGGTACGCATTCACATGAACACACAATATAACAAAGTAAAAACGACTTCTAATTTTCCATCGCTTTTATCTAAAACTGACCAATAAACCGAGAGCACAATGTGAATAACAGACTGTACCAAGGTGAAACTTTTTTTAAAACTACTGATGTATTCAAAGTGACAAAGAATAATACAAAGGGGCATTTAATTGTATCATCTTGCGGCTGTCACACTGAAATACCATCTCCAGCATCAGTCCTCTCTGTTGGAATTTAGATACAGGTTCCAGAATTGAACAGGCAGGGCCAAGATTAAATTTTTACTTAAAAGATAAAAAAAATAATGTATGGCAGGCAGAAAAAAAACTTTCTATAACACTAGAAAAGATGAATGAATGAATTAAAGTGGCTACGAGTAACATTTAAATATCTTTTAAACAGCCTCATGTTTCCTCTGATAATCATAAATTACCTTTAACAGCAAACAAGACCATCAGTGCAAAGAAAGACGTTTTTAAATAGTTTTTATTACTGCATTTGGTCTGGTCGCACACCCAGTCTGATTTTCGGTTCGCTCGTGCAGGCTCTATGGTCACATATCCGTATTGGTCGCAGATTTCAGTGTGGCGCAGCAACGTGAATTGAGAAGCCTATCCCTCCAGGTGAAGGAAGGGGAGCGGGAGCCTTGTTTGAGACAGTTATTTGTCATCATAATGACTGACAACGGGGCTGAACCATCAAAGAAAAAATGCAATGAAGAAAAGCTAAAAGGGAGAGTGATATAGGCTACGGGCGGGACCAGGGCGTTGCCAAGCAACGTGTATACAATTTCACAAGAGCGACACTAGACTGCAGTGTTTAATCCTAAATGAATGAGCGGTTGGTACTAACACAAAGTTTGCTTTGCTTCACCATCATCAGATAACCATTATCTGAAATAGTCATTATTTACAACAACATAAACACATTACCTCATCGTGATCCATACTCTCGTTCATTCGCTTTCTGTGAGGAGTCGGACACGTAATCTTTCAGCTCCGTGAGGGAGAGTAGTTAGGTGACACTGCTGCATCAACTCATTGCAATCAGGTGTGTGTGCCAGACTGGCATTAGTTGATGCAGTGTCAAAACCACTCTCACGGAGCCGAAAAGAGTCCTCACACTTTCAACACATGGACATGCACTATATTGCTCCCTTCTCAGTTCACACTCGCGCGCCTGGCACGAGCTAGAAAACAGCTTTGCGACAGCGGGCGTCGTAAAAATACTAACGCTTTTGTCCAAAGGGGATGCCATCTTACTCGTAGTGGCTTTAATAAAGGAAAGGAAAAGCTAACAAGATCAATGAGGTTTTGAGGTACAAGTCTTGTTGTAATTTAAAAAGCTGCCAAGGCCTCTTTTTCTCTTTCTAACAGCTAAAGTCAATGACAATCTGGAACATTTATAGAATGCCTCCTGACATTTGTGTGTTGATGCTTGAGATGCCCCACAATCCCAGTACAAATTACCAGGAGTGATAGTTGAATATATATGATGGTCACAATGATGAGATTTCTTTCACTTTCAAGTTATGTGTCAGCACACACAGTCCTTTCAATAAGTTAGTGTCTAGGCCTAGAATGCATTTCGTAGGAAAAACCCAAATGTAACTTGCCTGCAGCAGTGGCCTATGTAAGTGAACCTGACTGTCAGGAGACTGGATGTTATTCTTGAATGCAGGTGTGATGATTAACAAGATGAACTAATGAGTGTTACATGGACTCCATTGGCACTAAGATGAGATCCATGGGTACCAAGTTTGGGCACTGTCGGCAGTGGAAACTCAAGCCATTAGAAACCACTTTTCAGTCACCTAATAAAAGCTATTTTTAAACTACATTTTACACCATAGGTTAGTATTGAATATCTAGCAATGCACATATTTTAGGTTTTAGGTTGATCCAAGTGTCATGTTTTAAAAGCAACTTAGGTCACATACAAAAAGAATGTATTCAACGATACCGATTTGAAAGTCTTCGATTTGATAATGACTGCATCAGATGCCGGAACAGGATTTTGTAAGAAAGTAGGCAATGGGCACCGATGCTAATTCATATTTAACACTTCTTCTCTGCAGCCCTGCAGCAGTGTAGTTTGTTTTGTAGTCCCAGAATGGGTCAATTAAAGCCCTCACAACCACTTACCCTGGAGTGCAATTGCTCCTTCCCCCTGCTATAGCCACTTTGAATTCTTGTCTGAGATTCAGCACAAATGCAACAGGGCTTAATTAGCAACAACATGGGCCTCCAACTAGTGTTGGCAAGCTGACTCTCGAGTTGATGTCTAGGGGAGGAAGAAAAGTGTATTTATGGAAGGCAGCCGTGACTCGCTTTGTCAGCTTTGAACATTCCTCAGCACTCATTACTGCCACTTACATCACTGCAGTGTCTTTGCAGGTGAAAAGGTCTCCCTCCGCTTCTTCCCATATGGAATAGCTCGGGCGATGGGTTGATGGTACTCAACAGTCCAGAGGCAGGTAGTGATTGGGTCAAAGTCTTATAAGATGCAGGGGCTGAACTCTGCTAAGCTTAGACTTTAGATAAAGGTCAATTGTCAAATTTACTGTTGGCATGTTCAGTAAAATACCCAGTTCATTATTATAATTTGCACAGAATTATGGGCATTTGATTGTGTTATTTATAGTACCCTGGTGCATATTTAGAGACTGTGGCAATATGCTGAGTCAATGTTCTGCTCATAGGGATTCAGTGGCCCATTTAAGAAGCATAAGTTAGTTTTTTTCTTTTCAGCCTTTTCGGTTTTATAGATAAGGAGGTATCAAACACAAGTCTATTTCAGAAACATCTGAATGATAAAATATGTATCTGGCACACTAGAATAACTTCTGTATCATACTTAATCCGGCATGTTATTTTAGGTAATCCAAATGTCATACATCCAAATAATGTCGTAAATTCTTACTATAGGCCTAAACACATACAGTATTACATTTATAACCTTAATTATTTACATGATAGGAATCGAGTTTAGATGTGAGAATGATACTCCTCAAGTTGATGTGGCGTAGGGAGCTGGCTTGTTGTCAAAACTTTGAGGCCATAACCAGCAGCAACTCACAATTTTTTTAACTATGTATTCTAACCCCCCTCCCCTTCACTGTTGGATGAGATTTGGTAAACCAGCCTGAAAGTTTTTAATGCACCTCTACAGTAGCATTAGTATGGCTCGAGTAATGCCTTGATTTTTCGAGAGGACCCTCTGGATAAGTGGGGGATTAGTCCAGCCGGCCATTGCCTCATCCCCCTGTTCCCTGCTTCTGTGGCACAGTAATTACATTTGGCCTCTGCCTCGACTGGAATTAGAACAAAATTTTGGAGCACCTTTACCTGAAACCCCCCCCCCCCTCTCTCTCTCTAGCTCACCTTCACTCTTTCCTTCCCTGACTCAAGATGACTGTGAGTGCAATCTTCCCAAAAATCTCATTAAGGCCCTCCCAAAGCCACCCAGTGCTGTTGCATTATTCATGTGTTTTTTTTTTACAGAGCACTCTCCAAAAAATGGGTGAATAATTCCTTCTGATGTCTAAAACGCACGACAAGAATATCGGCTAGGTTACATCGGGGCATACCCCTTAAACTAATACTAACTAACTGCTGCTGGGACCCTAGAAGTGACCCGTAAGTAACTCAACCAGCAAACACTTGTATAAATAATAGGGCTGTCAAATTAACGCGTTAATTTCGATCAATTAATCACAGAAAAATTAACGCGATTAAAAAAATTAACGCAGATTAATCGCACTTCCGTAATGCCCTTTGACCCGGTGAAAAAGTGGTGCACAGCTCGATGAGCTGCACCGAGCTGCACCTGTAGCTTGCATACACAGCCCGCACGGGTGAAAGGGAGAAAAGTAAAGAGAAGCAGAGGAAAGGGAGGGGCCGAGGGCTCTATGGACGGTTTATGGGATGCTTCGGGCAAATAAGCATGAAGGTAGGAAGACATCTTACTTTATTCTCTGCAGTGTCTGTGCATTATTGATTTAGTGGGTGCAACAATATAGGTTCAAAACAGTATCTCTCAATCTTCCTCCGTGTGCCTCAATTTTGTTTGCTAGCTGTCTCGTCTCCCGCGTAAACGGACACCCGCCCCATGTGTGTGTGTGTGTCAATATTTTTGCCTATGAATACGACTATGGTGAATGAATCGGCATAGGCATCTGTGGAAGTGCAGTGCTGTCTGTTGTGGAGACAGAAGTTACGAGAGACGGAGAGAGAGAGAGAGAGAGAGAGAAACAAACTGTAGCAGGCTATACAGCTGTTTATAAACAGGTATAAAAGTGTAATAAAAGAATGCGATTAATTTAGATTAATTAATCACTTTTTCAATGAGCCTGTAATTAATTAGATTCATTTTTTTAATCGCTTGACAGCCCTTATAAATAAGTAAATGTGCTAGACATATTGAGTTTATATTTACATCGCTTATAGACCATCAGTTTCAGGCCACATGTGAGCGGCGCTCATTAGCTTGCGAACATTAGCATTTTATTTATGCATGGCGCGCTAATCCCCCATAACACTCTATGTGTTCTATTTAATACTCCCTGCAGAGTCATTCCCCACCTTTCAAGACAGCTAAAGAGATTGGTATAATTCGTCATTAGAATCCTATCTGAACTTTACGGACGCGGAGGACTTGTCCTTGTGTATGTGCACGGAGATGGAGTGTGTTGGGTGTGCCCGTGTGTACTTCGTCCGTCTGCCCAGTGTCACATTGTGTTCACGTCAGTGCAGCGGACGGCAAAAGACAGCACAGTGGTGAAGTAGTTATTAATCTTTAAAGTAGTTATTATTGTCCTCAAGGTTTTCCATGAGAGCGTTTCCACAGTTGTTATAGTATCATTATTAAGTGTTTTTTATGAATTCAAATGTACTGCTCTCTTTGTGAATGGGAGGATGGGGTTTCATGGCTACTTATTTTATTATGTAAAAACTTTAATGCTGCCTTTTTTTTAAATATATGTTTCGTAAGTTTGCAGCTGTCCACAGACAGACTACAAACAATTTCCTTAACTTCAAAAAATATAATAAACCATATTATATATTGTCTAAATCTCACAATATGCTGCAGTATACTCTTATCAAGCTAAATGAACAACTTTAAAGGCTATAACAGAGAAACAGCTTACCCATTGGAGGACAGAATAGAGCTACTGTTAATTGGATCTGGAACCTAGACTGCCTGTTTGTCTAATGCATGACCCCAAAATGTTCTCTCGCAAGAACAGGCAGATCGCTGAAGCCTATCAGTGTCTTGGGTGATAGGTGCCAAAAATAAATCCTACTTTTATCCTGGTGATTAACATATTTCAGACAGCAAAAGAAAAAGCAACTCTGGTACAACATCTATTGCATTTACTTGTCTTAAAAATGGGGTCTACATCTGTGACAAAACTACACAAGATTCAAGTAATGAAAAACCTCTACATTTGTTTGCATGTGAGGAAATTGTGTGTGAGTAAGTGAGGATGCAGTATCATTTCATGACTCCATTTTTACCTTCACACGAGATGTATGCTGTAGGCATGCCCCCGAGGAAGGCAGGAGATTCCACAGCTGTTGCTGTTAAAATATGCAAATTGGTCAAATATGGTTCCAACTAAATATAACCCATCATTACTTTTTTAGTGATGCATTAAGCAGGAGTATAACGCAATAATGACCCGCTGAGTCATAACCTCTGGCTGATTTAAACAACCCCCGAGGGTGTGATGGCTGTGAATGCAGAGAAATAAAGGGAGTGCATGAATGAATATGTGTGCATCAATCTAAAACTGCTGTAACAGTTGAATGCTGTATGGCATCGTTTAAGTTGTGTGGCTTTTGGCTGAGCATTGCATTGTATTAACTTAGCCAAATAAAGCACAAGGTATAGCATGAATAGCATAGCATACTGTGCCAGTGAGTGCACCATATCCCACTGTTAGGACAGATAGAAATGTGTTCGGCTTGATTTTTCTGTTCTGTTCGTTTTCTTTGGTACTACCACAAACATTGAATCCAATTTCTCAGTCACCTAACTTGTAGGGCTGTGCTAAATAAAAAACGATACGACAATATAAAGTGATATTTTTTTCTGTGATATCTGTATTGTCCTCCAGCTCCAAAAATCAATGTTCAATAAATAAACAAATTAGATAAATTACGTGTAAGGGTGTGTTCACACCAGCTTTGGTAAGTGCAGTTGAAACGAACCCTGGAGTTTAATGTCTTTCATTAAATGCATGTGGTATTAAGTTATTTAGCGCACATTGTCACAGCATACACCGATATGCTTCGTCCACTACAGTCTGCTGCTAATGTCACATGGGCTGACAGAGAAAAAGTAGGACTACATTTAATTAATAGATTCTTGTAGCTACAATATGCGCTCCACATTAGGCATGAAAATAACCGTGTCAGGACATCAAATTAATGCCATTCTATATATTTGCTCAGAGGCATAGCAAATAGATAGTTAAATTTAATTATGGTCTGTTATGTTTTTAGTTTGATTACATTTTATTTGAGTATTAATTCCATCATTTGGATTTACCATGATTAAAAAAAACAATGTTAAAGCTGGGGTATATGATTTTGGATTGGTCAAAGTTAACTGACCCTTTGACCAATCAGAGCGAGGCTCCGATTCTCTGTTCTCATTGGCTGTTGGGACTGTCCATTCACTTTGGCATGACTTTGTTGGTCTAGAGCATGTCAGGGAGGGACCACAGGGGAGGGACCAAAGAGAACAAGTGGAGCGGTTGAGGTATTTGGATTCGAATCTCTATCCCAACTGCCATTTACTCCCCAAATCCTCCACCCCAGCTTTAAATGCATATATCCACCTTCTGTCATACATCTTCCCATTCCTACAACAATATACAGAGAAAGTGAGAATCTTGGGGGCATATTTCAAATGGCGATTAAACCACAGCTACCCTGTTATTAATCAGATTAAAATTGTAATCGTTTGACAGCCTTTATCGTAATATATAATACTGTAAATCAAGTATTGTGATGCGTATGGTATTGTCAAGTCCATGCCAATACCCACCCCTACTTCCATGCATGAACCATGAATGTAGCATCTTTCTACAGTTCCGTAAGGAAAACATGCCTCTCATCTCCATGTGCAGTGAAAGTGGAGGCTAACTCAGACTGGCAGATGGGTAGAGGGCATCCGATAAACAGGCACACAGGTCAGAATGATATTAACATGTCTTTCACTGGCCAGCTTATTAGAGAAGGTAGCCTGCACACATTCAAAATTGCAACAAATTACAGTCCTTCCTGGCTTTAAAAACACACATATAAAAGAGTTCCTAAGGTGCACTTATTTATTAGTACTGTATCTCATTATTGTTCTTAATGGAATATATGTTTTTATTTTTTAACATTTCTTCTACAATACTGGTGTATCGTTTGTAATATTTTTGTTGTTGTTTCAAGCAGAGTCCACACACAGCACTCTGGTGGGTTTATTTGGCTGAACTGAGCGTGCCCTGCATGCTGTCAGCTGATCAAGGATCAGCCAACTGACACATGACGCCGAGACATTGGTTGCGTTCCGAATCGCATACTCTTTATTTTTTCTATTCTACATACTACATCCGACGATAAAAATAATCTAGTTACGATGCAGAAGGCATACTATTGGGACATACTTTTACTCTTTTGTTTCATCATAACATTGCGCCTTGATCTTGCCTCTTGCTTTTATATCCGGCGCATCCCCGTTTGTTTTCATATGGAGGCTTTGTCGATGTTGACGTCACTTCACGTGCACACTGGATTGTGGGTCAGAATCGCCCAAATAGTATGCAGTTTTCAACTATAACAATCTTGGCCAGATAAAGTAGGACATCCGGGTACTTCTAACCATCCTAAATCTGGCCACAATAATCGGGACATCCTAAATCTTTTTTCTACATACTATATAGTAGAAAGTATGCGATTCGGAACGCAACCATTGTTTGTCAGAGAGGAGCCCCCAGCAAACACAGAGCAGGGAAGAGAGCGCTCTGCTGATACAGTATGATAGATCTTTGAAGGGGGACAATACTGAAACCACTGCTTCAGTGCTGATCCATAAATGTTCTCTCCCACGACTGACAATATTGCTATAAGTAGTTAGGTCTCATTTGTACCGTTAATTATCATTTTAGGTTTTAAGCTAATATTTTGAATAAAAACATACAAATTGAACACTTCTATATACACAACATCTCTGCAAGATTTGTTTGCAGAGAGGATGGCAATCTGTATGATTTATTTTTGCATTGTGTTGTAAGTAAGGGGGACTTTGACCTGCAGATTTGCACTGTTGACCCATCGGCATGGTACAAATATGTACAGGTCCTTCTCAAAAAATTAGCATATTGTGATAAAGTTGATTATTTTCCATAATGTAATGATAATAATTGAACTTTCATATATTTTAGATTCATTGCACACCAACTGAAATATTTCAGGTCTTTTGTTGTTTAAATACTGATGATTTTGGCATACAGCTCATGAAAACCCCAATTCCTATCTCAAAAGATTAGCATATCATGAAAAGGTACTCTAAACGAGCTCTTAACCTAATCATCTGAATCAACTAATTAACTCTAAACAACTGCAAAATATTCCTGAGGCTTTTAAAAACTCCCAGCCTGGTTCATTACTCAAAACCGCAATCATGGGTAAGACTGCCGACCTGACTGCTGTCCAGAAGGCCATCATTGACATCCTCAAGCAAGAGGTCTGGAATTGCTTGAGGGTGTCAACACAGAAATACATTTCTGAGTGAATAGGCTGTTCCCAGAGTGCTGTATCAAGGCACCTCAGTGGGAAGTCTGTGGGAAGGAAAAAGTGTGGCAGAAAACGCTGCACAACCAGAAGAGGTGACCGGACCCTGAGGAGGATTGTGGAGCAGGGCCGATTCCAGACCTTGGGGGACCTGCGGAAGCAGTGGACTGAGTCTGGAGTAAGAACATCCAGAGCCACCGTGCATAACGTATGCAGGAAATGGGCTACAGGTGACGCATTCCCCAGGTCAAGCCACTTTTGAACCAGAAACAGCGGCAGAAGCGCCTGACCTGGGCTACAGAGAAGCAGCACTGGACTGTTGCTCAGTGGTCCAAAGCACTTTTTTCGGATGAAAGCAAATTTTGCATGTCATTCGGAAATCAAGGTGCCAGAGTCTGGAGGAAGACTGGGGAGAAGGAAATGTCAAAATGCCTGAAGTCCAGTGTCAAGTACCCACAGTCAGTGATGGTCTGGGGTGCCATGTCAGCTGCTGGTGTTGGTCCACTGTGTTTTATCAAAGGCAGGGTCAATGCAGCTAGCTATCAGGAGATTTTGGAGCACTTCATGCTTCCATCTGCTGAAAAGCTTTATGGAGATGAAGATTTCATTTTTCAACAAGACCTGGCACCTGCTCACAGTGCCAAAACCACTGGTAAATGGTTTAGTGACCATGGTATTACTGTGCTCAATTGGCCTGCCAACTCTCCTGACCTGAACCCCATAGAGAATCTGTGGGATATTGTGAAGAGGAAGTTGAGAGACACCAGACCCAACACTGTGGATGAGCTTAAGGCCGCTATAGAAGCATCCTGGGCCTCCATAACACCTCAGCAGTGACACAGGCTGATTGCCTCCATGCCACGCTGCATTGAAGCAGTCATTTCTGCGAAAGGATTCCCGACCAAGTATTGAGTGCATAACTGAACATAATTATTTGAAGGTTGACTTTTTTGTATTAAAAACACTTTTCTTTTATTGGTCGGATGAAATATGCTAATTTTTTGAGATAGGGATTTTTGGTTTTTCTTTACTTTTTGCCAAAATCATCAATATTAAAACAATAAAAGGCTTGAACTACTTCAGTTGTGTGTAATGAATCTAAAATATATGAAAGTCTAATGTTTATCAGTACATTACAGAAAATATTGAACTTTATCACAATATGCTAATTTTTTGAGAAGGACCTGTATTTTGAAGTATTGCAGACAACCTCTGCACAACTGAATAGGTGCCAGGCGTGTCAGAGGAGGGTGCAATACATGATATTGTCAGTAGGGATGCACCGATCCACTATTTTTAGTTCCGATCCGATTCCGATATCTGGGTTTTGGATATTGGCCGATACCGATACTGTCCGATACGATATCATAATTATTATACAATTCTTTGTTTGTGGTGACTTTATGTGTAAGGCTAGGAAGGCTTAAGCAATTCTTATTTAAAAGAGCAAGAAATACACGAATGCATTAGGGCCGGGCCGAATAATTAGAATATCCAAAAACTTGTTTAAGTTTGTATTCGAAGCTCAATTCAGTATTCCAAATATATATATATATATTTTATATATATATTTTATGTTGTTTTTTTTGCACAAGTAGCTTAAACTGCAATATATGTTGTCAGCAAATATTACTACTCAGATATACACGTTATATATACAACAATTGTTAAAATATAAATGTAATGCTCATTTAAAATAAATTATCAAATTATTTGAGCTTTGACCTAGTTGGCCACCGTCCTTTCAAAGAGCAATCGGTGATACACCAGCTGTTGGCTACATGACATTGTCAGAGCGAGGCAAAGTAAAAGCGGCACCAAGCGCAGTAGGAATACAGAGAGAGAGGAAGAATATCAGCATATGTGTTTCCCTTAACTTTATACCACAACATTAGCGTGATCTCGGAAGGGGAAAGCAGTGCTCGGCAAAATGCTAACGTTAGCTTAGCTTAGCTGTTTGTTTTCATTCCCTATGCAGCACTGCTATTGCCAATCAACAGTGACTGCCTTGCATCATAGGAATACGCGGTCAATAATGGATATACACTCAACAAAAATATAAACGCAACACTTTTGTTTTTGCTCCCATTTTTCATGAGATGGACTTAAAGATCTAAAATTCATTTCAGATACACAATTGTACCATTTCTCTCAAACATTGTTCACAAATCTGTCTAAATGTGTGATAGTGAGCACTTCTGCTTTGCTGAGATAATCCATCCCACCTCACAGGTGTGCCACATCAAGATGCTGATCTGACATCATGATTAGTGCACAGGTGTGCCTTAGACTGTCCACAATAAAAGGCCACCCTGAAATGTGCAGTTTTGTCTCAGCAAAATGCCACAGATGCCACAAGCATTGAGGGAGTGTGCAATTGGCATGCTGACAGCAGGAATGTCAACCAGATCTGTTGCTCGTGCATTGAATGTTCATTTCTCCACCATAAGCCGTCTCCAGCAACTTCGCACAGCCATTGAAGAGGAGTGGACCAACATTCCACAGGCCACAATTGACAATCTGATAAACTTTATGCGAAGAAGATGTGTTGCACTGCATGAGGCAAATGGTGGTCAAACCAGATACTGACTTGTTCTGGATCCCCAGACCCCCAATGAAGCAAAAAAATGCACATTTCAGAGTGGCCTTTTATTGTGGACAGTCTAAGGCACACCTGTGCACTAATCATGATGTCAGATCAGCATCTTGATGTGGCACACCTGTGAGGTGGGATGGATTATCTCAGCAAAGCAGAAGTGCTCACTATCACACATTTAGACAGATTTGTGAACAATGTTTGAGAAAAATGGTACAATTGTGTATCTGGAATGAATTTTAGATCTTTAAGTCCATCTCGTGAAAAATGGGAGCAAAAACAAAAGTGTTGCGTTTATATTTTTGTTGAGTATAATATGGACACAAAAGACTATCAATATTGGATCTTTTGTATGGATTTATAAATCCCCGAAAATGCATGTTCCAGGATGGATTAATAAGCTACGATGGCACAGCTGATTTGGAACGGAACAACAGCTCTGTTCGCTTCCAAGGGGAAAAAGTAAGAAACTCAGACTTTGGTGTGTTTTTTTAGAACGAGTATTCAAATCCCATCTCCCTCCACCGAACGTCGGCATCTGCTCGCACGGGGCTTTCGCTCTTTCATAGTTTATAAAAAAATAAAAAAAAAATAAATAAATAAAAAATAAAATTATTATTATTATTATTTTTTTATTTTATCGGATATTATATCGGAGCTGTCAGTCCGATATCCGATCCGTAGATTTCGCCCATATCGGAGCCGATACCGATACTGGATCGGATCGGCCCCATCCCTAATTGTCAGTTGCAAATATGTCTTTTAAAAACAGAAGGGAGAAGAGTGCCAATGCCGTTGCCATGAACAAAGTTTATTTCCCCACATCAGACCCAATTTCCACTAAACCATACTCCACTTGCCATGTGCCAATATTATTAAAAGCAAAGGTTTGGAAAAATATTGGTGTTGGATATCATCTGTTTTATTCCATGCCTTTTTCTTCCTCGCACCTTACCCACAATACAACTCAGCTCCATTCACTTCACTGAACAGATTCTGGCATGATCAAACACAATGATGTTGACTCGAGTGACATCCCTTAAGGCAAGCCACCAGACTTCACACAGCTCCCTCTGGAAACACAGAAGGCTTTCTACAACTTTTTTTCAACATATCCAGTAGTACGCCCTAACCCCAGCAAACAGACTCAGAAGTCTAAAATCAGTGGAGTTTGCCTTTAAACTAAAAAGAGAACACTGCCTTTTTTTAAACAAGCTATTCCAAAGGAATCTCGTCAAAATGACAATTTAATTGATTAAGGTCAAGTCCTATGCAAGCAATGTGTTTGATCAAATATTGACTAAAACAAGTCCATTTCATCAGGAAGAGCTACATGATCAGCTGTCTTTCGAGTTAAGAAACTGATACTGGCTGGCATTTTGGAAAAAAACACTACATTCAAACTTTAAATTACTCACTGATTCTAATATTTGCAATCGGTGGGATCTGCAGTTGAGTATGTGCTTGTGCGTGCATGCGTGTGTCCACCTGTTCTGCGACCATGTCCTGCTCATGCCAGACTGTCTGAATCATGCTCAGGCAAGAAGGCAGAACTAAGGCCCTTCTGCTTTCATCTATAATTCAGAACAGCGCCACATGGCATTTGTCTCCTGCAAGAATTACAATTTCATATCTCCTGTTTCTGGGGAATTGCTTTTTGAAAAGGGAGGTGCACACTTGATTCAAGGTTTCAGGTGTTCTTTTGTAAGAGCTCTTTAGGGAATAAAGCAGTATCATGTGAGGACATCTATCAGCAAAAATGTATGAAAGCAGCGTGATCTTTCTCCACAATCAGCTTCCGGAGGATTGCATTCATCCATCAATGATACAATAAATCAATCTGCTATGCTTTTGCTGCATCTCATATTCTTTCTCTGTGTCCAGCTGCACTAACACCATTATAATATGTATTCTCTTTATTTACAAGTACTGTCAAAATGTCATAACAAGGGATAATGTAATACATTACAAGAAATACTACAAACCTATGCGCATCTCCAACAATTATTAATAGAAAGACTTCAAAACAAGAATGGAATGACTGATGTAAATCTTAGAACACAAATGTTGTTATTCTGGAACACATTTTTTAAATGATTTTCATTGTAGGGGAGAGTGGGGTGAGTTGTGCCAGTGGGGAAGTAGTGCAACCCCTTGCTTCTAGAAAACCATACAAGAAATTGGAAATGTGACCACATATTTTTGAAGAGCCATACATTTGACTCATCCTCAAAAGGCTGGGTGACACATGGAAAAAGATGTAAGTACATTAAGGCTCAAAAAACAGTGTTTTGCCTTTCAAAGGAACATTTCTACAATAAAGTTTTTTTTTTATTATTGTGTCTGAATAATTATAGAATCATGCTAGTTTTTCCAAAATGCTGGGGTTGGAGTGATTTGTGCCAAAGGGCCTGGGGTGAGTTGTAAGTGAGTAAGTAAAATATATTTAAAAAGCACATTTATAACAGTTTGCACTGACACAAGTGCTGTATAGTGCATTCAGTAGGTAAAAAAATAAGGTATTATAACAATAACTAAAATAAAATAAAAGACATAAAACCCAGACATCCACATATATACAAAGATAGTAGTGCAGAGGCAAGATAGTTAATGGGGAGGAAAAGCCAGGGTGTACAGATGGGTTTTGAGCCTTGATTTAAAAGGCAGAAATGGAAGGGGCATCACATATGTCAGGTGAAAGTTGGTTCCAGAAGCGCAGAGCAGCTACTGCGAAGTACATTTCTAAGAGTTGTGCCCGTGGCATGGCTGTATACGCTGGTCACCAAAAAGAAAGTGATTGTCTACAGTAGCTCAGAAGAGCAGGATATATAACATAATTAAAAATGAATCTTCAATCTTTGTAAAGTATTTACTTTATTTACTTTACATAAACCTTAAATGAGTAATTTTCGAATGGACTTGTCTTGCTTTATATAGCATTGCAGTTTATGAGATATATCAATGGAACGATTTACCCCAATGTATTCTCTCCAAAGGCACAACTTGCCCCCTGTGTGGGGTATTGTGAGACCAAGTTTTTTTCTCCGAAAGCTATATTTCTTAAACAATTTATTTCAGATCAAAAGTGACTGTTGCCAGATATGCACCACATCCTGAAATATACATACATATTTTAGATGATACATTACTGTCAAGGCCTCACTTTAAAGTCACTTTGAGTAAAAAGTGACAACTCACCCCACTCTCTCCTACATATTTTGTAAAATTGTAATTCTTCAAAACATGTTTGAATAGAAAGTACAGGCAGCGGACTTTGGTGTGGTAACCTGAGAAGGCTTCAAAGTCCTCATATGAACCTGCCTCCTAAAATCTGACAGAAACTTTTTCGAGTTTGTGAAATTGGCTGGGCTAATGCATAGTTTGCACAAAAGTCTAATAGCAAAGCGCTGCCTGTGTTCAGGCTGAGGAGGCTCTTCCTTCCAATCAGACCCTTTACAAATTCTTCCATTGTGACCGTAGAAGTTCAGTCACACAATCGACCCAGTTTCATTGCGAAAAAAGGCCCCAAAGCTCCCCTCAGCACTGCATGGGCCTCAATTTCTGGCAACTGAAATATCACAGTGCTTTTACACACACAAAACAAACTAGGACAGAAACATTTTCACCCTAAACGAATGCAATGGCCAAATCATTTGAAATAAAATAAAAACACAGTCAGCATAAGGAATAAACCCATCATTAATACCTCACAGTCGATTTGTATGAGTGCAGAGGAAGGATTTATTGTTAACAGAAACAGTGCACCAAAATCCAATAATGTCCGATGAGCTGTGAGAATGACACGGTGTGTGTGTGTGTAAAGTTGTCTCATCTGCTGCACAGTGCTTTGTGGCAGCCTGGCCGGGACTCATTGGTCACCCTGTCATCCCGGGTTCTGACTCACCGCTTAACCTTTGTGAGCATACGCCATTATTTAGTACTACACTGGCCCCCGTGGGGAGAGAGAAATGGATAAATGGGGCTGCAGCAGGCTAGCTTTTTGTACACGCACACACACACACACACACACACACACACACACACACACACACACACACACACTGCACTCAGCTGCTCAGTTTAGACAGAGTGTCTGAGTCTGAGTCATTCAAAGCTAAAAAAAAGTTCACTGAGCTGAGAGTCAACCTACCTACGTGAGGCTAATAATACAAAACAGTTGAAAGCTTAGTAAGTAAGCTTAATAAACTTTAACCCAGTGTTAGTAAAGATATCCCAAATACTGTTCTATAAATATCTACCATCAATTCTAATAACATACTAAAAAATTCTGCGGAAATGTTGAAATTAAACAAATCGGGAAGCCCAAGTCAGCAGAAATTGGAAGTGCCAAATTAAATAAAGTTGTGAAGATGTTCACTTTCTATTCTGACGTCACTGGTCAAGTGCTGATAATGCTTTGCTCACCTCATCTACGATTAGACAGTATGTCCTGCCTGTAGATGTGTATGGCTCCACTGATGCAAGCACACATTAACCACCTGTTAATCAGGATGTCTTGGGAAAGTGAATTGTGGAAGGTCCCTTGGGTGCAAGAAGTAAATTACCTGATGCTGCTTCAACAGACCAGGCCCAAAAATGATCGATTTCTGATGGAAATAACACTTTCAGTAAGAACATATGCTACCTCCCCAGTGACTGGACAAAAAAGTGACCAAGTGTATCACTGCTCATAATGTACTATTGATGTGTCAGTGTCATCTTATTTTCTAGGTCAATACAAGCTGATCAATAAAAAAAATTAACAGCCGGCTCTGCAGTTCTGCTCAACTCCATGGAGTGTTTTGTTTTGTGTCTTTACTGGCTCCCTATAACTGCCTTCATCAGCCTTATTTCAAGAAGCAACAGCCTGCAATTTTTTCCATTGACAAAAGCCAATAAATCCACCTGTCTGCCCAACACCAATCAGTGGACAGCAAAAGATAGCTGCAAGCCAGTAAACATACAGCAGTGGACCATTTAGCAGTTCTTTCCTCACAAATAGGTGAAGATAAAATAACAGAGCCAAGGGAAGACTGAATTTTGTTCTAGGTGGTCAGAATTCTCATTTAAATCCAATTGTTTGGAAAACCAAGGCTTTTTACAATCTAATGTGCTTCTGCATTATTACACGCATGAACAATCATATTGCGATCCGGATATGTTGCTTTAGTTAGTTATTGTAAATGGGGTCAATAAAATTGGAACCAAATGCTAAGTTGTTCAGCTATTTGAGCGAATCAATTTAACTGATTCCTGCTGGGACATTTACACTTTAATATGTTCTATTGTGAATCCATTGATGCCCACTTACTGACAGCTATGAAAGCTGCTAATGAGTGACAAGTAGGCCAATAGCTAATGATAGCAGTCAGTGTTATGAGGAAAGGCAACAGTTAAGATAAATGTCCCGATTGATTAATGATGTTGTCTACCGGCACCATTTCAATTGATCTCTTGTGCTGTAAAGCTGTTATCTTATGACAACGCTGGTCCCCGCGACTACAATCTATTTGTCCCCCAGTCAAGACAAGCACTAACCAGATCGCAGTTTTTAAACTAAATGGCAAATGACTTTGTCTATGTGTGTGGGTGTGCATAAGACGAGACAGAGAGAGAAAACGAGAGAGCACTAGAGAGTGAAAATAAAGAGAAAGGTGAAAAAAAGAGGAAAATATAATGTGACAGTGTATTCTTGTCAAGTGTTTCCCAAAATATATACTGTGCTATCAGGGCACACTAGGATGCTGCAACGAGGCCTTATCGCCCCTCGAAGTCTACCCCATAATATGCTGTCACCTAGTCACATATACTATTCCTGAACCAAGCCCTGCTGTCTGCACACACTCCTCTAGCTCCCAATCTACGGCCCACAGGGGGAATGACGCTCAGTGCTTCTCAGCAGGTGTCCTCCTACAGTGAGGGCCGGTATCATGTGTCGGGGCCAGAAAGCTGTCAGTAGTGTGAGCAGGATCAGACCCCGCAAATACAAAAAAAAGTGGCAGTTACCCGCGGGGTTGACACAGTCCTGTCAGCAAGATGCTGTTACCATCGTGAATCTCTTGCTGGCCAAACATCTGATGCGCCGCAGTCAAAATGTGATGGATGGCCCCGCTCTTCTTAGCAGCCAGCTTGGGAGTGACGGATAACACGTCAGAAAGATTTACAGGCCGGCTGCGATGGGGCGTTGAGGAAGCACTCGGTAATGACAAGGAAAAGTACATCTAATTAATAATGAAAGCAGTTCCAAGCGAGAATATGTCTGAGCCTAAACAAACAGTGCATGATATGAATCATTAGCGAACTTCTTCTGGCCTGGAACCACAGCACCCTCCTTGGTGAGAACAATGCCATTTTGAGATTGTTGTGACACATTCGTAAGTGACCATATTCACCCTGGTTTATTCGTAACCAAATCAGCCACGTCTTGTTTATTCCAAATGATCGCAGATTGAAGAAATAGATCGAGGACTTTCTATTCTTTCGTTCGTCGACTTCATTTAGACAGACATAAACATATTTGATGGCATAAGAAACCGCCTACAAGCAACAGAGAAGCTGCTCCACTCGTGGGGAAAGATCTGATAATGAGTCTGGGGCACCAGGGCATCATTGAGTAGAATCAATAGCGACAGATGAGTGCAGTGGAGTGACTTCTCTCTCCGAGGGGCTATGTCATATCCAGCTATTGTCACAAAGACATTCATGCTCAGCAGATGTCCAGGCAAGCAAATGCTCGTGGACTGGCCTTCAGTGTCACCCAGGACCTGGCCAAAGGCTAAGTGTGTTTCTGCCCTGATTACTGCTATAAGGCTTATCAATGTATAACAAAGGCTGATTCAAGAGGACTCAATCAAAGTCACTCTTATGCAATGCTTTCTCTACAAATAAACAATGATTACACGTACACATTCAGTAATGATCTAACCGGAATAGTTGCTTGCTGAAATGATCGTTTGAAATACCATCAGCACTTGCCGTTACTGGAAGATGAGGCGAGTTTCTTTGATCCCAAGAAGGGCAATTTGTGTTTGCTTTTGTCATTGGCTTATGATGTACCTGCACCACAGTAAGGACCTTAGGCTGAGAAGGACTATCATTTTTGCAAATCCATCAACCGATGCAAATAAGGCTATGTGGATGGAAGGCAAGCTGCCCTGTTCACTCCCTAGACACTAGTGTATTTTACATGTACAGTTTGCTTATACCTTTTTCCAGGAATAGCCAGTGACTTTAAATATGGTGTGGTCAAAACTTATGAAGTCAAAGTTATTAATAGTTTTGGTTACACAACTAGTAGGAATGGCTTTATAGGCTCACCGGCTTCAGACGGAAATATGTTACATTTGACGGAATGCCATTATCTTCTGTAAATACTTTGCAGACAGAAATAAAACAAAACACACTTTACAAGAGATGTGTGGTTTAAAAAGTCAGCTTGAGTTTGTCAGCACAAATAAAGCAAAAAGATAAAGCTATGCACAGAATTAAGGATGCATCACATCAATAGGTTACATAGATAAGCCATAGAGCTCATTTGATGTTACACACCTACTTGTCTTTGTTATCACCAGATGTACTGAAACCAACTTCTTGTATTTTAACTAATGTTTAAGGATGTCATTGCCAAACTAGAAGCCTTTGCATTTGAGCTTGTGTTACTGTTTTATGGCTCTCAGACCATTGTGTGGGATTTATTAAATCAACTGCAAAGGTCAAACTGAGGACATAGACATCAAGTATAATATGAATTGATTTTTTATATGGTTTTCTTAACTCTTTATTATAAATCTAAGCCAATCATCTACTGACATACTCAATGGAACTGGGATTTCATAGAAATCTAATTCAGATAATAATAGGCTTCCAAAGTTGTGGCCAATCCCATCCCTAGCTAAATCACGTCAAGAACACGTCCAGCACTGATCAGTTTGTGTTTCCCTCTGGTTGGCGATGAATGGTGCAGAGCCACATGCAATAACGCAGCATTGCTCATTTCTCTGTACTCCAGCAGGTGAAACAGCTGTGTCACAATATTCTCTCTTTTAGTAGCCCTTGAAATAACGTGGCGGGGGCTGCTCAACACATTCTCACAATGGAACCAGGGGCTGGAACTTAGTTGCATTTAGAAATGTCAGGTAATCTGTTTTTCAGGGATGAAAAGGCAGCCGTCGGGGATACTCTTGTTTCCTCTAAATAAATCAATGAAGGAGCGGGCTTTTTTATTTGATAGAAAGCAGAGAAAGAGAAACAAGTTTACACGGAAAATACATTTAGAGAATGGGGAAAGAAGCATCGGTTCTTAGAATGAAAAAAGATAACTAAATGGATGCTGAAAGCACACAGTAAAACAATGCCTGGAATAATTTAATAAAAGTAGACAAATTAGAAAGTACTTAAGTCATTTCTGGCATGGTAGGCCGGATGCTTTATGCACATTTATCAGGGGTTCAAAGTCTGGAGATCCATCCAAAAAATCTAATCTCAACAAACATTTCTGTAACTGCATCTAGCTCCCTTTGTACTCAAGATACCTTTCTTTTCCCCCAACCCAGCAGTCTAAACGAATGGGCGAGTGTGTGGTGGTGAGCATTCTGTGGCAGGCCGGAGGAGTTTGGATTTATTTCCACAGCTCACCCAAACTGACGCACTGACTGCCTGGATTGTTCTGTAGCCATGATAAATGCCCCATAAACAGACGCTCCGAGCCCTATTAAATGTGCTAACTCTAGATCCACACCAGAGAGCGGTGGGGGGGTTTGCAAGGCAAACAAAGAGAGGGACGCTGTATCTTCGCTCTCATTCCCACATTAAAGCTACCAGGGTAATAGGATAAGATTGGTGATTCCAAGCAAACCAGAAATTAATGGTCCTTTCGTGCTTGCTCCACTAATGTGGTAAACAATGTTATTAACAATGTTTTGTTAAATTGAGAAACTGCAGGTAAGAACAATTATTTTTTTCAATCACTGGTCAACTTTGAGATTTTTGGCCTTTTGCTTCCATAACATGAATTATTTAATAATAGTATATAAATAAAATGTCCAAAATGTAAATTTCCATGCTTATTTGTTTAAACCTTGTCTGTTTAAATCTGTATATTAGTCCAATACAACGATCTTTAACAGCCAGTATCTCAACATTAGTTTTCTTCAATATTCTGAGTCTGCACCAAAAATCTCAACTTCTAAAGCGCTTTCATTAACAACATGTTCCATAATTATTCTAATCACTATTATAAAGGTTATTACACAAGGTTTTGTTCATATGTAGTTAATTGTGTGATTTATGAGACACTTTGTTTTAGCAAAACACAAGTTTCACCTTTATCCAACATCTATATTTTTGGTTTTGAAAGAGATGCAAATGTATGCCAAATGAGTTAGACATTGCCAAAATTGCATATTTATTCGAAAATGTTTGAGGACATTGTAATACAACAAAATACTGCTTAATTGCACGTAATCAACTGGCACAGTTTCACGATGATGTCTATACATTAAAAATGTTACCCTATTCACCTGCAGTGTCTCGCTTCAAGACTCAGTCCCTATGCTACCTCATCGTTTCTGCAAATATCACCCGTTTGAGTACCTTTGTCTCTGTCCATACACTACCAATCTTAGCCCATCTAAGTCAGCACTTCCCTCTGTAAATCACAGGAGGGAAGTGCCCCAGGAGACAGACTGAACCTCCAGAAAGGGTGTGTGTCACCCTCCCATCTCACTCAGGCGTTCTACTGCCTTCAGTTGGAGAGCTTTAAGGATGGCTGAATGACAAGAGCTGGAAAAAAAACAAGCAAATAAATCGGTCTCTTTCCCACCCAGTGCTCCTCCTAGCACCCATCACTCACTTATATGGGGCAGCACAAGCTACAAATTAAAGCAAATCTGCACTCTCCGGTAGATGGTGGATGAGGTACGGTGTGGAGATGACATTATGAGTGTTATTGTGTACTAAGGGGGGAAAGGGAAACATAAGCATTTAGGTCTGATTTTGATGAATTAAAGGGAACTGCTCCCCCAGGCCTTGGTAGAACATTAAAGTCTTAAGTAGTTTTTTTCTAAATCAAGAGTACAATATCATTAAAGAAACACGTGTCTTCGGTGAACTTGATTGTTTGCTCAAAATTCCTGAAAGTAAGTTGAACTAAGCTTGCGCTAAGCTGCCATTAAACAGCATCCCAACTGACCAGCACAGTCAGACCAAAATATGTTTGTTTTTTCTAAAGGTGAATCCGTTGGTGCTGTCCGAAATTAACAGTAAATCCTGTGCCATCTACCAAGCTTGTTATCAGACAAAAACATGTATAATGTACGATTCTACAAAAGTCAGGCTATGTCCAAGTATGCTTAATGTGGAGGGAACATTGTGGCTACAGCAAATAAACTATGGTTAAGGAATAATTAGGGTTAGAAACTAGTGCAGCCAGGTTAAATAAAAGTCTCCTGCTTGAAAGTCAAACTTACCACATGCCCTCCTGCCTGCAGCATCACCAAATCACCATCAGCAATAGAATCACCTGAGGCAATTTGCAAGGCCTCTCCTCAAGCCACAAAAGGCTTCAATACACTTTTTTCATGTGTCCATTAGTACTCCCCAAGACGTGGAAAGAAATTAAGATATTCAGCAAGGGCACTGTGAGACATATAAAGGGTTTTCTGGACCCTACACTATGAAAACAGTTTCTAGTAGAAATCCACATTACAATTTTTAACTTGAAAATGAGCATGATATGTGACCGTCAAATCAGACTCTGTTATTCGAGGGGGCAGTATTAATACAGCTTATACAGGGTCACACTGGGCAAAAGGTGGGGCCCTGCACAGGTTTCCAGTCTATCCCAGGGCTCAAAATAAATTATTGTCAAACCATGTCTAAAATGAATCATGGGTGAGCCAAACAGCCGATGGTTGCGTTTGCCTTCCTCCGAGCTTGGTGGCAGACTGGACTGATGTAATACTACAGCAAGTAGGGCTTTGGCAAGGCTGACAACCATCTCCCACAGGCAGGACAGTGTGGAGATGATGTATGCTCAGATGTGACATATCATCAGGTGCAGTCTAAACACTTCTCTTTCATTTCAACCATGCATGTATCCCTCTTCTCTCAAGTCAGCGGTTCTAATCGTCATCGCCACAACAGGACGTGAGCGTTAAGCCTGGGGTCGGCGCTGTTTGGCAGCACCATTTGTCAAACCGGCACCACTCATGGAAATCGGGGCACCTGACAAAAGCTTAAGGCATATTATTCCACAAGGCGACCCGTGTATTGAAAAGCCACTCTCCTTTGACTGCTCCAAATGTCCAAATGTGTGTGTTGGGGGGAGGGGGGTCAGAAGCTTTGTTTTATTAAATTATCTCCCCACCTTTTATAGCAAGTCCCCCACCCTTCTCTTTCCATCTCTCTCCCAGGCTAAACATTTGTCTTTCCATTCATGGGTGAATTTGTATTCCATTGAGATGGGTTCCCGGGTGGCAGACTGATGGTGGGGGGAAGTGGGGAGGAGGGTGGGGAATGGGTGCAAAGTCCGCATTGAGGCTCGCAGTTTTCCATCTCACTGCCTGTGTACAGCACTCAACAGGCAGACAATACTGAAAATCAAAGCCTGTCAACTGTCCACAGTTACTTAAATATGGCTTCTAATTAATGCATTGCACATCACAATTACTTTGTCTTACTTTTGTTTTGATCACCTACTATTGCTTAAAGTAGTCATGTCTAGCATAACATTCACATGTGAAATTAAATATTTATTTAAAAATTGCATATGTTTCCACTGCTGGTAGGTTACTTAATAATGTATGTGTTCAATTATATAATTGCCTGTCTTTCAGGATGGAATTCCTCTGTTCTTCGGCACAGTCAAGTTTACTTGCCAATTTCCCGTGGGGGATCATTAAACAATTTCACCCTGTTAAATCTTATCTGAAAATGTTTAGGACACTTCCTGTCTGATAGTGACCGGGCACTTTCCTTTAGCACAGTGTCATCATAACCTGTTTTGATGGTGTCAACCATCTGATAGGCCTTGTGACTGTTTATTTAGCAACACTCCATTAAGTCGACACAGCGACTTCTATCACAAGGTGAAACCACTTTGGCTTTAATCAAATTGACAGCTGAGGAGCTGTAATCAATGGGGCTATTAACATAATGCCAGGCTGCAAGAGAAAAGCAAATGATGCCACCTGTTCCGGCCTTATAACTGCTGTGGAGGGAAGTGGGACTTTTCCAGCAAAAGGGGTAAAAAACTAATGTGACAGCACCCTAACATTCAATGCTTTTTTTTTAACTTGGCAAAATTGCAGTTGTTTACTTTGCACACTGAATTTTTTATTAGTTCAAGGACACACTTAATTTGGGAACTATACCTTCATTCTCTGCCGTCACACCGAATTAAAAATACGTATTGAACAGTCACGCTTCTCTGTTTCAGGTGTCTCTAAGGCAACTCATTAGGGTTTTACATTTTTTTTGTGACTAAGTTGATTACTCCACTCTCTCCTATAAAAGGAGAATCAAGCTCTAATAACTTCTTGCCAAACAAAATATGAAATGCTTGACGTATAGAGTAATGCTTTTGTGAAATTTGAATGTAGCCAATTTATGTCAATGACCCAATGGGACAATAACAATCACCAATACAGATGTCCTAAACAATTATATGAAGCACTGGAGTTTTGTGTCAAACACTTGTAGAATCAATGCTAGACAAATGTCAAGCTGTGTTTCAAGTGACTTTTAAAGTAAACACACACACACAAGTGTAGAATTTGGCTTATGAAAAAAAATCCAACAAAATAAAAAAGTGTTAATACATATTAACTGTATTAAAGCCACTCTGTTGGCTTTTTTTCAAGTTTTTCTATGGAACTACTTTCACTGCACTTTGATACACATTACTGCTGCAGCTATTCTAATAAATGCTAGTGGAAACAATTTGGAAAAAAATGCATTGTCAGGCATATGTTGTTTGATGGCTGTAAGATTTAAATTTGCTCATGATGAAGATCGATAATTATGCATATGATATTTTGACTTGGGTATGGTCATACATCGACACAATTTAATATTTAGGAACCTTTTGTTAGCTTTGGTGACACCACATTCACTAACCTTCCTGTTTTATTAATTTTATGTTTTGTATACTGGATTATCCAGGGAGAAATAAATCATATGCTTTGATAGCAGCGGGGTTAATAGTTCCTGTGGATAGAGCTGATATCTACATCTGACTTCAGTGTGTTCTGACCTGTAGCCCCAGACAAACATCTTCCCTCTAAATTCTCCAATTTTCACGGATGACAAGAACCCCCTTGTAGTTTTTTTGGAAGCGCAATACCATTTTGTCTCAAGATAATTAAACCAGTCAGCCAGTAACCTTCTGAAAAACAATAGTTGTGAATCTCCGAGCTGCTCTCCTGACATTTAGACTGTTTGTAAAACTGTCTACCCTTTTCAACAGTGCTGTACGGAATCTGCGGTCAAGTTAAAAAGTTTAGTGGATACTTTGTCAGTATCTAACGGCTGCGACGCCTGTAACTAGAATATGAATAAAAAGAACAGTAACTAAGTAGACACCTTTCAGAAGGAGTAACCACACTCACACATATCAATCAAAATGGATATACCAATAGTATAAATTGTAAGGATAATCACTGTTCCTGGTCTCTAAAACTTGTGAATGAATTGATTATGCTGAAAATGTCCCTAGTATACTGCAGTCACAGTTCATGATATATTAATTTATTCAACCCACCACCCCCCCAAAAAAAAAATTATTTTTGAAGAACTGTAGCTTCTTTGAAATCAAACAAATACAGGCAGAAAAGTATGTTCAAGCTGTCCACATTTGTATATGGGGAAAACTTACTGAGAGTTAAAGAAAAGAAAAAACAAAGTCCTGTCATGTATGTTTGTGTTTATATTACAATTTGTGTCCAATTGCTTTTTTTTTTTTTACAAATACAAGCTTACCGAATTACCATAAAAGGTAATCCGCTTTAAGTTCTAGGCCGTCCAGTGAATTACAGCCATTCTCTGAATCCCAAAATGAAAATGCAGCAGAAACAAAAGAATGGGTCTCTAGTTAGAGAAAAACATGTATCATTCATTTGTAATAATGTGGTGCTTTTCACCATGTATGATCTTATGTACGCTGATGTGACCGTGGGGAGGATTCTGTCCAGAGGTACAGTAGGATAATTCACCAAAATGGCCTCTGTTCCCTCCCCATTCAATAATAAGTATGAGCTTATACACAAACACAAAGCAATATAACAGATGCTCTCCATTTACTGGAACCCGTGTGATCAAATATTTATAGATGTTTATGGTGCCAATTCAAGAGGGCATAATGTTTCGCATGCTACACAATTGGCTGATCTCAGGCCAAGAGGTTAAGATTCTGAATGTGAGAGTGGGACATTTCAAACGCCCTTTAAAATGCTTTACATTTATAATTCTGTTTCCGTAATTTATTTTTAATTTTATTTTTTGTTTATCATTTGCATTTTTATCAGTGCCTTTGAACAAGGTTTTATCATAGCCCTGTCAAAACCTATCCAATGCTATCGCATATTATACAATTTTAAAGGTTGCAAAGCTCCCATTTCACCATTTGAATATTTATAATTCATGTTCAGCTTCCTTGTAAAATGTGGGGAAAAAACTAAAAATTAAGTTCATATTGCATGTGTGAGTATGCGTTAATATCAGTTTTCTTCACTGAAATCCATTCATTACAAAAAACTAGAGGGCATCCATACAGAGAGGCAATAACATGCGACAAGTGTTCCCATCCCACCTCCAACCACACCTGGGTTTTTCTCTGTAACATGCTATGCTTTTTATACCACAAGTCAAGGACGATGCCCCATGCTCGAGTACTCTGAGTGCAAAATTGGAAGCACTTGCAGTATTCTTTAAATGAGTGTGTGTGGGAAATCAGGAGCGCTGACAGAAAGCCACATGGTTGACGGTCCTTTTAAGAAATGTATACTGTATGCTTGGCAGCTGCTTGTAACCCATAGAGTGGCACTGAAGCATTTCTTAAGATTAGCTGAGGAACCATCAACACAGCATATCATACACAGCGGTGTGTGATACACTCAAGCGGATGTATTTTCACAATCTGTCCACCTGAACTCAACACAAAATCCTTGGAATGTTAAAGCTGCAAGAGGGGGAAAAACAGTGGATGTGGGATGGCTGAATACGTGTTAAAAAGTTGTATTTTGTGGCATCTTAAACTATATTATGAACAGAGAAAACCACAAATATCATTGTACAGTATCAATCCCTATCAAGACGGCTTTTAACAAGCAAGTTATATTTATCTACAATATCTCTATAAATAAGACACAACCGAATGAAAGGCATCCAATTGGACTGACCATTTTAGGCACACGGAAAACGCTTTGACTCTACCCGTAATTGAGCCTGTGATAGTCTTTGGGAGCCTGATAAAGGCATGCTGATGGGCTGAGGCAAATTATCTGGTTCATAATAGGCACGGCTACTACAAGACATCCTTTACAGAAATGAAGACACAGGAAAATAACAACCAGTGCATTTGTCTGTGCTGAGAGTTAACACATAGGTTGCATTCCAATACCCATACTTCCTGGTTATTTAGTAAGGTAGAAACATATTTAGGATGGCCCCATTCCAGATGTAGCCTGCTTTAAAATACGAGGATGGCCTACTACATCTAATGTGATTTTAAGGATGGACATCGGCATCTTTGTTGGCGATTATGATCCATTATGAGTTTTCTAACCCTAACCCTATGATAGGGAGAATGTATCAGTGCAGGAAAACAGTGCATCTCATACAGCTTTTCTCTGCGGAATGTTTCCTCACAGAAGGAGATGCATGTCAAATGCCAACATTTCCAAGTGGGGCGACTGTGGCTCAGGTAGCAGAGCGGGTCGGCCGATGATCAAAGGGTTGGAGGTTCGATCCCCGCCCTGCCACTTGTGTCATAGTTGTTGTGTCCTTGGGCAAGATACTTCGCCCACCTTGCCTCGTGTGAATGTCGATAGTTAGCTGCTGCTATCGGTGTATGAATGATTGTGTGAATGGTAACGTGTAAAATGGGAACAGGTCTCCCTTGCAAAAGAGTCTTCAGACTCAATGGGATATACATGTATAAATAAAGTTTAAAAAAACTATTTTCCTTTGCTCATCCTTTATTTCTGTCTCGAAAGATTCTTAAATTTCAATGTCTTGATCCGCTGTGGCTTCACTTTAGCAGATTGCTTTCTCTTTGTGAAAGGCAGGACAGGCCCAGCTGACTAATCAAAATGCTGGCAGTGCCCAAAAAAGAGAGAGCGGGAATCTCAGAGAACAAACAACCACAGTAAATCAAAAGTGATTTCGAAAAAAGATGATCACAGATGGTGCGACCAAAAGAGGGCTCCTACACATTCTGTGTGTCCCCCAGCAATTCACACAGTCCCCAAGCTGCTGCTGTCTGCAACCTCTCCAAAATAGCCCCCTAAACCCATTATGAATGCAAATATAAAACATGGCTTGAGACCAGTTTCTGAGAGGTTTGTGCACAAAAGGACAGGTAAACGCTATGGTTATGGAACCACTGAAACACTTTGATTGGCAGACAAACATAATGGGAGGTCTAATTGAAAAAAAAAAAAAAGAAAGCATCCAGAACATGATTGAAATGTTTTTTTCAATTAATGTGCTACATATTGTTAAGAGAAAATAGGACATGTTGCACATTTTGATTCAAGGTGGGTTAAGCGATTCTGAAGAATGTTGGTGGACAAAATCACTTTCTGTCAAATCAGTGACAATCTCACAATCTGCTTCCTGTCCATACTGTGAGTACTCTGAAAACAAAATCGGTGTTCATACGAAGCCTAGGCTCTGCAAACCGAATGTTAGCAAAGGGGGCCCACCGTAGCATGTAAACATACCCATTTACAGAGCCCAGGCTTTTGTCAACAAACATTCTCCAGAATTGCCTATCCAATCGTTAAATTAGAATTCCCATTTACCAAACTTGTAATATGTGGTTTCGCAAACTTTCGATCATGACTGTGACGTGAGTGTGTGATCGCAAGCCATAATCTCACACACATATGCAGGCACACGCAGGCACATACACCACACACACACAAACACATTAAGGGACTCACCCCACTGCAGAGGAGCGAGCTGTAGGTGCTCCAGGACCAGCTGGTTGAGGACTCCCTCCACGCTGGCCTCTCCACAACGACGCATCGAAGGGTGAGGACAGTTAAGAACAACAACAACAGCGTGAAGGAGACAATCGGTGCATTTCAACTATCAAATCGACATGAGAACACCCATCTGCACATGCGTGCATATCGTCACTGCCTGGCCGAAACCTTGTATCTTATTTTTTTTTTTTACATTTTTATATTTGTCATCATAAATCAGTGCTATTGGTCACAGTTCACGTCTTTGTGTTGGTATTCATACAGTTGTAACCAATGAAAAGTATTAAAAAAGAGCTTGTGAATTGGCGACGCAAGGCACATTTGTTTTTCTTAAATACAGTGGATTTTTTTTTAAATCAGAAAAATTACCGTTTCAGACATACAAGAATTCAACCCGACAACGACGATATGCAATAGTTACTTGCAACACAAGAAGTTGGATAAAAAAACATATCACAATATATACTGCCAATATAAAAGAAACATGAGGGAGAGGAATGGAAAAGGTCAACATCAGAGGTAGAAAAATAGATGATGTAATATTCACAATAAGTAGTAAATGGTATGTGTATATGCACAGCTGCATCTCAAAAAGTTCATATATCACGGTAAAAATGTTAAAGCCACTACGAGTAAAATGGCACGTTGGCGTCCCCTTTGGACAAAAGCGGTAGTATTTTTACAAAGCAAGCTGTCGTGAAGCTGTTTTCTAGCTTGTGCCGGGCGTGCGAGATTCAAATGATCAGGAAGCAATATAGTGCATGCCCGTGTGTTGAAAGTGTGAGGGCACCGGACTCTTTTCGGCTCCGTGAGAGTGGTTAGTGACACAGCATCAACTAATGCCAGTCAGTGCTACACACACACCTGATTGCAATGAGTTGATGCAGTGTCACCTCTCACGGAGCTGAAAGATTCCGTGTCCTCACAGAAAGCGAATGAACGAGAGACGGCAGTTAGTATGGATCACGATGAGGTAATGTGTTTATGTTGTAGTAAATAATGACTATTTCCGATATATAATGGTCATCTGATGATGCTGGTGAGGCAAAGTAAACTTTGTTTTAGTAGGCTACCGCTCATTCATTTGGGAGTAAACACTCCAGTCTAGGTTCGCTCCGTGAACTTGTGTATATGTTGCTTGGCAACGCCCTCCCGCCCGCCTATCACTCTCCCTTTTAGCTTTTCTTCATTGCATTTTCTTTTTTTTCTTTGATGGTTCAGCCCCGTTATCAGTCATTATGACGACAAATAACTGTTTCAAACAAGGCTCCCGCTCCCCTTCCCTAACCTGGAGGGATAGGCTTCTCAATTCACGTTCCTGCGCCACGCTGAAATCTGCGACCAATACGGATATGTGACCATAGAGCATGCACGCGTGAACCGAAAATCGGACTGGGTGTGCGACCAGACCAAACGCAGTAATGAAAACTATATAAAAACTTATTTCTTTGCACTGATGGTCTCGTTTGCTGTTAAAGGTAATTTATGATTATGAGAGGAAACATGAGGCTGTATAAAAGATATTTAAATGTTACTTGTAGCCGCTTTAAGTAATATAGGCTAATAGAAATATTCTTAATGGATAACTAGCTTTGCAGCAGATACTATAACGGAGTGACATGCTGTCCCTTTTTTGGCAGTGTGACAATATAAAGAAGATGCTGATGCTGTATTGAAACCAGAGATATTATCAAGTTATGTATCACGGCTGTGGATACTAGTATAAGTAATAGTAGATGAGCAATATGGCAGGAGACATCAATAGGGAATAAAAATAAACATTTAAAAAAATAGTCTGACACCAAACATAACAGTGATTTTCCCATTTTACATCTGCACAATATGCAAAGTGGGGGAACTAAGGCGCCCTTACAAATGAACTGCTTCATGTTATTTGTGTAATGCACTCATTTGGATGTCAAAAGGGGGGCACGTTTATGTGACCCGAATGTAATGATAGCATTACACTGATGGCCTGGGTGGGCCTATCAGCCACGATGAATGCTGCCGCATCAAAACAAATATGGCCGTCAGAGAGCAAATTACACAGATAATATTTGATGATAAGCCGCTGATCATTTACACAGCTGACATTTGGGGAGAATGGGTGAGACGAGCGGCGCCCAGAGTAACCAAACCTGTGTATTAACCTCTGGTTGAGAGAAGAGTATGAATGCAGAGGGAGAGGAGGAGAGAGAGTGAGTGGGATAGACAGAAACAAAGACAGAGAGATAGAGAGAGAGAGCATCTAAACACAAAACATGCCACGTTGAATAGTGATTCTAATGTTCCCTGTAAGAGTTTTTTTTTTTTTTATCTCAAAGTCTGACTCATAATGTCCGAACAATGGCTAACAGTTGCATGGTTGTGACTTTAAAACACTTGAAGCATGAACATGTATTATTTGTAATTCATGGCTCTAGTGGACCTGTTGTGTAACCTAGCAGCTACTGCGAGCCTTCATCAGTGTTACAGTAGAGTATAGCCTGATCAGTAGTCGGAGCATGTGACTTTCTCCGGCGATCCTCAGCAGACTCCAACGAGATCGCTTTGAAATGGACATGTTATATAATATGGGAAGGTATCTGCTGACCCCAATGCACAAAGAGGAGCTTTTTATATTCTCTATACATAGCTCTGTTCAAAGGTTATTTTTTTTTAATACACATATTTCATATTTGTGTCTTAATATCTCTTGCATCCAAAATTATAAGCTGCACACTAATAGCATTGCGTGCAGATTTTTTTATAGGATAAATATACATGGCCAGCAAATAAAAGGAAAAAACAATATACATGTACATGTTTTAATAAGGTGTTGGAACACGCTTGCGTTTGGAACAGATTTAAAGCTATAGTGCTTTTTCTTATAAATGAATGGAAGTTACATTCAGCCTATCACCTCCACAAAACTATGTATGTATTGCTCAGTATATGGCAGTGTTTACAAACTGGTGTTGCCCCCCGACACTGGCACATGAGCTCAGTAAAATCCCAAGCGACCACAAAATGTTTCAGTTGTTGATTCTGCTACTACGAAACATCCTGGACGTACAACAGAAGGTATACAATCCATGCACAATCACCAGAGGATTACCTCATATGCAGCAGATGCACTGACACTGTTGTTATAATTAATCAGAATTCTTCATGGGGGCAACCGAAGTTACACACTATAGCTTTACAGCTCCTTGGCATTGATTCTCGAAGTCTCTGGAACTCTACTGGAGGGATGAACACTATTCTTCCAAGATATATTCCCTCATTGGTTGTTTTAATGATGGTGGAGACGAGAGCTGTCTAACGCTTCGGTTGAAAATCTCCCTGAGGTTTTGAATTGAGTTGATATCTAGTGCTTGCAAAGGCCACAGCATATGATTCGAATAATTGTAATACTCATCAAAGCATTCATTGACCCATTGTGCCCTATGGATTGTCATCCACTCCCATCAGGATAAGAAATGTTTCATCATAGGATAAAGCTGATCACTCACAACTTTGTATTGATTTAAAGTGACTCTTACAAGTGGACCTAAACCATGCCCCCAAAGCATATCAGGGCCATCATAGGGGTCAAGCATTTTGGCCTGTACTGTTCTCTTGGTGTACGCAGCACATGCACTTGCCATCTTTTCGAGAATATAGGTGAAGGATTAACAAAAAAATGCCAGAAATATATCACCATATGTCTAATACATCTAGAATATATGGAACTTTCACCTTTTGAATTAAATTAGATAAAAATAAGCTTTTCCATGATATTCTAATAATATGAGTTTCATCTGTATTTCCTAAATGTTACTGTTTTCATTGTTCCACTAGCACAGAGAAATCACAGTGGCTGTTTCACCATGTAATGAGCAGGTATACTAGTCTGATTATGATGATGATGTAACTACTAGAATCTGTTTAAATGCTGTTCAGCTTCAAAGGAAAGACAAATTATATCATGACACATAAAACAGGCAGTTTTAGTGTGCCATCAATGCTGCGGGAATTATACTTTCATACGCTGTCATTTTCTTTTTTCATTCTTGCCTACACACTGCCAAATGACTTGCGGATCAAACAATACACATAATGATGGTAAGTGTTTTCACCTTCATAAAACGAAAAAAATATAATGGCAACGTCAGCAGTGCAGAGACTGGATTCATCGTCAACCTTGCTCAGCAGCGATCTGTCAGGCAGCTCTTAAATCTTTAAATATATGCACCGGCAACTGAAGAGTTAGGATTTTATACAATGCACTATATGCATGATGACTAGTTTGAACAGGAACATGTTATTAAGGTTGTTATGTGTTGTACTTTTATTTAACAAAGCAGTGTGCCTGGATTCAGACAATCTTTTAAGCATGAGCATAAAGCATTAAGCATTTTTTATTTTTTATAAGATATTTTTTGGTTCAGAGAGACAGAGGTGAAATGGGGCAGAGAGGGGAGTGACATGCTGAGAACGACCATGGGCGGGAATCGAACCCGGGTCTGCTGCTGGGCCCGGCCTGGGGGGGGACGCCCTACCAACTGAGCTAAGGGCACCCCATGAATACTATACTTTAGATCAAACACAGCACTGCCAGTGTAGTCATCTTGACATGTAAAGTATTAACTACCTTTGCTGTTATCAAGTTGTCTTATTTTGCACCCCACAACACAACATTATATTGTGTTGTGTGAGGTCCCATACAGTGTTTATATGCTGATATAAAAGTAAAAAGTATCAGGCATGTCACATGTACATTCCAAACGAGGCTGATGCTTTTTCATCTGACAGTTTAGTAATTAGCCTAATATTCAAAATTCTTGTGAATGTGGAAAGGAAAAAAGGAAATAATGTGCATCATAAGGAACAGGGCAATTTAGTTCCTGATTTCTGTCCTCCGTTGAGTTCCACAATTCCCTTCTAGGGACCATTTGGGACAGGATTTGTCATTTAGAAAAAAGTGAGTGTCATGATTGAAGAGGATTTTAACACACATTATTTATGACAGCTTACATTGTCTGTTAATTGCCCCAAAGAGCACAAATAATATTACCTATCTGATTCCTGATTTAAAAAGAGCAAATGTGTTTGTGGTATACATGTACATAACTGACCAGAAGACAACCGTATCATAAAAGGAAAAGATACAAATTGTGGTCTCTGAGGGCAACATGCTGACAATGATGGTGTCAAAGATTACCTTGGACCGACCACCAAAGGCTTGACCGCAAACTGTAACTGGATCAGGACATACCAAGGACACTTGTGAATTTAAACCATCTCTATCTACTGGGTTTCACTCCACCATACATGTAGCCAATGGAAGGATATGATGGACCAACAGATGTCCAGCTTGCTGTTGATTTGGCAGCCCTGGGCGTGTTGCCGCTCCTCTTCTAGCTGTTTGGGGTTGGTGAAGCGAGCTGTTTCCTGGTCCGGCTGAGGCAGACTCTCAAAGTCAAACTTGTCAACCTGGATGGCCATCCTGCAACAGAAGACGAGAGTGGCAGTTGACGATTTATGAGGATTTATGCTTATATAAGTTCCACAGTACCATTTTTAAAGACTGAATGATTGCCAGTTACTTTTGGAACTTCACCTGACTCAGATGTATGGAGTTTGAGTTGTTGATAACTGATCATTTAAGCCACAACTTAGCTTTGGTTAAAGTTAAAAAAAACTTAGTATTAACTAACTATTACTTTCTCTGTAAATAAATTCCCATAGCTAACGGCAGCATCTTAACATCGTTTGGTCTCTACGAGCTTAAGTCAAAAAAACAAATATATTCAGTTCACAATATATAAAAACAGAAACAAAGCATTCATCCAGTACCAGAGAACTGGAATTTTATATTGCCTTTTGGAATACATGAAAAGCATGGAGAACTGTGAATCACTAAGGGTGCGTTCACCTTTCACTTGCCTTGTTAAGTTCAGTTGAGTCAAACCTTTAGTTTGTACCAAAATCTGGGTGATGGTGGTAAGGTGCAGCTGCACTGGAATTGTTTGCCTTAAGTGATAAATGCACACATTTCAATAAACATGTGTGCAAGATCAACCCATGTAGTTGTTCCTCCATTGTGAAATTAGAAAGTGGCATGTTGTTTACTTTCAAGAGTTTTCCCACTTCAGTCTAATTGAGACCAGTGTCCTCTGGTTTTACAGTTTGGTCTGCTTATGAATGCTGCCAAGTTGAACACAAGTCAAACTCAAAGTAATAGGAGCATTGTTCCAAATTGGTCCCATGTTTGGACCAGAACAAACAAACTATAAGTGTACTGTAACACAATGTTTCATTAACATTATTCCAGGTTCAGCAATTCTCATAGATGAACACTGCAAATAGGTGTGATAAAATCAAATCAATCTTCAGCAGTATTTAATCTAACAGAGGAAGGTTAAATACAGTTGGTAGTGCAACAGACCAAACAAGCATCAATTGCTACGTCCATTTTGAACTGTTTGGCTCTCCATTACATCAAGGATCAGTATTGTCAAAATAAATGTTGTGTTGGTCAAAGACAAACAATTGCATGTCATGCATAGATTTTTCTTTACCCCTATGGACACATTCACTGATTGATTTTGTTGCTAAATGTTACAATTTTAAATGCTGGTGTGGCCAGACTTACAAAAGAGTGAAAGAAGTGTGTGCACTCGATCTCTAGATCTCAAAGCAACATGCCAGCAAACATCGCTGGAAACAAAGTTGATCAATTTATACTAAACATATTATATTATTTACCAAATTTAGAAACAGAGAACTGTTTTAAAACTCCATAAAATATCGAAGTCAAATACGTTCAAATGTATCTTCCAATACCCTGCATGCAAGAGGATTGAACAATTGATACCAACATAATGTCATAAAGTCAGCTCTACATTGTAGAGCTGACTTAAGGCATTGCAATAGAGCACACTGGTCTATCCGCATCTTTATCTTCAGGATATTTCTTTTGAAACCCTTGCTTACATTTGTGCCAGATGACAACCAATGTGGGCTGCTTTTGTTGTTTGGCAACTAATACATTATTTATCTAGTCTGAACAAACACCCTCAGGTCCAAGCAACCCCCATCTATACTCTGTGTGGGTTATTTATTAACAAGGGCCAGGGTGTTCGCTGCCCAAGGTTACAACAAGTGTCGCATCCAGGATTCTTGGTGTACCAATCGAAGCTCAGACCACACCTGTACTAAAACAAATCAACCCCTACATAATAACTACTCATACAGAATCCAAGCCCTCCCTTCAAAACTGAAAACACCAATTGAATGTGTTATTTATTTGACTATTTATTTGAAAATGTGTGTAGAGACCAGAGCTGGACCTTTGGAGTTCAGAACAAAGACAGTGGGTACAGGTATCCTAAGGGGAAAGAGGAGATAAGAGAAGAGCAATATGAGATGAGGTGGAAAGCCTCCAAAGTATACTGCATCAAGCAGTGTTTGATGCAACCAACAACCTCACAACCACTCTGACTCGGTAGAATACCAAACACCGTACAATACCAGCAAACATTAAAGCAGTGCTAATATATATTTTTCCACTTGAAAGCAACAAAATACAATGTACAGTAGTCAAAACATTGAAGTATGATTATGGTATTAGCAAACACTTACCTATTTACACATCCAAGAGATATGGACCAACATCTGTATGTATGTTGAAATCTGTATTGAGGTGAGTCAACTATTCACAGCTAGCTTGTGGTCTCCACCAAATTCAGAGGTAACATCCGTCTCTTTAGCTGGTAGATGTTTGACCAGCTTAAAGAGGTAGGAACAAACTAACTAACTAATTGTAGCATTCCCCCGAAAGATGGTTTCACACTTGACTGATGGTTTTAAGATTTATTGAATAATCCCCAAATCCAACGTAAGAGCTGGTTGCAAAACACAAAAACAATAAATCATTAGCTTTCTTTACATTCGGTTTTCACGGTCCTTTCATCACATTAAGCTAGCATCAATTAAAATTATAACAAGTGCTAATAAAGTTATCACACACGAAATTAAACATAAGCCACATGTTGCTATAACAGTATGACAGTATTACTAACCTTGTGCCTCTTCAGAGGGTGCTAAAATATCTTTAACCGTCGGCATATCTGCAGTTATATTGCCGTTTTCACAGAATCTCCGTTCAACTTAATATTGCAGTCAAAACTCCGCAAGATAACATGAAATGCACAAACACACGCTTCAAAATAAAAGCCTTGTGCTAATAAAACAAGAAGTGAGACAATAAAAGCTTATACCAAGCGCAAATACACTGTTCAACAGGGCTTTCTCTTGTTTAAAGCAAAAACACGATTTGGGTCAGTTACACTAATGATGTCTGTCTGCAGTCAAATGTTCCACAATAAGCACATAATGGGTTGTTACTGCAACATTTCTAATCAAAAGAGAGACAACCAGAACAGTGAAAAACTGCACTGAAATACCAAAACTATTTACTGATACACACAAACACAAGCGTTTAGAAGGTTGCTATAGCATTTTTTCCATAACATTATTTCTTCTACAGGACTGGGTTGTTAGTAGCCTGGCTCCGCCCGCCTACTTCAATTTTCATTTCACTTCAGAGTTCCGACCTGTCTGTGTTCCAGTGCATCTGCTCGGGAAAGTATGGACGCCTACAACCTTTCTCATCCAAATAAGAAAACGTTAGGCTCTAGCAAGTTACCGTTGCCAGGTACCGGTAGATTCATAGACTACAATATGTAGTGAAGTCGGAAATTTCCGAGTTCCCAGTACAACTGGAACACACCGTCAGAAGCCGGCTCATGACATACGTCACGACCAAACATTATGCGATTGGTTGGCTGATCCAGAGTGGCACTGGGCAGATCCAATAATTTTAAACTTCAACAGACACCCGCCTCCAAGTGAGTGAACGGTTGCCAATAGAGCAGTTCCAGACCTTCTGTAAAAATTAAATGAAGTACGATGGTCTGGTTGGACCAGGCTATGTTGTTAGCCCTGTGCCCAACCCACCATCTGGAGGACCAGTGGAGGGAAAGTTTGTGGTGCATTCTACGACTGTATGGGATCCCAGAATACATCATCCTCATCATAAAGGGTGTTTACACCAACTTCACATGCTTCAACCACACCCTTGGAACCAAGACTAGCAAGGTGTACCCAATAAAGTGGCCAGTGAGTGAATATCTGCTTATGTGAGTGTTGTTATTGTTATTGTACCCAAATGAACAAATTATTCTGCAAATTATTGTAGTTAAAGCTATAGTTCAATCCATATTCAAGATAATCCAATGCCTTTTGAAATCGTTTTCTTACAAAGTAGCATGTAGAAGTTCCATTTATCTGAAAGCTCGAAAAACACCAAAATTATATTGCACAGTGAAGCATGGGCACAGTAAAGCAGTACTTCACAAACAGGCTTTAAACTGGTGTCATAATGAGTGATGGGCTTGACTTTAGTGTTTCACTGGGAGACAAAGATTGTCAGAGTGTTCTTCACAAAGAGAACAGAGCAACACGTCTAACCTTTATGTGCCCTCAGCACTCCTAACGTTCTCTACTTACAGAAAAAAACTGAATTTGACTCAGAGGTGGCCACGTAACTGTAAATGACCTGGACACCCATCTCTTCAAGAAGCTACTTACAATAATAGGTTTGTATAAAGACATAGTCTCAGTCAGAGTGTCAGTCCATGTTTTTAAGCTTTGATAAATCACAGCATTGACAGGTGCCAAACTGACCAATTATTCCAAATTGCTAAATTATTTCTTAGTTAACATATTCAGGGGCAGTGGCCATGTGCTTCACAATTCGCATTCTGTTTGACAGGCAAAACAAATTGGATCCATGTATTGACGGGTTGGTTCATCCCTGGATTCCAGTGCAGAGGCCACAACAGCTCCCTTAAGAGCCACTTTCAGATGACAGGAGGATTGGCATAGTGCAGTCATACTGACTGAACTGACCAGTGCGTTGTTATGTTTCCTCTTAAAGCTATAATTGGGCAATCAAAACATTATTCAAAAACATGTACAGGGATTGTATAAGAACTGTTCTGGCAGATCAGAAATCAGCCTATAACTAGCACAACCGCATGGTGGTTATATGCCTCTGGCAGGCATACAATTGCTGAACGGTGAAAGTACAATTTGCTATGCTTTGAAGGTAAAACCCCTAAGAAGCTACACTATGGTTCAAGGTCACTGTGACGTCACAATATGTAAGGCCTCAGTAACCTTTGACCTCCAAAATATAATCAGTTCACCCTCGAATACAAGTGTAAGTTTGTGCTGAATTTGACAAAATCCCCCAACATATTTTTATACTACTGTCCTCATAAGATTAGAGGTCACAGTGACCTTGACCCTGACAACTAGGGATGGGAATCGAGACCCGGTTCCTCTTCAGAACCGGTGCCGAGTCAACCAATTCCCTGGAATCGTTAACATGCCTGCTTAACGATTCCGCTTATCGGTTCCGCTCGTTGCAAATGCGTCATGATTTGACACTTGATTTGGCGTTGAGACAGAATCTCTCTAAATGTTGGTTGTTTTTCACTTGAAAAGACGACAATGGGGCCACTTGAAACAATTGTAAAGTTTCCATTTCATCAAATGACACGCGCACAAGCACGAGCGCAAACGAGCAGACGGCGATCATGGCGGGCCGGTTAAATGTTTAAAGGTCCGCTGCCTGTCTAGTCCAGGGGTTGTCAAAGTGTGAGAGAGTGAGCCCCCCCCCCTCAGAGAACAAATTTCAGTGGAGCCCCCCCCCAACAAAAAAAGTTCTAAATCCCTGTGTGTTTTGAAAGATTTTTTAATTATTTTACAAATGTAAACATATTTTTTAAAACATTCTAAACATTTTTGTGCGTTTTTGAACACGTTTTTTAATACATTTGAACATCTTTATCTAAGTATGTTTTTGTTTTGTTTTTTTAAAATACATTTGCACATCTTAATCCAGTGTTTTAATCCTGCTTCCTTTAAGCATGGACTGAGTGTGCAAATGTCAATGTCATTCACACAACCAGTGTTTTTTTGCTAGTGCCTCCTATGTCCTGCTGGGGGAAAATAGTAGCCAGCAGAGAACCAGACCCTTCTAGGGGCGTCTGGAGGTATTTCCCCCCGGGAGATTTTTTTTCACCTTTTTAAAGTGAAATGCATGAATCTGGTGCACTTTGAGAGGAAAATTAAGAGGCTTAATATGAGGAATTTTGTGTGAACAAGTAATTTGGAGACACTGGGTCGGACAAATTAGAAGCTATTGAAGAAAGACACATGGATTTTCCATAAAAATATGAATTTAAAAGAAAAAAAATGTATGCAGGGTCCTCTGGGTTGGGCTTGGTGCATACATGATATTTTTTCTGCAAACACATGGTTACTTTGCCAAAGTTGATAGTTGGTCTTATATTTACATAAGACTTCTTTGTATTTTTTTATGTCAGTTGAATTTCGTTTCAAGTTGAATGCAAATGAGCACAGTTAATACTCCAAAAGGCACAAGCTCTTCCTTGACTGTTTTCAGTCTGTGTTTTTAGTTTTTAGGGAACATAATGGCATTTGGGCTTAAAAAGGCAAACCTTTTTTTTGTCCGGACCAATTAATGTGAAAATTGAAAATTTCCTAATCCTAAAGTACTCTTGATAATCTTTGCACACACTAGACACACTTCTGATCAGATATTTAAGCAGGTTAATACAACACATTTGTACTTATTTTCTCACACAATGAGAATCGATAAGAGAATCGATAAGGAATCGGATCGATAAGCAGAATCGGAATCGGAATCAGAATCGTTAAATTCTTATCAATTCCCATCCCTACTGACAACCAAAATGTAATCAGTTTATCCTCGAGTCAAATTGTATAATATTTGCCAAAAATCCGCTGGCATTCTTGCGATATTGTTCTCATGTAGTATGAGATCACAGTGACCTTGACCGTTGACATCTAAAAATGTATCAATTCAGTGGAAATCTGTGCAGAGTTTCAAGAAAATCCCTCAAGTGTTCACAAGATATCACGTTCACAAGAATGGTCCTTTTGGATGGACAGACATACAGATGTACAGATGGACAACCGGAATGCATAAAGCTTTTACCGGCGCGGAGACATACAAAAGGGTAGTCTGAATGCAACATCTCTCTGTACCTTAGATGTCTGCTTGGTCATAATGGTTAGTTGCTTTTCACAGAATCACGTGCATTACTGTCATTACAGGTGATCTGCTGCCTAACGTGTCAGAAATGCTGTATTGCAAATAATAAATAAAAGTACACTATAGGACAAAGCATCTCTTTATGAGTCCAGAGACACATACAACAAAGTGAGGTGGAGGAGAAAAGCCAATGCAATTATCATTTCACAGCCTTTACAACAAAGCAGGACACAAATTCAATAACAATTAAGACTTCAAAACAAAAGACGGTAGCAAAGCTCCTGCAACACAATCAAAGATATACACCTTTGAAGATTAGTGGCACTACACCTATGTCACTGACTGAAGTCTTATCTTCAGATGGGTGCTGCTTTTCATTCAGTCATCTTCAAAAGCGCACATTATGCACTCTGTCTAAAAATACCATAGTTAGTTACAATACAAATGGACCTTCAATGGTAAGACCCTGTCTGGAAAGGCTTACGACGGGTTTTCTTTGGGAAAGTAATAAACAAGAACCACATGGCCATATTTAAATTGGCGCTTCAAATGAAGACCAACATGGAGAAGAATATCTGTGCAAGGAATAAAGCCAAACATTTACACTATAGCAGTGAAAATAATGTTTAATTTTTTCTGTATATCTGACTCACTGTGACATGCTAAATTCACGGCATGTAGAATTTTCTTATTCATAACATCCTTTATTTAGCAGTATTTGATTGCGTTAGTTGCTTAATCCATTTTGAGACTTCTAAAGACCTACATTTAATCTAAAAAGGAAGTAGAGTATTCACTAATAAAGCGGGCCGACAAAGGGTAGGATACAGCAGTATCTCTACAGTGCTAATATAAGACTAGTTTGGATTTTTTCTTCAAACTTATCTCACATCGATTTAAAATATCCATACTAAATGGTACAACATTTCACAGTAACAGTGTTATGATTTAGGGAATTAATGTTATCAAACTGTGGTTTAAAACTTTGTAGCAAGGTTATCAAAGGTTTAAAAAAAATTGATAAAATTGTGCCTAAATATTTTAGTGACCGGCTACGTTCTGTCAAAGGTCAGCTCTGGTGAAACGGATCGTTATTTCTCATGTGCACATTCACAAATCTGGCACTTTGCATTCTGCCCAGATTAACGTTGCCACTACAATGGATTCCTTTAGGTTTGTGATCCCATAGGAATTAATTAAATATGATAATGCATTTGTTGCATGTTAAATCCTGGTATGACAAGGCCTTAACTGCAATATGTGAAAGTATAATATGCAGTCTCTAGATGATAGCAACATAACAGCACAAACAACTTGAAAGAAGGTCTGACACTTTCTACAACAATGAAACTGTATTTAAAAACAGCGAACATACAACCCCAATTCCGAAAAATTTGGGACATTATGTAAAATGTGAATAAAACAGAATGTGATAATTTCCTAATTCTTTTCGACATGTATTCAATAAATAACAACACAAATACCATGTTTTTTTGTAAATATACACAAATGTAACATTTTAAAATTACAACACGGTTCAAAAAAGTTGGGAGAGGGGCATTAAAAGATTGGGAAAGTTCAAGAATGTTAAAAAAATACCTGTTTGAAATCACTTAAAAATATTAAATATAAATATAAAAGGGCATCCTGTAAAGTTTAAGTCTTCACAAGTAATAATGGGGTGAGGCTCACCACTTTGGGAAAAACTGCAGAGGAAAAACAACATTCCTGCAAAGAATTTAAGGATTACACCATCTACAATCCATAATATAATTTATGTTCAAATGTTTAATTTCTTTCATTTAAATGTTGTATTGCTATCCATGTTTTAAATTTGTTTCTTTTTTGTATGTGTATTCTATATTTGATGTATTTTAATTTTGACACTGTGAAGCACCTTGAATGGCCCTGTGTCTGAAATGTGCTATATAAATAACATTGCCTTGTCTTAAATATTTAGAGAATCCGGGGAAATCTCTGCACGTAAGGGGCAAGGTCCAAAATGTAAATGTAATACGGTGACCTCAGGTGGCACTGCCCTAAAAAATGACATGATTCTATAAAGGATATTACTATATGGGCCATGGAACACTTCAGAAAACCATTGCCAGTAAACACAGTTTGTCAATATAGCTACAACCATACATGCAAGATAAGACTATCATGCAAAGTGAAAGCCATATTTCAACAACATCCACACATGCTGCAGACTTCTCTGGGCCTGGGCTCATCTGAGATGGACTGACGCAAAGTGGAACAGTGTGCTGTGGTCTTACAAGTCTACATTTCAAACATTTTTGTAAATCATGGACGTTTTGTCCTCCGGGCTCCAGAGGAAAAGGACCATCCAGATTGTTACCAATAGAAAGGTGAAGAGCCAGTGTCTGTGATGATATGGGGGTGGGTGTGCCCATGGTATGGGTAACTTGAACATCTATGAAGGCACCATTAATGCTGAAAAGTACATACAGGTTTTGGAGTAAAACGATGCCATACAGACAACGTCTATTTCACGGACGTCCCTTCTTATTTAAGCAAGACAACACCGAGCCACATTCTGCACGTCTTAATACAGCTTGGCTTCGTATGAACAGTGTGGTGGAGTGTGAGTACTAGACTGGCCTGTGTGCAGTCCATACCTGTCTCCCATTGAAAAATGTGGTGTGTTATGAAGCACAAAATATCACAATGGAGACCCCGGAATGTTAAGCATCTGAAGTTGTATTTCAAGCAAGAATGGGAAATCATTTTGCTTTCAAAATGTCAACAATTAATGTCCTCAGTTCCCAAACCTAAGTGTTGTTAAAAGAAAGGGTGATGTAACTCAGTGGTTAACATGCCCCTGTCCCAACTTTTTTTAAATGTGTTGCAATTTTTTACATTTTACATTTGTGTATATTTACTGTCAAGTTGATCAGATTAACCAATACATATGATGTATTTGTACTGTAATTTATTGAATACATCGAAACGTCGAAAAGGAATGGTAAATTATCACATTCTGTTTTATTCAAAATGCCCATATAACGTATTGGTATACATTTAAAGCAATATACGGTTAAAGTAAGTCCATTAAAGACTTATTCTAAACAAAGAACCACATCAACACCTAAAATAGCTTTTTACTAAGGTAGGATAACATTAAGAGGCCAAGCTCTCCAACCACCGCTCACAATCACGTCTTTTCCCATTGATTTGATTGTGGATTCTATCAAGGATTAGGGGCCATATCTAGATACTAATCTAGCTATTACAATGCTTTTAATAACAACCTGTGTGCTGAGTTGGAGCCACCGTGGACCATCTATATGCTTAATTCTCAGTCCATTTGCACCGCCCAGCCTCCAGATAGCCTCTCGCTGATAACAGCCTGCTTGGCGGCCTTCATTTCCCTGACCGAAAAAAGGGCAGCATGGGCAGGTGGCAGACTGAAAGGATGGAAGGACCAATTTCACCCACATTTCTATTATTGCTGTGAATCTGCAGGCACATAAATAATCCCACATGCATGATTTATGCATAGATGAAGGCTAGCTCTGAAGAAAATAAGCAATGGTAGTTCTTCTCAGTATGTGGCAGCGAAACCGAGGTCTATTTTCTTTTCAGCACTTGGCAGTTGACGGAGCTCTGTGCTGGGTAGGTATGCATTTTTGTCAGGTCCAGGGAAGGATTTTTTTTGTTTTGTATCCATTTGGTATTTTGATGACTCACAATTAGCTTGACTCTTAAGTGAGAGAATCCACATCGCAGAGGCGTGGAATAGAGGTCAGAGCAAGATGTGAGAACATAGCATAAGGCACTGCCATTTTATGTGCCATGTTCAAGGTTCTGCAATGCATGTTTGTACAGATCGTACTCTCAACAAATCTGATCTATAAGTTCTAAATGAATGTAATTTTTCAGAAAGGTGGCTCAGGGGGCGCCCTTAGCTCAGTTGGTAAGGCGTCCCACCCCCAGGCCGGGCCCAGCAGCAGACCCGGGTTCGGTCCCACCCGCGGTCGTTCTCTGCATGTCACTCCCATCTCTGCCCCATTTCACCTCTGTCTCTCTGCACTATCAATAAAGCATAAAAATGCCCAAAAAATATATAAAAAAAAAGAAAAGAAAGAAAGGTGGGTCAGAATTTGCAATACAAGGTTGTGATAGTGACTTTATATATTATATGTAAGTGCTTCATGCACCTAACATTTAACAATCTACCACTCATGCACTGAACAGATACCCATGTTATTTTGCACAATAATCAAAAGCAAATCTAGACTTTAATGAACAGGAATATAAAGCAATTTAAAATTAATATGTCCAGAAAAACCTTTTATTTGAAGCTCTGACCCTGAGTGCTGCTCACCATGCACTTTGGCCAAAAAAAGTTCCTTCTACTCTGCATTAATTTCCTTTTGTAGGACCCACATTGCATGCACATTAGTAAAAAGTTGAGTATTGAAAAGAAAACAGACATAAAGCCACTACAGCCACCACTTCCTTGACTTAGTTTAATCACTTTTAATTGAGTCAAATGACTTAGGCCTACCTCCAAATTAATTGTGTTTTTTTTTTTTTTTTGTGAAAACACTGCCCGCTTCATCAATCACAGTACAATTTACCTGACATGCATATATTGGGATTGTGGGTGAACATTGAAGCACCTGGAAGAGGCCATTGTGCACATAATGGGAACAAACAAACAGTCATTTGAAGTGAGCCAAAGTCCTTCACGTTGTGCGATAACGCTGTTAACCTCTGAACCAATATTTAAAAATATATTTTCAGTAGTTTTAGCACTAAGCTTAGCTCACAGTGAAACAGCAAATACTAAAGATCATCTGATCCAGCCGGTGTGACTTCTGACACTGTATATGGCTAATAACCACAATCCTGCAATACGCTGTGGCATGGAGCCTTCGTTAATGGCAGTAATAACACAGGTTTAGGATGAGCCGGTCACAGTGAAATGAACCTTCCAAATTAAATGTTGTGTCGCCACAGGCCAAAACAACATGATAATCCCGTTAAAGCACATGGGGTCGCTTTTATCTGACCACACTGCAGAGCAATTCATCATTTCAACTGAGAGGTCTCTAAATGGACACATGAAAAACACAGTCAGTTATATCAACTCAGTGCTGTGAATATAGATGCTTCGAGACAACTACTGTTCTGGTAGTAATGCAGGGACTACTATACTGCTGAATATATTAAAAGTTGTTTTTGTGAGAGGTCATTTTAGTAGTCTTGTGGCTGAATTCTATACAGAAGCTTGTGAAGCTACTAAATCATGGGCAATGGCTGGTAAACCGAGACAGGGACCTATCTTTGAATACAAGAAGCATACAAACGCAAAATATAAATATGCTATATGTTTCATCAGTAAAAACGAGCAAACTCTGAGAGCTGACTCCATGGCCAAGAAACTTTTAGATAAAAACAGCAAAGCTTTCTGGAAAGAGGTAAAGCGTGTTAATAATTGTAAACCATCATTACCATCGACAGTAGATGGAGTCTCTGGTGCAAATGCGATTGCTGCACTCTGGCAACAGCATTATGCTAAACTATTTAATTGTGTCCCGACTGAATGCTATCAAGTAGATAATGTTGAAGGTGTGAGTACAATCAAGACCCATAAGGTGTATGAAGTGGTCAGAAACCTATCAGTCAATAAATCGACAGGTATGGATTCTATCTCTGCTGAACATCTCAAATTTGCCAGCTCAAGTTTAGCTCCTCTGCTTGCCCTATGCTTCACTGCCTTCATGGTCCATGGCTATCTTCCTCACTCTATGATGACAGTACTGCTGGTCCCTGTTGTCAAGGATAAATCAGGAAAGGTATGCAGCTCAGACAATTATAGACCCATTGCTCTGGCTAGTGTATTATCTAAAGTCGTTGAACAAATTCTTCTTGAAAGAGTCCAAGCATTAATTATTTCTGCAGAAAATCAATTTGGCTTTAAACCTAAGCATAGTACGGATATGTGTATCTATGTTTTAAAAGAATTGTTGAGTGACTACAAAAGAAAAAACTCTTCCATGTTCATGTGTTTTTTAGACGCTTCCAAGGCATTTGACCGCGTGAACCATGGGAAGTTATTTAAAAAAATTGAGCGAAGCGGGCGTCCCAAAATACATAGTGAGAATTCTGTCTTATTGGTATGCTCACCAAACTATGCAGGTGAAATGGGATAATTGTGTATCTGCTCCCTTTCAGGTTGGTAATGGAGTCAGACAGGGGAGCATTTTATCTCCTATTTTATTTAATTTTTATATGAATAGTCTGTCAAAAGAGTTAAAAATGTGTAAAACCGGCTGTATGTTTGGCAGTACAGTGGTGAACCATCTCATGTACGCGGATGACTGTGTGCTACTTAGTCCAAGTTCAGCTGGTCTGCAGCAGCTCCTTGATGTATGTTCCTTGTATGGAGAGCAACATGACATCAAATATAATGATGTAAAGAGTGTTATTATGATCTCCAGAACAAATGAGGATAAACATATGGTTTTCCCTGACTTTAAGCTGTCGGGTCATGTTTTAAAAACCTGCAGTCAGGTGAAATATCTTGGTCATGTGATCACTGACACACTGAGTGACGAGGAGGACATTCTGCATCAGTCTCGCATGTTATATGTGCAAGCAAATGTACTGATACGGAAGTTTGGCTGCTGCTCTGATGATGTGAAGCTGACTCTATTTAAAGCTTATTGCACACCGTTATACACTGCACATCTGTGGTCAAATTATAAAAAATCGAGCTTTCGGAGGTTGCAAGTGGCATACAATGACTCTCTGAGAATTTTGTTAAAACGGCCCAGATGGACCAGCGCCACCGAAATGTTTGTGACTGCTTGAGTTAACACTCTCCAATCTGTCTTAAGAAAAATCATGTTTAAGTTCATCTGCCGTCTGAATAACTCAGAAAATCTGATTGTTTTGGAACTGACGAACATTGCATTTAGTGCCACACGTTACACATCACTGCTCTGGAAACACTGGTATAAGTGTCTTTTAATAGGGGGTTGCTAGACAACCTTGTATGTTGTTGTTGTTGTTGTTGTTGTCGTCGTCACTGTTTGTATTGTTTTATGTTCTTTTGTATTATCTGGACTTAGAGTCTGTAATAAAAAAATATCTATCTATCTATCTATCTATCTATCTATCTATCTATCTATCTATCTATCTATCTATCTATCTATCTATCTATCTATCTATCTATCACTGCAATGTATGCAGGTTTTCTCTAGCGTGTCTGTGAGCAATGGATACGGATTTGAATTATGCCCTACACGGCAGAACAGCATCTCATTTGCGACCAACCTTTTATCAGATCCTTCTTGCATCTTTTTTAAGCAAGCCAGTGATTGTGTTATGTCACGGGGGAGAAGCTGCAAGCCGAGACGGTGCCGAGTGTGTGCGTGTATGTTTTCACAACGAGGGGTTATTTTTACCTCACGTGCGAGAGCTTAAGGGCGGGGATCCATAGAGGCCCATGCAGAGGCAGGCGAGAGCAACAGTCTATTTTTAGACTGCGGCTGACTCCTTGTAACCCTTTGTTTGCAGCGCGGCAGAGATGCTCCATCCATTCGCGTATCGCTGGCTAAGATGCAGTGAAAAAAAATCCTTATTGCCATTTACTGTATGCGGATAGGTATCGAAGAAAGCTTTGCTGCAGACAATCTTCTAAAGCGCTGGCTGTCATTTAGAATGAGGCTTTATAGACTATTACTAGGGCTGACAGAGTGAGCTATTTTTATCTCTGCTTCTGAACCCCAGAAGCCCTTTTTGGGGCATTTTGCCATCATAAGACAGCACAGCAGTGGGAGCGAGGGCATGGGGATATTAAAAGGGAAGGACATGCAACAAAAGTCCCCAGCTGGATTTGAAGCAGGGATGTTACAGCTTGTAAATAATAATACTATCGCTATAGGTGTTATTGTGTCAGTGAATTGGATAATCCAATGACAACACAGGGGGCTGACCGCAGAGGGAAATGGCTTTGAGTCAGACAAATCCGCTATATCCATATATGTGAGTACAGGTGCAGATAAGGTACGTGTTCAGAATTCCAACAATATAAAAGCCTCACGGCGTCAAATGACTACCTATGGCAGCATTACAATACATTCAGGAGAGAAGGCATGCGAGTGAAAAAATAAGAGATGTTGATGTTCTAGCGCCTTGACGAACCCATCTCCAAACAGCCAACAGGGCTAAAACGCCCCCTAGGGAGCGCATCATTTCAAGAAAATGTGAGAGTGGAAAAGCTCCCGCAGATGCTGAGGAAAAAATGACAGTGGTGTGAAGCAGAATCCCAGGGAGAGGTCGAGCAGCAGCACATGTACATCGTAGCAGCAGTCAACTTGCATCTTTGTCACACTGTCTCTTAGCCCTATATTCAAGTTTTTTACTAAACACTATATTACTCATCCACACTTTCTCGCAAATGTGAGAAAAGGGCCAATTTGACGTGCAAGTTGTGAAAAAAATTATCGAAAGGTAGTATTCTGAGGGGGGGGGGGACTGATGGGATGAGTGACTGCAGATACATGATGTGCTTTTATTGCCATAAAAAGTAGCACGGGAAGGGGGAAAGGTGGTCACCATGGAAACAGGCTTTGTTTGAAAAGCCTGTGCAATGAGGCGTGTCTGCCCTTCTGTGCACCGATCCGGCAGAGCCACAAGGCACGGCAAATGGAGTAGGAGACATGGCTACAGATGAAAAAAACTGCTGCAGTGATCGCTAATTCCCCCACTCTTATACAGGAATTATAACTGTGCTGGCTTGGCAACAATAATGGTGGATGGCAGTGGGACAGCGGTAAGCATCCAATGTGTTTATGCTGTGCTGAGATGTTAACAGCCAAATGCAGGTTAAGATCAGCTGGTAGACACATTGATGTTGATGAAGAATGAGGATTGAGATCAAGAATGTGGGAAAGCAACCTGTTGGTAGTTTGAACTTATAATGTGTTTGGTTCCTTCAAACTCCAATTTGATTTGATGGAACATTAGGGCTGTGCAATCGCTATCGTGATATTAATTTCGTGATATCTACCGTTTGCCAGCTCCAAAAATCAATAATTTGAATTACCGGTATACATTTTTTTTTATTACAGGTTGTGAACTACAACCTCTTCCCCCCGCAGCTGTCTCAGTACCGCTAGTGGCCTAACGTTTCCAGATGACATTCCCAGTTTTGTGGCAGAGTGAAATCTGGAAGCATCATGGCCGACACAGATGACAAAATTAAAATTAAAAAGTGTACCTATCCAAATACAAAGCAGAATATCGCAATATACATCTTATCGCAATGTATCATGATATATCATATTGTGTAATGCGTGAGATATCCTTAAGTCCTTGCCAATACCAAGCCCGAAGTCCCCGCGGGGGTCATATCACCAAGAAGCTGGCCGTGCGGTTTTATTTGTACAGCTGACAGCTAGAGACCAGAGCCTCAGGGCCCCCGCTCTTCAATTCTGATAATTAGATACTCTTCAAAGACTTGCATCAAAAACATCCCATACAAAAGAATCAGCCACCAAAGGATTTAAATGACTTGCAGTCAAACCCACGTAATTACAATGCTTAAGAAATTATTTTTTTATGGAAATTACTTCCCAGCCTGATGTATTAGACCAGGGGTGGCCAACCAGTCAGAGACTAAGAGCCACATGTTTTACTGTGTTACTGCAAAGAGCCACATCGTACACACGGGTACACATGAACATCCCCCCATCCCTTCCTAATACACACACACACACACACACACACACACACACACACACACACACACACACACACACACACACACACAGACCTCTGCTCAGTCAGATTTACTGTAAATGTCACAACCAAAATGATAATGCAGTAACGGCCTTAACTATGATTCACCCGTTTCAGTTGAATTTTGTATTATTATTATTTTTTAAATAAATAATGCTTGTGCATGCTACCAGGCACAAGGGCTCAAGGGGGCCCTAAGCTTAGGTACTGATAACTTTACATGTCTTATGGTCAAAGAGCTCAGTCACTCATGTCAATAAAAGGTTCCAAAAAGGAATAGCCTAAATATAAGGAAATAAATCATCATGGGCCCCTCAACTAGTAGGGGAGAAATACAAAAGCAATTGTAAAGCAACAGCATTATTAGCTCTGTCTTAGGGGCTTCATGAGGGGCCTCTAAGGCCCCCACACATACAGGAATAAACTTTCTATGTGTAAATTCTATACTGTTCATAAAAAGTAGCTATCCACCCTTTATCTGTTGAAATTGGTCTCTCCATCATATAACATGGGTCTGCAGACCAATCTACTGTTTTTGCAGTTGCAGAGTAAAGGATGCTGCCTGCTTAAGAAAAATCAGAAAAATAATGTTCCTTCTGCAGCTCAAGATTTGATTTAGGCTCTAAATTTTCCTCTCTAAGTGCATCAGATTGATGCATTTTACTTTAAAACGGTACACATTTTCTTCCAGTGTGCAATGCCCCCTGACCCCCCAACAAGGACCAGGGTCCCTCCCACAGTGTCCCAAAATCATCTGGAAAACACTGACTTTCTTAATATGTTTTTTGCCAATAATTGTATGTATCTGTGCGGAAAAGTCAGTGTAACTGACTGGTTAGGTAGGAGTGGGGGGCCCCTTTGAGAGTCTTGGTCCGGGGGTCTATCATCTCATAATTCGTCGAAGAACCAACTGGATTCCACAATCTTTTTAATTTTCGCATTATTTATTAAAAAAAAAAACAAAAAAAAAAACGGGGGGCCCCACACTAGCACTTGAAACGGGCCCCCAGATCGTTAAGGCCGCCCCTGTAATAATGACAGAACTGGACTCCTACAGTATAAGACGACAGGCCAGTCATTTTCAACAATGAACATTGTGTGCACTGCCTCACACACAAACTCTCAGTTCAACCAAGTCCACAAACAAAAATATAACAATTTACAATAGCGTTTTTCTCTTACTATGCACAGGGCCGTTGCTAGGAATTCTGGGCCCCCTGAAAGAATATCGGTTCATTGCCAGTTTAAATGTCCTTGTTTTTTCAGTGTTCTTGACGGTGCCTGGTACACCCAATTTGTTTCCTTTTTTACAATTAACGACTTAACAAGTCAGAGTATTATTATGTAAATTCAGGGCCGCCCATAAGGGGTAGAAAGTGGGAAAGCTTTCTAGGGCCCAGCCACCAGGGGAGGCCCAGAGAGAGAATTCTTTTTTTTTTTTTTTTTTTTGCAGATTACCTAAGCCAACATTTATTATGAACGCTATAAGAGAACATTCTATAAAAGAAAACATTTTATTCATTGTTACTTGGGTAAAATATATCACATTTTATATTGAAAAACTAAAAGTATCATGGGTCGTTTTTTCCCCCTCAAAATCGTTGCATGCATTGATGATAAGCAAGCTAACCTAGCAAGTTCAGTGATGCCAGGACCTGAACATAAATCAGGGTACCAGAAAAGAAAGGAAAAAAAGAGGGAACTTTCAAGGGCTTTAGACCCCCGGAAAATTCCTTAATATCAGTATTTCTGCAGAAGTGTATTTTCAATTCAGAGATACTGTGATATTTCATCAAGTTTTGAGGTGTCTTTGAAATTATTCTGTATATTTTATCTATTATTTTCTAAGAAAATTAGAAAATTATATATTTAGCCTTTAAATGAAGGTGGCAGATGGTTGTTATACTGATGAGGAAAGCTTTTGGTAGCAGTGCTATCATGGTAAACCCCCCCCTACAGCATTGGTGTGTCTAAAAGCTTACATTACAGTACATGTTACAGTAAATGTGCCAAAAAGCAGGTGCAGAGATCTTGCAAGAGCAGAAAATTTCCGCTCGAGCGCTGCGCGCGCTCGCATCGTCAGGGTCTCTGCCCACAACTATTTCCAGTAGCCCACCTTAATCTGACTGGCTAGAACCGGCCCTGTGTACAGGTATGTGTTTATGTAGGAATAAGCGCATCATGCACATTGATACAAGTTCAGTATGAGTAAAGGGGTCCAATGACTGGACCTTTTCAGGGACCCAGTCATTTCTCTGGGCAGGCCTGTGTAAATTATGTATTATTAGTTGTCTTATTCTAGGAGTGATGGTAAGTGATTTGCAACTGTTTTAACAGCCACTATGCGGGCACTCCAACGGGTATCAGACATGTGGTGAAGGGAGCAGCAGCGTTTTCTGCTAGTAACTCCAATGTGCAGCTGGGTAAAAATAGTAGCCAGTAGAGATCGTGACCCTCCTAGGGGGGTCCGGGGGTATGCCCCCCCGGGATATTGTTTTTACCTTTTTAAAGTGAAATGCATGAATCTAGTGCACTTTGAGAGGAAAATTATGAGGCAATTTTGTGTGAACAACTTTTTTCTGTGTACTAGGCCTAATTATTTTTGGAATAATTTGGAGACACTGAATCAGATGAATGAAATGAAGCTATTGAAGAAAGACACCATACAAATATTAATATAAAATAGAATATTATGCAAATAAACATCCACAAAGTTGCAATCTTTCTATATTATTTTCTAAAGAAACCACTTAACTTTACATGAAGAACTCTGTTGTCCAGCTATCTTTTTTTTCACAGATGAGGCTGAAATAGGCTATAGAATATACACAGTGCATGGGCAACTGAGGGCATTTTTTCCAAATGTGTTTAAATAAACTCAATTATGTCCAAATAGATTAAATCATAGTCTGACATCAGAATACTGAGGAAAGTTTAAAAAAATTAAAAACATGGTTCAGGTTCAGTGACAGTAGGCTTATTTCTCCTCTCCTCTCTGTCTGTACAGTATGTCACTGCTATAGGGAGGAGGGTCTGCTACACTAGTCTCAGTCAGCAGCGCTATATGCATTATTTTATGATTCGTGGCAAACTAAGCTGAACGATTAGAAGACAGACAGCTTCATTTGTTTAGCTAGTTAACTGCTGAGCTAGCGTGCTGTGCTTCTCTGGACCGACAGAACAGATTAAAATATTGCATGTTCAAGTTGAATGCAGGTGGACAGCCAGGTGAAGCCTATACTCATTGGACAACGTTGGGCTTTATAACTTATGTTTTATTTCACTTACTTTAAGTAACAACCAGCATAATTCACGTCTTTTCTGGTCCGAACGTTATTAGCGTATTTCAAAGAAACGCTCGTCCGCCGTGAGTGAAGCACCGCGAGTGCATGCGCTTGTGTGTGTGTATTTATGCACCGGCGCTGAGACACAGACAGACAGTGCAGAGAGGAGCTGGCAGATTCTTCAGAGACGCGAGCGTGGGGGCGGGTGGACCAAACCATTTTTTAAGAAGGGGCTAAGGGGGTTATTGAAATTAGAATATTGTATGACTTGTGGCTTTGTTTTGATTCGGATTCATTCGTATGAATATATAATAGTTCAGTGTATGCATAATCATTTTGTCATAGAGGCTACTGGGGGGGTTTGTGTGGGCCCTAGCGGGCTGTGGGCCCTTATAATCGTCATAACTTACCCCCCCCCCATACGACGGCGCTGACTATGCATGTTGCTTAGTGGGACTTACTTTTAGCATGGAGTGAGCTGAAGTGGCGCTGAAGATTTGAAGCCTTGAAATGCGCTAATGACGCCTGGCATATAAGGCAGAATGGCTTGGTATAACGTTCAACAAAAAATATAAACTCTCCCACTCTGTTTCGGAGCGAACTTGACACAAATTGTTTACTCACGGAAAACCTCCCTCCAAGCTGAGCGGGCAGTTTTAGGTTGCGTCCACACCAAACGTTTGCGAACGTTATGTTGCGTCCTCAATTAACGCGAACAGGCACACATTAACAAAATAAAAAAATTAAATAATAAACAACATGTAAAACGAACGTAAGAGCCGCATTAAACGTTTGCGAACATGCACACACATAGGCCCACACAAAAAAAAGTATAGAAAAAAAAATAATAATTATAATCACAAAATTTTATATGAACTGAAGAGCCGCATGCGGCTCGCGAGCCGCAGGTTGGCCACCCCTGTATTAGACGTTCCTTATTTTCTATTCACATTTATAAAATACACTTTTTATTTGCTCCGTGCTCATTAGATCAAAGATGCAATGGCAGAAAGGACTGTCTGATGGTATATCAATCCTTTTTCCCAAAAAACAAAAACGCTACAAAGTAAGTGGGGAGCGTTGTGCTGATTTACATGCTGTTTATTCAGAGCAGTGACCATTAGAGCCTGATCATTCTCTGAGCTTAAGGTGGTTAGGAAAACAGCCACAGAGGAATGGTTGTAGTGTGAATTAGTAATTTTGCTAAAACCAGACTTAATGTGCATGCAGAAGCATACTCATGAATGAATGTCAGATTTGAGGGTATTGCTAACGCAACGTAACAGTCTATATATCATCAAATATTGCTAACAGGGCAATGTTCCGTTTGCATTTACACACATCATTGAGATGTTTTTAACTAGGAATGTCAATGAATAATCTACTATCCGTACACACTGGTGCCTCTAGCCTTCTTCACACATGGAACTCACATGAATATTTGGACAATCTGAGACACGGAGAATGTGCAGATTTTCCTATTCACACATGCAGCAAACATCGAGAGATTTCCCATGTGGATTTGGGAGAGGGGCAGGGCCTATATACTGGCATTGGACCAGACAACAAGAAGCTAATGGATCGCTTCTTCCCTATAGTTTGCAGACATTTCACTCTTTGATTGCTGGAAATGTTGTGACAGCTACAGCTAGCATCTCCCTGATTGAAAAAAACAGTTGGTACGTGTTGGAGACTCTTTGTAATACTTTGAGGATTCCACATCTTGAGGCTAATGCCAATGCAAAACGAGCTGATTCAACCGAAACCAGCTAAAAGAGCTGCAGAATCCGCAATGCATGAACACGCACTGGCCAATAATTGATTAAGGAAACTGTTTGAAATATGCACCCTTACATTCCACAAAGGAAGACCTGTGCTATAAAATGAGCCTGAAATATCCCACACTATGAATCTTGTTTGACTAAGAATAATGGTATGCAAATATTGAAGATCTAACGCCAGTGCAGGAGACAGGTACACATCCTGTACGTGTCCTCTACTCTCTCTGTTCTGCTCTGTTCAAAGCACAAACTGGAAAAGAAACTAAACTAAACATTGGCATTACACTGTGTGGTGCCAAATAACTTTGTTGGGCTCCCAAACATCAATGTGACCATACACGTGCTGAGGTGCTTGATTTTTTTTTCTTCCATTGGCCATAATGGGACACCATCAAGGGGAAAAAGACCTTGTAAAAAGACACGTCAGTGAATGATGAGAAGATGAAAGCAGCACTGTGTTGCTCATGCTGTTACCCTCTCTCCACATATGGGCATCATAGAGAGAATACAAGACACACTTCACAAACAAAAAATGAAGATGTTTGTTTTTCAGAATCAGCATTTCGTAAATGTAAGTTATCACTATCCAAGAGATGAAAACAGCTCCCTGTTTCTGTCCCCATGTTCTCCTCATATGGAGACTAGAAACTATTAGATCAAACTGCTCTATGTCTTTTTGCATGAAGGCCCTTTTCTTTTCTATTAGTGTAACCATGAAAACACACAATATAGCCAATAAGAAATGCCCTGTCGTCGGAAGAAAGTGTAGGTGATCGACAGAGTCATTTTTGTGAATGTCAGATTGAAGCCGTGGCTTCACCGATCTTGGAAGAAGACTGAAAAAAAGAGAAGCATTTTGCGACTGACACCTAATTCATCATAAGAACAGGCAAGAAATAGGAAATGACAGGGCCATCCGATGTCAAAAGAGAATGAGTTGAAGAGACGAGCAAAATATGATTCTGCAGAGAGATCTACGTACTAGTCCATGGCTCTGATTTTCCCTGTTTGGAAAAGCCCCTCTCTGAACTACTGGGTGAATTTCAAAAAGGAAATTATCAATGTGTTGCCAAAAGTAAAGTGAGCTGGGTACGTTATTGAATGAGTCTGCTTCCACTGTTCTCTCCCTCATAGCGTTTATCTACTGCAATATTGTTTGCTCTGAAAAGAATCAATAAGTTGGATCTGAGCTTATCTTCTGCTAATGAATTTATGTCTGTCAGGCTTCCAGAGAAATCTCTACAAGACGGAAGCGCTGATTGGTGGAGTAAAAGGCAATGGCCGTGTCTACAGGGAATGTCAGTCAAAGGGGGAAACAAACACATGCAATCTACATCTAAATACACATCTGCAGTTGTTACTAGACTGAACATTTCTTTGCCTCAGAGGCATGTTGTGTCATATTGTGTCAGTTTCCAGAGAAAGTTTTTTTTAAACTACACAACTGATGTATTATGCCGTCTGACCTCGGTTTACAGTAAAATTTGTACGTGTGAAATTGGAATTGTGATGGCTTCATTTACAGAAGGGTAAAGTGTATTTTGTAACAGCTAGCTTTAACTGCTTTAAGTACAGCTGTGTAGTTTAGTCCAATGGTTCCAATCCAACCTGAAGAGTAATGAGATTATGAGAGAGTCTGCGACACAAATCTGGACACATTTATTTAACTCTTCTCTAATATTTTCACTCTATGAAATACTGAATAATTTGAAAAGTATACCATTTAGAGGGTTTTTGTGTCTTCAGTGGAACTGCTAACGACTCAAAGATTTTTAAAACATACACACCCCAAGTACACATTTTTGAAAAGATAACAAGCCAAAAAATAATATTGAAAAGCACTGGTTTAATCTTTAACAAAGTGTTGTATTTTGTATATGTATAATGTATTTTTAATGAAAAATCTTAGCCTGGAAAGGAGCGTATAACTTGAATCTGTCAGATAAATTAAGTTGAGTAAAATACAACTATATTTCACTCTAACATATCACTTTCTATATGACATGTTCATGTTCATGCAACTTTAGATTGTACTTAGAGACTGGCAAAGTTTGACATAGTGCTAGTGCTCCACATGAAGAACAGTGGGCAGTAAATGGGTAACCAGCATGGGACCTTCAGTTCCAAATGTATTTCTAGACACTCCTGAAAAGGGTTAAATGGAAGCACACATGTGATGTTCTTCGACAGAGTGATTCATTGCCTGCTAGCTATACTTCCTTTATTTAATGGAACACTTGTGGAAAAAGAAAAAATATATATAAATTGAAGCGTCACAGTAAAAAAGAGCATGGCAAAGAAAGGAGTGCAGTCTCCTTACCAGCAATCGAAGTAGGTGATACCTATTATAGTAAATCATAATTATTACTTAAATAATTAGTACTTCTTAGTTTCAGAAATTAAACAGATGATTAATGGCACTGGCTTAATGTATACAAATCCAAAATAAAGTTGAATCTCAGTTTAAATATTATTTTAAAACCTGCACTTTCTCTCCATCGACTCAGCTGACTTTTTTAAATTAAATGTCAATATCATTAAAGTGTGTGCAGGGAGTGGGAAGTGGCTCCTTAAGGCAGAACAGCTTTTAGTGGGCTCTTCATTTAATGTAATATTCACATAACGAATTGTTTAGTTTAAAAGGCTGAGTGCTTCCTTACACTTATACTGTACATCCCACATTGATATATTTAAAGTTGTTTAAATGTTGTTTTTGTTTTGTTTGTTTCCCCTTCAACCCAGATCATTCAATACAAAAGTAGGTAAATACCAAATCATCTCTAAAAGCAACTTCTTGAGAGTCTTCTGAAGGTATAATTTTTTTGTGTGGAAAATAGTGATAAAATGCTGATTAGCATATCTTAGCAGCTAATTTCTCCACGGGAGATATTTTTAGAGTGAGTGCATGAGCTAAGTGACAAGCAGTTTGGCTGTCTGAAAAGATTACTTTACCACTCCCTAATTCCCCTCAAATAATAACAATCCAGCCCTGTGGAGGAAGGCCAATGAGTCACCGACAGTGTAGCTCTGCGCGTGGCCAGGGCTACACTGGAGAGACGCTGCTGACAGGAATCAGAATTTGCCACTTTCCAGTGAAACGACAGGCAGAGGAAAGAGAGAGAGAGTGAGGCTGAATTGTGGCGAGAGAGTAAGGTGACGTGTGTGTGCAGGTGTGTGCAGGTATAGCTGCTTGTCACCGGAAAGAGAGTGACACATTTGTAAAAGACTCATTCGTGGCAAATTCTTATGGATTTAGAAATTAATTGGACAACAAAACTGGCCTCAAGACTAATACCATTCTTACAGGTGACTTAGCAGGTGTTTACAAAATAGTAAGGGACCCTTGAAGATATAAAAAAATAGAAGTCTGTCAGCTGATGGAGGTAATTTGAACCAATTAGACACATTACTTAAACAGGCCTAAACCCTAGAGATGTGGTGATCATGTTGAATCATGAATTGTCTGGTTTGCTTGCTGACTATGCATACGCAACACCAGTTTGATGTTTTTTCTGGCACATAACAGGGCTTTTTTCAGTTGGTCAACATAGATGAGGAACCCCAAATGGGCTTGGCCAATCCTGGTAAAATTAAATGCATTTTGACCATCCCAGTCCAATCTGCAATAGCCCATAGAAGATGAAGAATGAGTGAATTTAAAAGGTTACATTTGTGTGATATTTGCCCACATGTTGGGTGCCTCGAGGGTAGGATGTCAACATAGTTATTTGCTGGGAGAAGACACTTTTGACCTGGAAAACATTTGGCTTTGAGTCACCCCCATTCCGACAAGGTAAGACGGCATCTATATCTGAGACCTTTAGACTCACCTCTGGCACTCGCTGGCATGGAGAACCAGGTCCTGGTTGTTCTTTGCGCTGACGGTGAGCTCATGCTCTGTCGGGTTGAAGATGTCGAGGAGAAGATGACACTGGCGGGTGCTGTAGACAGACACAGGGCACATGGAATTAGTGTTGAACCAAAATGTGCCCCTGTTCACTCAAACTCAAATCCCAGTTTATAAGATGGCCTTTCTGTTTCCACTGGCTCATACTGAGACAGCCCAGTGCCTCATTTTTCTTAGTACGTTATAATTAAATACATCAATAAAAAAAGCTTACAATCTCATGTTCAAGAGGGAGAATATGTTGCCCATATTACCCCATGCATAATGCCTTTGTTAATGTGTATGTGTGAGTGTACAGTATACTGTATGCATAAGGGGAACATCGTTTAAAAATACATGGCCACATACACTCTCACACACACACACACACACACACACACACACACACACACACACACACACACACACAGCAAACGCATTAGATCAAGAGAGGACGGGTTGCGAAGGACTCATTAGTCCTTGTCATAACATCAAAGGTGGCAGTTGCTTTTATCAGGGCCTGGCTGGAGCAGGCCATCTCCGCGTCACCCTGCGCGCCTGTTTTTCTCATGCAGATCATAAGAGTGGCCAATTTGTGATTTAGATCAAGACAGGAGATGATGCTGGATGTTTCAAAGAGTTCATTTTAACCCCCAAGTAGGTGTGTGTGTTTTTTCCCCATCACCCGGTAATGACGGATGAAAGGAATGGATATCTGGAGAACACACTGTTCCGATGCAGCCGGTGTGCTGCTGTTACATTAATAGTTGCTGAACAAAAGGAATGAAACAAAACTTATTATAAATCAATGAACACCAAATGACGATAACATAATCCAGGGCTGCAGTCTCTAAATTGTATATTTAAGTACAGGCACTCAGTTTACTGAGTGCCCGTAATTATTACTCTCCACCATACTTATTCTTACTTCTTCTTCTGACTTCTTCCGCAAATGTCTAGCTGCTTCTCCTCCCACACCGTTACACGCAGACATGCAAAAATTTCACACAACGTGCGTCCCCACCCCACGGGGTGTGCTATTATACAGATTTTTGAATTTCCGCTAGGGGGCGCTGTTATGAAGTCCCGACTGAAGAAAGTTTGAGAGGCCACGCCCCGCACACCGTAAGTCCGATTGACTTGAAATTTCTCACACAGCTGTATGATAGGGTGCTCTACAAAAAAGCCTCTTGGACCATAAAATCAACCTGGAAATATTTTTGGCTAATTAGCATAAACTGAAAAACAGGGTTTTATCCACAACTTTTTCAAGTTTTACTCTATCAACACCAAATGTCTCACGAAGCCCCGGGGGACTATGACGCACGTCTCCGAAAAATATTAGTAGGATAGCTTGAAAAACATGGCCGCCATTGACTAAAACGTTTACGCAGGGGCGGGGCTTAATTAAAAATTGGCCATAACTCATTGACCATAGGTCCTATCATCATGAAACTTGCAGTATATGTGCAGAAGACATGTAGTAGCGTGGCCCTCTAAGCTTGTCGAGGTTAACCCATAGGGGGCGCCACAAATGCGAAAAACATAATTCACCAATGCAATGTTTGACAGGCCACACCCCTTTCCCCCTGACTTTGATTGACTTATTATTTGTTAGACATGTACAGCTCATGTTGCTCTACGATAGGGGTCAGCCGTGATTTTTTTACTTCCCCGATTTACACGGGCGGCCCGTACTTTCAAAATCTCCGCGGGATTTTCTAGTATTAACATTAAGAGGCATACAATAAAAAATAATTGTTGGAATTACAAATGTGTATTATATGGTCTGTGACTAAATAAGGAATGAAAACCTATTTGAAAATTAAATATGTGCTCAATGCATTCATCCATAAAATGACGTGAAGGGTAATTGAGGTTAAAAAAAGCATGTTTCTTTTTTTTAAATACAGATGCATTACATTCTACTGTAAATCATAAATAACGCAAAGATGTCATAAATTGGGAAGCTTTATCTGCCATACTCACTATCTCTCCTGCCAGGATATTGAAAGCGGAAAAAATTATTTTCTCTAACCCCTAAGCATTTTTTTTGACCTTGCTTAGTTTCTCATCATCTGTGACATTGGCAGTTCTTTTGTTGGTCGACAAACCCTTTCAACCTGTTTTCACTGGTCAAGAATTGATTTTATCCTTTGGCAGTGGAACATGTATCACAAGCCGACACAAATTCCCCAAGGTAAACTGGGGGTTTTGTAGTGCCGAATTTTCCCCATGGCTGACAAAGACAGAGGCTGCAGACTGGACTTTTCATCATTGTTTCAGGTTTATTTCAGAAGAGATTCCATCAGGACATTTACAGAGGATTTCGTGGAGCATGGTAGCAGCAGGCTGAGAAGCCGCTTGGCTCTCTCTTAAGCGTTTATATCTCTGTGTGAGGTGCATCACGTGTCTTAATCTTCAACAAATAGACGGATCGTTTCATCACAACAAGTCGAACACATGTCCTTACATAAGTGTTTTCGTCTCTCACCAGTGACCCCTAACCTTTAAGACTATCTGCTCAGTAACTCTTGGTGAATAGCTATTTAAATCCACCAGTTTCTAAACTGTTTAACCCATTGATGACTATGGCAATCTAGGATGCATGTCCTTAATGCCTGAGAGTTTTCTGAAAAAATACTACGAATTGTCAACGTCTATCAAAACCTTAATATTTAAACCTGTGTACCTCATATAACATGAAATAAAATACATTTAAAAGGTAAGGTTCACAGGTTTTATTTAAACATGCTCCCTTAGCGCTTACAAACCAACACATTTTTCTAAAAATCGGCAAAATAATAATATAAAATATTTAAAAATAATGTGCTAAATGAGGTTATAATCCTGCTTCCTTTTAGCATGGATAGTAGTGACTGAGTGTGCAGTGGAGGGATAAAGATAGACAGATATAGGAAGGAGGAGATAGCTTTATTTTATAATTTAGTTCAGTTAACACTGGCACCATAAATCCGACTTCCTAGTACAACTGGAAAGCAGACTGACTCCCGTTGTCGGGAGCCGATCAGCTAGTCCAAACGGCTGTAAACCACCACGGATATTAAAACGAAACTGAAACTTAAGTATCGCCTGGCTGGGCTGAATTTGAGTTGGAGCAGCAAAATATAGCCTAAATTCATAAATATTGTTAATAAATAGATGCAATGTGTTGTGTGATTTTCGTCAGAAGCCTATAGTGGACCTAGATTCTGCGCTCTGAACACCACTAACTGTTCTCTAATACACTATCGCCGACACAGCCATTTTTTTTTTATTTTTTTTTTGGACGTGATTTTCGGCAAACCACACAACATTTGCGTGGTCACGTGGTCTTACAAAATCAACAAAACCCACCTCATGTGTATTTGCACCAATGACGGTGCATTCTATCTCTCAGGTATAGAGCATGCGCCAAAGTAAATACAATAAGTGAAATGAAACCGCTTTTTACAAATTCAATGCTGCCCATCAAGCCCATCTTCCCGCCAGGTCACCCGCTAGCTTCCTGCCTCTTAAATCTCCAGGTTTTAATGGAGGCTTAAGTTGAGCTTGCCCCAAGTCGCTTATAAACTACTGTGGCAATTACAGGAGCATATATTTTTTAAGGCCTACCAGTGTTTCTTTAATTGTCCCTGTTGTCTTCTGTGGGGTGGACGTGATTAACAGTGCTGAATGGGGCCGAGGTACTGATTTATAGGCCTGTGGCGTTCAAGCTGAGGTCATCAATCAGACCACATAGTTAAGAAAACACACTCTCATTGCTCAATGCACTAAGTACCCAGGATAATGTGAAGGCAAAAAAGCCAAGCATTATAGGTGCAGACAGTGGGGATTTGCAACCTTTTGATAAAGGAGTTACCAGAGCATGAGCCTGCGTGACGCGCACTGTACCGTGGTGGATGACTTCCTGCAAAGATCTGTTACTGCAGAGAAAAAGCCTGAATCATAACACTGAATCATTTTGATAAGTATTCTGCTGAGCTACTACCGAGGCCACAAAAGATCTAATCCCAAAATAAATAATTCAAAAGTGCCCAATGGTGGTTTAAAACTACTTCTTGTCTCCATTTCAGCCTGTGCATTTTTTAAATTCCTATTAAAAAGCAGCGTGAAAGGGCAGAAACAAGAATATAATATTCCTGTGTTTTCAGAAAACACGTACTGAACCTGCGCACTTTGTGACAAATGATCCATTAATGAAAAAAACGTCAATACTTCTGCCTAATGCACATTTTATTAAAGTCTTAAATAACTTTGGCTGCATGCGCTCCGTGTGTTTGAACATACCGTGAAGTTGTACAGTATGTTAGTGAGGTGGTCATTTGTTTTCATGCTATCACTACTATATGTATCTATGTGCAAGTTACGAAGTGAAAACTGTAATGAACACAGAAAACCTTTAATACGATTCCCTTCAGATACAGCTGGAGGGGGGGAGGAGGGGCAAAGGGGGGAAGAGAAACCTAACTGCAGTTAATGAATACCACTGCCTTTTTCCAGAAACTCTGCCACGCTAACAAATGAACCTTAGGGTCACCATTGGGCTATTATTCATTTGAAGATGACTGTGTTGCAGTAGAGTGACTAAACCTGGAGGCACATATGTCTATGCCAAGAGCACAAAAAGACATCGATAGAAAAAAGCCAGAGTGACAGTCTGATCATCTTTTGTTCTCTACTACATCACCCCCATACAGAGCAAATCCGGCCACTATCCCTGACACAGGCCCGGCATTAGTTGGGGGGCTGGGGACACTTGTTACTGTGCGGTAGTGGGATTTCAAAATTGGAACACACTGTGGGAGGAGGCAAAAAAAAAAAGATCAATGGGCCCACACCTCAGTCGATTCTGTAAAAAATCTTCAAATCAATGAGTGCTGATTCTGTTGTGCTTCTCTGGCACGAAAATGTGACATACCCTCCACACAAAATGTAGTGTTCTTAATTAGCCTGGTAGGATTTAGGAGTACAGCCGATGATGGGGCTATTTTTGGCCACAGGAGTCAATAAGGGACAGCTGACTCCACTTGTCAAGTCGGCGTTTAAAGATTTATTAAACAAGGGAGCATTTGCTAAAAAACCTGCTGGCTTGTCAGCATGTGTACCGTGTCAAATAATGAGATTAAAATCGTGTCAGTGAATATCAATCAATCGATATCTAGTGTCTCACTAAAGGCAATGTGGACCAAAAAACGTTTATGTTTTTATTTTATAGTAGGAGGCAATGAAGATATATTGGATTGTATCTCCTAGGGCTGCACGATTCTTGCTAAAAATGTAAAAACCTGATTTTCTTCCTTTAGAATTGAGATCACGAAACATGTACTGCACTCTACAACACTCTGAAACATACAATTAAGTACTGGACTTCAACTTGAAAGCCTCTTGTAGAAGATAACTCAAGTGTCCTTTCCCCTCTTATTTTAGAACACTATACAGTAAGTTTTTTTTTTAACCTCTATTTATACAGGTATATCCCATTGAGACCGAAGACTCTTTTGCAAGGGAGACCTGTAAAAGTAAAGTTACATTAAGAGTAACAGCTTTAGAATACATAATAAAACATTTCAATTCTAACACAGTCTGTTTTTGACAATGGACCACTGGACTTGCCTAATGCCTACAGATGACTATAGACAGTATCAACATTTTTCGGTCTCTGAGATTTCTGCTTCCAACCAAAACAATGTAAGTGTATTAAATTGGAAGAAAATACATAGGGGAGAGTGGCCTAAGTTGTGCATTTTTGAAGTTGTGCCACCCCTTGTTTCTAGAAAACCGTGGAAGAAATTGGAAATGTGACCACATATTTAAGAAGAGCCATGCATTTGACTCATCCTGTAAAGAAGGGAGACACAAGGAATACGATATAAGCACATTTAAGCTCAAAAAACTGTGTTTTGCCTTTCAAAGTAAAATTTCCATGATCAAGGTTTTTTGATTATTGTGTCTGAACAATTATAGACAAGTTTGAAAACATTTGACACATGTTTTAGTGCTTTGGTATGCTACATTTTGAGTCTATACAGTTAGCACGATGTCAGCCCTAAATTGCTGCATCATGCTTATTATCCAAATTTCTGGGATTGGGGTGATTTGTGCCAAAGGGCCTAGGTGAGTTATAAGTAAGTAAGTAAGTAAAATGTATTTATAAAAGCACATTTATGACAGTTTGCACTGTCCAAAGTGCTGTGCATAGTGCATTCAGTAGGTAAACAATGAAGGTAAAATAACAATAACCAAAATAAAAGACGTAAAGCCCATACATCCACATAAACACAGATAGTAGTGCAGAGGTAAGATAGTTAATGGGGAGGAAACACCAGGGTGTACATATGGGTTTTGAGCCTTGATTTAAAGGCAGAAATATAGAGGGAATCACATTTGTCAGGTGGCAGTTGGTTCCACAAGCACGGAGCAACTAGTGCAAAGTACATTTCTGAGAGTTGTGCCAGTGGCATGGCTGTATACGCTGGTCACCAAAAGAAAGTGATTGTCTACAGTAGCTCAGAAGAGAGTGACATCTCAATTCCACTTAACGACACCACTGATGAGAGTTCAGATGGCCAGAAAGATGATGATGGTGACTTTTGTCATTGTGAGCTTTGCAGGTAAAACCATTAGATCTGCTAGGCCTTATTTAAGAAAATTGTCCTTCAATCTTTGTCAACTATTTACTTTATTTACTTTAAATACACCTTAAATAAGTAATTGTCTTATGGATTTGTCTTGCATTACAGTTTATGAGATATATAGCAATGGCACAATTTACCCCATGGTATTCTCTCCAACCGCACAACTTACACCACACCGGGGGCAAGTTGTGCAACAAGACAACTTTTTTTCCGAAAGCTATATTTTTTTCAACAGTTTATTCCAGATCCAAAGTTTTTATTGCCAGGGATGCACAACACCCTGAAATATATGTACATATTTGAGTTGGAGACTTTACTGTCAAGGCCTTACTTTAAAGTCACTTTGAGTGAAAAGTTGCACAACTTAGGCGACTCTCCCCTATAAATACATTTTTGTCCAGAAACAGAAAACCGTTATTTATTTGGTAGAAACTAAGTCATATTTTACAATGGTAGCAGGATAGCAGATTATTTTTTTTTTACGTGCAACAGCGGCAAAGTGTTCAAATGACTCAGGTTGCTATACAGCGGATGCACTCACATTAAAAGGAGCAGTTAATTTCCCCCATTAGAGAAATGCATATATTTTCCCAGGGCCACACAATGTTGAGCTAATGTGATTTTAACAGGCGCCTGTAAAGAATGGATAACTGAGTATTTCACACATCCCGGCTCTCTCAGTCACTTTCTTTAACAGATCCGTCACCTTCCATATGGCCAAGTTTGAGAAAAAGCAAGAAGAGAGAATTCAGTGGGTACCGAGACGCGAGGGAACAGAGGAGGTTAGGGGAATAATACAATGTCCCCACTGGAAGTTAGGCAGAAAGGAGAAACTGATTTGAAATAAAAAAAGAACAGGCAGCCACAGAGAAGAGTGAAATACAGGTTACTGTGTAATGCAATTGCTCTGGTCCTGTAAGAAATACTTTTTATCCAAAACTCAAAATGCAAAACAATTCAGAAGGACGCAGGAAGACGAACAAATGTAATCAAATGCCCCAAATGTGCTAGGACTTAAAGTTGAGACATTCAGTTTGAGAAGTCTGTCCACCAATACATTTGGTTTGTGTTGTGTTTCTCGGCAAAACAGTGTTTCATATCAATCTTTAAAGATACATGCCTGGGTGGCTAGTGGTAACTACCCAACATGCTGAGACAAACTGATCAAATAGGTGTTTCTCTCATACTGTATATTGTTAAATACACACTGAGTCAGCCAGCCACCAGGAGCTGAGAATAAAAACTTGGGAGTGAAGAGAAGACTGTTTCAAATAGTTGTTGTAATTCATGGACGTTGTGTCAATTTTTTTGGCTCTCTGTGAATGGTTTTTATATATAATCCATATAGCTCCTTTTGGAGGACGAAGATTGTATGTGTGTTTGTTTTGTATGTGTTCCCCCTTACACACGCGCACACACACACACACACACACACACACACACACACACACACACACACACACACACACACACACACACACACACACACACACACAGGTGTAAAAACTTGCTGCATTTCATGCCAGCTGCCACACACACACACACACACACACACACACACACACAGGTGTAAAAACTTGCTGCATTTCATGCCAGCTGCCAGCTTAGTGGAAGTCTATGGTGCACTCAGAGCAGATTCAAGGCGCAGCACGGTCCTTTGATTCATGCTTTGCTTGTTTCACTGGACTGTCTTCAACCAGTACACATTTCTAAATCTAAATGAACTGAAAAAAAAAGCTGTAATCTTATTATGCCACTGATGCATCCACAACAGCTGGCATTAATGAAGGCTTCTCCCTTCAGGTGATTACCTCCACAAACAACCATCTGAAGGTGGTTCAGATGTGTTCCATCTATTGACGCTAATTGCAAATTGTGAAAGCCTGATTATACGGATGTAATCCACTCGTTACATTGATTAAATAGTTTATAAACAGCAGCAGGCTGTTGCTAAATGACTCCACAAACTTTTGTTCTTTTTAGGACATCACACCAGCTCCTTACCCAAATCCTTTACAACCACCTGTTCCCACATGTATATATTATATTCTTAGACGGTATAGAATCAGCATATAATGAAGCATCTAATGTGGTGTGATGTGACCATAGGTTAAATCCACCATAAACCGGATCATGATGAGGGTTATCCGTGCACTACTTGCACTTGACTCCAAACATTCACATGAGAAAAATAAGCTCTCTCCTGGTAAAAGCTTCTCTGTGCATCTTCAATCCATCACCGACATAGCAGTGTGTCAAGGTTGGGAGAGCAAGTGCTTTCAAAGGGGCGCCAAGAGGAACCAGTGTGAAAGGCCATTGGTGTTAACCAGGGCCTATCAATAATGCAGAGGGACATTTTTTTTAAAGATCACCCACTAAAATGATCTTCATTTATATTCCCACAAACTGCACATCTTGCTGCACATAGACTGACTTACAAAATGATAACTAGGGCTCGGTATGGTAACATAAAATCGCTATCCATACTATCCATACATTTTTCGGTAACAATTTTACGAAATCCATTTTAACAAGATGATAACATGATGATACACATTATGGTAAAAAATAAACTTAACTTTTTTTTCAGTTTATTGGAATTTGTAGTTAATATCATTAAATCAAACTTTAAATAAGCTGAAATGGAACTAATTGCCTTCAGATTACCACCCATGGCTGATCTCCTGAGCCACTGCAGCTCCAACAAAATAAACTAACAAAAAGGAACCAAACGGAAATAATACAATACAGTGCAAAATTAAAAGCTTATTGGCTGACTGACTTTGAAGAGATTAACCCCTTATATATTAGGTATTGAAATTTGGTATTGAACGACACAATCTTTTTTTTTTTTTCGATACTTGATTGTATGGAGGCATTTCGGCTGGTGCCAAAAAAGTATCCAGCCCAAAGAATTAAATTACACAAATGTCAATTCCGCATTGTATATCCAACCCATCTATTTTCATGTTGCTACTGTGGCTTACATTGAGACTTTTTAGCAACGACTGTGCTATTAACAATTCATTCTACTTTCAAATAGACTGATGAGGATGTATAAGTAAAATGTGTCATTAAACAATGTTGATTTATTCACCCCAAGGATAAAGAAAGAGAATAAGAGTGTGAGGGTTAGAGAGAGAAAGGAAGAAATAATGGGAGAGTGGTGATGCAGATAGACACATGAAGAAAAGAAAAAGGAAGGATGAAGGTTAGAGTGAGAGAGGTGGAGAACAAATTAAAAGTGTAGCAGACGTAGAGCAAGACTAAAGTCAGAATAAAAGACCTATAGACCAAGTTAAAGGGTATACAGAAAAAAGCACCATCAATGTGGAGTAAAATAATGAGACAAGGACATTTTAAAGAATAATGTACAAGGGAGAGAAAGGGGGAGTGGAATGTAGGGAGAGAATGTAATCATCACAAGGTAGGTTGATAGCAATTTGTGCTAACAAGAACAGCTGTATTAAAATGCCCAATTTTCAAATGCAACAAAGTGCAAGGGAAACAGACAATGGAATATTACATTTCTGTACCGTGAACTGTTACTGTGCCACTGCATGTTTACACCACAGCTTAATCACATAATTAATAACATGATATATGTTGCTGTTGTTTTTATAGAGAAAGAGACAAATAAATGGGCGAATGGACAGGCAAGAGAAGGACAAGGAGCCAGAGACAGAGGAACACAAAGACAGATCGAAAGGATAAGTCGCTGTATTATTGAGCCATTGCTTACAAGCACTTCCAAATTCCCTTTAAACTCGCGGCCAAGACAAAATTCAATAGTACTTATCTCGATGAGTTAAGTGTTACAGGACTTTAATGTCCGCCTTGCAGGGCGCAGGGGGAGATTCAAAAGGAAATTCTGATAAATGATGCATGGGATTGTGTGTACGCAGCACATGATAGTGTCAATTGGATTTGTGAATAATTGTGTTTAAATCACATTTTTTTTTAAAGTTTGTAATGTGACTTTGAAATGAAGGACAGTTGCTGGTGTTAAAAATGAATTTAGTTCGACATACTGGATATTAGGCATGGGACGATAACCAGTTTCAAGGTATACCGCGATATGAAAAGCCATGAAGACCGCCATTATCTCTGTCATACCGTTCAAAAGGTACTAGAGCACACAAGGATGTTAACATACAAGTGTATTAATGTTCACTTTATTAATGTTCACTTACAGGACTGATTTGTTTAGAATAATTAAATTATTTTATTTATGATGTTATATTAAAAAAAAATGTTTTTTACCCAGACATTTCAAAATAAGATATTCGAGAGCTGTAATCGCAATACAGTGATACCGTGGTATGACTTACTTGATACAGAATATCATACCGGCCCATGCCTTCTGGACATATTACGAGGACATTTTAGTTTAACAAGGAAAAGAAGATCAGTCTTTGACTTAAAACATTCAAAATTAAAGAAACCCAGAGTGCCAAAGTGTTTGACCTGGTGTAGATAAGTTATAATTTACCATTGAAACGAAAGCAGTCACTAAATGTTATATTGAGCCACACAAATAAACTTTATTTGACTAATGAAGAGCTGCAGGCAGTCCTTTTAAATCTTTGCCCGGGCCTTCATTTTTAAAACACATTTCTAACATGTTGTAGAGTCGCTTGAGAGCCAATGAATAGTGTGTGTCAGTGTAATGAGGCAGACAGTGCTTAGGGTGCCATAGAGTATAGGGAAGAGAGGGGGGACTCTATGGTAAAGCAGCCGCCACAGCAGCAGCATCTCTATGTGTGTGAATATGTATCAGCACTGAACCAAGATGGATGGCTTCAACTGCAGATATTATCACAGCTAATGATTCACCTCAAGTGGCCATTACTCGGCTACGATCTGTCTCCCTCGCTTGGTGGTTTTTTTCCTGCAGAATTGGGGAGCTGAAAAGTGGAGTGAAGTGGAACGTGTGTGTGTGTGCTTGTGTGCGTGTGCGTGGGTGTGTGTGTGTGTGTGTGAGAGAGAGTAAGTGTGAGGGTGTGTTCCGTAATGCATGTGCATGAGAGACGGTTAGAGTGTGATAGCATGAGAAAAGGATCCATTTATCATCCATTCACGTCAGCCACTATCTGACCCCGGCAGAGAAAATAGCATTTCTAAGGTTTCTATTTTTTTTTATAGCAATAATGTCACAGCGGGTGTTGCTGCAGTGGTTTAAAGAGAAGGTCGATATCTATTAACTCGCTCAAGGGGCAAAAAACCTGCTGCATTTGTATCGGTTGTGAGATAAAAAATTATGCTTTAGAATCAAGATACCACCTCCGGACAAGCGCGGCTGTGAGGTCTGTTTTCTATAAAGTTCAATGGAGGATGAATAGTAGTACTATATTTATCGGACAATGGCTGGGTTTAAAGCCATTATCAAACGAGTTGACAAAGTCCATCAGCTCCACAAATCTCTCTCTGTATTTCTCAGTATGGGCAAGGATAATTCAATATGAATTAGGCTCACTGATCGAATTTTCCTTAAGGACAAAACCCTGGAGACATAAGAAAAATAACTCCCCTCAAACAAGGTTAGTTTGCTTTCATTATTTAGTTTGCCTTATGGCAGTTTCAAGTTGATTGTGTATGGACGATGGGGTTAGCTGCAGTAAAATAATGTAACTAAGGAACAAGAAGAGAGCCATCATAATTCAGCCCAGCTCTACACTCAGTTGTTTTCAGCCAAACAATTAAATAAAAAATGGTCTGATGGATGCGCTGTTTGCTGCCTTCCGAGCACCAAACAAAAGGCAGACCAGTGTTGGCTACTGGATGGTAAATGTAGTGGAGCATCGAGCAGCTAAAGCAGGCAGATCATTCCCTCAGGAGTTGGCCCATAACCAAAACAGAGCGAAGAGAGGAGGGAAATATCTTAGTGACATTCATCATGGGCCAGAAGCACTACTTGAAATAAATGCTAATGTGTTAAATAAGCAACTGTTTGATAACGAGTCCAACACATCAACTTTCTGAGGTGATAATATACTGTATATGTGTGTATATATATATAAGTGCTGTGTTTACAGCTTGCTACACTGCCTCCAATAACTGATATTAAAATAACCATATAGTGTTTCCCGCAGGATATTTTTCAGCTGCGGTGGTGTGGTCCCCCAAACCCTCTAGGGGGGTCCGGGGGCATGCCACCCCGGCCGAAAGTTGTTTGTACCCTTTACATTTGAATGCATGAATCTGGTGCACCTTGAGAGGAGAATATGCATTTAAATCCCATTCAAGGAGTCTTGTGTATTACTATAGATAGGATAATTGATGCTGACTCTTAAACAAGTTTAACCCTTGTCCCTAAGCTATTTTTGAACTTAACACTTAATTTCCTGCATTCTGGTGGATAAAAATCCACTGATCTGTGCCTTTTCTAGAATCAATTTAGTGGAAATGTATTTTTTTCTGTGAAGGAGAAGACAACATCCAGGTTCATTGAGAAAGAGCTATTATGGAATATATATTTTTTTAGGAATCACGACCCAGCATCGGTGTAAACTATTTATGGCAGTTTACATTGGTAATGAAATGCAAAGCCACCAAAGGGGACGAGCTATCAGCAGCTAGCTAACGTTAGCTACATAACACATAACCAGATAATGTTAGCATTCATCCTTAGACACTTGACACAATCAAACATCAATATTAGCATGCTATTTAGCCACATAGATTGGCCTATTTAAAGCCCTTTAGAAAACTGACATATTTTTCATTGATGCAAGTTCATCAATTCATGGCTTAAAATGCTGAGCTGTAGAACTTTCAGCAGACATTCCTAGCGGTAAGCTGCGCGAGTGTCCAACCGTTGAGCGTGGGCGACGTGCGGATATGACACAGGCTCACATAAACCTTAATTGATATGCAAATTATTTTTATAGCAGCGGCGGGAAAAATATAGCAGCGGCGGCGCCTTTCCATCACTTTGGTAAAGGTTCATCTTGACAACAACACAGTAACACATGATGGCAGCAGCAAAATGAACTTAGACGTCTACAGAAACATTCTGTCTGCCAATTTAAAGAAAGATGCAACCAAACTGATTGGAAGATCCTTCATCATGCAGCAAGGTAATGACCCTAGAAAACTACAAAAACAACAAAGGAGTTCATCAGGGGCAAGAAATGGAAAGTTTTAGACTGGCCAAGTCAATCTCCAGACATAAACCCTATAGAGCATGCATTGTATCTGCTAAAGAGGAGACCGAAGGGTGTAACCCCCCAAAACAAACAGCAACTGAATGAGGCTGCAGTAAAGGCCTGTAAAAGCATCACAAAAGAAGAATGCAAAAGTTTTGTTATGTCAATGGGTCACAGGCTTGATGCAGTTATTGCAAGCGAAGGATTTGCAACAAAATATTAAGTCTTATTCACTTTAATGTATTTTAAGTCTATCTGTTCCAATACTTTTGCTCACCTAAAAATGTGGTGTTCCTTTACATACAAAACGCTATCTTATCAGTTGTGCATCAGATCCAGATGTAAATACCTGGAAATGAAAGCTTAAATGTTGATCTATTGTCTCATATTCATATTTTGGTGTCAAACTCCAGTCTACAGCACATATAAAGGAATTGGCCTCACTGTTCTGATACTTATGGAGGGGACTGTACTTATACCAACTTGCAGAATGGACTATTCCCCCTTGATTTGGCCATCCCCAGACTGCTGAGGCCTCATACTGGCTATGCCTGTGGATCTTGTACCACATTTCTCTCAGCCCTTTCAGGCACTCTACCAAGGTGGCCATTATGGAAAGCGGGATCGATTACGGGGACCCTGAACTTTGTCCGTACATATGAAACGTGATAATTTTATTAAGATGAGGATTGTATTAAAAACATACTTCACCGTTGGGAATATGAAGGTGTATTGAACTCTGAGATCCTATATAGTATACTGTAAATGTGCAAAAAAAAATTAAATCGGTTCATCATAGCCTGAGAAAAGGCATAGAGAGTGTTTTATGGTCTCACTGTACCCTACAATGTACATTGCAGGGTAGGGTTAGGATTAACGGGACATCTCGACCAAGGGAAGACTGAGGAAAGAAAAACCTCATTCATTATGTCATAATAGTGATCTTATAATGTTAGAACATCAGTTCCGTATTGGGGAAGTATTCCTTTAAGATCAACTTGAATGTCAATCATTCTTTGGTTGGCAAACACATCTGTAAGCCCACATACCTAGTCGCAGGGAGGGTGCTGACTCTGGTGAAGAAAACGGACGGCTCCACGTCAACATGGACCCCCAAAGAGAGCTCCCTGTAGTAGCCCTCCACCTTGCCTGCTCCCCCAGAGTACTTGAAGTTCAGCACCGCTTCCAAAGACTGCAGAAAAAAGACAAGGAAAGTAGATAAAAAAAACTTTGATTAATCTGGTTTGATCTGGTTGCACTACATCCAATGGATAATTAGTCCCAAAAGAAAAAAAACAAAAATAAGCCTATGATGCACTAGCACAGTTGAAATGGAACATGGGTATGGCAGACTGTGAGTGTGATTGGGGTCGGAGGTCAGAGCCAGCGTGTTGTGTACGTGCCATTCCATTGGCCCATAAACAGCGGTGTGTTTTTAGGGTCAATGCATCAGAAGTCATTACGGCAAAGTAATAAATGCAATGCAGCACACACAGCTATGATGGCCCTTAATGAGATGGAGGCATATAATGGTGAGAAAGCCTGAGCAGCGGGGAGTGCTATAATTGGTGGCTCTGGCGTCCTAAAAATGGTATGAGATTGTTTTTTTTTTTACTGGCGGCGGTCCACGCTGACGGGGAGGAAATGCGGACACACAGAATCACTCAGAGGTTTTCTGTGGAGAGGGTGTGGGTGTGTGTGTGTGTGGGTGTGTGTGTGGGGGGGGGCACAGGACAAACAGCCAAATGGGCAAAGAATGGGGGGGGGGGGTTTTAAAAGTGGCAGTTTATGGTCAGGGAGCAGTAGCTGACTCAGGCAATGGGCTTAAGCCTGGGGAAAGGGTGAGCATCCAAGGTCACGTTTTTTTTCTACCTATGCAGCCTATATCATCTACTCCACATATTGCTGATGGAGGCACAAGCTCTGCCTTTCTAGAATTTTCACTGATTCCTTGATTATTTTCATTCTCTCATACCCTGTTGTGTGTGTGTGGGGGGGGGGGGGGGTGCTGCGAAGCGCCAAGTGGAATGATTCGGTGCCTGCTGGCTAGACGTCTGGCCTATTACAACCTAATGACAGAAACACAGCACGCTGATCGAAAAGAGAGATGAAAACATTAGGGAGGAATATTTTTATTATAGAGCAAGCACCTTAATTCTACAATTTCACTTATTGTGAACTGCGTTTAACTTGCTTTATTTGCCTTCCTTGGTATATTTTCATACCATGTTATACATCTGATGCAATTTTCCATTGTCCCGGTATATTTGAATGCAATTATTATCATGCACACTAACAGCTTTGCTCTATGGATGGCCCAGAATGAAATACAGTATCTCAACAATATTGGATGGATTTACAATTTATACAAACCTTTCCACTGACCTCTAGCACACTGCATGTGTATCAGGTTTGTACACAGACAATGAGTATAGCATGCGAGTTAGTGAGAAAAAAATGTACTCTAGTGGGATTAATAAAGGGATTTTCTTCCTCGGTTTGTGACCAAACACCTACAAATACGAATGATTGTCCCACTTAGCCTCAAGCTGTATGTTTTGTTCAGCGCTTATTAGCAAATGAGCAGGCCAACAAGCCACATTAGGATTGTGAATTTGGCAAGCAGATGTTTTTTTTTACAAACACAAACTCATGGAGCCACTTATTGGGCTGTACTCTTGTTTTTGTTCCCAATAAATGTCCTCTATGCACATTGTTATTAGTGTTATGTTTTGAAGCTTATTATACAGTAGGGAAGAGGCACTAGTTACCAACTAAATGTACTGTATGACAAATGTAACACTAAATCATCTGCTATTGTAATGGTCATGATGGGAGTATTTCCTTAAGCTTGCTTGATGCAAAGCCAGATCTAAAATTCCTTATATCCCTTCTGAATACCTGGTTCCCGACTGTGTGTCTTAGGAGCCAGTCTGTTTTGGATGTGGAGGGAGAGCAGCAGCCCTACAATGCGGGAATCAGACAGGCTCATTGCACACTGCGCTGGCGACAGAGGGAACGGAACAGCATGTGGATATGAATCTCATTTGAATTGATTGTGTGAAATCGCTCAGATTCCTTTGGCAAAAGCCATCTCCATTCAAATCTATTTTTCTATACTTGTTGTTTTCCTTCTGGTTTTCTTTATAGGATATAGACTGGTGTTGTTTAATATTTTAAACAAATCCCACGAAAAGACAAAAAACCAACATCTTTATCCTTCTAGCAATATTGTTTAACCCATTGATGAAGGCTGCTGCGCGAAACTACATTGTATCTCCTGCCGGCTGCTGCGTAGCACAGCATTGTTTTGAAGTGGATTTAAATGGCCTAGGCCTGTATAACACCAGAGTTGCTGAGCAGATAGACTCTAAAGGTTGGAGTCACTGGGGAAGTAATGAAAACATCTATGTAAGGACATGTGTTTGACATGTTGTGATGAAACGATCTGTCTATTAGTAGAAGATTAAGACACATGATCCCTCCACAAACAGATATAAGACTATGCACAGGTGTATACTAGGAGCTTTGGGGGAAAGCCCCCCATGCTCACAGCTGCTCGATGCTACTACCAAGTCCTCTGTATTGTCTGATGGAATCTCTGAAATAAACCTGAAACTGATGACATGGGGAACAATTCGGCTACTACAGTTACTTTATCAAATTTTCAAGGCGTGTGCACTGCGCAGCATAGAATGCACCGTCATCGGTTCAAATACACATGAGTTGGGGATTGTTGATTTTTTAAGACCACGTGACCACCCAAAAGTTGAAAAATACATAAATAAAAAATAATAAATAATAAAAAATAATAATGAAAAAAATAAGCCGGCTGTGTCGGCGATAGTGTATTACAGAACAGTTAGTGGCGTTCGGAACGCAAAATACAGGTCTACTATAGACTACTGACGAAAACCACACAACACATTGCCTCTATTTTTTTAACAATATTTATGAATTTTGGCTATATTTTGCTGCTTCAACTCAAATTCAGCCCAGCCAGGCGATAGTTAAGTTTCAGTTTCTTTTTCAGCTCTGTGGTATACAGCCGTTTGGACCAGCTGATCGGCTCCCGACAGAGGGAGTCAGTCTGCTTTCCAGTTGTACTGGGAAGTCGAATTTATGGTGCCAGTGATAACTGAACTAAATTATAAAATAAAGCTATCTATCCCTTCCTCTATCCGTCTATCTTTATCCCTCCACTGCACACTCAGTCACTACTATCCATGCTTAAAGGAAGCAGGATAATAACCTTATTTGCACATTATTTTTAAATATTCTATATTATTTTTAATTTTTTTCTCCCCCATCTAATTTTGACGATTTGTAGAAAGATGTGTTGGTTTGTAAGCGCTAAGGGAGCATGTTTAAATAAAACCTGGGAACCTTAACTTTTAAATGTATTTTATTTCATGTTTCTATGTGCTACACAGGCTTAGATATTAAGGTTTTGGTAGACTTGACAATTCATACTATTTTTTCAGAAAACCCTCAGGCATTAAGGACATGCATCCTAGATTGCCATAGTCATCAATGGGTTAAGTGGCCGAAGCCCAATACACAACCGCTGTAGCAGTTACAGATCCTTGACATATTATTGGTGAATATCTAATGATGAGAGCGTATATACATACATACTATCAAACTATGCAAACTCATTGTTCTCTAGAGCAGTGGAGTGCCGTGTTATATGCAGCTGTGTAAATCCTATTGCTACTCGTGTGGTACTAATGGCCTCAACGTGATCCTCTTGAGAAATAACGACTGTCTCAGCACCAATAGCAAAAATCGGCGTCTGTGCACCCCTATTCCCTTTTAAGACAGGGGCAGACTCCGAGCTCCTTCTCGATTCAATACTCTCTCTTTCTCTCTGCACATCGGCCCTCTAAGGATCCTATTTTTAGACACACTGGGCTAAGAATAGGCGCTGCTGTGATGTGCCGACTGTGTTAGGAGAAGCAATACACACACACAGCCTGAGCAAACAGCCCGCACGTGCGTCGCACCTTCACATGCATACAGACAACGTGATGAGTGAGAAGAACACCATGCTTAAGTCAGCAGTTCGATCGAAAGGCGCTCACCTTTACTAAATTATTGGTAAACAAACTTTGAAAACTAAGGAACACAATCCAATCATTAATTTAACATCACTAAAAACCATGACTTTTAACCTAAACATTAACATTCCCATGAGCCTTTGTGATTGCCTCCTCTGGACACTACAGTATGTTTACATTTGCTATGGTTAAAGGTTGGTTAGTGGACACAATTAGACAAATTGCACCATAAATAGAAACATTAGAAATTGTGCTAATTTTATAACCACAAAACAGTTTTTATATAGAAATGCCACTGGCTTTTGTTTCAAATTCAAAAAGCATGTGTTCAATCCTAAGTTCATCTGCTCTGCATCACAGACATGCCATGGAGTTCAGCAGACTCAGTCTTTGACTGGCGCTGTCCTTGAATGCCATCACTCCCTCAATGTATTCTGCTGTGTCACAACAAAGCCTGAGATGAAAATCCATCACATCCATCTATACAAATGCCGAATTAGTTTGCCAACAAGGAGGTGAATTCAGAGCGTCACACACACACACATCATGCTCTGGCTTTCAAATGACGAGTGAACAGAAAAAGGGAAAGAAAAGTAAAGCCAACGGCGTTTTGAACGTCTCGACACGGAGATAAACATCCTGACAGAACCTGCTGAGGAGAGTATGGCATGGCCACATGTCTCCTGACGGGAATACCAAGACGCAGCATCCCATTGACAGGCACTGTGCTCTCAAAACCTGCTCTAGCTCGAGTGGTGGTTAAGCAAATAGCCTCTGTTGGCACTGGGGCAATGACTTGCTAAGTTGTTTAAAGGTGAAGTAGGCAATTTATTTATGTTAATATAAGTGTTAAATCGCTCTTTATTCATACAGTGATCACTTATATAGTGTGCACATTTCATAAAGCCGATCACTCAGTCACCCGCTCGGCATGTAATTGGCAAATAAACTTTTGGGGGATCCCACTACTGATAACCAATCAGAAGAGAGAACGCTACAAACCGGCACCCGTCTCACTGATGGTGCACACGCAGAGCGAGAGATGGGTGAATGTGTATGCGCCTACAATGGTGGAGCAGGTAAAAATCCTTCCCAATGTCTGTTTTGATGGTTTTTATCGTGTTTTATCACACTTACAGATCTGAGATGATGCTATAACTTGCTGCTTGAAGACCGCAGTGCATTAATGTGGTGACGTAAGGACGAGGGAGTTAGCTAAACTGACCATTCCGCTTACTGAACATTTATAGAATGCTACCTCACTTAAAGAGGTTCTACTGAGAATAACAAGGGAAGATAAATATCAATTTATTCAGTGTACACTTTAACAAAGAGGTTTACAGCTAAGCTTAGAACAAAGACTGGTCGGATCTAAGTAAAGACTGGAAGGATCTAAGTAATGTCCAAACAAGAGACATGAATACATGTCCACCCTGACTAAATATTGATATTTGTCCGCAGATTTTGAGACATTGATAGATGACACACAATTAGAGCTCGAAAGCAAGTTGAACTCTATGATAATATACTGTATAGGTGTGTTTCAATTGTAATGATCTCTGCTGAAGGTTTTGAATTATAAAAGGTAATTTGTGTAGTGTTTTTTGTTAAAACGTCTGATATAGTTGTAGTTCTGCACCAAAATGCATTATGTCTATTCTGAAACAAACCTATTGAACGCATTCTCTATCCAGTAAATGTACAGTCTTTTTTTTTCGCAACATCTTCATTCTCTATCTTTTACCGGCTGTTAATGTGCATAACCAGCATACACATTCCGAGGAAAGTATGTCGTTTTTAAACAGGCTTGAGCTTTGATCAATGAATCCTACAAAATAAAATGACTTTTGGCACTGTGACAGTATTTCTATTACATGCTCTCCTCTCTGACAAAAGAAAAACCAATACACAGATAATTGTATTAATTGCTAAAACAGCAATAGAATTCCACCTAGCTATTTCCGAGCCTGGACAAAAGCCACAGCGAAAGGCACATCATTATCATCCTGCAAATGGGACAGATTGGAAATGGTGTAAACCCCTCACCCCCCTATTCATGTGAGACACACTTACAACATAAATTTCTCTCTCTTTCAAAAACATTGTCTTCCCCCCAAGCCTAATTTGGGATATAATCTGTGGTGAATAGATTGTACCAATATCTACAGACTCTCTCTCTTTTCTCATTATCCACCCATGGATCTTGCATGTTTATATTTTTCCGGGACAGGTGGTTGGATCATGGGGAGACAGAAGGTTGCCGTGTACTTTGAGGAATGGGATGTATGTGTGCCTAATCGTCCCTAAAATGAGGCTTGACCCCTGCTTAGGTTGCATCTGCCTATTGTTGGGGAAGTGAGCCATCAGCTAGGAGAGCCTTTAAGTTGCCTGGTGGCTTCTTCTGTGGAAAAACTGACAAATGACTCGAGGAGATTCAGATGCAGAGAATAGGCTCGTTCGGCCCCAGTTTCATCTCCTCTGGAAAGTAGACTAAAGTAGCCGAGTGCAGTCCGGGGAGTGACGAAAAAGCCAGACTGAAGCCGGACATCTCCGAGTCGGCTCGACTTGCATGTGCCGTCGGAAGTAGCGTCCTTGTTGCGGATGCAGTTCGTTTTCTAGCATTATTTTGAAGGCCTATTAGAAACATATTTGTAGAAGAGCTACACATGCTAAAACCGATTAGAAGCAGAACAAAACACAAAGAGGAGTAAACACTTCAAAAGCGAGGGACATTTTCAAAACAAGAAAAAAGAAATCCCCATTCCCTACACATCTTTATCTTTCTTGTTATTTTACTAGAAAACCTACTTTGAAGTGATATTAATCATTTACAAATCCGAATAAAGGTGGTTTAATATTTCTCCCTTCACATAACGAATATGATCAGCCTAAAAAAGAAAGTTAAAGGTCTAACAAAAGATCCCTTATTATTACTGTAGAGATGGCTATGATGAACTTTATTATGATGTGTAACATGTAACATACAATTCTCAGACAATTAAGATCACTGGGAATAAGGCTATGATTTAATCTTAATGGTATAAAGATATCACTTCACCACGAACGAATGTGACTCAAGTTTGTGTTCACTTCTAAATAAATCTATACAGGAGAGTTAAAACTGCATGCTAATTATTGCTTTCCAAATGATTTCTCTATCAAGGGTTCAGATCAGTGGAGGCTTAACTCTGATTAAATATATGTCTGCTTAAATGCATACACTGTGGAGTAGGCCTTATTATTCAACATAAATTAAAATCAAAAACAATGGATCGTAATTTAATTTTGAGCAGTGATGTCAGACTTTTGCATAACCAATTTTGATTCAATTTATTTCAGACATATCAAACAAAAACAAAAATGAAAAGCATGGAAATACAATAAACAAATTATGTTTTCACAAAAAAAAAAAGAAAACAAATTATCTGTATTTCTGAGATATGCCTGAAAAGGAGCAGGAAGAAGTATACACTTATTTAATCCTACCCCTTTTCCATAGTAAAAAAAAAATAAATAAAAATATTTATTAAATTAAAAAAATAAAAATATTTATTATATTCGCTTCTCTTAATCCATATACTCTCTGTACAATTGGCGATACTATATTATATTTGCCATTTACGAACTATACATACATACATACATACTACTTAATATACTATGAATTTTTTATATTTTATATATTTATATCATGCATATATCTATATTTATATTTATAAACAATCAATATATCCATATCTACATACATATCTATACAATCAGTAAATATATCCATATAATTATGATTTCCTTCTTACTTCACACCCTCATCCCTGTACCTTTTGAAAATCATTGCTTTGAACCTTTTTTTAAACTGGATCATATTTGGACATTGCTTTAGCTCCATGCTCATCCCATTCCACAGTTTCACACCCCCAATTGAGATGCAATGACATTTTAAAGTCATGCGTACAGCCAGTGTCTTAAAGTTTAACTGTTGCCTCAAATTGTAACCCCCCTCTCGGTCAAAAAAAAGTTTTTGAATGTTACCTGGTAGCAGTTTATTTCTAGCTTTGAACATGATTTGTGCAACTTGATATTCAACCAGGTCATTGAACTTTATGATACGGGAATGTAAAAAGAGGAGGTTGGTGTGATCATAATATACAGCTTTATTGATTATTCTCATGGCTCGTTTTTGTATTGTGACTAATGGTAGCAGTGAGCTTTTGTAAGTGGTCCCCCAGACCTCCACACAGTAATTTAAATAAGGTAAGATCATTGAGCAGTAAAGAATATGCAATGATTTTTGATCCAATATATGCTTTGCTTTATGTAACCCAGGGTTACATAACACCTTTTAATTTAATCAGAATTTAATCAAAACCCATAGAATAGTTGTTACTTGTCAGTGGGAAATACATAGTTTGTGTATATTGTCGTTTTAAATAGTGACACAAAAAAAACTGACAGAGATATAAGAGAAAAGTATTGCAATGTGCATTTATTGATGGTTTTCTGATTAATATGGTGTGATTTGTTTAATCACCTGTCAATTAAAAAGATCGCTTGGCAACTGTTCTGGCTCAGTAGCCAATAAGAAATTAGACCCGCCTCTTCTAACCGTCAGTAGACGGCAGCTACGGTGATTCTTCCTTTTCGGGACGAAAGATCGACCGTTAACAACTATTTTTAAACAGTTGGCAAAAGAAACAGAGATTCCCCCCGTCATTAAAGTCCCGAAAAGCCCGCACCGTGATATCGAAACCCTTGGTGAGTCTCCCGGTGTAAAAATTAGATTTAGAATTGTGTTCTTAGTGTGATAAATAACACGCTAACTAGACGCTACTAAATGCTAACTAGCCGCGGCTAACGCTGTTTGCTAACGTTCTAGCATAGCACGCAGTGACACTGCACTTGGCGTGCCGTGACTGATCTAGGGGAGGGGATGTGAGGCCCGTTGCTGAGGCTGCGGTTCTGCTGGCCGGACTGTAGGTTTAGCGGTGGGTTGAGCATTTCTTCCACTGTGATGTTGCGGTGTGTTGATGTGTCAGTGATGCTGTTAGCTGTGTTGTGTTTATATTGCCTTATGGTGAACAAGCAATATGAGCTGTAAAGCTGTGAGTTAAAGGTGCTAGCTTTGAAATGATAAATTCTTCCAGTGACCAATCTATAGCTTGCTGAGTATATAACAGAATGAAAATACAATTTAAATGGGTTTTTGAAGTGTTTTAATTGAACAGATTTATAGAAAGTTAAAAGTGTCAATCATTTATGTTTTACACTGTGTTAAGTTACCTAAGATATGATATGATTTATAGAAAAGTGACTAAAATGTATTAGATAGACAGACTATTAATGAGTTTTTTGGCTTTGTTCTCAAGGCCGGGTTTTTTTTTTGTGTGGATCGGAACGTCTGTATCCTGCTCGCCCTCCCTGGAGTCCCGCAGTGGTGTGCAGACTGGCGAGCTACCCCATCGGAGAGACGCTTTTGGATCCTAAATAAGGCAAATTCGTTTAGTTTCTGCAGCAGTGTAGGGACAAGAGACCTTGACTTATTAGATATTTTAGAATAGGCTGATCTAATTTTTTTTCTGTGTAATATATTGTCATTGAACTGCGTGATTTAGAAATGTATTAGGAATTAGTCTTTTGAAACTGTTTTTATATTTTATTTTGAAAGGGTTGACTCTTTTCCAGAGTCTTTGCCTAAGAGCAAGGTGTTTTAATAGTAAAAACTTCCTGGTTTCAGTGAGAGTATATAATAAATAAATAGCAACCTAAATATAGATAACTTCTTAGTAAATAAGAGAAGTGGCCATAAATTAATTAATAATAAGTAGATAATATAAATATAAACCTAAACATAGATATCTTGATAATAAATAAGAAAAGTGGCCAAAAATAATAAAACCTAAATAGATTAATTAAAAGTAATTGATACCAAATAAATTAAAGTAAGTGAAACCAGGAAAAGTGACATAAACTAAGGGTATAAATAGGAAAGGTATTTGCCATCATTTTATTTTTAAATCATTTTATATTCTACATTATTGTTCTGTTAATCATTTTTTTACTTTTAAATAAAACCAAAAGGTAAGACAGAAAAAAAAACAGCATTGAAAATAAGAAAAAAGAAACAGACATTCTCTTACCTTTGAAATATATATCTATTGTTTCCTTGTGTCATTTCTTGTGCAGACAGTACCATATCTCTCCTTTTACGAACCCTAGAATCTTCTGGTGATTAGCCCATATATTGATTTTTGATTGTATACTAGTAGTTGTGTTTATTAAAAGACACCAGGTACCGGTTACATTTACACAGGAGGACTAAGATGCTTCATGACAGTTTAGATTTAACATGTTTAATGTGAGGTTTCCAGCTGACCTTATGGTCTATTGTCACACCAAGGAATTTATTTACATACACTCTTTCAATATTAACACCGTCAATCTTAACATTTACGTCATTATTTAAATTACAATTTCCAAACAACATGATTTTTGTTTTACTTAGATTCAATGACAATTTATTATTGTCAAACCACTTTTTTAATTTGCTCATTTCAGTTGTAATTAACTCCAGGAGCTGCTGCAAGTCCTCTCCCATACAAAAAATATTAGTCTCGTCTGCAAATAACACGAATTGTAAAATCTTTGATGTTTTGCATATATCATTAATGTAGAGAATAAAAAGAATTGGCCCTAATACTGACCCCTGGGGGACTCCACAGGCAATGTCCAAACAAGATGACATATGTTCACCCATCTTCACAAACTGTTGCATGTTCTGTAAATAGCTCCTCAAACAGTTTAATACAACCCCCCTGATACCATACCGTTCTAATTTATTGATTATTCTGTCATGATTTACGGTATCAAATGCTTTTCTGAGATCAATAAAAACACCGGCTGCATAATTCTTTTGGTCCAGCGAATTTGATATCTTTTCAATTAGCTCAATGACTGCTAATGAAGTGGATCGGTTGGGTCTGAAGCCGTATTGGCTGTCAGTTAGTAAATTGTGTTTATTGATGAAATTGTTAAATCTGGCAGCAACGAGTTTTTCAAAAATTTTTGAAAATTGAGGAAGCAGTGAAACAGGCCTGTAGTTTGTGAAGTGGTGTTTGTCTCCAGTTTTGTACAGCGGTAAGACTTTTGCAATTTTCATTTTTTTGGGGAATTTACCAGTTTGAAATGATAAGTTTCAGATGTGCGTAAGTGGTTTTGCGATTCCTTCAATGACATGTTTAACTATTCTCATGTCAATGTCATTATAGTCGGTAGAAGTCTTGTTTTTACAATTATGAACAATCTCTATAATTTCACTCTCTTCCACTGCTTTTAGAAACATTGATTTTGGATTAATGTCTATTAAATCATAATTATTGTCTTCAGATCTCACGATCCTGGGTCATTAATTTTTTCTGCCAAATTTGGTCCCACATTTACGAAGAATTTGTTAAAACCATCAACCACATCATCCATATTATCTATTGTATTTTCTTTCTCCATAAAATAATCAGTGTAACTTGTATTTTTTTTATCCATTTCTAATAATACTATTTAGCACATTCCATAAACCTTTCATGTTGTTTTTGTTATTCTCTAGTATTTTATTATAGTATTCTTTCTTACATATCCTCATTATATTGGTTAATTTATTTCTATACTTTTTATACTTATTTTCTGCTTCTGCAGTTGGATTTTTCATAAATTTTCTATACAGTGTATTTTTCTTTTTGCAGGCATTTTTCAAACCCTTATTGATCCACGGACTAGTTGTCTGTTTATGTCCATCACTGTATTGTTTCACAGGACAGTGTTTGTCATAAAGTGATTTAAAAACGTTAAGAAATCCATTATATGCTTTGTCAGTATCTTCTACCTCATATATTACCCTCCAATTCTGTTTCAGTAAGTCATTCCTTAATGCATTTATGTTATCTTCGGTTCTCAGTCTTTTGTATTTAAAATGACTGGTGTTCTTTGGTTTCGTATAGTTACAGTGATAAACAACAAAAACAGGCAAATGGTCACTGATGTCACTGTATAGCAGTCCGCTTACTGTATTGTTATCCATAGTATTTGTGAATATATTGTCTATTAATGTTGCCGAATGAGAAGTAATTCTACTAGGTCTTGTTATTGTAGGATATAGACCCATACTGTACATAGTATTGATACATTCCTCTGTCATTTTATGGATTCAAAAGGTCAATATTATAATCCCCACATATGAACATATTCTTTTGCAATGATATTGTGAACATGTTTTCCATCCAATCTTTAAATATTGCAATGCTCGATCCTGGAGCTCTGTATATACAACTGACAATAACATTCTTGGTCTTTTCCATACATATTTCTACTGTAACACATTCCAATAAATCATCAACCACTGTTGTCATGTTTTCCACCACCTTGTATTTCAGTCTTTTGTCCACATAGATAGCCACACCTCCTCCACTTTTTTTGCCTCTGTTAGTATAATTCAGCTCATAGCCATCAATCCCAAAGTCCAAACCTTTCTCAGTGCTGATCCAAGTCTCATATTGCAATAATGTTAAATGCAATCTTGAATAGTTTTATATATTATTTTATGCTGTGGAAGTTGGCATATAGACTTCTGCTATTAAAGTGGATAATTGAGATGGTGTTTACTGATTGGAAATGTATATTAAATTGCTCATCTGTGTAATAACTGCAGCTGTTTTTGAAGTTGTTAAGTAAGTTGTTTTCCGGATCAATGTCATTTTCTATGTCTTGTGTGTTATGCTCTGTATATGCAAAGGTTTCTAGTTCAGTTAAAGAAACAGGTTTGCTGTCAGGAATTGTCATGGTGAATTGTGAATTCCATTACCTTGATTTGGTGTGTCTTATTGGTATGTATCCAGTTCATCCAGGTCCCTGATGAGTAGTACTTTTGCTTGTTCTGGTGTTACGTTGAGCTTGATGAATATTTTACAGTTGGTCGTCCACGTTGATTGAATTTTCTTCTGCTTTCTCAGGAATCTGGCCTTTCTGACCTTTTCAGGTGTTCATTCAGATACACATCCGAGCCTTTCAGTCGTCTTCCCTGTTTCAGCAGTTCAGTTTTGTGTTTCCTGTTGGCAAACCAAATTATTATGGCCGGTTTATCCGTCTTGATTCTCCGTGGGAGCGGGTGACAGGCCTCGATGTTGCTACTGTCCAACTCAATCCCCTTTGAGTGGAGGAACGCCATCACCTATTGCTCCACCGATGTGGCGTCCTGCACGCTCGTCTCCCCTTCGTTCCGCTGTGATAATGCCCGTGCATAAGAGCGGGGTTTGGTCTCCAGCCCAGTGACAATGATGTCGTTCATTCTGGTGTACTGCTCCAAATCACCCACCCTGTTCTCCAGCGATATAATCCGCTTGTCCTTCTCGGAGTTTTGTAGCCTCAGTTCCTTCACTTCTTCCACCAAGCGCATAATGCAGTTCTGCTGTTTTCGAACTGCAGAAACCTCCTCTGTCAACATGTCGAGTGATAATTTAATGTCATCGACCTCCTCCGTAGATGCAGGATGTTTTTTCGGTGGCATTGCAAAGAGAGAAGAGAGTTCGGGCTCTTAAAAGGAGTGTTCCCGCTCTGGGCGAGCAGTCCTAGGCAGCTATCCTATAGGGATGGGACGATCCACTTTTTTTAGTTCCGATCTGATTCCGATACCTGGGGTTTGGATATCGGCCGATACCGATACTGACCGATACGATATCATAATTGTTATGCATTTTTTCGTTGGTGGTGATGTTATGTATTAGGCTAGGAAGGCTTAAGCAATTCTAATTTAAAAGAGCAATAAATATACACAAATGCATATAGGTTTATCTTAAAGGCAGAAATCCTTCTCAATGATCACTTCTGCCCCACTAGAATATGTGGTGGTCTGTTTGTCTAAACAGTCTTTCTCTCTCTGGCTGTATTTTACATAGTAGAATTTGTCACAAGCCTCTCCACTTCCTTGACTTGGATTAGCTTTGGTTAGCTCACTGGCTAACAAACTGATATGTACTGTATGTCAAATTATAAAGTGATGTCCTCTCTCCCTCCACCGAACGTCGGCGCATGTTCGCTCTTACATAGTAAAAAAAAAAATTATAAAAAAAAAAAAAAATCGGATTTTAATATCGGAGCTGTCAGTCCGATATCCGATACGCAGATTTCGGCCATATCGGACCCGATACCGATACTGGATCGGATCGGCCCCATCCCTACTATCCTACGTTGTTAGCCTAGGTCCGAGTAGCAGCTAGTGGCTAGGTAGCGGCTAGCCGCTAATCACCGGCAGGGCTCTGTGTTCCTTTCCCTCCACAGTTTAAGACGGGCCACGCCGGGGATAGTCTTGCTGAACGGCAAAGCTCACCCGAGATGTGACCAGAGGGTTCGGGCTCTTAGTAAAAGAGTGTTCCCGCTCAGAGGCACTCTTGTCAAAAAATCTGTAGCGAGACGTCAAGGAAAGCCAAAGCTCAGCTGCTCAGTCAAATGAAAACGCTGTTCTTAAACTGGTATTTCTGAGCTTGCCAAATAGGCACAACTTACTTGCCCCACATTTTTAACTGATCCTTTTCAGATGCTACCTTACCAACTGTTAATGCCGAAGCCACAACATCTGATGCTACAAACGGAGCCAGAATCCTTAAACGGCCCACCAATTGGGGAAATGCATCGAGGGCACAGGGTTTAAACTCCCAATCAGGGCTCAGCTCGGCCCGTCAGCAAGACGTTTCCCATCAAACATTTCGCTCCCGCAGCCCCTGGAACTCAACTGCAGCGACATGCTCCTAGGTCTGTGTCCGTCTTGATCCCGCGGGACTTCAAAGTCTCATGCAGCCGAGCCGCAGCCAGCCGCAGGTGCAAGTTGGACAAAAAGTGTAACCATAATGCTGTGCGTTCAGCAAGACGCAAATCATAATCGACAGCCCCACGATGTCCAACTACGAGAATCAAACACGTGTCCTGACAATATAACTTACCCTAGCTGAGGGAGGGAAATACAAAAGCAAGTACTGAGCGGGTTGTCTGCTGTCCCCACTGATGAGTGAGAGAAACAGCTCAACAGCTTTATTTATATTACTTTCTTCTCTACTTGTATCGTATGCACCTACAGACCAAGGCAAATCCCTTCCAGGTGTAAACTTACTTTACAATAAACCTACAGTAGTTTGGATTCCGATTCATTATTGGAGTCTTGCTGTGTGATGATCTAAAAGGTTTGAAACGCGATGCTATTTTTGCCACACTACGAACAAATGAGATCACTGTGCCGCCTCTTACACAAAGCTTATCGATGTATAACATCAACTCGCTTGTGTGTCTGCACTCTAGCTTTCTAAGAGGCACTTTCATTGTATGTATGGCCTTGAGACAGCTTGACATTATCATGTCTCTGCGGTGCTTGTTGGGCGATAGATGATTCATGAGAGAAGAGGCCAGACAGGAGGGCTGATAAGAGCAAATGTGTTCTTTATCGGCCCCGTGGTGTAATGACCTAGCAATAATCGTTGGATGATGAGGAGCGAGGGGTTGCTGTGACCAAGTCTGTGTTGATTTGACAACTGATGGGGGTTAGAGCACCAAAAAAGAAATAAAAAACTGCTCAGTAACAACCAGGCTTGCACTCAGACCAAAATAGCTGACACCGATGACAGGGGAAAAAAAGGATTCAGAGTTGACCCAGTGAAGTGCAAAAGTTTGCATAGCATGCCATAATAACTTCACTGTCTCCCAAAAACCAGCCCGAACCCCAAAAGCCCCTATCCAGAACAGCCCCCAGGCCGGGTCCACTTAATGATGGTCCTGATATTTCTGCCCCCAGCGTTTTAGAATGTAGATATCATATTATACACTGCATGTAGTTGTCTCTTTTGTAACAGTTTTTAATGTTTTTTTTATTTTTATGTAATTTTAGATGTCACCTGTCCAAGGATTGTTTGGGGTGTGGGGTGGGTGGAGTTCTAAATTTTTAAAAAAAGAAAGAAATCAATAAAAATCGTTTATGGAAAAAGAAAAAAGACTTGATTTTATTGTCATTCAATAAATGCACTAGTGCACCTATTGAACGAAATGTTGTTGCCTTGGCTCACGGTGGAGTGGAGACAGAATATAAAAAGATGACATGAAGTAAAATACTTAGAGGTTTGGGGGTGGGGGGGTGGATGGTTTATTTATTGTCCGTGGGTGTTCAACAGTCTAATGGCCAGGGGGAAGAAACTGTCACTGAACCTAGATAATAATAATAATAATAATAATAATAATAATAATAATAATAATAATAATAATAATTCATTTTATTTGAGGGCGCCTTTTAAAGCACCCAAGGTCACCTTACAGGGCATAGTTGAAAAACAAAATCAACAATGATAAAAAACACAAGAACAAGACACATTAAAACAATTTACACAAGGGTGGTGAGATGGGTGGTAGACAATGAATTATATGGAATAGGACAGTTTAAAAAGATGGGTTTTTAGATGGGTCTTGAATGTGGAAAGAGTGTCGGAGTTACGGATGACAGGTGTGAGGGCGTTCCAGAGGTGGGGGGCAGATCGGCTGAATGCCCTGGACCCCATGGTAACCAGACGGGCGGGTGGAACAGTAAGTTGAGTGGAAGAGGAGGACCGGAGAGTGCGGGTGGGGGTGTTGATGTATAGGAGTTCACAGATGTATGGAGGGGCGAGGTTGTGGCGGGCCTTGAAGGTGAGGAGCAGAATCTTGTAGTGGATGCGGGTTTTGACCGGGAGCCAGTGAAGCTGCTGAAGGACAGGAGTGATGTGATTAATGGAGGGTGTTCTGGTGATGATACGGGCGACAGAGTTCTGGACTAGTTGGAGTTTACGGATGGACTTGAGGGGGAGACCGAAGAGGAGGGAGTTACAGTAATCAATGCGGGAAGTGACCAGGGTGTGAACCAAGATGGCTGTGCTATGGGGTGTGAGGGATGGGCGGAGGCGGTTGATGTTGCGGAGATGGTAATAGGCAGACCTGGTGATGTTATTGATGTGTGCTTGGAATGATAGTGTGCTGTCGAGGATGACACCCAGACTCTTAACCTGAGGGGAGGTGGAGACTGAGAGGTTGTCGATAGTGATGGAAAAGCTGTCAGGTTTTGTGAGGGTTGATTTGGTGCCGATGAGGAGAACTTCTGTTTTATTGCTATTGAGTTTGAGAAAGTTGCAGGTGAACCAGGATTTTATTTCTTGTAGGCAATCGGAGAGGGAGGTGGGAGGAAGGGTAGAAGTGGGCTTGATGGATAGGTAGAGCTGGGTGTCATCCGCATAGCAGTGAAAATGGATGTTGAATTTACGGAAAATATGGCCAAGGGGAAGTAGATAGATGATGAACAGGAGGGGGCCTAGGACAGATCCCTGGGGAACACCGGTAGTGACTGGAAGTGACTGGGATTTGAAAGTTTTGACTTGGATGAACTGAGTGTGGCCGGAGAGATATGATTTAAACCAGTGCAGGGGTGTGTCAGTGATACCAATGGAGGCCAGTCTGTCAAGGAGGATGTTGTGTGAAATGGTGTCGAAGGCCGCACTCAGATCAAGGAGGATGAGAATGGTGAGATGTCCGGAATCTGCTGCCATGAGAAGGTCATTGGTGATTTTAACAAGGGCTGTTTCTGTGCTGTGGAGGGGGCGGAAACCAGATTGAAATTGTTCATAAAGATTATTGAAGGATAAGTGAGCTTGAACCTGAGATGCTATTGTTTTTTCCAGATGTTTTGATATGAAAGGGAGATTTGAGATTGGACGGAAGTTGTTGAGGTTGTTGGGGTCAGCACCAGGTGTCTTGAGTGTGGGGGTTATAGCAGCTGTTTTGAAGGATGAGGGGATGAGGCCGGAGCTGAGGGAGGAGTGTATGATGGATGTTATTAAGGGTGAAAGAGATGGTAGGCAGCCTTTAACTAAAACAGTAGGGATATGGTCCAGCTGGCAGGTAGATGATTTGGACTTGCGGATGAGGTCTGAGATTGCCACAGCAGAGGGAAGTGTGAAGTTTGAGAGAGCCAAAAAGCCAATTAAAATTCCTCTATCCTCTTTAGCTCAGTGAAACCCTTCAGGACAGTCCGTTCCCACAAATCCTTTCTGTATCGCTGTCCGACAATGCCAGGTTACAAGGGAAACAGCTTGCGTGCAGCCTGCGAATAATCAAAACCACGGCTCCCTGGTTCGTTACAGCACCAGGGGTCATCAAAGCTCTACAAAATCATGGCCATGGAATGACCTCGCCATGTACTAGCTCATTTGAATACTGATATGCAAACTACTTCACTAATACGTGAATACTAAATTGGGGAGGGCCATTGTGAATCCTATGCTTATAATATGCAAAGTTGACATTTATTTGAGTTAGTATCCCCAAAAATGTGTCCCATGCATGTAGGTGCTAATGTAAAAGGCTGCTTTGAGTCTCTTTCAATACGATATGTTGCAAAACTGCACTAAAAAGACAATGAACAAACCTATTTTTAATGATAATTTCTAACTGAAATGTATCTATTGCCACCTTTTTCTCCATTCGTTAAACCTCATCGACTGCAGCTCTACTCCTTGGTTGTTGGGGCATCGGGGTCGGTGGTGGGGCAGACACGATGGAAACCCAGGTGTGTCTGCTTTGTGCGTTTAAGTACTTCCTGTGAATCCTCACAATACAAGAAGCGTTTCATCCATGGTAATTTGATCTTCTTTTCAAAGTGTCGACTAATTCACTTAAATATGGTTCAATCTGATTATACGTTGTGAGTCATGACGGGGAAGGAGAGTGGATGAACAACAGAAGTACATTTTGTCAAGGGAGAGTGGCATCTGTCCAGAGATGAAGAGAGGCTACTGTACTCGCACACTCGCACACCCACACAGAGTCACTGGCCGACCCAGAAGCAAAACGCTTGCTCTTTTATATAACCCCTGTGGTACTGTGCAGGTGTCACACCATTTACCAGCTTGAGCAGCTACATGAAGAAGCATCACATCAGGCCCCTGGGCCCCTACTGCTGTTCTTATAGTATATACCGTATACACAGAGCCAGTCAACCATGGGGATGTGAAGTCAGCTTTCAAAGATGGGACAAGCCGAGCCTGAAAGCTTTAGGAGCTCCATAGCCTGAAAATAAAATGATAGATTGCATGGCGATGCATGAGGAGACATTTACGCAAACACACACACTTTTTATAACTACACTTACACACACACAGAACAAATGACCAACAATGACCTGTCAAATGAAAAAAGGCAGGTGTGCTGGCTGGTTGCTGGTATATAAACATCCTGCTCAGGGTAACTGTGTTGCAGCCGAAACGTGCATCTAATCGACAACAGTTCAGTCATTGAGCGCCTCGGCATATGGAGCCACACTTGGCCTGGCTCACTGCATTTCACACATGGATACAAGTCCAGTAAGCATGATGAAATGCTTCATTCTCTGCTAATTTCCCCCACCAGCCTAGCATACACCAGCAATTTTTTCACACATGCATGCGCTCGCACACAAATACACACACACACACACACACACACACAAGTCAACAAACAGAACTTCATCGTGACCTTCTGGAGTGGGACCGCATTTACTTGATCACTGCAGGTCTTGCTGTTGGTATTTTTGGACTTTATGTGAAAATTCTGTTTAGTGAGCAGCAACTAATTATGGTGGAAGTTATATATATTTTTCGACCCTGTTATTGCACAGCACAGTATATGTTCTGTAGCTACTAGGGATGGGCGTTAGTAATCGAGTACTCCTCGTTTCAAATGAACTCGATTGGTGGATGAGGAAAATCGTTTTTTTTTTTGTGTGTGTGTGTGTGCCTGTAGCCTTTAGGCCGGCGGCCCGCCCCTATTTTTAAATGTTATACTGTATACGTGTACAAAACGGATAAAATAAAGTTTAACAAAATTAAATATTTTGATGTAAGTGCAATAAACTGAGCGTTGTGTCAAACAGCAACTGCAAATAACTGCCACCGCAGCGCAGCCTGTGTTCTCCACAGCACAGTGGAGCTGAACACGGTCTCTCCTTCCTCCAGAACATTTTCAGGAATATAACTGTCCAATTATTTCAAAGCAGATGATAAAGTTACGTTTATAAAAAGGGGAGATGACACCTGTTACTCTGAGTTAGTAATGAGTAGACTCCAGGTGAGCATGCAAGGTACTCTCTCCGATTGGCATGGGCGTAAAATTGCGTATGGACGGTGTGGACATGTCCATACCAATATTCAAATGTGCTGAAATTGTCCACACCAATATGAGAAGGATATGACAACGACGAGAAAGGGTTAATGCGTTGCCTCTTTATAGTCCCGCCTTACGTATTTTGTGATTGGCTTTGCCTCCTGTTGGTTGTCGTGGGTTGTGTTTCGGTTAGCGGTGATTGGTTGCTTAATTTGAGAGCGGTAAAACAGCTTATGCCGTCATTTCGGAATCTATCAGCTCAGCTGCTGCGCTCTGAATACGGCTGAAGTTTGACGTCAACTGAGGAAGAATGTCGGGGGAAAAAAGGAAAGGAGAACGCCATAGAAGAAGAGTGGTTAAAACTAAAGAGGAAATGGCAAAAGAAAAAACCAAAGCAGATGTACGTTTGCGCTGTGGAAATTGCGCACCACATATGCCTATTGATTCTGCTCTGCTATGTGCTGTAGTAAAGATAGGTCGCCTTGGAAACAATTAAGCCCCCATAGACCACGAGCATCTTGTCTTTTTTACTCGCGCGAATCACCATTCTCTGCAGCCGTCGCTGTGTTGTTTCTCGCTCGCCGAGGCTCGGGCACGCTCGCGCTTCAGCTGCGCTCCAACTCCCCGGTTCACCCGTACACTGAAATTCCGAGTCGGGGACAGCCCTACTGTGAAACATAAGCAGCCAAGGATGTATGAATATAATAAGTTTTTTTAGTGCAAATTGATTGATAGCCGCTCAACTCTAGGCTACATAGATACATGATAAAACTGGTTTGTTTAATAAACTAGTGAGCGGTTGGATGCTGGGTCTGGGGCGAGGGCGTTTCGCCAAATTGTGTGCCGTTTCGCTAAAATGTGTCCCCACCAATATGAACATCAAAGTTACGCCACTGCCGCTTGGAAAGAAAAGTAAAGAAGAAGCAAGGCTTAGCCTACTTCAGGCACGTTCGCTCCGAGCCAACAACAGTTAAGAAGCCTTCAATAGGGAATATGGGGATAAGATTCAAAAAACGACCGGTGTAACGTTCTGTAAATGAGGAATTAGTCGCGGTAATTATTCACGGACACGGAGTGAGCATTACGCGGTTGGATTGGATATACAACTATCTGCTTTGGTGAGTTATTTATATGTATTTAAATTGTAGGACAATCATTTTATATTATCTGCAGCCCTTCTTATTTTAAATGGCGACTTAGGCTATTTTTTGTGTTACAACTACAGCCCATGCTTTTTTTCTCTTTTTTTCTCCCCAGCGCAGACCTACTCGATCGGTTTACATTGTGGCCCGTCTATTTAATTACTTTCAGTGAGGAAAATTGGTTTTAAACTTGTGGAAAAAAATCCTTAATATCATATGGCAACTGTGACTGTTTGACAATAATCATTGAGCCTTAATTGCGGTGAACCGTTGTTCTGCAGACAGATGCGTTGCGTTCTAAAAATAGAAAAAGTTTAACGAGGAATCGATTGATCCTCGAGGAATGCAAGCGATCACATGAGTATCGAAAACACTCGTGCCCATCCCTAGTAGCTACTATTGCACTAAATGATAACACTTGAATACGTTATCAAATATGCAACTTGTCTGTTGAAATGTTAATAAAGCAGCCATCTCTTTCCCAACAATTCCCTCTGTGCACAAACTCTTACATATGGTTATTAAACATTATAACGCCTGCGGCTTATAGTCCAGTGCGGTTTATAGTGCAGAAAATACGGTAAATACATTTATTAAAATATATTGGACACCCAAGCGTGAGCATAATCCCAAACTATGTGATGGTGGCTCCATTGGGCGGCATCTTAAAAGGTGTATCAGATATGTTATGGCCGTTATTTTACTGTAAGCGTTTTACAAACTCTGCGAACAGCCTTACTTTTATCCAGAATATTGTCATCCATAGTATCAAATCCAAGATGGTTCCATAATATTCTCTGATTTATTTGGTTTGGTTTTCTCCAATCATGCGTTAACGAGGTAAAAAAAAACTATTGCACAGTTAATTGAAGACAAAGACTCATCGTGCATTTTTTTAACACTCCTCGATTGGAGTAAAAGGTTTCATACACTGAATTCTAAATTAAAGCTGGGGTGGAGGATTTGGGGAGAAAATGGCAGTTGGGATAGAGATTCGCATCCAAATACCTCAACCGCTCTACTTGTTCTCTTTGGTCCCTCCCCTATGGTCCTTCCCTGAGACGCTCTACACCAACAAAGTCGTGCCAAAGTGAATGGACAGTCCCAACAGCCAATAAGAACAGAGAATCGGAGCCTCGCTCTGATTGGTCAAAGTGTACAGCTCATGTTAAATTTGACCAATCAGAAATCACATACTCCAGCTTTAAGACGTAAAATCATTATATCCATATGTTTTCTTCCCACGTTTGAAAAATACTTTTGAAAAAGAGGTGACAGGCCTATGACATTGTCCTCATTCATTAACGGCATATTGTTATCAATGAACATGTAATGATGAATGGAGAAACAATGATACTGCCAGACATTACGTTTTAATCGAAAGTTTAACACTATAATCTAAACCACTTATTTGGCAGTGGAAATTTGTACAATTATATACATTATGTAGTTTTTACATCAAAGTGTGCAATTTTTTTAAATGCTTCATATCTTCAACATTAAATTACTTCCAGAGAATTCAAGGGGGCTAAAATGTAGAACCAGAGAGTTCTTGGCATTTTTTGAAATTCACGAGTTCAGCAATACCACCATCCTCACAAAAGCATAATTAATTAATTAGCCTAGACATACATTTTAGAACAAGATATTGAAATATACACAATTGTTACATTATGTAATCCAAACTGTCGCGCCGCAGCTCGTAAAAAGGCTGCCTGGAAGCTCAGACAGAGTTGTGTATGTGAACAGTAATTAGGAAGAAGCATTCAGAACTGTGTTATCCCTGTGGGGTTAGGGCTCCTAATGGACTAAATCATTTGGCCATCATTTAGAGACAGGGGGTCCCACGGTGCCACATCACAATGTTAGCATCTACGGAGCAGAGCCAGGTCATCAGGGACCAGACGTATACAGAGCCGAATTGGCTTCCTATGGCTCTTGCATTTGAGTAAATCATGGATGCAGGAGCTTAATGCTTAATGAAAAGACTCCTGGTGTTTGTGCCATTGTGAGGCCTGCTGTGACTATACGCTCCAAAAAATATGCGATAAAAGTGCCATGATGACTTGCTGCCAGTGCTAAGGTCAACGCCGAGGCCAACAGCCATGAAGACCTGCAAGTTTGCTGATTCTCACAAGGAATCAACCACGCCCTTTCACTGTTTATTCAAATATTAACATTCCTTATATGAGCAAATATTAAAAAGTACAGTGTGCAACAATGTACAGATGATATGGTGGCCTTCAAGGACAAGAAGCAAGCTATTGAATATGGCATCATCCCCTACTGGCTCAAGTAATGACCACAATAGCAAGTGATGAGGTGAAGATGTATTTAGTTATTTAATCTAAAGTACTACTTCTTCATCTTTCAATAGGTGCACACTCAATATATAAAAAGGCATAAGGTAGTTAAGTTTCTTCATGCTGTGCTGCGGTAAAAATATGCCGGTGCAACATGGTGGCGCACTACTCTCCTATGTAGATATAAAAGGCTCTTTGTAAGGTAAATTAAAAAAACTTTTTTTATATCAAATGGTTATACACTATTCAACATATACAGATTAATATTGTATATTGACTCCAGTCTACCAAGTCTGTTCTGAATTCCCTTTACACGCTGTGCCTTTAAAGGTTGAATATGATGAGGCACTAACATCCAGCAGCCAGATCCTAAAAGGAAAAAGATAATTGCGAGGCGAATAATCAAAAGCCAAACTAAAAGACTCATGTGCTGCTAATCTTATCACTCAAAATGTGCGTACTTTTGGCTGAAAGAATTATGAGTAAATTATACACTGTGTTATCATGCACGTAATGACAACCCAGCTTGAAAAAGAATGAGGCACATACAGTAATTACATTTCGGGCTTATTGAACCACTACCTGGGGCATAAAAGAGCCGGCAGCAGCAGGCCTTTGCCGCAATTCTGTCGGAGAGCGGAGAGGGACGAGGAATGGAAGCAGATGCAACAAGCAGCTTTATCAATGCAACACCAAAAAAAGGTATAAAAAAAATTTAAAACTTCTGCAAATCCCTGTGGGTAGCCATATCAGAATCAGCTCTGTATTGACAACCCCATCCATCTTTCATGTTTGGTCCCCTTGTCGTCAATCTATCGCCCAGGCACAAGGTATGTGCCACATGTTGCTGCAGCCATAAACAGACACACTGGAGAAAGTTAAGGTGTATGTCTTGGTGGGGGCTAAGGGGGCAACACAGCTGTGGTCTGCAGCTGTACCTCCACACTCCAATCAGTGAGCGCTGCGTAGAATCAGTGAGCGCTGCGTAGTGCATTTACACCCCAGATATTAGCCAGCTTGTTGGAATGAAAAATGTTGGCAAACAGCAGGCGATTATGGAAGTGGTGGGGGGGGGGGGGGATGTTGGCACCCTGTGTGTGCGTTCCTGATGATGATGATTGGCCCTTTTTGATTAGTCTTAATTATCTCACATTCCCCCATCCCTCCTCTACGCGGCCACCTCCAGGCAACGCACAGACTCTCTGAGCTAGAAAACTTTCCAAGACCCGGCACCAAGATCTAAAGATAGACAAGCGACTTCATCATCCCATGGGAAAGGCTGAATGAATTATTGCTTTTATTCCCACCTGTCTCAGTCTGCATTTATCTCAAGTTAAATCTGGATAAACACCAATAAAACACTACTGACTGTCTGACAGCAAAAGGGAGCTTCAGCATCAACAAATAAAATACAAAGCAAATACAAAAGATTAAACGAAGAGGCCGGGGGTTGATCCATATTTTTCACCCAATGTCTGATTGACAGAAAAGACTAAGGTGAAAAAGCACTTGGTGGCTGGAGGTCACTCTTCTTCAAAATGTTTTTCATGTTTAAAAATCGTAAAGGGATAGTTAAATTTTTCTTTTTATCTTGTTGCTTCACTCTTGGGTTCAAGACAGTCCAACATAAGCCATTCCTTTAACTGTGCATGCATTTTTGAAGAATTAATGGGCAAAGGTTGCGCACCGCTCTTTAGCTCAAATACTTGTAGTCAATGGAAGTATTAGCATTAGCCAGAGGATAAACTTAGCAACTTCACTTAACAGTCCTGTGTGCTAGTTGCTTTATACTTTTTGCCCCTCATGTCATTTATGAATCGAAAACATCCCGGAAGGAAACTACGCGGTGCGCCTGTGCAAACCATCGTGGATGTGCTTGTCAGTAGTTTAACAGAACAAAACGTCTGTGTTTACGAGGGATTGCTGCAAATGATCATGGCCAAATTGAGTCACACAAAAAAAATTTAACTATTCCTTTGAGCTACTATCAAACCTAGTTTCCGTTGTGTCTTTGAAAGCAGAGATACCAAATTATATATCAGACCTGTGTGTGTTTAAAGGAGGCTATTGGAAGATTAAAATATCCATTTCAAAATCAATGTTCCTTTCAAAAAGGATTCCATACTTGATGTAGCATTTTTTCTGGGTTTTCAGTAATTTTATTTCTAAATTGCCACAATAAGCGGCTCACTTTAAAAGATGATAGAAAAAAAGCTAAAACCCTCCAACAAGATACACAATCCTGGAATGAAATGGTGTATTGTAATGTGTACTGAAGTCTGACACTTGATATCACTTGTATCACATTGTTGTCCATTGTTGATAACTCAGCTGGGATGTGGAGGACACAAGTCTGCAGACACTTTAGATTATGATATAATAGTGTCCATGGGGGATGTGAGTAATCAGGTTACTATAGTTATGATCATTAGACTAATGTGCATGTAAATGTACTCTGTAGTTACATCTGATAAAAGGTAGACAAATTAGGGAGATAATTGTCAGATTGTCTACGAGTCTTAAAACAGTATTCTTCTTGAATATGAACCTTAAAAATAATAAATAATCCTGGCCATTCTTCCATAGGCAATGGATTCAAATCTAAACAATAAAGATCAGCTTTCAAAGAACAACAATGATTCAAAATTAAAATGGTAAGTTGGTGGCGAGCAAGCAGAAAGAAGGGAGAAAAGAAGGAGCATTTTTAATCCCGACCAGAGAAGAAAAAGGAATCATTTGTTGGTTCATCTGGAGTTTCACACTTGGGCAGACATCTGTGGCAGTTATAAATATCTGTATCACGAGCCGGGATCTGTTTCTATGAAGAGAACTGAACTGCCACCGGTGGGGCTGGGGTTCTAAAATTAGCACGCACGCTGAATGGCAGGCAGGCAGGCAGACGACTCTGCCTCTGTCATTTGATTAGTCCTGAAGAAGCTCTGCCCACTCCAACTACACTCCCACTGACATTCTGTGTATGTGTGCGTGTGTGTGTGTGCCATCACATCTTGTCTGGAGGGCAGGTTCTTTCCCACAGATACTCTCCATTGTTAAGAAAATGCTTACATTGTCTATTCCTGAAATTTGATGCAATTTGCCTTCTCTGCTTTGTGTTTAAGGTATACATGCTCACATCTTTACAGTGTTTACCCAGCAATCTAAAAACAAATAAAACCTTGTTTAAATTATGACACAGCAACTTTGTGAGTAAGCTTGTTTTGATTTTCCCCCATCCTTCTAAAAGAGATGCTCGGCTCATAATTATGACATAATGTAGGTCAGCTGGGACCAGCATGCCATCACCTTGTAAGCATACTAATCATTTATGATTGATTATTTAAAGCTGCGCTAATCAATATTGTTAAGGACAAGGACTGTGTTAAATAATAAAGCCACTTTAGTGTCTTTAATTAATTGTTTTGAATTTGACATCATTAGCGGTCGAGCTGTCTGAAATAGTTTCAATAATTAGTATGATGAGTATTCACTCTTGTTTATGAAATTGCTGAGGAATTATTTTAATTTTTGATTACGTATAATCGATTGATGAATCAAACGCTACACACGTGTAAAACAACAATCGGTCCTTGATGTTACTGAATAATCATTCAGTATTATTTCTAAAATGACAATTGAAAAAAAGACCTCTGGATTCTCTCAAACTTGTGTAGAGTTCTGACTGCACTATCCCCCCACAAATGACCACCTTAAATGGCATATTGAAATGGAGTGTGGCTGGGTAAAGATGTAGATAATTGAAAAAAAGACCCCTGACACTTGCAGGAGCAGGCCCCAGTAACATTCTAACACTTATCTCTACATTGCCATATTATGGAAGTACGAACAGAGAAGTCAAATTGCACTGGATGCAGCTCGGCAGCACCGTAGACATTTGGCGTTTTAAAGGTAACGGGCTGGGGCCTGTCTGATTTCATAGCTTCATAGCTTCAACCAAAATGTGCTCCTTGACATCTGTCCACTGGAGATAGGTTCACAGAAAGGCTAAGTCAGAGGGCAAGAATGCACAGCCGGCGTTAGAGTGACTCATTACTGTGTGCCAGTTTTTCCTCTGTCTGTCACTCAAGTCACCACTCATATAAATCCACAGCAGATCCAGTTGAGGGTCCAAATCTCCATAAAGCTCTAGTAGCACCGAGGTCCTTTAGCGACCTGTGGCATACGCCCTGGCCAACATGCAGTTCATGCTGCTCCCTACAGGTATGTAGAGCCTTAAGCCGTTTTATCAGCATACCACCCCTTTAAAAAGGCATAGGCGTCAGGGTATGCTCTTCTCACCATGAACCATTTTCAGAGCTATTGTATTTTAACGTCTATGCCAATATTAATGGTAGAAAACTGCTTACGCCAGGCCAAGAGGTTACTCGTTCAGGGTTTATGGTGAATAATAATAAATTGTCCATACATACAGTATGCCTGATTAATGGTCCGTGACGTGTACAAATGTGCTGTAATGTGGGATTGCAATCCGCCTGCAATGTACATTAAACATTCTACAAATAATACAAGCATTGTTTGCTCTTAAATTCTGTTATAAACTAATCAGACTGGCTCCTATGGCTATGCTAACAATAGCCATGTTAGCCAAGGATAGAGCTTAATTATTTTGACTAGTGTGACAACCCGAGTGACCAAGAGGACAGGCCAAGGTAGTGAGAGGCATTAGCCAAATGTAACTAAAGGATCTCGGCGTCTCTCTAAAACTCTGCATCTGCTGCTGTTTCACTCACTGGACACTCCAATAGGATTGATCATCGCAGATCATTTGTAGATGTAACGAAGGAACAGACCCAATCAAACCCTTAACCCTTAGGTGCTCTTGGGGACGCTTTTGTCCTTTTTTTCCGCTCTTTTTTGTGTATAACTTTGGCTGTGCTTATGTTAACTGAATACATTTTGGCCAGGGATTTTTTTTTTTTCAAATGTTTTGTGAATTTCTACTCAGCAACTTTGTACCATCTATAATAAAGGCTGGACACTTGTTTGTTCCTCTCATGTCCTTAAGGACGTTTTTGTCCCCTATTGACTCCCATTCAAAATGGCCTTTTTTACCAATTTGATCCTGCTGTCATTACAGCATAAAATTTTTTTTTCAATTATTTCATCCTAGACACAAAGCATCAGAAGGTATCATTTAACACCATCACCATTTTGAGCCATTTCCCTATATTTGGCATAGGGTTGAATTACAAGCAATTTTCCAGGTTGTTGGTCCTGCCCCCCACAGTGCAATAGAAAAAACAAATTCAACCTAAATGGTGTGAGTGTGTTGGTAGGGATGCTAGTGTGTGGTGCATATGTGTGTATTGAGAAAATATAGTGTTTGTGTACACACAGCCAAACTTTACAAACTCAAACTTGTATGGAAAAAATGGCCCAGTTTGAAAGCATAAAATCCTGTAAAAACTTAGTTTTTTCAAACCACAGCCATGATGACATACATGTGAATTTGATGATACTAGGCAATAATCCAAAACTTAAGACACCAAAATTGCTTTTGTAGCCCTATTTAGCTCAATCATTTATTTCCTCCTGTTTTTTCTGAGGATCAAATATGCCCCCTAAAACCATTTTTGTACTTATTTGTAATTCTTTAGTTGCCTAAACATAAGAAATATGAGAAATTAATGGAAAGTGTGGATCCATATGGATACCTTAGGGTTGTGTCTGTGTGTGTGTTGTGAAATGACTGTGTGTGTGTCTCTGTGCACATGTGCAGCTATAAGGTGCAATTTGTGGGTTTTCAGGTGGCTGCAGGTTCACAGTACTTTGTTGACATCATCAAAGAAACTGGAATTAAAAGGGTCAAAAACAACTGACAATGAATTAATATTTGATATATATGTAAAGAGGTCAAGTGGGATAAAAGGTTTTCAAAAAAAAGTAGAAAAAAATATGACTGTATACTGTTTTTAGGGCAGTTTATAGGGAGGGGACGTTTTTGTCCTCTCAGGTCATGAGAGGGAGTATTTATTTGCATCTGTGACTGCACAAATACTAAACATGTATCAAAAGCAGTTTTATTGCAAATCATTAACATATCCTAGAGTCTAATTATCCCACTCCAAAAAATCCACTTTGCATCTATTATATGAGAAATTTTTCAATTATTGTGTTTTTTTTAAATAAAAATGGCTCACGTCATCACATAAGCTTGCATGTAAAGGGTTAAAAGCAATTACAAATGAATGAATGTTTGATATGTATGTAAAGAGGTCAAGTTGGATAAAAGGTTTGTAAAAAAAAAAAGTAGAAAAAAATATTACTGTATAATGTTTTTATGGCAGTTTATAGGGAGAGGACATTTTTGTCCTCTAAGGTAACCAAGGAGTAGTAAAAGTTAAGTTCACACAAGGGTTAACAGAGCTTGAAGAGGTGATGTGCTATGGCTCTGGGGAGAGGGCAGGTGAAATGAGACATAAAGCCACTATGATGGGGTGAGAGGAGTAATCACCGGTGTCAAAGACAGCAAGTTGTGGAGGTGCCTTCACTCTCTCCGGAGGCATGAGTCATTGAAAGTGTGTAAATAATGGGAAAAAAACAACACGTCTGAGCGGTGGATGGATCCTTTTGCACCCTGACAGCATACATATTTTTCAGGGCCCACAGTCCTTCTCAATTCGGTGGGAGGGTTGAGAAACATAAGATAGGATTGAGCAATGAAAGGTAAGTGAGATAAACATGTTGACTTCTTCAGTGCTGATTACAGATCAGTCAAGTATACCCGTCTACTCAAATATCGCACAGTCAAAACATGGGGATGAAATATATAAAAGACTAAGAAACGCATACCTGAGCAATAATAATGCCCAAGTGTACACTTAAAGATGGAGTAAGCAATCCAGTGAATCTCCTCTCCTCACGATTCGCCACCTGTCTGTACTGTGTGTGCCAGCTGAAATAAAAGTTGGTGTTAGTACACAGCCTAGGCTCTGTAAACGGCTATGTAAACAAACTGCATGTTAACAAAAGGTGGCCACCGTAGATAGCAGCATACCCGTTAATAATAAGGGATATTGACACCAAGCATTCTCCAGAATTGCTGACTCCACCTTTAATTGGACCAGGTAGGATTTGGATTTGCAAGAGAAAATTATGCTTTTATGCCAGCCAGTTTGGCAAGAAGGGTTTTCAATTTCCTGTGAATCTGTCCATCCGTCCCCCTGGCCAAAAACTGTTATTAGCAGCTAATATAAATTCTCTCCCATTCCGACATGCACACACACTGCACTGAAGAATCAGATTCCATATATGGCTTTTCAAAAAGCACTGTAACATATGCAGGGACATAGCTCAAAAAGGTAATAGTGATGTTGTCGAGCAACAAATCAACACTTCCTGTTACAAATTGAACGAGGGGCGATCGGCTTGTTAGAAAACTGCCTGATATTATGAAGGCCGTTTCTAAAGGTTACACTCTGCCTTTGCCGTAAAAGTAGCAATCTAGCAGAACAGAAGGGCAAGTGAGATAATTAAGAAATATGGAACAAAGGCATTGCCTAAGCACTCTTCCAGGAATCACCCGCAAGACAAAAATGACGATATTTAACTACTGTATGAAAACACGGACTGTGAACACTGATCGGTCATCTTTTACATCCAATGCCAAACTTTTTTGGAACTGTTTCCTAATATCCGTGCATGAAAACTTGTGTACACACTGACTTAATAAAAAAAAAGATGAGTCATTGTTTTGACAGTTTTGGTTTCATATATCTATCAATCCATCCATCCATTCATCTATCTTTCCATCATCCATCCTTTAAAACTTTTTCCACGTTTTTCTGTTTTAAACAAACAAAACTGAACTTATTTTTTGCATTAACTTTTGCCTGAATCCATGTTGAACAATGCTGTACCCGACCAGCTCTTGTACGTCAGCATGTGTCAAGTGCTTGCCATGTGTTGTGGGCATGAGCCAAACTGCTGAAAACAACACAGCCAATGACAACCATGAGTCATGCAGCTGGAAACCCAAAAAATAAATTTACTACGATATGAAGGGAAAGTCAGTGCACAGGGTTATGTTTAAATGAATCACCCTGGTGTCTAATGTATGCAATAGTACGTCTACCAAAGCAGAAGCAGCTCACCACCTGCCTTTAAGCAGACTTCTAGCGGGACTAGTGTCTTTATCTAATTGGCTATTCTTTAACCATTGTTACAACATTATATTCTGCTATGAAGCTCGGAGCTGCCAGTCAAACCCTGCCTCTAATAAGCCCCAATGGCTGATTAAAATGTCCAGCTTGACTTTAACAATGGCTGCTCCCTTTTTCTCCCTTACTGCATAGGGAGTGGATATCTAACAGGTTGTTCAATAGATCCAAAGGGAAATTAACTGCAGTGTTGCTGTGCAGCATGAGGAGAATTCCTAGTCCAGATGCAAACTCACACAAACCTATACAATAAGTGGTAACCTAATATTTCATTTTTGCCAGGCGATTTTTGGATGTATGCGGCAGTCATCTTCAGAGGCCCAACAGAACAATGAGAGTGCAGTGATGGGGGCCATTTCAACGGTGCACGAGTCACGACAAACAGCAAAAACTGCTTTCAAAAAATTGTTGTCAAAAGCTTATTTAATGTTTTTTGTACGTACAGTAAGTCTGTACGCAGTATCTCAAGTACGTTCTGAGGGATTTTCTTCAAAGTTTGTACAAATGCAGACTCAAAAATGAGCTGATTAGATTGTGGAGGTCAAATGTTACTGCGACTTTACATAGTGTGAGGTTGCTTCTTGGGAGCTGTACCTTTTTTTAAATCGTTGTTGGCTAACTCATTTTAGGCCTGGACAATGTGTTCTCTTTCTGTAGAACAGTTCTGTGTAAGCCTTATTTGGCCATGAACAAAAATAAAACTCCTGCGTATTCTCTACCATCAGTCATCATACTGTCAGAAAAAAAATAGAAAAGTCAGAAAAGTTTGAACATCTGAACATCAATGTTGTTGTGTTTTTCTCCTGTTGCTGGACAGAGGAGAGACAGGGGTTCTTTGAAACAGTAAGACAATGGACACTTGCAGGTGGTGTGGCTGTTGTGCTACAGATGACCCTCAGCAGGTAGACTGGGTCAGTCCACCCATCTCTAACCCTCCCCACAAACAAATCCTCAACAAACCATTCTCCCCTGCTGATCAGCTCAATAGAGTGCACTCTCCCTCTCGCCTCCTTTCCATCCCTGTCACACTCTCTATTTCCCCCCTTTCCGTTTCTTCTCATTGCTCTGCCTACGGTGGAAGGTATGAGTCATGATACGAAGAACACAGTGCATCTTCAGCCAAGGGGAGACAGCAGCCAAATAAACCAAGTCTTCATTGTTTAGGCATACAATCATGTGTACCCTGGTGTTAAATAATGCTATTGTTTTACCTTGACTTTTGCATAGACGTGTGCAGAGTGTGCTTGGCTTGGAGAGGGACAAATGCCTCGTTTCCACTGAGCAGTTCACTTTGGCATGGCAAGTTTCGGTGCGGAACGGTAACCCTAGATTTGGCTTATTCTTCTACTGCTGACAGTACCCTTACTTGGTAGGTAGGATTAATGCTGGATGGCGATATATTACAAGGTGGCCCTTATAAACGGTATATGCACTGGCTGCAGCAGCTATGTAACTAACTATCATGACATCATAGCAGTGGGACACAGTGTGGCCCGCCAAATAAATTAAATAAAGAGTAAAAGCACATATTAAACACGGTTTGGTACCCCAACGGAAGGGTGACAAAAATAGATAGACAGAGCAAGGGTGCAAAACTCATTATACAAGCCTGAGATGTTCATTATCTTTAAAAAAAGGGTACAGTGACACTGCATCAGGGTAGAATGCATTTACCTTTAAGTATGCTAAAAGCCAGGAAACAAAGTAAAAGGGAAGAACACACTTGAATTTCGACAAGGACTAAGCAAAATAGTATTTGTGTGGTGGTGTGTATTCACCTTAACATGGCTGTACTCTCCCTTGCCAGACTCACTGCCCACAGACTTGGTGTCGGCCCTGGGTTTGAGGACCTGGCGCAGCGGGCTGGACATTGGCAGGCCGGTCACACTGATCCCATCTGCAAAAGACAACATGGCATCACACGGTCAGGAGAATGAAAAGAGAATGAAGACAAGCCTATCCTATCATTAAGCTAAACAGCTAGCAGAGCAAAAACACTCTCACCTGGTAAGATATCAACGTTCTGCCATGCCTTACAGTGTTTGACGGAAGCTACTTGGTGATGAATTGTCTCTTCTTTGTTTAGTGATGTTCCTACATTTCCCATGCTCCTCACAATTACTTGACAATTCTTAGGAAACAACTCAGGACTGCAGATTTATTTAGCTACAACTTTTTTAACGCGTGATCACACCCCTTAACTCAAAACACAACATATCCTGTGGCTGATTGCATACTGGAGCTATTTCCAAAGATAAATTGGCATCTATGGATTTTTTTTAACATAATATACGGCTTGTCTCTTCACATAATCTCCTTGAGCGATGTTGCCCAAGAATAGGAATAACAGAAAATCAAATTGTGAATTATAATAGTGTTGTTTGTAATGTTGAAATGTGTTTTAAATTGGATCTCCCAAACTTATTGGTTATTCCCCCATCTTCAGATACGCTCCTCTTGTTCAAAGGGATACACATTGTTTGAAAATATGAACATGAAAGCATTCACCTAACCACTGCTGCTGTTTTATTCCTGTCATCTAAAGTCATCATTCCATAGTGCGGAATGCTTTTCAACGTATATTATCTCGATATAATGTGATCACTTTAGTTGAGAAAATACACCATCTTCCAACTACCGTTACAGTTATTGCCCTAAAAGTGTGTTTTAATATTTAAAAACAAATAGAAATTCTGCGATCAAAGGGTCCATGGTGCCTTCTACTGTACAGTGTGTTCCAAATTATTATGCAAATGATATTTTTCTCAGATTTTCCTAAACGGTCGATGCAAATCACAGTCAGTATAATTTTCAAGTCATCAACCGTTAAAGTATGATTCAAATGTTATTGAACAAACCTCCAAATGATAACGGTATTTTTTAAAAAAAATAAAGACTCAAAATGCAACAGAGTTTCAAAAAAATTTATAGGTTGTAAAGAACTAAAAATGGTAATTTGTTGAATTTGCAGGATGTGAAGGTCATATTTAGTGAAATCAAAAGCTATTTCAATCAAAAACATCTTAACAGGCCAAGTTACATGTTAACATAGGACCCCTTCTTTGATATCACCTTCACAATTCTTGCATCCATTGAACTTGTGAGTTTCTGGAGAGTTTCAGCTTGAATATCTTTGCAGGATGCCAGAATAGCCTCCCATAGCTGCCTCCCAACCTCATAGATGTTTTGCTTGAGGATGCTCCAAAGGTTCTCAATAGGGTTGAGGTCAGGGGAAGATGGGGCCACACCATGAGGTTCTCTCCTTTTATGCGATGGTGCATTGGCATGCATGAAGATGATTTTACTACGGAAGGCACGGTTCTTCTTTTTGTACCACGGAAGAAAGTGGACAGTCAGAAACTACATACTTTGCAGAGGTAATTTTCACACCGTCAGGGACCCTAAATGGGCCTACCAGCTCTCTCCCCGTGATTCCAGCCCAAAACATGACTCCGCCACCTCCTTGCTGACGTCGCAGCCTTGTTGGGACATGTTGGCCATTCACCAACCATCCACTACTCCATCCATCTGGACCATCCAGGGTTGCACGGTACTCATCAGTAAACAAGACTGTTTGAAAATTAGTCTTCATGTATTTCTGAGCCCAGTGCAACTGTTTCTGCTTGTGAGCATTGTTTAGGGGTGGCCGAATTATAGGTTTATGCACAGCTGCAAACCTCTGGAGGATCCTACACCTTGAGGTTCACGGAACTCCAGAGGCACCAGCGGCTTCAAGTACCTGTCTGCTGCTTTGTGATGGCATTTTAGCAGCTGCTCTCCTAATCCAATAAATTTGTCTGGTAGAAACCTTCCTCATTATGCCTTTATCTGCACGAACCCGTCTGTGCTCTGAATCAGCCACAAATCTCTTCACAGTACGATGATCACGCTTAAGTTTCCGTGAAATATCTAATGTTTTCACTATTTGACACTTTTCGGCAGCAGAGAG